>OY284487.1:46850027-48050027 GCA_958336395.1 Ctenicera cuprea
ATATATATATATATATATATATATATATATATATATATATATATATATATATATATATATATATATATATATATATATATATATATATATATATATATATATATATATATATATATATATATATATATATATATATATATATATATATATATATATATATATATATATATATATATATATATATATATATATATATATATATATATATATATATATATATATATATATATATATATATATATATATATATATATATATATATATATATATATATATATATATATATATATATATATATATATATATATATATATATATATATATATATATATATATATATATATATATATATATATATATATATATATATATATATATATATATATATATATATATATATATATATATATATATTGCTGTGATTATATGGATTTTACAAAAAATCCTAACATTTTAAAATTCTGAAATACAAATAGCCCCACGTTGGTTAAGCCAAAAAGATGCTGTGATTATGAATTATTAAATTCATAAACAATTTTAACTTTAAATTAATATTTATTTTTTTTTTACCCACTTTTGCTAGCTCAGTAATAAAATTAATATAATTAAATGCTGTGTGTTTTAATTTAGTTTTAAGCATTTTTTATAAAAAAATAAATTTCAAATAAATTTATAAGCATGGGAATTTATTTTCCAAAGCAAGAGACTCTTATTAAATTTTTGACATGTAAATAATTGATTGAAATAAATTCATCTTGTACTTAATCTCAGGGATAATTTTAAATTCTTGAACATCATGTAGCTTCACTATTTTCGATGGGTTATTTTAAAAAAATTAATTGCAGGTTTCCAGAATACCACCTACTACATTTACACATAAATACATCACCATAAAATAATATTTAAAAAACATCTCTGTACTTTTATAATAAATAAAACAAATTTCTTTATTGAAACACAACGAAAATTATTACTTATCTTTGACAATGTTCTTCTTTGAAGTTCGGAATATTTGATGCGTGCGCTTCCACGTATCTGAATGGTAGCTAACTCATACAACCAATTTTTCTTTCTTGTCTGTGATGTGCTTGTGCACGGTATGATGTGTGCTGTCCTAACGCTGCCTGTCCAATAATACAAAACCATGTGTTCTCCAGCAAAATCTTCAATAACAGTTTTTCTCAGGTACGTAATTCTTTTTTTATTAGAAATTATATTTTTCAATTGATTTTTTTTTTATTTTTTATTTATTGTTAGCATTTTTATTTTTTTATTATAACTGATCAACTTTTATTATTACAGATTTATTATTATATCACACGAAGAAAATTAATTCAATATTATCCGTCAAATACAAATCTGCACCACTGACAACAAGATGTATTACTCCACCTCAAAAACCGGAAATTCGCAGAACTACATCTTTATCATAAAATGGTGCTCAGGTACGCCATTTTTATCACTTTATAATTTATTGAATTTATTTGTCGAAGAATCTTTCAAATTGTTCCTTAATTACTTGTCTCACTGGTTATTATATTTAAATTTTAATTTATTTTCCCATTGGAATATTTAATACTTGCACAAATTAATATTTTTTTACAATAAAGAAAGGACGCTTCACAATTCTACTTTTTAATCTTCCAATAACTTTTATATTATTCAACGGATTTTTCTCAACTTTCTTTAAATAATAAAACACCTTGTTACTTTCACTTATAACAACAATTTATTTTGTTCACATTAAAATTTCTAATTACATTATCAAAAATTTGGGAGCTAATCATTAACGCACCCACACTATGCAAATTCTTACCGGAAGCTCCTCTGAAAAATTTAATCTCGAACCCCCAGACTAAATTTCCAAATATATCAAATTATACAAATATGACCCTTAAGAATAACTAACATAAGATAAACCGGAAACAATTAAATTTCCAATTGTTTTACAAATTTAGCCTCGATACCAGCGTCCATATTTCTCAATAATTTCCAAATTTCACCCCTATTCACCTCTAACATAAATGTCAGTTTCTTACATTAATTATAATACATCGAAATAAATGGTGATAAAAAAACTGGAAATACCAACTACTTAGAATAAAGCTCCTGACACAATGTGTTTGTTAAAAAGGTAAAACCTTTGAATATTCAACCTTATATTCTACTTAAATACTATTTTTCATTTTGAAATATTTACAAATAAGTCTAATTACTTGATTATTATTTTTTACAACTTTTTAACATTTAATAGAAAACATTTTTCTTTAAGACCACCTCAATAATTTGTAGAACACCTTGATTTTATCTAAAAATTAGGTCACTGACATTCACCCCATTTAAGCATTTATACAAAACTGTCTGGTTTATCTGATTATAACCTTGACCTATTTATGCACTAAATAATTTTTATATTTAATTCACATTATATCGGGTGCTTCAAAATAAATAAAATTTCTAATTGAATTCTTAACCCTTATTTAACTTAATTAAACACCTTTAAAACGAATAAATTCCTTAATTAACTATAACTTATGACTTTTATATACAGTTCGACTCACAATAAACATTTAAATAAGTCCTTTAACAAATCTTATATTTTTTTTTTATAAACCATTTTAAATGTTAAACAAATTACATTCTAATTAAATTGTGCTTAGTTTGCATCAACATTAAATTACCTTATCCATGTTTTAAATATACTATAATTTTTCATAGTCAAGTTTTACTAATATTAATTCTATTCTAGGAATAGTATCCTGGAAAAATCTCAATGCCAATTCAGATGCATTTTAAAATTGAGAAAAACAAGAAACCAACACTATCCACCGCATTACCATCGAAATAAATTAAAATTCAACGAAATACACAACCACGAAGAAATCTCATACCGAAACAAATTCTCCTACTTTTCTTAGTAATACCAAATTAGTATAATTTTTAGATTTAAGTTTTAAAATAAATTTTTGAATTAGAACACACAGCATAAATCCCCCTTTAATTTTTCAAAATTTGAAAACCCCTAATAATAATAATAATTGCAAATTTTGCAAAAATTAACAAACAAATTTACTCTCCCCCTTCTAACCATTTCTTTCAAAATTAATATTTTATCTGCTAATCCTGGAGTAAATTTCCGATAATAATTTAAAATCCCCAAAAATCCTCTTAGCATTCTTAAATAAAATAAAAAAAATTATCCCCCTCTAACTCCTATCCTGCCTTTATCTAAAAATTCTTTCATTTTCACCCTCTTCTTAATTTTAAATTGCGCAGGCTCTTTTATGTAATTTATAAATTTCATCTTGACCTTCTTTTTATTTTCTAAGGCCTTCGCATTAATTTTATTATTTGAAATTTTCATTTTCACCTTCTTTTTATTTTCCAAGATATCCGAATATTTTCCATATTTTATTAATTTCATTTTAACTTTCTTCTTGGTTCTACAGGTATCCGGATATTTTTCATTAATTATTATTTTCATTTTAACTTTCTTTTTGTATTTTAATTCCCCAGGATCCTTCTTATTATTTAAAATTTTCAATTTAATTTTCGCTTTTTGTTTAAAATGTTCTGGCCACTTTTTATTATTTAACCATTTTAATTTAACTTTTGTTTTATTTTTAAAATTCTCTGGATATATGTTATCATTTAATAATTTTAATTTAAATTTAGTCTTATGTTTAAAATTCTCCAAATACTTTGTATTAATTAAAAATTTCATTTTAAATTTCGTATTATTTTTAATATTCTTCAAGTACTTTATATTATTTAAAATTTTCATTTTAGTCTTCTTTTTATTTATCATTGATTCCAAAAACCTTTTATTATTTAAATATTTCATTTTAGTAATTATTTTATTTATCACTGACATCGGATAATTTTTATAATTTGTAAATTTTAATTTTACTTTTGGCTGATTTTCCAATAACATTAAATAACTTTCATATTTTGAAAATTTTATTTTCACTTTCCGATTTTTAAAATAAATTTGATTATTTTTATATTTTGAAGATTTTATTTTGGTTTCCTCTTTATTCTCTATCCACGAATAAATTTTATTTTCTGAAAATTCTTTCTTTTCCTTTACTTTATTTTCGATTTGATCTTTATTTTCACTTATTTCAAGCTCTTTACCATTATTTAGGTCATTAACAATATTACTAATTTTTAATTTACTTTGATTCAATTCTGCTTTATTTATTTCATCACCATTTGTATTCTTTATTTCATATTTACTTTCAGTTAAATTTATTTCATTTTTATTTAATGATTCCTCCAAATCTGGTTCTTCTCTTGGTAACTCTTGATGATTAAAAATTTCTACTTTATCCCCCTCTAGATAAATTAGGGTTTCACACTCCTTTCCTTTTTCATTCATAATTGAGGATGATTCTGGACACTTTTTAAAATTTAAACACACTTCATTGATTTCGGGTAATTCTTCCTTCATTTCATTACTTTTAAAATTATTATTCTGTATATTACTTAAAAATGGAAATCTGTTGTTCTTATACATTAGACAATCTTCTTCTATAATCATACTGTGATATTCTAAAAAATCGCTTCCAAGCACCATGTCGACAATCATGTCCGGAACAATTAATAGTTTCGCAGATACTTTAACTTCATTGATATTCAAATCACAATCCAACCTTTCCTCAATACGACCAAACTTCATTTTATTTTCATCTATTAGATTAAACCCCCCAAATATTACAATATTATTCTCCAATAATTCATAATTATTAACGACGACGTCTTCACTTATAAGTGATAAATCAACCCCCATATCTATAATAGTAACAAATTCAATATTATTCAATCTAAGTCGTATTGATGGTAAATTCATTAAATCATTCTTTTCTGTATTATTCCATTTTTTTTCTGCTTCAACATTTAATTCTTTATTTACTTCTTTATTTATCTCCACATGATCTGTCTCAACTTGTTGTTCTAATTCTTTATTTATTTCTTCCACATTTCCATGATTGCTGTAATTTATTTCTATTTTATTTATTTCTTCCCTACTCTCTTTCATCTCTTTCTTAATATCCTCCCCTATTTCTTCTAAATTCCTATTAGTGTTTTCACTACTCTCCTTAATTTTTTTATTAATATTTTTCATTTCCTCCCTACTCTCTTCAATTTTTTTATTAGTATCTTCTTTACTCTCCTCAATTTTTTTACTCAAGTCTTTATTCATTTCCATCATCATTTCCCTCATCATTTCTGCTAAATCTGTACCTTCTTTCTTCTTACTAGTCTTACTTGTGCTTGCAGCACCTTCTTCTTCTTCCTTCTCAACATCTTGTTCTTCTTCTATTTTCTTTTCTGGTTCCATTTTAGATTTCTTACTCCTACTCCTCTTTTTCTTTTTAACTACTTGGAACTCTTCTCCTTTTTTATTACTTAAATCGCTATTGTCCCAGAATGTTTTCATTTACCCCACATAAATTATTTTATAACCCCAAATATTATTCAAATAAACCTCAACTTTATTTATATAAAAAAAATATTACCCTTTAATTGTACATAAATAACCCAATCGAGCTCCCACGTTGATTCGGCGACAAAAAGATGGCCCTAATTTAAGAACCAAGAAAATTACAGCACGTTCCAGGCGTTAAAAAGAACGCCCCACGTTGCCAGGCGCCAAAAAGATGCTGTGATTATATGAATTATAAAAATTCATAATTAATTTAAAGTTTTGAATATAAATAATTATAAAAACGCCCCACGTTGGGATCGTCAAAAAGATGCTGTGTAAATGAATAAAAAAATTCATTTACAATTTTTTTTTTATTTTTTATTTATTGTTAGCATTTTTATTTTTTTATTATAACTGATCAACTTTTATTATTACAGATTTATTATTATATCACACGAAGAAAATTAATTCAATATTATCCGTCAAATACAAATCTGCACCACTGACAACAAGATGTATTACTCCACCTCAAAAACCGGAAATTCGCAGAACTACATCTTTATCATAAAATGGTGCTCAGGTACGCCATTTTTATCACTTTATAATTTATTGAATTTATTTGTCGAAGAATCTTTCAAATTGTTCCTTAATTACTTGTCTCACTGGTTATTATATTTAAATTTTAATTTATTTTCCCATTGGAATATTTAATACTTGCACAAATTAATATTTTTTTACAATAAAGAAAGGACGCTTCACAATTCTACTTTTTAATCTTCCAATAACTTTTATATTATTCAACGGATTTTTCTCAACTTTCTTTAAATAATAAAACACCTTGTTACTTTCACTTATAACAACAATTTATTTTGTTCACATTAAAATTTCTAATTACATTATCAAAAATTTGGGAGCTAATCATTAACGCACCCACACTATGCAAATTCTTACCGGAAGCTCCTCTGAAAAATTTAATCTCGAACCCCCAGACTAAATTTCCAAATATATCAAATTATACAAATATGACCCTTAAGAATAACTAACATAAGATAAACCGGAAACAATTAAATTTCCAATTGTTTTACAAATTTAGCCTCGATACCAGCGTCCATATTTCTCAATAATTTCCAAATTTCACCCCTATTCACCTCTAACATAAATGTCAGTTTCTTACATTAATTATAATACATCGAAATAAATGGTGATAAAAAAACTGGAAATACCAACTACTTAGAATAAAGCTCCTGACACAATGTGTTTGTTAAAAAGGTAAAACCTTTGAATATTCAACCTTATATTCTACTTAAATACTATTTTTCATTTTGAAATATTTACAAATAAGTCTAATTACTTGATTATTATTTTTTACAACTTTTTAACATTTAATAGAAAACATTTTTCTTTAAGACCACCTCAATAATTTGTAGAACACCTTGATTTTATCTAAAAATTAGGTCACTGACATTCACCCCATTTAAGCATTTATACAAAACTGTCTGGTTTATCTGATTATAACCTTGACCTATTTATGCACTAAATAATTTTTATATTTAATTCACATTATATCGGGTGCTTCAAAATAAATAAAATTTCTAATTGAATTCTTAACCCTTATTTAACTTAATTAAACACCTTTAAAACGAATAAATTCCTTAATTAACTATAACTTATGACTTTTATATACAGTTCGACTCACAATAAACATTTAAATAAGTCCTTTAACAAATCTTATATTTTTTTTTTATAAACCATTTTAAATGTTAAACAAATTACATTCTAATTAAATTGTGCTTAGTTTGCATCAACATTAAATTACCTTATCCATGTTTTAAATATACTATAATTTTTCATAGTCAAGTTTTACTAATATTAATTCTATTCTAGGAATAGTATCCTGGAAAAATCTCAATGCCAATTCAGATGCATTTTAAAATTGAGAAAAACAAGAAACCAACACTATCCACCGCATTACCATCGAAATAAATTAAAATTCAACGAAATACACAACCACGAAGAAATCTCATACCGAAACAAATTCTCCTACTTTTCTTAGTAATACCAAATTAGTATAATTTTTAGATTTAAGTTTTAAAATAAATTTTTGAATTAGAACACACAGCAATATATATATATATATATATATATATATATATATATATATATATATATATATATATATATATATATATATATATATATATATATATATATATATATATATATATATATATATATATATATATATATATATATATATATATATATATATATATATATATATATATATATATATATATATATATATATATATATATATATATATATATATATATATATATATATATATATATATATATATATATATATATATATATATATATATATATATATATATATATATATATATATATATATATATATATATATATATATATATATATATATATATATATATATATATATATATATATATATATATATATATATATATATATATATATATATATATATATATATATATATATATATATATATATATATATATATATATATATATATATATATATATATATATATATATATATATATATATATATATATATATATATATATATATATATATATATATATATATATATATATATATATATATATATATATATATATATATATATATATATATATATATATATATATATATATATATATATATATAATGAAACTCTTGATTTCAAACATCTCAGGGTTTTTAAAATTGAATATTTTTTTAATGAAATGGTACGTGACATTCCCTAATTTCGATTGAGTTATTTAATTATGCGCAATGGATTTTTCCAAAATACCATGAATTAAATTTACATACAAATACATACAATGCACATACGATAATAAATAAAACAACTTCTTTATTCAAAATTTAAAATTAAATTTTCGACTTATCTGATGACTTCAAGTAGATTCTTGATGATCTGGGATTTTCATTTCTCTCAGCCAAACCTTCCTCGATGCGTGCGCTTTACATGTATCTGGATGGTCGAATACTCGTCCAACTAATTTCTTTCTTCTCTGTGAAGTGCCAGTGCACGGAACGATATGTGCGCTGTATCAACAATGATCTTCCAAATTTATAAACCATGTGCTCTCCCAGAAAGTTCTTTTATAACAATTTTCAGGTACGTAATTATTTTATTAGACATTTTCTTTTTAATAGATAATTATTTTATCTTAATTTATTGTTAGCATTTTAATTTTTTTTATTATAACTGATCAATTTTTATTATTACAGATTTATTATTATATCACACGAAGAAAAATAATTCAATATTATCAGTCAAATACGAATCTGAACCACTGACACCAAGATGTATTACTACACTTCAAAAACCGGAAATTCGCAGAACTGCCTCTTTATCATAAAATGGTGCTCAGGTATGCCATTTTTATCAATTTATATTTTATTTAAATTATTTGTCGAAGAATCTTTCAAATTGTTCTTTAATTACTTGTATCACTGTTTATTATTTTTAAATTGTAATTTATTTTCCCGTTGAAATTTTAATACTTGCACTATTTAATTTTTTCACAAAAAAGGACGCTTCCAAATTCCACTTTTTAATTTTCCAATAACTTTTATCTATTTCGACGGATTTTTCTCAATTTTCTTTAATTAATAAAACACCTTGTTACTTTCACTTATAACAACAATTTATTTTGTTTACATTAAAATTTCTAATTAAATTACCAAAAATTTGGGAGCTAATAATTAACGCAACCCACGCTAACAAATTCTTACCGGAAGCTCTTCTTGAAAATTTTAATCTCGATACCCTGACAAAATTTAACAAACTATACAACTATGACCCTTAAGAATACTCTACATAAGGAAAAACCGGAAACAATTAAAATTTTCATTGTTTTACAATATAGCTACGAACCCCTTCACCTATAATCTAAATTTCACCCTTATTCACCTATTACACAAATGTCATATTCCAGATCAACTGGATTACATAAATAAAATCGGAAATCCCAATACAATTTTTAGCACTTTCAATTTAGGTAACTTGCCCAGGGGTTCTTTTTTTAAAAGGTAAAATCATTTTGCAAAATTTACTCCTATTTTAAAATTACATACAAATTTTCAATTTAAATTAATTCAAAAAATCTACTTTACTTAATCATAGATTTTACAACTGGTAATTATACAATAAACACATTTTTACATTCAAGCTCACCTCACATTTTTCGATGAATCCCTTGGTCTATTTCAAGTCATTGACTTACACCCCATTTAAGTATTTATAAAAAACTGTCTGGTTCATTTTATTATAACCTTGACCTATTTATGCACTAAATAATTTTTATATTTAATTCACATTATATCGGGTGCTTCAAAATAAATAAAATTTCTAATTGAATTCTTAACCCTTATTTAACTTAATTAAACACCTTTAAAACGAATAAATTCCTTAATTAACTATAACTTATAACTTTTATATACAGTTCGACTCACAATAAACATTTAAATAAGTCCTTTTACAAATCTTATTTTATATAAACCATTTTAAATGTCAAACAAATTACATTCTAATTAAATTGTGCTTATTTTGCATCAATATTAAATTACCTTAGCATGTTTTATATATGCTATAATTTTTCATAGTCAAGTTTTACTAATATAAACAATTCTATTCTAGGAATAGTATCCTGAAAAAATCTCAATGCCACTTCAAATGCATTTAATTATTAAGAAATACAAGAAATCAAGATTACCACTGCATTACCGTCGATATAATTAAACTTCAATGAATTACAAGACCACGAAGAAATCTCATACCTCAACAAAATCTCATACTTTTCTTAGTAATAAAAAAAATAGTAATAATTTTTAATTTTAAGTTTAAAAATAAATTTTTGAATTAGAACACACAGCATAAATCCCCCTTTAATTTTTCAAAATTTGAAAACCCCTAATTATAAATTGCAAATTTTGCAAAAATTAACAATAAAAAAATCACACTCCCCCTTCTAACAATTTCAGTCAAAATTAATATTTTATCTGCTGATCCTGGAGTAAATTTCCGATAATAATTTAAAATCCCCAAAAATCCTTGTAACATTCTTAACTAAAAAATATCCCCCTCTAACTCCTATCCTGCCTTTATCTAAAAATTCTTTCATATAATTTATAATTTTCATCTTGACCTTATTTTTATTTCCAAAGGCCTTCGCATAAATTTTATTGTTAAAAATTTTCATTTTCACCTTCTTTGTATTTACAAAGGTATCCGAATATTTTTCATTATTTATTAATTTCATTTTAACTTTCTTCTTGTATTTTAATTTCCCAGGATCCTTCTTGTTGTTTACAAATTTTAATTTAATTTTCGCTTTTTGTTTAAATTGTTCTGGACACTTTTTATTATTTAGCCATTTTAATTTAACTTTTGTTTTATTTTTAAAATTCTTTGGATACATTTTATCATTTAATAATTTTAATTTAACTTTAGTCTTATGTTTAAAATTCTTCAAATATTTTGTATTAATTAAAAATTTCATTTTAACTTTCGTATTATTTTTAATACTCTTCAAGTACTTGATACTATTTAAAATTTTCATTTTAGTCTTCTTTTTATTTATCATAGATTCCAAAAACCTTTTATTATTTGTAAATTTTAATTTCACTTTTGGTTGAGTTTTAAATATCATTAAATTAATTTCATATTGTGAAAATTTTATTTCATTTTTCTTTTCATTTTTTATAAATGAATAAATTTTATTTCCTGAAAATTCTTCCTTTTCCTTTACTTTATTTTGTATTTGGTTTTCATTTTCACTTATTTCAAGCTCTTTACAATTGTTAATACCATCATCAACATTACTATTTTTTATTTCACTTTGATTTAATTCTCCATTATTTATTTTGTCACAATCTGTATTCTTTATTTCATATTTACTTTCAGTTAATTTAATTTCATTTTCATTTAATGATTCCTCCAAGTCTGGTTCTTCTTTTTATAAATCTTGATGTTGCTTAAAACATTCTGTTTTATCCCCCTCTTGATAAATTAGGATTTTACACTCCTTTTTTTCTTTATTATTATTTGAGGATAATTCTGGACACTTTTTAAAATTTAAACACAATCCATTGATTTCGGGTAATTCTTCTTTCATTTCATTAATTTTAAAAATATTCTTCTGTTCTTTATTTAAAAATGGAAATCTGTCGTTCTTATACATTAGACAATCTTCTTCTATAATCATTTTATGATATTCAAAAAAATCGCTTCCAAGCACCATGTCGACCGTCATGTCCGGAACAATTAATAGTTTCGCAGATACTTTAACTTCATTGATATTCAAATCACAATCCAATCTTTCCTCAATACGACCAAACTTCATTTTATTTTCATCTATTAGATTAAACCCCCCAAATATTACAATATTATTCTCCAATAATTCATAATTATTAACGACGACGTCTTCACTTATAAGTGATAAATCAACCCCCATATCTATAATAGTAACAAATTCAATATTATTCAATCTAAGTCGTATTGATGGTAAATTCATTAAATCATTCTTTTCTGTATTATTCCATTTATTTTCTGCTTCAACATTTAATTCTTTATTTAATTCTTTATTTATCTCTACATGACTTGTCTCTACTTCTTGTTCTAATTCTTTATTTATTTCTTCTTTATCTTCATGATGGTTGTCTAATTTTTCTCCTATTCTAATGAAACTTTTTTCTAAATTTTCTCCCATTCTACTAAAATCTTCCCTACTCTCTTTCATCTCTTTCTTCATATCTTCATTACTCTCTTTAATCTCTTCAAATTTTTTATTAGTGTTTTCATTACTCTCCTCAATTTTTTTATTAGTTTCTTCCCTACTCTCTTTCATCTCTTTTTTTATTTCCATCATCATTTCCCTCATCATTTCTGCTAAATCTGTACTTCCTTTCTTCTTACTAGTCTTACTTGTGCTTGCAGCACCTTCTTCTTCTTCCTTCTCAACATCTTGTTCTTCTATTTTCTTTTCTGGTTCCATTTTAGATTTCTTACTCCTACTCCTCTTTTTCTTTTTAACTACTTGGAACTCTTCTCCTTTTTTATTACTTAAATCGCTGTTGTCCCAGAATGTTTTCATTTACCCCACATAAATTATTTTATAACCCCAAATATCATTCAAATAATCCTCAACTTTATTTATAAAAAATATTACCCTTTAATTGTACATAAATAACCCAATCGAGCCCCACGTTGGGCGCCATAAATTATGCTGTGGAATATGAATTATAAAAATTCATAATTCCTTTTATAAAAATTGACATTTTTAAACTTTTGGAATACATAAAAGCCCCACGTTGGCGAATATAAATTATGCTATGTAATATGAATTTTGGAAATTCATACTACTTTTAAATTTTTGAATAAAATTAATTGCTAAAAAGCCCCACGTTGGTACGATCATAAATTATGCTATGAATCTGGATTTAAGAAAATATCCAAACATTTTCATGATTTTGAAATTATTAATTAATTTAATATTTAAATTGACCCACATTAGCTAGCTCAGTTAAAAAAATTAAATGTTGTGTGTTTTAATTTTTAAGTTCTAATTTTTTAATAATGCAACTGATTATTGTTGTAAATAAATAAAAGATTTTGCATTCTAAACTTGTTTTAATAGTTTTAATAAATATGAGACATTCTTTTATTAGCATGATAAATTCTTCTAGAGCATGAGACTTTAATTATTTTATTTTTTTAATAATTTAGTTGAAATGAAACTCTTGATTTCAAACATCTCAGGGTTTTTAAAATTGAATATTTTTTTAATGAAATGGTACGTGACATTCCCTAATTTCGATTGAGTTATTTAATTATGCGCAATGGATTTTTCCAAAATACCATGAATTAAATTTACATACAAATACATACAATGCACATACGATAATAAATAAAACAACTTCTTTATTCAAAATTTAAAATTAAATTTTCGACTTATCTGATGACTTCAAGTAGATTCTTGATGATCTGGGATTTTCATTTCTCTCAGCCAAACCTTCCTCGATGCGTGCGCTTTACATGTATCTGGATGGTCGAATACTCGTCCAACTAATTTCTTTCTTCTCTGTGAAGTGCCAGTGCACGGAACGATATGTGCGCTGTATCAACAATGATCTTCCAAATTTATAAACCACTATATATATATATATATATATATATTGCTGTGTGTTCTAATTCAAAAATTTATTTATTAACTTAAAATTAAAAATTATTACTAATTTTTTTTATTACTTAAAAAAGTATGAGATTTTGTTAAAGTATGAGATATTCTTCGTGGTCTTGTAATTCATTGAAGTTTATTTATATCGACGGTAATGCAGTGGTAATCTTGATTTCTTGTATTTCTTTTTGGTTAAATGCATTTGAAGTAGCATTGAGATTTTCCAGGACACTATTCCTAGAATAGAATTATTTATATTAGTAAAACTTGACTAAAAAAAATTATAGCATATATAAAACATGCTAAGGCAATTTAATATTGACGCAAACTATAAATAATTTAACTTGAATTAATTTATTTATCAATAATAAAATCGTTTGTGTAAAAATATGAGTCGAACTGTGTATAATATTAAAGGGTAATCCTTATTTGAGATGTTATTGGTTGAAAAGTGTGTTTTTAAAATGAATAAGTGAATTAAAATAAAAAAAAATTTTATTTTTAGAAAATTATTTTGACGCACCGTGTATAATTTTAATTTAGAATTAATTTAATTAAGGTGTTTATTGAGTTAATTTAATTTAGTTTTATTAGATAACCTAATTGTTTATTTATATTTAAAACAAACCGTATACATTACTTTTGAGTATGTCGGTATATAAAATATTGTAATGTAACTAGTTTTCTGTATTTTAGGTCAAGGTTGTAAGAATTTGCCAGACGGTTTTTGTATAAACTATAGTCACAGATAAAAGTGATAAGAAGTCAATGACCTCATATAAATTACTTGTAAACCTAGGGTTTATGTTAATTAAGGAATGTAACTATGGTTTTAAATTAATGAATAATTAATTGATAATTATTAATGCTAATAAGCTGGTATTGTTTAATTTATGTGCTTTTATAAATATGAAAAAAATATGTTAATTTTAAAATTTTAAGAAAAATTTTCTTCATTGAATGTACCTGTCATACGTTGATTTATGTTTGAATCGCGTAGTTAAAATAGTTGTATTCCAGTTAATCTGGGATAATGACATTTATGTAATAAGTTGAATAAGGGTGAAATTTAGATTAGATTGTAAGGTTTCGTAGCTATCTTGTAAAAACAATAGAATTTTAATTGTTTCCGGTGTTATCGTTATGTAAAGGATACTTAAGGGTGATATTTGTATAATTTGATATATTTGGAAATTTAGTCTGGGGGTTCGAGATTAAATTTTTCAAGGGAGCTTCCGGTAAGAATTTGCATAGCGTGGGTGCGTTAATGTTTAGCTCCCAAATTTTTGATAATGTAACTAGAAATTTTAATGTGAACAAAATAAATTGTTGTTATAAGTGACAGTAATAAGGTGTTTTATTATTTAAAGAAAGTTGAGAAAAATCCGTTGAAGAATATAAAAGTTATTGGAAGATTAAAAAAAGTAAAATTGTGAAGCGTCCTTTCTTTATTGTAAAAATATTAATTTGTGCAAGTATTAAATATTCCAATGGGAAACTAAATTAAAATCTAACTATAATAACCAGTGATCCAAGTAATTAAAGAACAATTTGAAAGTTTCTTCGACAAATAAATTCAATAAATTATAAATTGATAAAAAATGGCGTACCTGAGCACCATCTTATGATAAAAAATAGTTCTGCGAATTTCCGGTTTTTGAGGTGGAGAAATACATCTTGTTGTCAATCGTGCAGATTTGTATTTGACAGATAATATGGAATTAATCTTCTTCGTGTGATATAATAATAAATCTGTAATAATAAAAGTTGAACAGTTATAATTAAAAATAAAAATGCTAAAAATAAATGAAAAATTAAAGTAATTATAAATTGAAAAATATAATTTCTAATAAAAAAAGGGAATTACATACCTGAGAAAAACTGTTATTGAAGATTTTGCTGGAGAACTCATGGTTTAGTATTATCGGACAGGCAGCGTTAGGACAGCACACATCATACCGTGCACAAGCACATCACAGACAGGAAAGAAAAATTGGTTGTATGAGTTAGCTACCATTCAAATACGTGGAAGCGCACGCATCAAAGATTCCGAACTTCAAAGATGAACATTGTAAAAAGATAAGTAATAATTTTCGTGGTGTTTCAATAAAAAAATTTGTTTTATTTATTATAAATGTACAGAGATGTTTTAAATATTATTTTATGGTGATGTATTTGCGTGTAAATGTAGTAGGTGGTATTCTGGAAATCTGCAATTCATTTTTTTTAAATAACCCATCGACAATAGTGAAGCTACATGATGTTCAAGAATTTAAAATTATCCCTGAGATTAAGTACAAGATGAATTTATGTCAATCAATTATTTACATGTCAAAATTTTAATAAGAGTCTCTTGTTTTAAAATAAAATTCCCATGCTTATAAATTTATTTGAAATTTATTTTTTTATGAAAATGCTTAAAACTAAATTAAAACACACAGCATTTAATTATATTAATTTTATTACTGAGCTAGCAAATGTGGGTCAAAAATAAATAATAATTCAAAGTTTACAAAATTTATGATTTTTCAAATGTTTGGAATTTTTAAAAAAAAATTAAAAAAAGAATTTTTCAAAATTCTTATTTCACAGCATAATTTATGACGATTCCAACGTGGGGCTATTTAATTTTATTTAAGAATTTAATTTTTAATAAGAATTTTAAATATTCTTATTACATAGCATAATTTATGGCTCATCAACGTGGGGCTATTTATATTTATTTTTCTATTAAAAACTTTAAATTAATTAATTATCTTAAAATTATGAAAATGTCTGGATATTTTCAAATACCCAGATACACAGCATAATTTATGTCGCCAGGCAACGTGGGGCTCGATTGGGTTATTTATGTACAATTAAAGGGTAATATTTTTTTATAAATAAAGTTGAGGATTATTTGAATGATATTTGGGGTTATAAAATAATTTATGTGGGGTAAATGAAAACATTCTGGGACAACAGCGATTTAAGTAATAAAAAAGGAGAAGAGTTCCAAGTAGTTAAAAAGAAAAAGAGGAGTAGGAGTAAGAAATCTAAAATGGAACCAGAAAAGAAAATAGAAGAAGAACAAGATGTTGAGAAGGAAGAAGAAGAAGGTGCTGCAAGCACAAGTAAGAGTAGTAAGGAGGGAGAAAGTTCAAAATTAGAATACATGATAATGAATATGATGAAGGAGATGAGAGAGAATAGTGAAAAAACTAATAAAAAAATTGAGGAGAGTAGGGAAGAAATGAAGAGGGAAATAAAAGAGAGTAGGGAAGAAATAAAGAAAATAGAAGTAAATTACAGTAATCATGGAAATGTGGAAGAAATAACTAAAGAATTAGAACAACGAGTTGAGACAGATCATGTGGAGATAAATAAAGAAATAAATAAAGAATTAGTACAAGAAGTGGAGACAGGTCATGAAGAGATAAATAAAGAATTAAATAAAGAATTAAATGTTGAAGCAGAAAAAAAATGGAATAATACAGAAAAGAATGATTTAATTAATTTACCATCAATACGACTTAGATTGAATAATATTGAATTTGTTACTATTATAGATATGGGGGTTGATTTATCACTTATAAGTGAAGACGTCGTCGTTAATAATTATGAATTATTGGAGAATAATATTGTAATATTTGGGGGGTTTAATCTAATAGATGAAAATAAAATGAAGTTTGGTCGTATTGAGGAAAGATTGGATTGTGATTTGAATATCAATGAAGTTAAAGTATCTGCGAAACTATTAATTGTTCCGGACATGATTGTCGACATGGTGCTTGGAAGCGATTTTTTGGAATATCATAATATGATTATTGAAGAGGATTGTCTAATTTATAAAAACATCAAATTTCCATTTTTAAACAAAGAACAGAGTAATAATTGTAAAATTAATGAAATGAAGGAAGAATTACCCGAAATCAATGAAGTGTGTTTAAATTTTAAAAAGTGTACAGAATCATCCTCAAAGATTAATAAAGAAGAAAAGGAGTGTGAAACCCTAATTTATCCAGAGGGGGATAAAACAGAAGTTCATATACAACAGAAAAATTTCCCGAAAGAAGAACCAGACTTGGAAGAAGCATTAAATGAAAATGAAATTAAATTAACTGAAAGTAAATATGAAATAAAGAATACAAATGGTGATGAAATAAATAAAGCAGAATTGAATAAATATGAAATAAAAAATAGTAATATTGTTAATGACATGAACAAGTATAAAGAGCTTGAAATAAGTAAAGATAAAGATCAAATAGAGAATAACGTAAAGGAAAAGGAAGAATTTTCAGAAAATAAAATTTATTCGTGGATAGAGAATAAAGAGGAAACCAAAATAAAATCTTCAAAATATAAAAATAATCAAATTTCTTTTAAAAATAGGAAAGTGAAAATAAAATATTCAAAATACAAAATGTATTTAATATTATTTGAAAATCAGCCAAAAGTAAAATTAAAATCTACAAATTATAAAAATTATCCGATATCAGTAATAAATAAAATAATTACTAAAATGAAAATTTTAAATAATATAAAGTACTTGAAGAGTATTAAAAATAATACGAAATTTAAAATGAAATTTTTAATGAATACAAAGTATTTGGAGAATTTTAAACATAAGACTAAATTTAAATTAAAATTAAAAAATGATAAAATATATCCAGAGAATTTTGAAAATAAAACAAAAGTTAAAATAAAATGGTTAAATAATAAAAAGCGTCCAAACAAATTTAAACATAAAGCGAAAATTAAATTAAAATATTTAAATAATAAGAAGGATCCTGGGAAATTAAAATACAAGAAGAAAGTTAAAATGAAATTAATAAACAATGGAAAGTATCCGGATACCTGCAGAAACAAAAAGAAGGTGAAAATGAAAATTTCAAATAATAAAATTAATGCGAAGGCCTTGGAAAATAAAAAGAAGGTCAAGATGAAATTTAGAAATTACATGAAAGAGCCTGCGCAATTTAAAATTAAAAAGAGGGTGAAAATGAAAGAATTTTTAGATAAAGGCAGGATAGGAGTTAGAGGGGGATATTGTTTATTTTTATTTAAGAATGCTAAGAGGATTTTTGGGGATTTTAAATTATTATCGGAAATTTACTCCAGGATTAGCAGATAAAATATTAATTTTGACTGAAATTGTTAGAAGGGGGAGAGTAATTTTTTTTTGGTTAATTTTTGCAAAATTTGCAATTATTATTATTATTAGGGGTTTTCAAATTTTGAAAAATTAAAGGGGGATTTATGCTGTGTGTTCTAATTCAAAAATTTATTTATAAACTGAAAATTAAAAATTATTACTAATTTTTTTTTTATTACTAAAAAAAGTATGAGATTTTGTTGAAGTATGAGATATTCTTCGTGGTCTTGTAATTCATTGAAGTTTATTTATATCGACGGTAATGCAGTGGTAATCTTGATTTCTTGTATTTCTTTTTGGTTAAATGCATTTGAAGTAGCATTGAGATTTTCCAGGATACTATTCCTAGAATAGAATTATTTATATTAGTAAAACTTGACTAAAAAAAAATTATAGCATATATAAAACATGCTAAGGCAATTTAATATTGACGCAAACTATAAATAATTTAACTTGAATTAATTTATTTATCAATAATAAAATCGTTTGTGTAAAAATATGAGTCGAACTGTGTATAATATTAAAGGGTAATCCTTATTTGAGATGTTATTGGTTGAAAAGTGTGTTTTTAAAATGAATAAGTGAATTAAAATAAAAAAAATTTTATTTTTAGAAAATTATTTTGACGCACCGTGTATAATTTTAATTTAGAATTAATTTAATTAAGGTGTTTATTGAGTTAATTTAATTTAGTTTTATTAGATAACCTAATTGTTTATTTATATTTAAAACAAACCGTATACATTACTTTTGAGTATGTCGGTATATAAAATATTGTAATGTAAATAGTTTTCTGTATTTTAGGTCAAGGTTGTAAGAATTTGCCAGACGGTTTTTGTATAAACTATAGTCACAGATAAAAGTGATAAGAAGTCAATGACCTCATATAAATTACTTGTAAACCTAGGGTTTATGTTAATTAAGGAATGTAACTATGGTTTTAAATTAATGAATAATTAATTGATAATTATTAATGCTAATAAGCTGGTATTGTTTAATTTATGTGCTTTTATAAATATGAAAAAAATATGTTAATTTTAAAATTTTAAGAAAAATTTTCTTCATTGAATGTACCTGTCATACGTTGATTTATGTTTGAATCGCGTATTTAAAATAGTTGTATTCCAGTTAATCTGGGATAATGACATTTATGTAATAAGTTGAATAAGGGTGAAATTTAGATTAGATTGTAAGGTTTCGTAGCTATCTTGTAAAAACAATAGAATTTTAATTGTTTCCGGTGTTATCGTTATGTAAAGGATACTTAAGGGTGATATTTGTATAATTTGATATATTTGGAAATTTAGTCTGGGGGTTCGAGATTAAATTTTTCAAGAGAGCTTCCGGTAAGAATTTGCATAGCGTGGGTGCGTTAATGTTTTAGCTCCCAAATTTTTGATAATGTAACTAGAAATTTTAATGTGAACAAAATAAATTGTTGTTATCAGTGAAAGTAACAAGGTGTTTTATTATTTAAAGAAAGTTGAGAAAAATCCGTTGAATAATATAAAAGTTATTGGAAGATTAAAAAGTAAAATTGTGAAGCGTCCTTTCTTTATTGTAAAAATATTAATTTGTGCAAGTATTAAATATTCCAATGGGAAACTAAATTAAAATCTAACTATAATAACCAGTGATCCAAGTAATTAAAGAACAATTTGAAAGTTTCTTCGACAAATAAATTCAATAAATTATAAATTGATATAAAATGGAGTACCTGAGCACCATTTTAGGATAAAAAAATAGTTCTGCGAATTTCCGGTTTTTGAGGTGGAGAAATACATCTTGTTGTCAATCGTGCAGATTTGTATTTGACAGATAATATGGAATTAATCTTCTTCGTGTGATATAATAATAAATCTGTAATAATAAAAGTTGAACAGTTATAATTAAAAATAAAAATGCTAAAAATAAATGAAAAATTAAAGTAATTATAAATTGAAAAATATAATTTCTAATAAAAAAAGGGAATTACATACCTGAGAAAAACTGTTATTGAAGATTTTGCTGGAGAACTCATGGTTTAGTATTATCGGACAGGCAGCGTTAGGACAGCACACATCATACCGTGCACAAGCACATCACAGACAGGAAAGAAAAATTGGTTGTATGAGTTAGCTACCATTCAAATACGTGGAAGCGCACGCATCAAAGATTCCGAACTTCAAAGATGAACATTGTAAAAAGATAAGTAATAATTTTCGTGGTGTTTCAATAAAAAAATTTCTTTTATTTATTATAAATGTACAGAGATGTTTTAAATATTATTTTATGGTGATGTATTTGCGTGTAAATGTAGTAGGTGGTATTCTGGAAATCTGCAATTCATTTTTTTTAAATAACCCATCGACAATAGTGAAGCTACATGATGTTCAAGAATTTAAAATTATCCCTGAGATTAAGTACAAGATGAATTTATGTCAATCAATTATTTACATGTCAAAATTTTAATAAGAGTCTCTTGTTTTAAAATAAAATTCCCATGCTTATAAATTTATTTGAAATTTATTTTTTTATGAAAATGCTTAAAACTAAATTAAAACACACAGCATTTAATTATATTAATTTTATTACTGAGCTAGCAAATGTGGGTCAAAAATAAATAATAATTCAAAGTTTACAAAATTTATGATTTTTCAAATGTTTGGAATTTTTAAAAAAAATTAAAAAAAGAATTTTTCAAAATTCTTAATTCACAGCATAATTTATGGCTCATCAACGTGGGGCTATTTATATTTATTTTTCTATTAAAAACTTTAAATTAATTAATTATCTTAAAATTATGAAAATGTCTGGATATTTTCAAATACCCAGATACACAGCAATATATATATATATATATATATATATATATATATATATATATATATATATATATATATATATATATATATATATATATATATATATATATATATATATATATATATATATATATATATACATATATATATATATATATACATATAGATATATATATACATATAGATATATACATAGATATATATATATACATAGATATATATATATACATAGATATATATATATACATAGATATATATATATACATATATATATATATATATATATATATATATATATATATATATATATATATATATATATATACATATATATATATATATACATATATATATATATATACATATAGATATATATATACATATAGATATATATATATATATATATATATATATATATATATATATATATATATATATATATATATATATATATATATATATATATATATATATATATATATATATATATATTTACTTCCCATGGGTATTATGGACAATCTAAAAATTGCTCTTATCAGTTGTCAATAAATGCCATGCCATATACTGAACTTAAGTTGTGTTGAGGCAGGTAATATAGGAATGCAAGATTCAGAGCCATGCTAAAAAATCATGGCGGAAATAACACAGCTGTTTGATTGAAATAATGTAAATAATTAAATTCACCATTAGAACAATAACTAATATTGACAGCAAGATATCAGAGTAAAGTAGAACTATCATTTAATCATTCAGTAGTAAATATAATATCAATAATTAATTACAGGATAAGAAAGCAGCAAATAAAAAATGGCAAGCACCTAGAAACCAGGACATTCTATTTCCAGTTCCTTTTTGTTATTTTTCTTCCGAGGCCAAAGCTAATAACCTTATAGAACATTAATAATAGAATATAATAGACTATTAAATGCTTTTGGCTAGTGTATAGTATAATAGAACATTAATAATAGAATATTAAATGCTTTCGGCTAGTATAAATCAATTCCTTGCGTCCTCGGAGATTTGTAAACCAAACACTTCAGAAGCGGCTAGACCATTGGGCTCAGTTAGCCCCTGCTGTTCCCCAGAAATGCTTATTATCTACCCTTGGCTGTTCAACGGTATGAAAATGTTTGCAGCACTCATCAGTTCTTGTACATCACTTACCGCACCTATGGGACCTTATGGCAGTCAAGGTGTTAAACTAAATTAAACATTAAGATGTAGTAATTGAATTTATTGAATAAAAATGCAGTAGCTTAATTCGATTTCAAAATAATTACACTTTCAGTCATACTATCGCATAACGATACTGATTCAAGTTGAATCTTTTAAAATAAAATATTAAAAATTAATATCGCTATTTATAGCCTATGGGAGGTGTCCTTACACATAAAACATACACGAACATTTATTAACAAATTAAAAAAAATATTATTTTGAAGATTTCTTAAAAAGGAATTTGCAAAATATAGGCAACCCATTTCACAAATCGCAAAAAATACATGAAATTAAAACATAACAGCCCAATTCTAAGAATCAATAATTGAATTTACTAAACAAATGCATTACAGCTTAACTGGATCTTTAAATAATTACTCTCAGTAAAATTATTGCATAAAAAATTATAAAAATTTTGAATTTGATAGATGGTCTATAAATGCCATCGCAGTACTTTGAGAACTTGTGTGGCGACATATGCGGACATTTAAGTAATAACTTCGGGGCCGTGGTTTTTTAACATTAAAATAATATTTGGGGAAGCGAAATTAAGGCTCATTTGCATGTAGTGTAAAGGATTATTTTTACACATTATTGTTTATAGCTTTTGGAGTACGTACATATCTGACGGTGCATGTGTAATTTCAGTAAATTTTAAATTACTTAATATCTCGTTTGTGAAAACACAACACATCGTCTGGAAAGCCGAAAACGACCATTAATATTCAAGTAAAGTCTTTAATCAATGGAAAATCTAGATAAATTCTGAGAAAAGCAAAAAATTTTTAAACTAAAAAAATTTTGAATTTGATAGATCGTCCATAAATGTCATCGCAGTACTTATATGTAATTTCAGTATTAAAAGGCATATATCAGGATTTAAGGTTTAATAATTACTAAACATTACATAAAATATATTAAGGCTCATCAATAATACAGTTAATAACTAGGAAAGCGCAACACAAATACATAATACTATCACATTACTGTCCGTTTAGGCGCTTCCTCATATTAGCAATGGCCACTTTTATACATGGCACACTTCTGTTCTCTAAAACTGGATAATTGGCCTTCGCTAACAGTATATCGTCTTTCGATGGTAGTATTCTAGAGGCAGGGTGAAGATATTCTTCGAAGGCAGTCTTAAGAGCATTCAGAGCGGCTGGAGTCCATCGTAAACGTTGCGATACATCTGCACATACAATAAAATTCATTATAAATCCGCTTACTATCTTGATTTTTAAAATCTAAAGTGTAGGGTGCAGTTGAACCTAGCTCTACCGTTTAATATTACCAATACATATTAACTGCCCAAATATACTAAACAGGATTCAGTGTTATAGATCACCACGTAATCGCAAAACTAATAGAATAATGTATGTTTTAATACACTCTTCAGTACCTTACCTCTGCATTTATACGGCTTTGGTTTCTTAGGGGATGACACGTATCTGGATTTAGGCTTTGAACGATCTGCTTTCAGATGGTTTTCCATAAATAAGTTGAGCTCGGGCAATGATCGATGGCTCAGTTCAGGCAGTTTTAATGCATCTCGGAGATCAGCAGCAACCAGAGGACGCCGCAGTTCAGCTTGCTTACGAAAGAAGTACTTTAGGGCTACGAGTTCTTCTGTCTGAGAGAATGATCTTTGCGAGGGTGATGCTAAAAAATTCATAGAATTATGAAATCAAACAAAAGACTTGCGCATTTGATTAAAAAAATTTACCTTGTGGCGAAGGTCTGTGTGGTAAACGTCCGTCTATCGAAACTATTTTTCTTTTGGCAGATGATGTTTCATGACCAGAAGGAGAAAAGGAAACCCTCTTCATTGGTTTGGTTCTCTTTGTTGCAGGTGAAGTGCTTGTGGATGGTAAAGGGCTGGGCAATTGCGTCAGGGATGTAGATGCAACAGGAGAAGCTTCTTCATCGTCATAAGATATTCCGAGGGCTTTCTCCAAGACTTGAGCAACAGGTAGTATAGAACGAGTGAAAGTAGGTTGCCTATAGATGTCTTTGTGGATTGCACGGTCGTGCCCCATATGATCTGCAAGGTCCTTGGCAACATTCTCTGGCAAATTGAATGTTGCTGCTCGCGTTGCAAACTCTTTCCGAAGGAGGGTGGCTCGAAGAACAGCTGGTTTTTTTGCATTGCATCGCAATGCACAATAGCGCAGTGCCTTTCCTGCATCGATATATTTGGACTTACACAATCCAAACAAATACGGATTAGAATACGCCACTCCAGCCTTCTGGCGTCTACCAGTGAATACTGCCAGGGCATCTTTAACATAGCTTGGCAATAGCACGTTGACGGTCCTGTTAAGCTTCCCTCGAATAAGGAATAGTTGGACTCTATCTGCAAACTTCTTTTCTACTTTGGACAAGGAATCATAAAGGGGGTCGTTTTTATCCATGACAACGATGGCTTCAAAGTCTTCTAAACACATTCGTTCCACTTCCCCAGGCCGCCGTCTATTGTATACCATCAGATATACTACTATGTACTCACCCAGTTGCCTCCAGGTAGTATAATTAAATCTTTCCGAAGACTCGAGTTTGGCGGCACAACGCTTGAAACCTTTCAAGACATAGGATGTTAACAGGTCTATGTCTCCTTGATCCGGAAGCACAATTTTTTTTCGTCTTCGAAGCCTGGTTCGGTTCTCAATAACAGTTTTGCTGAGGACCGGAATAACTTGTTTTTTAATGATCCACACAAAACGTTCCACTCTCTGTTCTTCCAATGGACTCTCTCTTTTTATGCACTCCACTCTCCAAAGTTCTGCTGCCTGCCTTAACACGTTCGCACAATGTGTTGCCGACGCAGGAGCATTATAGCTACCGAGTTCTTCCGAATAACCAGCAATTTTTAGGATGGCACTTTGAACGACATCTTTCATAGGGGGCACCATCAGCGAAGCTAAATCAGAAACGGAACTGCAAAGCTCTCTCGCACTGAGAATGAGACGTCCCAACATGCGAATATTAGCACGTATCATTTTATCATGATGCGAGGAGGTGGAGTATTTCATGGCAGAGTCGTTTCCATACACAATTACTGCGTCATCATACTTGACTGCATTGGAGCATTCGTCATCTTTTAATACGGGAAAAATTCGTCGTCGAAGAATAGTACTGGCATTGCGATGAAGATCTCCCACTAGTTGTCTACTCTGTACTAGAAGGTGGCATTCAGAACCACTGGTGGTCCTTCCGGAGCAATTTCTATAGTGTCTATGGAGTCTAGCCTTCTTTAACACCATGCTACAATTTGGACAAGAACTATATTCCGATGCATCATCCGGTTCTTGTTTACTCGATCTTCTGAGAACTCTCAGTACTCCTTTGTTATACATCCGGTTACTGTTGTACATGCAGGTGCCCCATATTCTGATTGCTTTAAAAATCGGCTTGCGATCCTCATGATCTAAAACAAACAATAAAGCTGGCTTTTATCATAGCAAATCAATGTAAGAGACCATTAAAAGCAGACAGGCTTTAAAGGTCAAATTCCCAGTTGCCAAAAAAGCCTTACCTTTCGGCAAAGATGATAGTGTTGCCACCAGCTGCTCTTCGCTGTGTTTATTGGTCAAGTGACTCGGCAGCGAGGAAAAGCTCATTTTGCAGTAAGGGCAAAAATACCTTCTAGACCTTTTGCCTCCAGCTGCAGAAGGAACAACCTGCCTGGTATTTTCAGTATAACAAGGAATGTCCATGTTGGGCAACAGCGGTCGAAAACGTTCAAGGTTTTTTGGAAGAACAGGCAAGCATTTTTCTGCAAGGCGTTGCCGGATCTGTGCGTTATTAAAGGAAACAGGCACACTGTTAACATCGACCGAGCAGTTTTGGACCTGAGAATCTTCCATCGCCTGCTTTTCATTTACAACAGCAGACGATGGAAGATTCACAGGTCCACTGTACTGAGGATTTTCTCCACCATCTGCAAATAAGAATTTGTATCGGCAAATATTAATGCTCTAGCTTATAGTGTATCTGCAGAGCTTAGTATAACAGAGTAAAAGACAGCCTCGATAATGCAATAAAACAGCCTTTCAAGGATGTGTACCGTGCTTAGGATATATTAAAATGAAAAAATCTATCCATCATGCAGGGCAGACTGCAAAAGCTATTAAACACCTACAACATAATACCCCAAAAACTTACTAGTTAGAAACACTTCAGACGTGTTTTTTTTCATGGTGTTTTCATTATTGATATTCAACTTGACAAGTGGATTTGTTAACTCCGCTTGACTCTCTTCTTCGAGGGACAAACTTTCCGCATCGTCCCTGGGGACATAATCTGGATCAGTATAGTCATCATCAACCTGTTCGTAATCATCATCTTCGTTTTGATTTCCTGTGAGCAATAGAATATGGGTCAACTAATTATCACATGTAATGGATTATTAAAGTACAAGCAAAGAAATGATAAGAAAACATGCCTGATATTGGTTCTTCCAGTTCGTTGGAGGGAAACAAACGTCGTTTAACGGATGAAGCATCACTCTCTTGAGAATAGAACCGTGGCGGAGGTGTAAGTTGTGACATGGACGAAAGATGTTCATCTAACCACTGTTGTACCTGAATAATGGAACATTCCAAACTCCGGTCAGTGTCACAACTGTCACGTGCATCCGTTACACGAAGTTGTCCCGTCTGAAGGTTATCTTTACTACCGGAAGTTGAGCGGTCAAGATTAGAAACCAGGTTGTCCATCTTAATGTTGGAAGACACGGAAGGATCTGGATGGAGCTGAATATCACTACCGGCATGCCCTAACGTTACGTTATCGTTAGATTTCAGATTGAAGTTGGAAGATGACTGACGACTTTCTTCAAGAGAATACTGTTCCGGTTGGAGCTCAATATCACTACCAGCGTGCCCCGACGTCGCATTATCAACATTACATTCCAAGTTCAAGGTAGAAGATGACTGATGATTTCCTTCAAGAGAATACTGTTCCGGTTGGAGTTCAATATCACTACCAGTGTGCCCCGACGTCGCATTATCAATATTACATTCCAGGTTCAAGGTGGAAGATGACTGACGATTTCCTTCAAGAGAATACAGTTCCGGTTGGAGTTCAATATCACTACCAGCATGCCCCGACGTCGCGTTATCAACATTACATTCCAGGTTCATGGTGGAAGATGACCGATGACTTCCTTCTAGAGAAATTTGGTCTAGCCGGGAGTTCTTATCCCAATCATCAGGCATATCTCGAGCCATGTCAATTCCAAATCGGGTTTCTACGGCAGCCAAGTGTTGAAAATAGAGAGATGGTGTGACCGGTATTGGAGCGAGCCTGACGTACGGGTTAGTACAAGCAGCCAGCGGATCTAGCCTATTAACCATATTCAAAATATTAAAGCTACGAAGGTTTAATTTTTGTTGCTGCAGTCGAGAAGATCTCCGGGGTGCAACAGGTCTTTGTGGCATAGCCACAACCTTTTTTTGCCGAGTTGTCGAGTCCATCGTGAACGCAGATCAAGTGTGGATACTATACTTTAATACTTTCAATCTTTCAACTTTGCAGACTTCAAAAGACGTAGAATGTGGAGGGACCGGGGCTTGTAATCTTCCTACCTTCTCCGACCGTTTTCAGACAACGCAGATGGTTTCCAACGACGCAAATGGTTTTCAACGACGCAGACTGTGGAAGCTATACTTCAAATGACGGCTGGAACATCTCGGATCTTACTTCGCAAACTGTTTTCAAACGACGCAGACTGTGGAAGCAAAACTTCAAAGTTTAAGGCGGTCGCAGATAAGGGAACCCATGGATCGGTACCTTACAGAAAGAAAAAATAACCGTTGAACTACATGCACTAAAGGCATCTAACGTGAAATTACAACAATTCGAATCGAAACAAAGCATCTTTACTACTAGGATTATTTAGAACAAGAATATTAACAACCCTCACCAACCTTGCAACCCCGAAAGTCGCATGCAATCTTGAGAATACAGCGCGGCCATAATGGAATTTAAAAGCGGGAACGCAACACACAATGAGCGTGATTGGCTATCCCCAAGGCCAAGGGGAATCGCGCACCCCAGCCCCGTCCATCGTTGCTGCAAATTTTCACTGTCTGCACATGTACAGTCTGCACAAGTACAGTACGCACAAAAACAAAAAAGGCCATTGCATTTTGATATTGTAATTATTATTTGTCAGGTTAAAAAAAAATGACAGCAGTTATCTAAACAAGCAAAGCCAAGTTGGTTTCAATGGGTTTTAGTTAATAAAAAAAAATACCAAAAGTAGTAAGTATTTCCTGCCTTTTTATTTTGCACCCGACTGTACCAAAGCAGGTACAGCGCAAAGGACTGCTAGATAAGAAATGCTGACAAATGCAAAAACAAACGAGGTCAAACAACGGACATTTTTTATCTCCTTCAAAACAACTTATTCACAAATTTTATATTAAAGGAGGGAATTTTCCGAATTTAGATGTACAAAGGGTGGTTTAGTAATGCATATCCTAAATTTAACAGTCTAGGAAGGCTACACTTTATAGACAAATTTCATTAAAATAAGTCTAAGCAGATCCTGACCATTTTTTTGTTCCTAAAGGTGAAAAACATATACAGGCTGAGTCAAGCTATACGCCTTTTTTTTAGTGAGTTTATTATTAGGAATTTATTAAAAATTTTAGGTATGCATATGTTTTGAAGGGTGCTCTACAACCTGGAGCAGTTTTTTGATTGGACGTCAAATGTCAAAATAGCGATTTTCAACTGTTTATTTTTAAATGGAACGGTACGACTTTTTTGGCTTAGACGATGCTGTATGATGTTTACAATATGATCCTTACTGAATTTTTTCACAATTTTTATAATTCAGCGGTAAAATATGCATTCATTCTTAGTGTAGTAGGCCGGGAGCTGCAAAACGTACTTTGATGTATTTGCACAAAACGATTTAATGATTGTCAGGGTACATAGTGAAATCATTATTTTAATGAACATAAAGAAACAAAAGCTCAGCTCAAAAGTTCACTTATTTTAGGCAAAAACATGGTGACGCGTGCGTATTTACCGGCCTACTAGACTAACATTATGAATGCAAATTTTACGGCTGAATCGTAAAAATTGTGAAAAAATTCAGTAAGGATCATATTGTAAACATCGTACAGCATCGTTTAAGCCAAAAAAAAGTCGTACCGTTCCATTTAAAAATAAACAGTTGAAAATCGCTATTTTGACATTTGACGTCCAATCAAATAACTGACTGCGCCAGGTTGTAGAGCACCCTTCAAAACATATGCATACCAAATTTTTTTTATAAATTCCTAATAATAAACTCACTAAAACAAAAGGCCGTCCATAAAGTAACGCCCCCGCCCCCCTCAACTAACTTTTGAACTTGATATTTTACCACAACATTTGGTGTGCTTTAATGGGAAATTAAATACTATTTTTTAGCCAATAATTAAATTTTGTATCATTCAAAGTGGCGGCTGGGCGCTCCAGAAACTTATGAAAATGTAAAGCAGAAATTTCATAACCAACTTTGTATGTGCCAAAAAGTGAATGGTGACATTTCGAACACTTAATTTAATTTCTTATTGCTTTAATTCTTACTTTTCTTAAATACACTTCTTTATCTTCAAACATTTTACATTTTGTTATGGCTGAATATTTTTTTTTTGGAACTCTAGGATCTGCCGCAGAACTAAAAGACCTTTCAAATGAGGTGTCACTCGACCCTCCTTTCTATTTAAAAAAAATCAAAATGGCGGCTATACAACCAAAGAAGGAATCCGTTATATATATAAAATAACAGCAAGCGCTCACCTCACTGAAGATTTATGCATGCCATGGTAAGCCCTCCATGGGACAGTTAACACCCGTCTGATGCTGGCCAACCGTTCATGTTACTAATGCATCGACACACTTTCCACATAAAACATGATAACAAATCGTCTCTTCTTGGGCTATGAATTCGATGCAGTTTGGGCAGTTCTAACGACCTCTTCGTGGCGCTGAGTCTATCGTGATACCATTTGCAATTACTGCTATTTCTGTTGCATCTCCCCCATTTCACATGCTTTTTACAAAATTGTGGGCCTTGCATGGAGTGACTTAACTCCTTGATTACATTTTCGCTGGAATCGCCACCCACTTGAAAGGAACGCTGTTTCATCATCGTACCGTGAACAAATTTGCAACTTTCAGCTTTTACACATTTTCCCTAGTTTTGAAAGTCGCGACAAAACACCACCTTGGCTCTTTCTTCAACACTAAAAATACAAACACATTTTACACTGGCTCATTAAAATGTCATGGTATTGTAACCTTACTTTAAAGAGAAATTTGGTTTAAGTGCAAATAGTTACAAACATTACAGAAGACTGGGTAACACAAACTTCGCAAACTGTTTTCAAACAACGCAGACTGTGGAAGATAAAACTTCAAATGATGGCTGAAACATCTCGGATCTTACTTCGCAAACTGTTTTCAAACAACGCAGACTGTGGAAGATAAAACTTCAAATGATGACTCCAAACATCCGGATCTTACTTCGCAAACTGTTTTCAAACGACGCAGACTGTGGAAGATAAAACTTCAAATGATGACTCCAAACATCCGGATCTTACTTCGCAAACTGTTTTCAAACAACGCAGACTGTGGAAGCGAAACTTCAAATGCGGCTCGAACATCTCGGATCTTACTTCGCAAACTGTTTTCAAACAACGCAGACTGTGGAAGATAAAACTTCAAATGATGACTCCAAACATCCGGATCTTACTTCGCAAACTGTTTTCAAACGACGCAGACTGTCGAAGCTAAACTTCAATTTTAATTACCTAACAGGCGGCAGGCACGGATCTGTACAACACAAAACAATAACCTTACAGTTACACTAGATTTGCGCATGTACTGGAGTGTATGCCAAGTTCATTGTTCACAGCTGTGGATTGTGGAATATAGTAAAAATATTTATAATAGAAGTTTAACAACTGTGTAGGTCCTTTAAGAACCTGTTATTGGTTCTTATGCACCACTTGCGGTTCTACCTGAAGTAACATTTTTTAAGTATGGAAATTTTTAAATTTCAATAAGAGGCAATACACAAAAATAGAATTTGTTACCAATTGATTCTTAGACATGGCACAGAACAATCTCTAACTCTTATTGTAACAAAAAAAATTCATTAGAACTGGTGTCAAAAAGAAATCATCGTCCATTTTCAAATTGAAAACAGTTTGCTGTCAAACACTGTCGAAGTCTTGCAAACAATTCATTTTCTTCAACTATTTTAAGCATAATTCTACCAATTCCGATAATTTTATTTTGAAAATATCACGGTCGAGTTTTAGTTTCTTGTTTTGTGTACATATTACTGGTTCACGGCTATTTACATTAGTTTATTTAATATTTTTCCCTTTACTATTTCATACACCGTAAACATAGGATGCATTTAGAAACATAAAAACCGTGTTGACCAGAAATTACATTGGAAAAAAATTCTGATTTAAAAAAGTTCTGGTTCTGGTAAAATCGGAAATGATGAACCAATAAGCGAAGTTGTTAAACTTTTGTTCTTAGTATTGTTACAATATTTCATCAAATATAACTGTTACAAGGGGGTGGACATGAACTTGGATCACGTGGTGTAATTACACTAACCTTAATACAAGCATTGAAACCCTGATAGAGTATGACACAAGCAGCATTCTAAAAGTGGCAAGGCTCCCCTAGTATCCGATGGAAGCATGTGGAACAAACACTGCATGCAATACACGTGATTGCCAGAACAAAGCAAACGAGCAGAGTTGTTAGGGACCAATGGTTGGCCACAGTAATTACAGGCGCATGCTAAAAAAAATGAAAATACTTATAATAATAATAAAATCGTGGGGAGAAGTTCAAAGCAAAATAAATAGTAATGTTATTAATATCCGATTTTCCTACAATTAACTTCATAATTATTTCTTTCCGTTGTAGTATTTTATAACTGCTTAAAAAGTATGCGCTTACGTTTAGGATTTCTGCAAGTCGGACACCGGCCACCTGTTAAAAGTCTCGTGCACAAGAGAAATCGCTTGGCCGCGGTAGATTTCCACCAGATTAAATCTGCAATGCGATTTGCCTTCTTTTGTACTACCTCGTCAAAGGGCCTGTTCCCATTTTGTATTTCCAACAGTTGGTCTTCCGTTAAATGAAAATAGTTACACTGCCCGCCCCGCGTGCAACTCTGGATGTCGCAGTTTAAATACTCGTGCTTGTATCGACATGTATTTCTGGCACAGATTCCGAGGTAACAATCTCTGCACACGTGGGGTATACATATTTGCACCCCTAGGAGACGACCAATTAAAGCAAACTTTGCAAAGTGTTTTCAAATGAGACCGTAGAAGCTAAACTTCAAATGCGGCTCGAACATATCCGATCTTACTTCGCAAACTGTTTTCAAACAACGCAGACTGTGGAAGCGAAACTTCAAATGCGGCTCGAACATCTCGGATCTTACTTCGCAAACTGTTTTCAAACAACGCAGACTGTGGAAGATAAAACTTCAAATGATGACTCCAAACATCCGGATCTTACTTCGCAAACTGTTTTCAAACGACGCAGACTGTCGAAGCTAAACTTCAATTTTAATTACCTAACAGGCGGCAGGCACGGATCTGTACAACACAAAACAATAACCTTACAGTTACACTAGATTTGCGCATGTACTGGAGTGTATGCCAAGTTCATTGTTCACAGCTGTGGATTGTGGAATATAGTAAAAATATTTATAATAGAAGTTTAACAACTGTGTAGGTCCTTTAAGAACCTGTTATTGGTTCTTATGCACCACTTGCGGTTCTACCCGAAGTAACATTTTTCAAGTATGGAAATTTTTAAATTTCAATAAGAGGCAATACACAAAAATAGAATTTGTTACCAATTGATTCTTAGACATGGCACAGAACAATCTCTAACTCTTATTGTAACAAAAAAAATTCATTTGAACTGGTGTCAAAAAGAAATCATCGTCCATTTTCAAATTGAAAACAGTTTGCTGTCAAACACTGTCGCAGTCTTGCAAACAATTCATTTTCTTCAACTATTTTAAGCATAATTCTACCAATTCCGATAATTTTATTTTGAAAATATCACGGTCGAGTTTTAGTTTCTTGTTTTGTGTACATATTACTGGTTCACGGCTATCTACATTAGTTTATTCAATATTTTTCCCTTTACTATTTCATACACCGTAAACATAGGATGCATTTAGAAACATAAAAACCGTGTTGACCAGAAATTACTTTGGAAAAAAATTCTGATTTAAAAAAGTTCTGGTTCTGGTAAAATCGGAAATGATGAACCAATAAGCGAAGTTGTTAAACTTTTGTTCTTAGTATTGTTACAATATTTCATCAAATATAACTGTTACAAGGGGGTGGACATGAACTTGGATCACGTGGTGTAATTACACTAACCTTAATACAGGCATTGAAATGCTGATAGAGTATGACACAAGCAGCATTCTAAAAGTGGCAAGGCTCCCCTAGTATCGGATGGAAGCATGTGGAACAAACACTGCATGCAATACACGTGATTGCCAGAACAAAGCAAACGAGCAGAGTTGTTAGGGACCAATGGTTGGCCACAGTAATTACAGGCGCATGCTAAAAAAAAATAAAAATACTTATAATAATATAATAGTAATAAAATCGTGGAGAGAAGTTCAAAGCAAAATAAATAGTAATGTTATTAATATCCGATTTTCCTACAATTAACTTCACAATTATTTCTTTCCGTTGTAGTATTTTTTAACCGCTTAAAAGTATGCGCTTACGTTTAGGATTTCTACAAGTCGGACACCGGCCACATCGGCCGCCCGTTAAAAGCCTTGTGCACAAGAGAAATCGCTTGGCCGGGGTAGTTTTCCACCAGATTAAATCTGCAATGCGATTTGCCTCCTTCTGTACTATCTCGTCAAAGGGCCTGTTGCCATTTTGTATTTCCAACAGTTGGTCTTCCGTTAAATGAAAATAGTTACACTGCCCGCCCCGCGTGCAACTCTGGATGTCGCAGTTTAAATACTCGTGCTTGTATCGACACGTATTTCTGGCACAGATTCCAAGCAGAAAATCTCTGCACATGTGTGGATACACAACAGCAGCCATAATATTTCTTTTTTACTGCACCCACGAACAACGTTCACCGCAAAATGGCAGTAACCAACGACCCACAAAAGCACGAGGTCAAGGAATGCTAAATAAAATGGCTACGCACTAGCAGAAGACGAGACATGCGCAATTGAAATTCCAGAGGCGTGCTGCAATGGTGGTAGGGTGAAAACGCAGTGAAATTGAGTAAGCACGCCACTGTGGATAAAACGGTATAGTTTATGCATTACTCGGACAAATTCGGATTTCTTAAAAACTATTACAGTGTTGCCAACTCTATGGATATTTCCCAAGATATTTTAGCAAATTTTTCTTCTTTATAGGGTTTTATCACAATATTCCACTATGCATGTTTTTTTTCAGTTTGTGTTTTAATATCGTTTTTTTCATCCATGTACCTATGTAAATGCAATTTATTGAAATAATTGTTTTTTGTTATAAGCGTATAATTTGAATTAAATATACAGTGTGTATCAGACCACCCACGCACAACCTTTTCGGCTAAACCATTAAAGCTACATGGATGGGTTAAAAAATTTGTGATATAAATCACACACGAGGTATTCAGTAAATATATTTATAAATTTTTTAGGGTTCTAGAAAGGTTAGTTTCGGGGAGGCTAGGGGGGTTTCTCGAGATTTTCAAATATGAAAATGGGTCAAGTCGTACCTCATCTAAGAGGTCTTTTTAAACCCATTTATTAAAAAAGAAAATACTGATAGCTCAAACCATTTCAAAATGGCGGCTAATTATATCAATAAATCGGCCATTTCCTAAACCTTTTCCCAACCGCGCACGAACTATTGTATCCATAAAATTGGCACTGATTGTTAAAGTCCATAAAATTAGCTTTCCAATGATGTACCACATGAGAACGAAAAGCAAATGCTAGTACCCCGTCTCCTCTTCAAAAGAGTGAGAACATTCAAAGGATATTATTTCTAAAACTACCCTTACCGGAGCCCCAAAAAATTTATAAATACTTTTACTGAATACCTCGTGTGCAACTTACATCACAAATTTCTTTATCCCATCGATGTAGGTTTAATAGTTTAGCCCTAACAAAATAGTGCGAGGGTGGTCTGTTACACCATGTAGAGTTATTCATTTAAATCTGGTCATAGGCCAATGTTTTTAATTGAACCCTTGCACATACAGTTCTCACAGCAAATTTGTAAAACTCCTAATTAAGAAAAATAACAAAAAAATTTCTCTTTCAAGATGGAGTCCATCGATAAAAAAAAATCTTTCTTAAAGGTAACGTGCAATATAGCTTACAAAATGGAAAAGCCCGTTTGATTCTGAATATAAGAGTATCAGCGCAACATAGTGAGAAATTAGAATTACAAAATTTATTCGTCTAAAACTGCTCACATCATTTTTATTTAACTTTGTGAGCTGATAGAGACTGTGGTGCACTACAAATTTGTTTTTTACTAATCTTTCAAATTTTACTCTGATGCCCTATAGAAATTTTGGAACAATATCCAATTGATCAATTGTATACGGTGTTATTAGATACGAGTTTTAATTATCTTGAACACTCTTCTTTATTATAATGTAATGTCGTTTGGCATACGATTTACTACTAGTAAGTACTACTGTCAACGCACCCAAATAAAATTATTTAAACCAGAGGCGTTCCAATCCGGGAGAGCTGGGCCATTAATACTTATCGTCTACAAACTTTAATTTTTTTGCCATTGTAAATCCCTAATGTGATTCTAGGTTAAAAAATACATAAGAAGGTACTCGTAAAATAAAATATTTATATAAGACTAGAGAGTTTTGTTTTATAACATGCTTTGTCTATTGATTTCTATTGATTCCCGTGAGTTTTATTACGATTTAGTTGAAAGTAAATCTTAATTTGTATAAATGCAGAGTTCACTATTAAACTAGCTTAAAAATAACAATAAGAACTCACCTCACTGAAGATCTATGCATGCCGTAATGGGCCCTCTACAAACGGCACAATTAACACGAGTCTGCCGCTGACCGATGGTTCGTTCTACCAATGCATCAGCACACTTCCTACATAAAACATGATTACAGGGCTCGTAGCAAACCATCTCTCCTTGGGCTATGTATTCGATGCAGATTGGGCAATTCCAACGACCTTTTTGTGAAGTCGATGGTCTATCGTGATACCATTTGCAAGTACGACTATCTCTGTTACAGCTCCCCCATTTCACATGCTTTTTGCAGAATTGTGGGCCTTGCATAGTGCGACTTAACTCGTCGATTAAATTTTCACTAGCAACGCCGCCATCTTGATACAATCGTTGCTCCGAACTAGAAGCGTGAACAAATTTGCAACTGTCTGCTCTGCTACACTTGCCCTTGTTTTGGAAGTCGCGACAAAACACCACTTTGGTCCGGTCTTCAAGACTAAAAACACAATAAAAATTTTAAACTGGTCCCAAAAAGACAAAAGAAATACACGTGATTTGGCACCGTAGATTTTACAGGAAAAACATTTAAGCTAATAATTTATTTCACACATGAATCTCTTTACTAGTATTTAAACTAGATTAGGGTAGCTAGGCGTGTTTGTATTACACTTTAAAAATTTAGATTTTGATGTGGCATGGCCACCTGCCACCATTTTGATTATCTAAGTTTTTATAAATTTTATAGTATACTTACGTATCAGCATTTCCAGCTAAACTTCCTTTAAAACGCTCTCGGTCGTTTGGCGCTTTCCACTCTGCCATTTTTGTCACAAACACTAATTGAAGCACAACACAAAACGAGAGACCTTTCACGGTTAACGTGCCAGAACAAAGAGAAAGGTCTTGGGCTAACCGTTGGTCAACTGTTCGAAACAAAGCTGGGATCACAGTATCGCACATCTAAAAGCCGGAGTTACACGCTGCAAACTAGATTCTTAAGAATTTTACTAAATATATAATACCGGGTGTCCAAGACAAGGAGTGCATGTATAAAATTGCATGTTACTATGAGGATCTCGCTTGTTTGAAGAGATACGACGATAGTTAAAATACAGAAAAGTTGTGGAATTTCATGCCAACCAATAAACTAAAAAGAAATTGGAGCTATCTTGCTTAGTTTCTGAATAATTGTCCATTGATTTACGATACATGCAAACGAGGCTCTCTTTTGCTTCCCCAAATATTATTTTAATATTAATAAACCACGGCTCTGTAGCTATTACTTAAATGCAGTGTTGGACAAAGAACTTCTAAAAAGTTCAAGTTCCTAGGAACTCCTTCACATTTTTCGACAACTTGTTCTTTTTAGGGCGCAAGAACGTTATTGCTGTAAAAGCTCATTATATTCGAGAACTTTTAAGTTAAAAGTTCTCATTTAGCCGTTCATTTATTAAATATTTGCATTGGTATTTTCTGCTAACATAATACATCAAAAAATAGATTTCTCTGTAAATTTTCAGGTACTAACTAAAACAGGTAAACAACTTCAATGAGTAATGACCCTATTTATTGTCTCTATTCCCCTAAATGCTAAGCCTAATCCTTTCTTGTTATTGCTGTCTGACAAACAAGAGGTTTAAGTAAACAATACCTCGTTTATAAAAGTGGCTTTTCCAAGGGGAGGTAGCTACTTATGACATAATATAACAAACATTCCAAAGTTACCCAACAAGTTCAATACATTGTTCTTACTATTTGTTCTTACAGAATTAAAAGTAGTGTTATCTACACTGGAAGTACCCAAAATTATTTGAATGGTTATTATTATATTTTCACATTTTGTTTTAGTAAATGTTCAGAGAAACGAGGAAAAAGAGCTTTATGCAATGACGACACGGCCGCCGTTGACGCGTATTTAAAAAAAGCGAAGTAAATGTCAATGTCTTGAAAATTGAACAACCTATAACAAATATAATTCGAGATTAGAATTCTGTGCAAAAACGTGTGTTAATAACGTCAACACCTCTTTGAGCTATCTTTGATAATAATCAAATTATACACAAAAAACGATAACTGAAAATTTTAGTTTTTTCAGTCTGTCTTGAAAATTAAGCAAATATTCTAGAATTTGAATGTGGATCATAGTAGTACTTGGATGCTGAACAATTCTTCTCATTTAACCGAATCTACATCTCTTACCGTTTACGAGATCCCCATGCATGCACTCGTTATCTTGGACACCCTATATAAATTCTGCCATTTACTGAAATTACATATGCGCCATCAGATATGTACTCCAAAAGCTATAAACAATAATGTGTAAAAATAATCCTTACGCTACATGCAAATGAGCCTCTCTTTCGCTTCCCCAAATATTATTTTAAAATTAAAAAAGCACGACTCCCTAGTTATTACTTAAATGTCCGCATGTGTTGCCACACAATTTCTCTAAGTAGTGCGATGGCATTTGTGGACCATCTATCAAACTCAAAATTTTATTAGGTTCAAAATTTTTTGATTTTCTTAGCATATATCTTGACTTTCCATTGATTAAAGACTTTACTTGAATATTAATGGTCGTTTTTGTCTTTCCAGACGATGTGTTGTGTTTTCACAAACGAGATATTAAGTAATTTAAAATTTACTGAAATTACATATGCGCCATCAGATATGTACCCCAAAATCTATAAACAATAATGTGTAAGAATACTCCTTTACGCTACATGCAAATGAGCCTCTCTTTCGCTTCCCCAAATATTATTTTAAAATTAAAAAAGCACGACTCCCTAGTTATTACTTAAATGTCCGCATGTGTTGCCACACAATTTCTCTAAGTAGTGCGATGGCATTTGTGGACCATCTATCAAACTCAAAATTTTATTAGGTTCAAAATTTTTTGATTTTCTTAGCATATATCTTGACTTTCCATTGATTAAAGACTTTACTTGAATATTAATGGTCGTTTTTGGCTTTCCAGACGATGTGTTGTGTTTTCACAAACGAGATATTAAGTAATTTAAAATTTACTGAAATTACATATGCGCCATCAGATATGTACCCCAAAATCTATAAACAATAATGTGTAAGAATACTCCTTTACGCTACATGCAAATGAGCCTCTCTTTCGCTTCCCCAAATATTATTTTAAAATTAAAAAAGCACGACTCCCTAGTTATTACTTAAATGTCCGCATGTGTTGCCACACAATTTCTCTAAGTAGTGCGATGGCATTTGTGGACCATCTATCAAACTCAAAATTTTATTAGGTTCAAAATTTTTTGATTTTTTTTAGCATATATCTTGACTTTCCATTGATTAAAGACTTTACTTGAATATTAATGGTCGTTTTTGGCTTTCCAGACGATGTGTTGTGTTTTCACAAACGAGATATTAAGTAATTTAAAATTTACTGAAATTACATATGCGCCATCAGATATGTACCCCAAAATCTATAAACAATAATGTGTAAGAATACTCCTTTACGCTACATGCAAATGAGCCTCTCTTTCGCTTCCCCAAATATTATTTTAAAATTAAAAAAGCACGACTCCCTAGTTATTACTTAAATGTCCGCATGTGTTGCCACACAATTTCTCTAAGTAGTGCGATGGCATTTGTGGACCATCTATCAAACTCAAAATTTTATTAGGTTCAAAATTTTTTGATTTTCTTAGCATATATCTTGACTTTCCATTGATTAAAGACTTTACTTGAATATTAATGGTCGTTTTTGGCTTTCCAGACGATGTGTTGTGTTTTCACAAACGAGATATTAAGTAATTTAAAATTTACTGAAATTACATATGCGCCATCAGATATGTACCCCAAAATCTATAAACAATAATGTGTAAGAATACTCCTTTACGCTACATGCAAATGAGCCTCTCTTTCGCTTCCCCAAATATTATTTTAAAATTAAAAAAGCACGACTCCCTAGTTATTACTTAAATGTCCGCATGTGTTGCCACACAATTTCTCTAAGTAGTGCGATGGCATTTGTGGACCATCTATCAAACTCAAAATTTTATTAGGCTCAAAATTTTTTGATTTTTTTTAGCATATATCTTGACTTTCCATTGATTAAAGACTTTACTTGAATATTAATGGTCGTTTTTGGCTTTCCAGACGATGTGTTGTGTTTTCACAAACGAGATATTAAGTAATTTAAAATTTACTGAAATTACATATGCGCCATCAGATATGTACCCCAAAATCTATAAACAATAATGTGTAAGAATACTCCTTTACGCTACATGCAAATGAGCCTCTCTTTCGCTTCCCCAAATATTATTTTAAAATTAAAAAAGCACGACTCCCTAGTTATTACTTAAATGTCCGCATGTGTTGCCACACAATTTCTCTAAGTAGTGCGATGGCATTTGTGGACCATCTATCAAACTCAAAATTTTATTAGGTTCAAAATTTTTTGATTTTCTTAGCATATATCTTGACTTTCCATTGATTAAAGACTTTACTTGAATATTAATGGTCGTTTTTGGCTTTCCAGACGATGTGTTGTGTTTTCACAAACGAGATATTAAGTAATTTAAAATTTACTGAAATTACATATGCGCCATCAGATATGTACCCCAAAATCTATAAACAATAATGTGTAAGAATACTCCTTTACGCTACATGCAAATGAGCCTCTCTTTCGCTTCCCCAAATATTATTTTAAAATTAAAAAAGCACGACTCCCTAGTTATTACTTAAATGTCCGCATGTGTTGCCACACAATTTCTCTAAGTAGTGCGATGGCATTTGTGGACCATCTATCAAACTCAAAATTTTATTAGGTTCAAAATTTTTTGATTTTTTTTAGCATATATCTTGACTTTCCATTGATTAAAGACTTTACTTGAATATTAATGGTCGTTTTTGGCTTTCCAGACGATGTGTTGTGTTTTCACAAACGAGATATTAAGTAATTTAAAGTTTACTGAAATTACATATGCGCCATCAGATATGTACCCCAAAATCTATAAACAATAATGTGTAAGAATACTCCTTTACGCTACATGCAAATGAGCCTCTCTTTCGCTTCCCCAAATATTATTTTAAAATTAAAAAAGCACGACTCCCTAGTTATTACTTAAATGTCCGCATGTGTTGCCACACAATTTCTCTAAGTAGTGCGATGGCATTTGTGGACCATCTATCAAACTCAAAATTTTATTAGGTTCAAAATTTTTTGATTTTCTTAGCATATATCTTGACTTTCCATTGATTAAAGACTTTACTTGAATATTAATGGTCGTTTTTGGCTTTCCAGACGATGTGTTGTGTTTTCACAAACGAGATATTAAGTAATTTAAAATTTACTGAAATTACATATGCGCCATCAGATATGTACCCCAAAATCTATAAACAATAATGTGTAAGAATACTCCTTTACGCTACATGCAAATGAGCCTCTCTTTCGCTTCCCCAAATATTATTTTAAAATTAAAAAAGCACGACTCCCTAGTTATTACTTAAATGTCCGCATGTGTTGCCACACAATTTCTCTAAGTAGTGCGATGGCATTTGTGGACCATCTATCAAACTCAAAATTTTATTAGGTTCAAAATTTTTTGATTTTCTTAGCATATATCTTGACTTTCCATTGATTAAAGACTTTACTTGAATATTAATGGTCGTTTTTGGCTTTCCAGACGATGTGTTGTGTTTTCACAAACGAGATATTAAGTAATTTAAAATTTACTGAAATTACATATGCGCCATCAGATATGTACCCCAAAATCTATAAACAATAATGTGTAAGAATACTCCTTTACGCTACATGCAAATGAGCCTCTCTTTCGCTTCCCCAAATATTATTTTAAAATTAAAAAAGCACGACTCCCTAGTTATTACTTAAATGTCCGCATGTGTTGCCACACAATTTCTCTAAGTAGTGCGATGGCATTTGTGGACCATCTATCAAACTCAAAATTTTATTAGGTTCAAAATTTTTTGATTTTCTTAGCATATATCTTGACTTTCCATTGATTAAAGACTTTACTTGAATATTAATGGTCGTTTTTGTCTTTCCAGACGATGTGTTGTGTTTTCACAAACGAGATATTAAGTAATTTAAAATTTACTGAAATTACATATGCGCCATCAGATATGTACCCCAAAATCTATAAACAATAATGTGTAAGAATACTCCTTTACGCTACATGCAAATGAGCCTCTCTTTCGCTTCCCCAAATATTATTTTAAAATTAAAAAAGCACGACTCCCTAGTTATTACTTAAATGTCCGCATGTGTTGCCACACAATTTCTCTAAGTAGTGCGATGGCATTTGTGGACCATCTATCAAACTCAAAATTTTATTAGGTTCAAAATTTTTTGATTTTCTTAGCATATATCTTGACTTTCCATTGATTAAAGACTTTACTTGAATATTAATGGTCGTTTTTGGCTTTCCAGACGATGTGTTGTGTTTTCACAAACGAGATATTAAGTAATTTAAAATTTACTGAAATTACATATGCGCCATCAGATATGTACCCCAAAATCTATAAACAATAATGTGTAAGAATACTCCTTTACGCTACATGCAAATGAGCCTCTCTTTCGCTTCCCCAAATATTATTTTAAAATTAAAAAAGCACGACTCCCTAGTTATTACTTAAATGTCCGCATGTGTTGCCACACAATTTCTCTAAGTAGTGCGATGGCATTTGTGGACCATCTATCAAACTCAAAATTTTATTAGGTTCAAAATTTTTTGATTTTTTTTAGCATATATCTTGACTTTCCATTGATTAAAGACTTTACTTGAATATTAATGGTCGTTTTTGGCTTTCCAGACGATGTGTTGTGTTTTCACAAACGAGATATTAAGTAATTTAAAATTTACTGAAATTACATATGCGCCATCAGATATGTACCCCAAAATCTATAAACAATAATGTGTAAGAATACTCCTTTACGCTACATGCAAATGAGCCTCTCTTTCGCTTCCCCAAATATTATTTTAAAATTAAAAAAGCACGACTCCCTAGTTATTACTTAAATGTCCGCATGTGTTGCCACACAATTTCTCTAAGTAGTGCGATGGCATTTGTGGACCATCTATCAAACTCAAAATTTTATTAGGTTCAAAATTTTTTGATTTTCTTAGCATATATCTTGACTTTCCATTGATTAAAGACTTTACTTGAATATTAATGGTCGTTTTTGGCTTTCCAGACGATGTGTTGTGTTTTCACAAACGAGATATTAAGTAATTTAAAATTTACTGAAATTACATATGCGCCATCAGATATGTACCCCAAAATCTATAAACAATAATGTGTAAGAATACTCCTTTACGCTACATGCAAATGAGCCTCTCTTTCGCTTCCCCAAATATTATTTTAAAATTAAAAAAGCACGACTCCCTAGTTATTACTTAAATGTCCGCATGTGTTGCCACACAATTTCTCTAAGTAGTGCGATGGCATTTGTGGACCATCTATCAAACTCAAAATTTTATTAGGTTCAAAATTTTTTGATTTTCTTAGCATATATCTTGACTTTCCATTGATTAAAGACTTTACTTGAATATTAATGGTCGTTTTTGGCTTTCCAGACGATGTGTTGTGTTTTCACAAACGAGATATTAAGTAATTTAAAATTTACTGAAATTACATATGCGCCATCAGATATGTACCCCAAAATCTATAAACAATAATGTGTAAGAATACTCCTTTACGCTACATGCAAATGAGCCTCTCTTTCGCTTCCCCAAATATTATTTTAAAATTAAAAAAGCACGGCTCCCTAGTTATTACTTAAATGTCCGCATGTGTTGCCACACAATTTCTCTAAGTAGTGCGATGGCATTTGTGGACCATCTATCAAACTCAAAATTTTATTAGGTTCAAAATTTTTTGATTTTCTTAGCATATATCTTGACTTTCCATTGATTAAAGACTTTACTTGAATATTAATGGTCGTTTTTGGCTTTCCAGACGATGTGTTGTGTTTTCACAAACGAGATATTAAGTAATTTAAAATTTACTGAAATTACATATGCGCCATCAGATATGTACCCCAAAATCTATAAACAATAATGTGTAAGAATACTCCTTTACGCTACATGCAAATGAGCCTCTCTTTCGCTTCCCCAAATATTATTTTAAAATTAAAAAAGCACGACTCCCTAGTTATTACTTAAATGTCCGCATGTGTTGCCACACAATTTCTCTAAGTAGTGCGATGGCATTTGTGGACCATCTATCAAACTCAAAATTTTATTAGGTTCAAAATTTTTTGATTTTCTTAGCATATATCTTGACTTTCCATTGATTAAAGACTTTACTTGAATATTAATGGTCGTTTTTGGCTTTCCAGACGATGTGTTGTGTTTTCACAAACGAGATATTAAGTAATTTAAAATTTACTGAAATTACATATGCGCCATCAGATATGTACCCCAAAATCTATAAACAATAATGTGTAAGAATACTCCTTTACGCTACATGCAAATGAGCCTCTCTTTCGCTTCCCCAAATATTATTTTAAAATTAAAAAAGCACGACTCCCTAGTTATTACTTAAATGTCCGCATGTGTTGCCACACAATTTCTCTAAGTAGTGCGATGGCATTTGTGGACCATCTATCAAACTCAAAATTTTATTAGGTTCAAAATTTTTTGATTTTCTTAGCATATATCTTGACTTTCCATTGATTAAAGACTTTACTTGAATATTAATGGTCGTTTTTGGCTTTCCAGACGATGTGTTGTGTTTTCACAAACGAGATATTAAGTAATTTAAAATTTACTGAAATTACATATGCGCCATCAGATATGTACCCCAAAATCTATAAACAATAATGTGTAAGAATACTCCTTTACGCTACATGCAAATGAGCCTCTCTTTCGCTTCCCCAAATATTATTTTAAAATTAAAAAAGCACGACTCCCTAGTTATTACTTAAATGTCCGCATGTGTTGCCACACAATTTCTCTAAGTAGTGCGATGGCATTTGTGGACCATCTATCAAACTCAAAATTTTATTAGGTTCAAAATTTTTTGATTTTTTTTAGCATATATCTTGACTTTCCATTGATTAAAGACTTTACTTGAATATTAATGGTCGTTTTTGGCTTTCCAGACGATGTGTTGTGTTTTCACAAACGAGATATTAAGTAATTTAAAATTTACTGAAATTACATATGCGCCATCAGATATGTACCCCAAAATCTATAAACAATAATGTGTAAGAATACTCCTTTACGCTACATGCAAATGAGCCTCTCTTTCGCTTCCCCAAATATTATTTTAAAATTAAAAAAGCACGACTCCCTAGTTATTACTTAAATGTCCGCATGTGTTGCCACACAATTTCTCTAAGTAGTGCGATGGCATTTGTGGACCATCTATCAAACTCAAAATTTTATTAGGTTCAAAATTTTTTGATTTTTTTAGCATATATCTTGACTTTCCATTGATTAAAGACTTTACTTGAATATTAATGGTCGTTTTTGGCTTTCCAGACGATGTGTTGTGTTTTCACAAACGAGATATTAAGTAATTTAAAATTTACTGAAATTACATATGCGCCATCAGATATGTACCCCAAAATCTATAAACAATAATGTGTAAGAATACTCCTTTACGCTACATGCAAATGAGCCTCTCTTTCGCTTCCCCAAATATTATTTTAAAATTAAAAAAGCACGACTCCCTAGTTATTACTTAAATGTCCGCATGTGTTGCCACACAATTTCTCTAAGTAGTGCGATGGCATTTGTGGACCATCTATCAAACTCAAAATTTTATTAGGTTCAAAATTTTTTGATTTTCTTAGCATATATCTTGACTTTCCATTGATTAAAGACTTTACTTGAATATTAATGGTCGTTTTTGGCTTTCCAGACGATGTGTTGTGTTTTCACAAACGAGATATTAAGTAATTTAAAATTTACTGAAATTACATATGCGCCATCAGATATGTACCCCAAAATCTATAAACAATAATGTGTAAGAATACTCCTTTACGCTACATGCAAATGAGCCTCTCTTTCGCTTCCCCAAATATTATTTTAAAATTAAAAAAGCACGACTCCCTAGTTATTACTTAAATGTCCGCATGTGTTGCCACACAATTTCTCTAAGTAGTGCGATGGCATTTGTGGACCATCTATCAAACTCAAAATTTTATTAGGTTCAAAATTTTTTGATTTTCTTAGCATATATCTTGACTTTCCATTGATTAAAGACTTTACTTGAATATTAATGGTCGTTTTTGGCTTTCCAGACGATGTGTTGTGTTTTCACAAACGAGATATTAAGTAATTTAAAATTTACTGAAATTACATATGCGCCATCAGATATGTACCCCAAAATCTATAAACAATAATGTGTAAGAATACTCCTTTACGCTACATGCAAATGAGCCTCTCTTTCGCTTCCCCAAATATTATTTTAAAATTAAAAAAGCACGACTCCCTAGTTATTACTTAAATGTCCGCATGTGTTGCCACACAATTTCTCTAAGTAGTGCGATGGCATTTGTGGACCATCTATCAAACTCAAAATTTTATTAGGTTCAAAATTTTTTGATTTTCTTAGCATATATCTTGACTTTCCATTGATTAAAGACTTTACTTGAATATTAATGGTCGTTTTTGGCTTTCCAGACGATGTGTTGTGTTTTCACAAACGAGATATTAAGTAATTTAAAATTTACTGAAATTACATATGCGCCATCAGATATGTACCCCAAAATCTATAAACAATAATGTGTAAGAATACTCCTTTACGCTACATGCAAATGAGCCTCTCTTTCGCTTCCCCAAATATTATTTTAAAATTAAAAAAGCACGACTCCCTAGTTATTACTTAAATGTCCGCATGTGTTGCCACACAATTTCTCTAAGTAGTGCGATGGCATTTGTGGACCATCTATCAAACTCAAAATTTTATTAGGTTCAAAATTTTTTGATTTTCTTAGCATATATCTTGACTTTCCATTGATTAAAGACTTTACTTGAATATTAATGGTCGTTTTTGGCTTTCCAGACGATGTGTTGTGTTTTCACAAACGAGATATTAAGTAATTTAAAATTTACTGAAATTACATATGCGCCATCAGATATGTACCCCAAAATCTATAAACAATAATGTGTAAGAATACTCCTTTACGCTACATGCAAATGAGCCTCTCTTTCGCTTCCCCAAATATTATTTTAAAATTAAAAAAGCACGGCTCCCTAGTTATTACTTAAATGTCCGCATGTGTTGCCACACAATTTCTCTAAGTAGTGCGATGGCATTTGTGGACCATCTATCAAACTCAAAATTTTATTAGGTTCAAAATTTTTTGATTTTCTTAGCATATATCTTGACTTTCCATTGATTAAAGACTTTACTTGAATATTAATGGTCGTTTTTGGCTTTCCAGGCGATGTGTTGTGTTTTCACAAACGAGATATTAAGTAATTTAAAATTTACTGAAATTACATATGCGCCATCAGATATGTACCCCAAAATCTATAAACAATAATGTGTAAGAATACTCCTTTACGCTACATGCAAATGAGCCTCTCTTTCGCTTCCCCAAATATTATTTTAAAATTAAGAAACCACGACTCCCTAGTTATTACTTAAATGTCCGCATGTGTTGACACACAATTTCTCTAAGTACTGCGATGGCATTTGTGGACCATCTATCAAACTCAAAATTTTATTAGGTTCAAAATTTTTTGGTTTTCTTAGCATTTATCTTGATTTTCCATTGATTAAAGACTTTACTTGAATATTAATGGTCGTTTTTAGCTTTCCAGACGATGTGTTGTGTTTTCACAAACGAGATATTAAGTAATTTAAAATTTACTGAAATTACATATGCGCCATCAGATATGTACCCCAAAATCTATAAACAATAATGTGTAAGAATACTCCTTTACGCTACATGCAAATGAGCCTCTCTTTCGCTTCCCCAAATATTATTTTAAAATTAAAAAAGCACGACTCCCTAGTTATTACTTAAATGTCCGCATGTGTTGCCACACAATTTCTCTAAGTAGTGCGATGGCATTTGTGGACCATCTATCAAACTCAAAATTTTATTAGGTTCAAAATTTTTTGATTTTCTTAGCATATATCTTGACTTTCCATTGATTAAAGACTTTACTTGAATATTAATGGTCGTTTTTGGCTTTCCAGACGATGTGTTGTGTTTTCACAAACGAGATATTAAGTAATTTAAAATTTACTGAAATTACATATGCGCCATCAGATATGTACCCCAAAATCTATAAACAATAATGTGTAAGAATACTCCTTTACGCTACATGCAAATGAGCCTCTCTTTCGCTTCCCCAAATATTATTTTAAAATTAAAAAAGCACGACTCCCTAGTTATTACTTAAATGTCCGCATGTGTTGCCACACAATTTCTCTGAGTAGTGCGATGGCATTTGTGGACCATCTATCAAACTCAAAATTTTATTAGGTTCAAAATTTTTTGATTTTTTTAGCATATATCTTGACTTTCCATTGATTAAAGACTTTACTTGAATATTAATGGTCGTTTTTGGCTTTCCAGACGATGTGTTGTGTTTTCACAAACGAGATATTAAGTAATTTAAAATTTACTGAAATTACATATGCGCCATCAGATATGTACCCCAAAATCTATAAACAATAATGTGTAAAAATACTCTTTTACGCTACATGCAAATGAGCCTCTCTTTCGCTTCCCCAAATATTATTTTAAAATTAAAAAACCACGGCCCCGTAGTTATTGCTTAAATGTCCGCATATGTCGCCACACAAGTTCTCAAAGTACTGCGATGGCATTTATGGACCATCTATCAAATTCAAAATTTTTATGATTTCCTTAGAATTTATCTTGATTATCCATTGATTAAAGACTTTACTTGAATATTAATGGTCGTTTTTGGCTTTCCAGACGATGTGTTGTGTTTTCACAAACGAGATATCATGTTATTTAAAATTTACTGTAAATACATAAGATCCACACCTCAGTAGTTAATTATTTAGTTTTAAGTAATAATGTGACATGGTCATGGTATGCAACCATAATGACAATATAAATATATATTTCTGAATTATTTCTTATTTCGTCACTGGCGTGTATGCAACTGATCGTACATTTCTTAGCTTGGACAAAACCAGGCATTTTTAGTTCCAATGAAACGGAGCCACCAGCTCGCCACCGCAGCGCGGCGATCGAATTGTCCGCAAATGTCTGCGCGTTATTAAGGCTTAATGGACCATTGGCCATAAATCCAAAATTTGGTCATAAGTGCCATCGTATGCTAAAAAACTTGTCCACAAAGGCCATGGGATGTAAATATATATATATATATATATATATATATATATATATATATATATATATATATATATATATATATATATATATATATATATATATATATATATATATATATATATATATATATATATATATATATATATATATATATATATATATATATATATATATATATATATATATATATATATATATATATATATATATATATAAATGGAATAACTCATGCCAAATATTACACCTATACTCAATATTATACTCAAATTCGCAATATAATGCAGCGTGCGATGACTATCTTCTGGTATGAGTAGCGATCCTACAGATACTTATTACTAGTAACGTTTGTTAGTATGTCTAGATATACCCTATTAGTATCAGTTAAATTGAAAATATTATTTGCATTGTGTAACCTAGGTAAGTTAAAATCACCTGCTATAAACAAATTTTTATTGTTATTAAGAAAATTCTTTCCACTTACTAAATAAAAAAAATATATACCATTCAAAATTAGAATTTGGAGAAATATAACAACACAAATACAAAGAAAAAACACTTAAATTTAATTTAGCTCAAATATCTTCACAGTCCGTATCAAAATTACACGTTTGGCTGTTTAGATCAGATTTGATCAAGACACGATCGCCACCGGATTGTTTCAACGAAACCACAAACGTAGAAAAACAATAGACTGGGTATGCTTTCTTAAATATGTGTACTCAAGTCGGCCATCTTACAAGTCTCGTACTCCCCTCACAGCACATTGCTTCCCCTTAAAACAAGTAAAATGGTCTGTATCATTACTAAATGTCAAATCTTAATTTCGTTAAACCAACTTTTCGTCCGCACCTACAAAAAGTGTAAGAAACACATTGCGTAATCCATACATATATAAAAGCTCAAACGGTATTTTTCTCCGGTTTCTCAAGCGGCTACCGCTTCACCAATTTGGACCATTTTTTTTCAATGGAAGGTCTCTATCGTCAGATGGAACATGAAACATTTTTATATTTTTATTCTACGTCGATTTTTCAATAATAATTATTTTAATTTATAATATATATGAAAGTCTGCTAGACGCGCTTCACTTGCGGCGACATCTACACTAACGTCGCGTCTCCCTTATGGAACTAATGCATCACGTGACTTATCATTTAGCCGGTTCTGTCAACGATCAGTCTGTCAACGATCAGTCTGTCAGTGCATTGTACGCTGGGGTAACACTAGTAATAGTTAATTAAACAATATGTGCCTGCAAAATGGACATTTACTTACTTACTGATTGATTAAATAACCATGTTTGACAATTTGACATGTCGACTATAGTTTGTGGCTCAGCTAATTTTTGTCACGGAACTGGCCAAGAAGGCAATCTTTAAAAACTTATTGCACCAAAGAAATACTAAACGAGACTCATAAGATAGCTGCTTTTTAGGTACACTTTTTGGGAGTGGGGACTGTATGCATAATTTGTCTATTATTTCTAGGTTTGTGAACAAAACACAATTACTATATCTTCTGTATACAGTGTATGCTAAAAGAAATAATTCGTTGTTCTACGCAGAATCGCTTAACCCACGCTCAGTCAATACAATAATAGCATAATTATATTATTTTTTAGCTTTTGTACTTCCTCATAATTTGGTGAAGAATTTTTAAATGATTACCACTATCACTAGTGCACATCTTCAAATCGTCGTTATATATATGACTGCTTGTACAATTCAGTTCGATGCATTGGAATAGTTAGTAAACCTTTATGATATTTAAATTATGGACATCGGTGCGATATCAGGATTTGTTGGAGAGATAAGGAGGAGTCTGTAAAATAATAATTTTATGATACGGTACAGCAGCATAAACAAAACGCCAATTTTCTAAGAGTAAATCGGTATAAGTAAATGAGTAGAATATGAAACAAGTTTTTCGTTAATTTTATTAACTAAGGATGTGTAGCTATATCACACATATTTATAAAAAAAGTATAAAAGTAATGTTTTTTAATTCACTTACATGTTATTTAGATGATATTTTAAAGTGCGGTAAGTATTAAAATTACGAAAGTGCAAACCAAATAAATGCTTTATGAATAGTATGAGCAAAAACATCGTCCAATGTAGTTCTGCAAGTTTAAACGTATGTCTTTGATTGACTCATAATTTGCTTTATCCGTCAATACTGTCAGAAAAATGACATATACGGGTGAAGTAGAGATATGCGTGGTAATTTCCAGAGCCAGATGTTTGTTTTTGCTCATGCATTATACAAGTACAGGTGCATACTAAATATTTACATTAATATTATTAATTAATGTAACACTATTGTATTTTAAAAGATTGGTAGTACTCCATAAGTACCTTCCACGCTCTTGGACTCATGAAGCCATCAGGTGGATTTTCCCCAGATTTTGCAAGATCTAAATTAAATAAATATGTTACGCATTAAATTTACTTTTTATAATAAAAACGATTAAATTTAAAATCTGTTAACATACTACCTAAAAAAGAATTTAATTTTAAGAGTGTTAAATATTAAATTCATTATTAGAAACCGTGAAGCATAAACTATTTAGAAATATCTATTACTAACATTTCGCAATAAAGAACTTTCATGCCAGTTAGATTATGGTAAAATTTAGTTATGCAGTTTCAAAATTTAGGCGACACAAATTGATATTACGTATTTAATTCTTTTTCACGCTACCGGCAATGTAAGTAGGCCTTACATCCATAGCTACAGGCATCGTAAATGGCTGATAACATTCGTGTACTAGTTACCCTTGACGACGGAACTTAATAGTGTCACTTACATCCCTAGGAAAATAATGTTGATTTTAACTGTTCGTTGATATGGTAACAAGCACAGACAACTTAGAATAATGGGGCTTTTAAAAAATAATTCCGATGACAGCTGTCAAAACGAACTTTTAAAAATATGATTAAATTTCTACCTGTAGGCCTACTTACATTGCCGGTAGCGTGAAAAATTTAATAAGTAACACGGAATGTATCGACTAATAACATCCTCGGCAGGCGACAAGCTTCGGCTCCGCCTCAGCTCGTATTCGCCTACCTCGGATGTTATTACGTCCTTACATTCCTTGACACTTAAATAACTATTATTCGTTTACACTACATAAATTAAGATCATACATGTTTAGATAATGGTAATATATAAATTATTTATTACAGTGATGTAGATAAAATAACTTTCTCTTCACTTACTTCTCATTCGCGTTCCTGATATAAAATCAAAATCGTTTTTTCTGGAAGGATCAAAAATATTCATTTGTTTGAGTTTTATGTCATACGCAGCTACACGAAATGGAATTATTTCAAGAGAACTTAATCCAGGTGCCATTTTAAGAACTTGAGCTCCGTGAGTAGGGTCGTACAAATTGCCATCTAAAGAGCCCTTATTACCAAGTGGATGTGGTATACCTGCGGGATCTCTCCCAACAATATAAAAATTTGCCCCTGCACACATTCGCGCCTTTGCGTGCCACTGTACCTAAAAATTAATTAGAAATTCAGAATATATACTATGCTTGCCCAAAATGTTTCTTCTTTGTATATATCAATTAAAAAAAAACTGATCATATTTGGTTGGGTTGTTAAAACGTATTAAAATTTTTAATATGAATGGAAGAACATGTTACGTCGTCTATGTTTTTGAAAATGATATCTGAGCGACTTCTCTTATAAAAATGTATTTCGGAGTTTTTTGAACAAAATACATGCTTTTAGGCATCTCGTCGTATTATCCATTTCTACTAAAGTTTTAAAGACTATCTACTGCCAATAAATTTTTAAATATTTTCATAAATTATGGTCTTGAAATAATCGAAAGTCTGCATTTTTCCAAATTTCTAAATGCATTTTGGCCAAGAGGGATACATTAAAACATAAATGATTTCTTAATTTATAATAACCAGTTGTGTAAAATTGTATATCTCTTATACTTCTATACAGCCTAAGTTCATTACTGGTTTTACCTCTGTAGGACCTGCATACAACATAGGGCTGGGAAAAATCGCCAATACTGTGCTGGTTTTGTCTAATAAACCGTCATCGAGAACTGCTTTATGTTGCAAGATACGTGTTGGCAAGGGAACATCATCATCTTTAGTCCAACCACCCAAAGGATGAAGAAGCAACACTGGTTTTTTAAAACCACGCTGTTGAAGTTGTTTTTTTGTATCTATCATCAATAATGCATGTCCGTTATGAATTGGATTTCGAAGCTGTAGGACATGAAATACATATTAGTTTTATGTACATAATATAAATAATAAATAGTTATACCTGAAATGCAAATACTGCGTCAGCTTCCATTTTCCTAAACTTGGCTCTAAGCTGTTTAGGAGTTAAACGGTATTCATCCAAACCATCGTTCCATCGTATCCGTTGTATCACTTCTAATTCACCGCCGACCAACCAATCGCCCGATTCGTAAATCATCTTGAGTAAAAAATGGTGTTTTATTAATTAAAAATAGTAATGTTAAGCAAGAGTATTTTATAAAATGTTTTAATGTCAAGTCTGAAATCGTATTTTCTAGATCTTTCCAACATTAATTTGTCTACACTAGATAGGTACATACACAGAAGTAATGCTTCTCAATTCCCTACTTAACATTAGCATTTTTCCAATTATAACGGCTAGCAAGTAATAACTTGCAGGCCCAACCCAACCATGAGTTAGTATATGTAGAACTAAATCGAAGGCTCTCTGATTCATTAGCTCGGACTCTTTGGAGACCTAGGCATATTATGTCTTCGGACTCCAAAGAGTTCGAGCTAATGAATCGAAGTGACACATGGCATAGAGTGATGTGTCATTCTCCATATCACGTTTTCCGCAGTTTGGTTTATCACTAAGCCCCATCTGGTATACAGGGTGTCCTAGAACTGGCGGAGGAGCTCTTAACTGTGAATTCTTTTTCTTAAATAGACTCGATTTTGTCCATGAAAAATGTTTCCAACTAGAATACTTTTTGAGTTATTGCTAATTAAAGTCCACCAATCACAGAAGAATTAATTAACTAGTCGTGAAGGTAGAAAAAATAAAAAAATGTTGTTTATATGGTAACTGAACTAAAAGCGTATTTGGACGACTATAAATTTTCAATGTCTTAGTGACATATGTTCAACGTGACAGTTCATTCTGAAGTAGCTTAATAATTTGTGCAATTTGTGGGGGTGGGGGGGAAATCTGGGACACCCTGTATATTCTCTATGGATAATGTCAAGTGAGTAAACACATGATTTAACTGAGTTGTTTCCAATTATTAGAGTTGCAAATGACTACCTCTTTATTACACAAATTGTTTCTCGCTTATGCCCTGTCTTAAGGCAGTGCGAACTACACCCTAATAGACTCCAGACTAACACTCATAACAGAAAGACCCTGTTACGTACAAACAGTACTCTCAGTACCAACAGTACTGACATGTTCACTAAATGGCTTAAGGGCAGCTTGGCTGTCACTTAAATGTACCCATTTTTGTAGGCACTTCTAATATTCTCGTTACACATTCGATGATGGGTATTTTAGCAGGACCAGTACTACCTACCTTTCCTAGTTTGGAGCCATGTTTGTTAGTACTAAACGGTTTCATTTAATACAGGTAGTATTTCCATATTGATTTTTTGGTATAATAACCCGAATAAGAGTGTATTGGTGTCATTTTTAAATGTCACATTTTTAAAATGTCATGGTATAATGTCATCAATAATGTGACCACGCCCTTGCTTCGTACAGTTTCGGTTTCATTTCCTACCATAACGTATCTTGTTAATACCCGTTCTGAACTCTACCCTAACAACCAAAATAAAAGGGAGAAAGTCCGAGCGAAATTCTCAACAATGACGTGGAGGTAGATTTGATTGTCTTAGGGATTCCTAAGCCTACCATAGTTTGAAGTGGATTTAATCTGATTTGTGCCTCAACGTATGTTTATCGCCACCAGATGCGGACTACATAAATGTTACTGTGGGTTTGATATTTGAGTCTCCGCATTTTGCTAAACATACGCCTACTTGTTCAGAATAATGAACTTCTCCATAGTAATTAAATTGTACTAAATGCGAGACACTATCTAATTCTATATTTTTATTGCATTTGTCTGAATAAATCTTGTCCTACGTCCCCATATATTCTTCTTTTCTATAACGTTCTCAGTTTTTCTACTAGACCCTGTTCTGAAAGTACCTTTGCTCGTTGCTCAATTACACTGGCCAACAAAGGTTTTATTTTACACTCTAATAAGTGTATCGTATGTGCTATTTCATGTTGATTCTGAAAACATATTCAATTTTTTTCTACCACCTCAGAATTTTGAGAAATTTTCAATAATAGTTTTCTCCTAAAATATACTAATTTTTTACTGGATTTGCCATTTTCTGTTTTGTCGCATTAATGTTGAATACTGAAAAAAATCGTATGTTGCATGACTTGTTTGAACGGGTCTGAACAAGTTTTGGCATGTTTTCTACATCACAATCGTAAGCCGCGCTTGTCTTTGCTTTTAAACAAATCATAGTTCGGAAATTCGTAAATATGCAATTATGCGGGTATATAAGAAGGTACAGAAGGATTATTACGAGTATTAAAATTGAATTAAGTCAGTTTGTGATAATCTGCTGGGTTTTGTATTGACAATGTCTTGTAAGTGTATAAATGATGCGAACAGTTTTTGTTATGTTTGCGGAGAATTAACTATTCAGCAGCTTAAGCGAAATATTACATCTACAATGGAAAAAGCGTACTACTACTACTACTACTACTTTGATGTTAAAATTAAAAATCAAGACAAATTTCGGACTCCTAAAACTTGCTGTGCGCGTTATGCTGTTACTCTAAAGCGGCCCCTAGACGATCAATATTATCTTTAATAATATTGCACAATATATTGCACAATATATTGCACAATATATTGCACAATATATTGCACAATATATTACTGGGACGACCCACACGTTGCAATATTATTGCCCAATAAATTAGTTTACGACTGACACTTCTGCAGTCAACATGTGGAATAAGAATAAAGCAAGTTGTGTGTCCATTGCTTTAGTTATAGCTATAAAAAAAAAAGGAGAAAAAAAACGCAGATGGATGAAGAAGTGGTTAAAAAAAAGAAGTGAATACGCTCATAAAAATTTGTTAGGTGAACTAAGAATAAGTGAACCAACTAATTTTCGAAACTTTCTGCGAATGGACGGTACATTATTTGACGAACCCTTGAGAATGGTAATACCTGAAATTAAAAGAAAGGCTACTATAATGCGAGATGCTATTCCTCCAAGTCAACGTTTATCAGTAACACTACGTTATTTAGCTACTGGAAATAGTTTTGGGGATTTAAAATTCACAAGTGCTGTATCTCCACAATCCATAGGCATAATTGTACTGGAAACATGCACAGCTATAATACGCAGCTTGAAGGATTACATAATGGTAAGTAAAATACAACAATCATTCCAAAAAAAAGAAGCTGGTTGAATGGTAAGAGCACTCTTACGCCGTTTGCGGTTCCTATGATTTGACATGAGCAAACTGACCATACGACAAACTGCTACGTCTGCTGCACCAAAAAGTTTGGTTTTTCTGGCAAAAATAAGAAGAAAATTGCTTATCCCAGCTTACCCTCTGCTACTCGTCCAGTACCTCATTCGGCAGTCTTTCCAGTACCCACATGTTCAAACGTTTTGAAAGAAGAACAAGTTGATACAGAAACGGAAAGAGCAACTGAAGAACTGTCAAACAATGATGAAGAATTTTTACCATCTAAAGAAGACAAACCTTATTTAATACGTCAATTAAAAGTAAATGACCTGGTTTAAGATTAGAATTTATCAAAAACTCAAGCGAAGATACTAAGATCAAGATTACAAGGATGGAAGTTGTTAACTTCAGAGATGCGTATTAGAGTATATCGCAATCGTCAGAAAAAATTGTCTCAGCATTTCTCAACTGAAGAAGGTTTTTCTTTCTGCAATAATATTGACAATTTAATGCTTGCATTAAGCTATGAACATAAAGCAGATGAATGGCGTCTATTCAACTGAGCTTAAAAGCTGTTCTACACAATAGAAATATTTACCCTTTAGTTCCAGTTGGACATGCTGTTCACATAAAGGAATCCTATAGAAATATAATATAACTTCTTGACAAAATTAATTACACAAAGTGTAAATGGTACATCAGTGCTGATTTAAAAGTTGTGGCAATTCTGCTTGGTTTACAACTTGGATACACGAAGCATTGTTGTTTCATTTGTGAGTGGGACAGCCGAGCAAGAAATTTTTATTATATTGTTAAACAATGGCTACCAAAAGAGCAGCATATTCCTGGGCAAAAGACCAGAATCCATCTGGCACTAGTTGAGCGTGACAAAATTTTCTTACCACTGTTGCATATAAAACTTTGTCAAGGCCATGAACAAAGAAGGACATGGATTTCAACATCTCAAACAAAAATTTCCCAAAATCACCGAGGCAAAAATTAAAAAGAGTATTTTTGTAGGACCCCAATTTAATCAATTAATGCGAGATACAGAATTTGAAAAGGCTCCTAAGCGACTTAGAACTTTCTGTTTGGAATGCTTTTAAAGTGGCAAAACAAAACATTTTGAGAAATATAAAATCTGAAAACTACAAAGAAATTGTCGGTAAACTTCTTAGAAGTTATCAAGCATTACGTTGTAACATAAACCTTAAAATACGCTTCTTAGATTCCCACTTGAATTTTTTTCCTCCGAATCTTGGTGACGTTAGTGATGAGCTTGAGCACGGAGAACGCTTCCATCAAGACATTGCGATTATCGAAAAATGTGATCAAGGGAAGTGAAACAGCGAAATGCTTGCTGATTACTGCTGGACACTGATATCAGACAGTTCCACAGCCCCATACAAAAGGAAAATGAAGAGAAAAACATTCTAATTGTAATGCAATAGTGTACCTATTAGTTATTATGCGTAATATCTTTTATTGATTCTCTAAGCACATTTTTCATAAACCTGATCTGCTAGAAGTAATTGCTTTTTAAGATTGTAATTAGAACTAGAAAACCAAAATAAATTGTATATAGATAGTGAAGAAAAAATAAAAAGTTAAAGTGTTATTTGTGCGGCACAATACAGTTCAGTTGCATCCTCCAACGGAATAAGACGCAGCTGTCTCTTTTGTATATTATTGTTTGCAATTCCACTATACGATCCCTAATATGGCAGACGGTTTGATTTTCGAAATCACAGGATGCCGCCCTGGTTTCTACTTAAGTAAAGAACGACGCTATTGGCTGCACGCGTATTTGATGAACAGAAAACAAATTCAATTTAACTGTCACATTCTTTTCAGGTACATGTGCAATATTGTTTATTTTTTTATTGTAATCATTTCGACTTATGTTTAATAAACATTATTATTATTATTGTTATTATTATATGCATCTAGTTGTTCTATTACTTTCTTATAATTATTTTCATGCCCCGATAGTGCAAATGTGAAATTATTATTAAACAATTCGTGTCCATTTTCTTATGTAATAAATATTGCTATCTTTGTACTTCTGGTGCAATGTGCTTACGATGCTGTCATACAATTATTAAATATATATTTCCATTTACTCCACCGCACTCTTAAAAAAATGACAACAAAATAGTTATTTAATTAAGTACGCCCTTCCCAATTTGTGCCGCTCCTAAAAACATCTTCCTATTCAAAAACTAGTGTAAACCATAGGCTCTTAATAAATGTAATTGCATGCAAAATTTGTATCTTTTATATACAGAGTGGTTTTTTAATATTTACAAATAAAACAGTTTTCAACGCCAGATTTTGACAATTCGTGTCTTTAAAACAAAGGAATCTACTTAATCTACCTCTGAATGATGCCAGACTGTTCTGGGACACACTGTATATAAAAATAAAACTGAGTTCCTAGCCCCAGCAACTTTTACAGTACATTTTATTTTACAGTAAGTTTCATTTGTCTCCTGTTTAGGAGAATTCTTACATTTGAAAAACTGAATCGACTTGTCATAGAGTTTAAGTTCTTTGTAATCGCTAATATTTATTTTTCTTGTTAATGGGACCAGAGTAGTCTTTACAAAGTTTAAAGGCATCCCTTAGTCATTATCAGGTTTAAATAGTGTTTCACGAACTTCTTGTTCTTGTCTTGCTTTTTCTGGTTTTTGTCTCGTTGTTGCTGCAAGAACAAGAACAAGAAGTAGGTGTGCAAGAAACAAGACAACAAGACTAGCTGGAGCAAGAACAAGATTTCGTGTCAAGACGTTTGTAAGAAACAAGATTTCTTGTTTTATGTAGATACATGAAATAAAAGTTTCAAACGCCGATTTTAACGCTTCTGGAACTGGGGTGTGTGAAAACAAAATGGTACTGTATAGTGCAAAATAATAATTTATAAGTTTTGTTGCAATGAGTGATAACTGGTTAGGCAATAGAATAGCCCCTACCAATTACAAAATGAACAGGCACATTTTGTAGGTAGGTTCCAATATGATCAATAAATTCAAAGGCAGTAAATTGTTCTACATTTAATATAGATAACTCTTAATAAGCAGCGCAGTGCGTTTCAAACAAAATGCAAAATTAGTAATATCAAAACCAAGTTTTTTCGCAAAACTGCTATTTTAGCTGTCATTTCTGTAGAATAAAACCATGGGAAACCGAAGTAGATGTAAAAGTCCAAAACTGACAGATTAAAAAATAAATGAATAACGTTTTTTTTGCTATTTGTTTAATATGTGCTTTATTTGGAACGCATCGGTAAAATACAAAAATTAAATTGTTAATGCAAAGAAACCAAATAAAATATATGCAAGTATAGTATGTATGTATGTATTTCAGGTCTTACAGCACTTAGGCCACGTTGGCGGGCCCATTGTGCGTACTACCTTACATACTAAGTCCTTAAAAACTACTTAAACTATTCTATGTTAAGAGGTTTCCAGGAGCTGACAACTGCCCCAGCCCGGATTCGAACACCGGGCCAAATAGAGCCACAGACTCCCGAAAGCCTCTGTGACCTTGGCTGCAAGCGCCTACTACACTCGCCTACCGAGGCCCCATGCAAGTATAGTATGTATGTTAGTCTACTAACTACCAAACGTGCTAACAAAATATAAAAGTTTCTTAGTCAGTACTACGCGGTACAAAGGCGTTTACCGAGTCGGCGCACGCGACATGAACCCGGCGCCGCTTTATCGAGACTCGATAGCTCGGGGAATCCCCCAATTAGCAAGAACAAGAAATAAGCAAGAGTCAAGAATTAAGCTAGCAAGAAATTTGCAAGACAAGAAGCTGTTTTACTTCTTGTCTTGCTTAGCAAGAAAGGACAAGAAGTTGCCGAGCAAGACAAGAAATCTTGCTTTGTGTATCACTAGGTTTAAACAATGCATAGAGCTTTTAGTTAAATCTCTGCGACTGATTGTAGAGACCCCAGTGTATAGTATTCTTTGTTGTTAGCGTTCTCAATCGACTTGTTTATGACCAGGCATCATAGAAAGGGAGAGAACTTAGTCGTGCCAATTGTTTCCTTATTAAGTGTAGATACGGATGATAGGGATGCAGCGAGCAGTACTTTTTCAAAATGCCGGATAACGGATATTCGGTATTCGGTTGCTCAGCCGGATAGCCGGATACCGGATTATCCGGCATAGTTTTTACTTTCAAAGTAATTTCAGCTTAAATGCAGTAAAATTTAGGTTTTAAGACGACGATATCCAAAAATTCTTTTAGAAAATTCAAGGGTCGAGGGGCCAAGGTTCTAAATTTACTGTGAATTTTCTACGAATTTTTGAAATTTGGAAATTAATGGTAACAGGGGGTTAAGTGACTAAAATTCATGTTTGAGTACAATTGCTCATCTGTAATAGTAGAATCAAATATTGTAAACATGTTTTTGTCGGTAATAATTTTTAGGGGGGAGTGGGGAAGAGGTTAGTACTTATAGTCCTTACATGTTTTGGCTAACAGATTTTATTTTCTAGTTCATGGCTTTATTTTTTCCGAAAAACGTCGAAAAATTATTATTGGTTTTATTTTATGGCACATTACATATCATACTTGTATTCTTAAAGCTGGCGTGGGTTTAAGAAGTGGCTGAGATGGCTGTAGCCTTCCATCCTCAATTAAAAATTTCAAAGCGTGTAAACATTGTCGGAAATATAACGCAAAAAAGGCTATAAGAAAAACAAACCGAAGAAAGAAACGAAAACATAAAAAATAGTGAAGCACAGAAACAAGAAGTATTAGAAATTAAAAACCGATTAAATGAATTACATAAAAGCAAAACAGGTAGACCATACTGTAACAAGAAGTTTACTAGTATATGCTAAAAAAATTATTATCATTAAAAACCAACCATGCCGATGTGGTTGTTGCACCACAGGCAAAAAAGGGGCAAAAACTCGAGTGGTTAGCTAATAATACGATCGTAAAGTTAAACGTTTCTTTGTACCTGCATTTGGCGATAAGCAAACCGATATCGGCCCCTCTGCGGTTGCATTTTTATACACTTAACTTGAAATTTTACAATCATTAGTGTCAAAATAACACTTAACACCTAATAAATTTCGTTGGTTTTCAGGTAGAAACTTTGCACTTGTTCTAGGGAGTTTTATATAGATGCAGACGTTAAGGTTAAGATCAATAAGAGACAAATTTGTAAACTGTGGTTTTAGGGGTTATATTTCTAAATAGTTTTTCAGCTTCTGAATTTTTAAATATTAGACGGTTAGTGTCAAAACAACACTTATCACCTTATTAAGTGTTCGGCTTGAGCGAAGGGAAGAATAATATTATATGTATAACGCAAGTTTTAAAAATAAAATAGTAAATTTAGTTTTTAAAAATAAACCATCGAAAGAAGGGGAAACATTGCTACTTTTATTTAAAAAATTTTAATTTTGTTATACAAAAATTAATGCCGTCTCATATATAAAAATTTATTAATTCTAAATTTTCCAAAAATATATTAGGTAAAAGACGTGAAATTCGACTTATACAATGACAAGACAAAAATGTGTTTTTTTTTGTTAGGTAGATTCTCGAAAACAGTTTTTATAGACACAGTTTTAGCTTTAAGGGTTATCCTACTCAGCTAACTGCTAACACACCTTGTAATTCTGCTTGAATTAGAAATATAGTGACGTTTTCTCATGTCACATTTCATACGATTCTAACTCAACAACGAAATCATCTTAAATTGTCGGCTTCTTTTTTCCCAATTTTCAATACGTAGCGGTCGTGCTCATAACAGATAAGACCGATGCGGTTGAGGATAGCAGTTTTATTAATTTTTGTCAGTTTCCTGTGAAAAGCCGATTGTGCTTGGTTCTTGATTTTACTTTTCGGTGCGGTTGAGTGCGGATTATTATTTACAACATAAATTGTAATATTTTAAGATTTTTTTGTTTGACCCTAACATTGTCAGATGTTCTTAAAACGCATTTAAATTGATCGCGCCCAGTTTGAGAAAACTTTCGTTGCGGCGCTATTTCGTATAGCTTCCCTCCGCGTCATTATCAAAATCGGAAACCGCCCCTGCTTAAAAGTATCATAAATCTAAGCGATGATGAGTCACTACCTGCATACCATAACTTAAAGAGTATGCACGAACCCTATGGCCTTATTCTGTAGTGTTTTAGAGAGAGAGCACCGAGACAAGGAAACTACTAAATGTACTATTTCAAGGATGTGCTAATTAGCTTTAATCATGTTTTTTGTTCACAATTAATATTGGAAATCTGTCAGGGAATTTGATTGTTACAAGAATTTATAATTTTTAACAATTGTTAAAACTAAAAACATGTTCTGTACTGATAAATCCAACACCATCAAGAAATCAACTGACATAACCTAACATTATATGGTTTTCATCGATATTTAAATAAAATACTGACTATTGACGATCAAGTGCATTTTATAGGTGCCTTGTCTTGGATCTCTGTCACATGTCACATGTACTGCAAAATTGAGACCTGCATTATCATAGCAACAAGCGGTTCATGCATCCTCTTTATGTTATACATATAACAAATACGAAAAACTATACAGGGTGTTCCATTAAAAATAAAAAAAACTGCTATCACTTCCGGTTAAACCGGAAGTCCAAATTAACACCGTTTTATGTCGTAATATGCATTTTTAGGTGTGTGTTACCTAGAAAAAATTTGAAATTAATAATTTAAAAATTGAAAATGGCCGATTGTTACCTGTTCTCGCGGCCACACGGTATATTACTTCGTGGTTTTAATAAATAATAGTTATTTATGTTGTTTGAAATCATTTCAAATTTTTAACTCGCATAAATGCTGATCGGAACAATATAAATTTAGTAATTGTACCCGATACTGTATTGTACTCTTACTTTTAATTGTTTTAGTCTATACTTTCAAATAAAATTGCATTCATAATCTCTTTTACTTAAAGAAAAATCTCCGGCCGGATATTTCATATTATCCGGCCAAACTGAATATTCGGTGAAATGGCCGGATAGGCCGGATAACGGATAAAAACCGAATATCCGTTGCATCCCTAACGGATGATGTACCAATGTGAATCAAAATAATTTAAAAAATAGACGAAACAGGTCGCGGGTACTTTACGTTTTAAATATTCTTGTGTCAAAAAGTGAAGGAAATTTACATCTAATCTAGCCAGTAAAAGCCCGCTGCAGACTCTAGGCGTTGGTTACTTTTATGTTACGTTTTAAATGTTCGCGCGCCAATAACTGAGTAAATAACATTGTTTTTACAAAAATTAAAGCAAGAAACAAAATAAAAAAATAATAACGTCTCAGCGTCGATTTGAACTTGCGATAGCCTGTGCAATACGATATCGTGTACCGTCTAAAGCATAGCGCTATAACTTCGGCTAGCCGCATAGGACAAAAGCACGGCAGCCGACTGCGTCTTACATTTGATTTGATGCGCTTCGGGCTTCAGACTGTAAAAGCTTTATTTATTAAAAATATGCAAGAGATGAAAAATATTTTTTTAACTAGAGCTAATTGATAGACGTAGTGAAAATTACGTAACTGTCGGAAAACACGTTGTTGATATTAAAAAGTATTGTTTTTTTTTCTTAATTTAGAAAATAATTAAAAAAATTTGCAGCCTATTGAACTGATAGAAGTTAATAACGATCGGCGTTTGCGTTTTTAAATAAACTAGTGTTACCCCAGCACACAATGCACTGACAGACAGCGTTGACAGAACCGGCGAAATGTCAAGTCACGTGATGCATTAGTTCAAATAATGACACACGACGTTATTATAGATGGCGCCCCGAGTGACGCGCGTCTCTCCAACCTTCATATATATTATAAATTAAAATAATTATTATTAAAAAATCGACGTAGAATAAAAATATAAAAATGTTTCATGTTCCATCTGTGGATAGAGACCTTTCATTTAAAAAAAAGTGGTCCAAATTGGTGAAGAGGTAGACGCTGGAGGAAGGGGAGAAAAAAACCCTTTGTGCTTTTATATATGTATGGATGGATAATTAATCAATTTGAAAATTTAAAAAAATTCCTAGAGGGCGCAAGAGTGAAATTTGGGAAATTACTAAAGAATCAATTTTGTAGTTCATTGCAAGCTCTATCGGCTTAGAAAATTAAAAAAAAATGGTGTGGGCAGTTTTTGTGGAATTTTGTTTTGAGAATGCCCAAAATTTGGAGCCGCCGGTATTTTTACAATTTTCATACTTCCAAAAATATTTTTAAATCACTTGATTATATTTATTAAAGACTATCAAATAATATAATAATTTGTATTAATTGGATATTTTGGTAACCGGCCATTTAATGTTAAAAGCTTCAAAATTCGTAGCGGCTTCCATTTTGAACATACAGCATTTAGAAGAAAATCATTTTATTTGTATTCAGATGCACTACAACGTTATGTATTCAAAACTTAAAAAAAATTAGGAAAAAATCTATGCCGGAAAAACAGGTCTAATTTCCGTTTCCGGTTCCGATTAACGACCTTACAACCTGCAACTAAAACACTTTCACACACCAAATCTTATAAAAGTCGGTCAAGGGGGTTCGAAGACATAAGGAAACAAACGCACCCACCCACCCACAGACAGACATTTTTTAAAAACCTCTTTTTTGAGTTCTTTCGACCCCAAAACGCGTATTTATGTTAAAATCTGAAATTCGAAAATTTGCATGAAATCATAACTTTCCTTTCTTCAGTAGAACTATGGGAAAGCAAAAAGGTACTATAACATCATTGCGAAGGAATACGTTTTTGGTTTTAGTGAAGAATTCTAATTTAAATGTTTTGTACGATAGCATATATTGTTTCTGGTTTGATTTTTCCATTCGAAATATCCCATCACTACGTTTTAGTGAAGAATTCTAATCTAAATGTTTTGTAGGGTATAATATATTTTTCAGTATATAAGTTTTAAATTTAAAACTGATAAAAATTCACTTACGTACTCGTATATACGTGCAAGCGCGTAAGCCCGATATTTTACCTTAATGTATGGATGATCCGCATTAGTTGTCCCAAACTGCCTAGAAACTCTTTCTTCCTTCCTATGATAGTAAAACTCTGGTTGGTATATTACTGCATAGCAGATGCCATTATGATAAAGAGCTAGAGCACTACTATCTTCCAATCTTTCTTTATCTTCCGATGATACAGGCAGTACGATAGGAATACTTTGATTGGTACTATCTTCCTCTGTTGTTAAATAGTTGAAATGCAGTACCTGCAAATAATTCCACACATTTAAAGCTTCAACTAAAAGGTAACCTTTAAATAAACATGTAGTACAAAAATAGAAGCATGTTTAAGTTAATCTATAAAATCATAGCTTTTGTAAAAAGGAAATCATATTAGTGCAGTAACGGCAGCTTTTGTTTTTCAGTGTGGGTGCCAACAGGAAGACATATATTTGCATTTGTTAAAGGTTGTCACTGTTTACATAATTTCGATACACCAAATTAAAAATACTTCCCAAACAAACGTAAGTTTTTCCATCAAAGAACAAATTATAAAAGTGTATCCACAAATTAAAATTTATAGAAACCATATTTTCTTGGTTGAATCCTAGATTAATATAGAGCTAGCTAAATATTTGCACGTTTGTGTTGGATTAAAACGTGATTTTCTTACGTTGATGCAGGTTCTAGTTATTTTTTTATGCCGCATACGAAATTTTCGCTTGTGACATTTGAAAGCGGCACTGTAAAACGTGGTATTGTGTTTTATTACAACAAACAAATGTCACGTTTATAGTGAGGTTGTGTTATTGCAACAATAACATGAACTCTAATTTTTTGAAAACCCGATACGAATAAGATTCTAGGCAAATAACACAGTAGTTACTATTTAGAATAAACATTTTCACATTTTTTTGTGTGGGCAAATTGTACCTATTCTTAAATTTAGATGAGTAAGTGCCTGAGCACTAGCTCAAATCGGCAAAAGTGGCAAATGCACATATCATTATTTGCTTGATTGAGTTTCGAAATTACGAAACTAAATTAAAAGTGGTGGAAATCTAAAAATTTGGAGTTTTTTTTTATTTAAACCTTTATTCTTAATGCAAAGTATACAAGTTCACGAATGTTAGTTAAAATGGTAACTCCATGAGCGCATAGCACGAGGGGAATTACCTACATTTTAAATAGCACGAGTTAACTTACACCACAATTTTATCAAAGAAAAATCGTATCACGAATCGTATTCGTCTTGACTATATCAGTCACATTAATTTTGACGCATTTTTGGTAACACTGAACTAGTCGGAAATGCTCGGGTGTTTTCGGGAATCAGCGGTCTTAACATGGGTGGGTATGCATTTGACAGAACTTGCATTTAACAGAATGATATTTAAACAGAATCCGAAGTCGCCCGAAGCGAATTCGTATTCGGAAAACGATTGCGCGTAATCACCGAGCAGAATGTGTATTGAACAGAATTGCATTAATCAGAACCATTTTAAATTCGGATAACTTCGATTTGTATCAGTGTAACCAACATAAAGAAAAACAGTTCAACTGTTTGAACCATACAATTTACATCCAAATATTACGAAAAGATTGTTGTTTAGGCAACACACTCTACAAATTGTTTTCCTGAAATTATATATACATAAAAATAGGTTACTAACGCTATGCGCTTCGCTGTGTGAGAGGTTAAAGTTTCTGAAAACAGTTTTTTTACGATATAGCTTCTTATGTTCTTTAAAAAGAGCATGTTTTACTATAAAATTATGATTCTTATAACTCTACATTTTCCTTGAATATTTTGCTCCATAACACCTCTAACTTAACACTAAGATACGAAGTAAATTTCGCCATAATTTTCGTACATGTAGACAATATAAATAAATCTGTATTTATTGTTGGGTGCAGAAATCTTCTGGCAACTATTGTGCGTCGGTCAGATCAACACCACCTATAATAGATGGTGTGGGTCAGATACAAACCATTTCACCGGGGCCCGTTTTTCAAAAAACACATCTAGGTTGGATTATTGGGGTACCATAAACATCCCTAATGGATCGCCGGTACGTTGTAATTTGGCCATCAACAGCGTAAGCCAGCTGGACAACGGTTTAAAAAGATTTTGGGAACTTGAGGCGCAAGCAGACCACCATAAAATATGGACCCGGGAAGAAAGAAATTGCCAAACGCATTTTAAAAAAACGATGTCCAGATGTGCCAATGGCAGATTTATTGCCAAACTTCCTTTTAAAGACGATTCGGTGAATTTAGGTTTTTCCTATGAAATAGCATTGAAACGATTTTATAATATAGAAAGAAAATTAAATAACAAAATACAATTTAGGAAAGAATATGGAAAATTTATGAGCGAATATCGCAACTTAGGTCACATGGAAACTTTCCATTACAAGAGGTAGACGCGCCAAGTTTTTATTTACCCCATCATACGGTAATTAAAGAATCTAGCACCACTACCAAATTAAGAGTAGTATTCGATGCCAGTTCAAAAACGTCAAACGGTTTAAATTTGAATGACAATTTGATGTACTCAGACAATGCCACAAATTATGTAGGAGCTAAACGTGAAATGGATGAAGTGGCTAAATTAATGAAAAATTTAAATTTTCAAAACGTAGTTAGTTAATTAAAAATTAATTACGATTTTCAAGCAACTTGATATACCACATAAGATTGCTGTTTATGGTTTCGTGGGACAGTTAAAAGTTACTGAAGTCTTGCGAGTTTACCTTTATATTAAAAAGATAAATACAGAAAGGACGATTGGCATACAGGGTTAAAAATTAACGTTGGATTTCCATGTCAATTTTTCTAATTGTACACCAGGTATATATGCAGGAATACAACTTTTTATTTATTTATTAACACAACAAATTTTCTGTACCACTTTTTCGCAGTACAACAGAATAACTACAGCGTTATAGTTTTATTTTATTTTAAATATGCATTTCCTACCGCACAACGCTACTATTTTATCTTTGTGCTAAAACATTAGATTTTGATTACTTAACCAAAGGTATATTCTGTGTACTTAACCTTCAAATTCCTAACCCTTTTGACTGCTGTTTGTTGACGTTCCAAAAATTAGTCTTTTGTGGGTATCACCACAACAATTCATCAAAATATAACTAAAAAGTACTGTGAGAGTTCACCTCTTGAGATCTTATTAAAACATTTACAGGGAAAGGTGAAGAGTAGGTAAATTTTTACAGGTAGATTAAAAATAAAGGACATTATATTTAAATAATGAAATATTTAAGTTTGTTACCTTAATAGGTTAATTCATTCCACGATATTATTGGTAATTATAATAGTTTATAACAATTTACACATGTATATTCACACATGCGTGGGAATGCACGTGTTATTTTCGGTTATGTAAAAAGGGTCTGGAAATAAATTAGTTTAATCCCCTTTACGACTGCATAGATCACATTTTATTTGAGGGTGTGTGTCGTTGCAAAAATAGCGCAAGAACCCAAGTTGCAGGGCGCACATTAGCAGGGATTAAGTTGTCAGAGAACAGGTACCGCGTTTGAAGAAATTGAAATACTAGGAAATGCCGAAGCTTCACCCATTAACATAAATTAGGGTGGCTTTAGCATAATAATTAAATTCAGATTCAGGAAACTCAAGAGTGGGAATTTTTAGAGTGTGGGGATTTTGTGGTGTTGCACCAATGAAATTAACTTTTACAACCGGACTGAAATTTGATTGGAAAACTTGATGCACGGCCGAGTCTTGGGGGCAGGATTTGCAATTTTGATAAAAACGTTACCCGTACTTGAGTGGGGAGGATTTTGGTATCTGACTGGTCACGAAGAGCAGCACAGAGAACTTGAAGAGATTAATGTTGAGCGTACGAGGAAAATCGAGGCTTCCGTTTTATTTAGACGTCTGCAGAAGAGGGATAAGCAAGTCCGAATTGCCTTCAGTCAAGTGAGCAAGGTGTATGCGTCCTCTGGAAGCGCAAATATCTTTTAGATTTATGCCAATTCATTGAGAGCGCAATTGCTGTGAAATCTTGATTGAGTAATTCAAGCATTACGAGTACTGGATTGGAGCGCGAATTACGCGATCAAGGGAGTAAGGTGTATGCGTCCTCTGGAAGCGCAAATATCTTTTAGATTTATGCGAATTCATTGAGAGCGCAATTGCTGTGAAATCTTGATTGAGTAGTTCGAGCATTACGAGTGCTGGATTGGAGCGCGAACCACGCGGTCAAGGGAGTAAGGTGTATGCGTCCTTTGGAAGCGCAAATATCTTTGTGACTTATGCAAATTCGTGAGAGCGCAATTGCTGTGGTATCTTTATTGAAATCCATTGTTAAAACGTAAGGGAATGTTTCTGACAACTTATTGCCTGATATAAACAACAGTTTATGTACACTTTACATAGCCACTTAATTCTTTTTGAACAATAAATAAAATCAAAGGTTTATCATTGTTTTATTTAAAGCTGATTCTCAACCATTTTGCCCTTGTAAGAGTGGGTTTACTTTGAAGAAGTTAATAAAATTATTTGCAAGCAAAAATAAAACACAACGTAGGGTTATAATTGATAAAGGTGGCAAATTAAAAAAAAATATAATAGTGCATCAGAGAAGCCACGCAACTAAAAGCTGTACCTAGTGTGACGTAAGGAAACCATCTTCAAAGACAACTCGACTAATCATGAGCGATTAGGTCGAGCACAGGTAATTGATTTGAGTTGCACAGCTACAGTACTAAAACCGAAAGAACACGAATAAAGTGACCTCTTCCAGTATTCTGTTTAATTCTATTCTGTTAAATACAATTTCTGTTAAATGCTACTTTACGTTCGCATGTCATCGGCTTCGGCTTCGGGTATTCTGTTCGTTGGTCATTCTGTTCTTTGCAAATTCTGTTCATTGCATGGCCATCTTAACATGATATTGTTTTCAAATGTTTTGTAGTGGCGTCCTTTCGCAAATTTAATTTTTTATTTAGACGTTCTTATTTACTGTTGCTGTGAATTATTGTAAAAATTGATTGTTTTGGAGAAAAATCGTTAAGTCGTATTTCATATAACATTTTTGAGGGTATGTACATTATTTTGGTCTAAGATATTTGTTTTTATTAACATCCATGATCTGATTACAATCTGTCTAAGCAGACAATAAGTAACAGTGTTGACAATGATTAATTGACATAGTAGGGACTTGCCCATTGGCAAGCGCCTTAAGTGTATTACACATTAAGTGAGATTTATGACTGCATGGATTTTACTGGATTACTTAATAATAATACTCAAGTTCTTTGTGGAAGATCTAGAGGGTCGTGTCTCTTAAGTCTCTTCACTCTGGAAGCGATGAGTAGATCCTTCGCCAAGGTGTTTGGGTGATCTCTTAGATGGTCCTGGTATCTTGCACTTAGGGTGGCAATTTCTTCTTTGACAGTTGCGATTTGAAGATCCCGATAGATAACATGGTTTGGTACATACCAAGGTATGATCGCCCGTAATGGTTTGGACTGAAATTTTTCCGGTTTCAAGACATTTGTGTCACTGGTAGAACCCCAGATTTGGATGCCGTATGCCCAAGTGGGTTTTAGTATCGCCTTATAGAGGAGGAGTTTGTTGTTCAGCGTCAGGTAGGTAAGAGTTGCGACCCATCAACCAATACATCTTGTGGTAGTTGAGGCCTAGCTGGAGTCGTTTATTCCATATGTGTTTTGACCAGTTTAGCCGTTTGTCTAGGTGGATGCCGAGATATTTCATCTCATCCTTTTGTGGAAGTGGAATGTTACACAAGTACACAGTTGGACAAATCCCTCTGCAAAAGGTGAAGGTGATGTGTGTAGACTTCGTACTGTTCACTTTAATGCGCCACTTTTTTAACCAACACTCGATCTTGTTGAGATGATTTTGTAGAAAACGGGATGCTATATTGGGATCCTGGTGTGATGAAATTACGGCAGTGTCATCTGCAAAGGTGGCGAATTCAGTATTAGTGGTAGTTGGTAGATCGACTGTGTATATTAAGTAAAGGATAGGCCCAAGGACAGTCCCTTGTAGAAACCCTGACCTAATTGGAACCAAGGGGGTGTGCACTTTACCATGTTTTACTAGGAAGTCCTTTCTGTTAGGTAGGATTTGAGCACTTTACAATATGGATGCGGTAGATTTATCTTCATCTTGTAGTTCAGGCCTTCGTGCTACACTTTTTGTAAGGCTTGCGATATATCGAGAAAAGCAGCGGAGCAATACCTCTTGGTTTCTAGATCATCTTTTATATTTCTGGCTACACGGTGCACCTGCTCAATTGTCGCATGTTGTTGATGAAATCCGAATTGAAAGCTGGGTATCAAGCTTCTTTCTTCAATAATAGGTTTTGGTTTTTTTAAGAAGAGTTTCTCGAACACTTTAGATATTGTAGGTAGCAGGTTGATGGGACGATAAGATGTTACCTCAGATGAGTCTTTGCCAGGTTTCTGGATCATTATAATCTGCGCAACCTTCCACTGACATGGGAAGTGTCCGGTTCTTATTACTGCATTGAATATGTAGGTAAGCATTCTGTAGCCTTCTTGTGGAAGCTCTGTTAGGATTTTGCCTGTTACCAAATCGTAGCCTGGGGCTTTGTTAGGATTGAGGTTGGTGGTTATAACGTCTTTTACTTCAGATATTTTGAAGCTAGTGATAGGAGTATCCATTTGATATGGGGCTTCTAGTAGTTGCTGGATAGGAGGTTTCTCTTCTAGCTATATTTCACTTGAGAGGGGTTGGAATACATTGCTAAGATGTTCATCAAACGTATTGGCTCTGTATTGTTCATTTCTGCTCCAATTTCCATTAGTTCTTCTGATGGGTGGATTTGTTCTTTGGGGATTTTAAATTTTTTTAGTTATTTTCCGCAAGGAATAGTCGGTAGCTTCAGTCGCTGAGAGTTTCTCCAAGAAGTTTTTGATCCCTTGATTTTTTTGTTCGTTGAGCAGATTTATTTTAATTCATAAATTATGTTATACACAAATATGATGCTTACTTCTGGCCGAAGCAATGAAAAACTATTTAAAAATAATAATAAAATATACCTAAGAGTCAGTGCACATCAGTTTTAAAAGCAATAATTTAAGACTTAAGATCGATTATCCGAAGCTACTGCGAGTTTAATCACGTATTACAGCAGCATGCAGTTTAATCAGTATAAAACAAACGTGATTGATTCATTTTATAAAAAAGGAAATTTGTTATTTGTTCAATAAAATGTAAGTGGTATAGTCAAGGTTATGTTTAAATACTTCCAAACCAACAAACACTGTAGGTATAAATAAACTAAGATTATAAAAAGTTCTTTGGTGTATTATACACTTATACCGTGCAATACCTGCCAACTAAGTATATTTCGTATAGTGCAAAATGCTGCATGTATATTTGTTTACCTGTAAATATTCCTTTTCACGCATAAAACCCCTTAATGGTGTAGCCCAACCTTCAGTAAGTACTTGAACCCACTGTAAATCCAGTTGTGTAATGTCCAATCTAGGTAACATTTCTGCTTTTGTCTTAAGCGAGTCTATTCTATTTTCCGGTACAAATAATTCTCGAACTTCTTCACTCTTTCTCAATGTGGGAATTATGTTCTGAAATCAAATATTTTAAATAAGAGCGGATCAAAAAAAACATTTTTGCACTGCACTGCATGTAAGTGTTACATTTAACTATAGTCAACTTACGTTTTCTTCCAGCATTTCAATAACTTGCTCCACACACTCTTCTATCGTAGAATGTACAGTTTTTATTACAAGTTCTGGATTTTCTGGTTTTTCATAGTCTTGATCAATCCCGGTAAATCCTTTAATGAGTCCTTGGCGAGCTTTCTGGTAGAGGCCCTTTATGTCTCGTTTTTCACATACTATTAGTGGTGTATCTACGAATACTTCAAAAAATGGAAGATTAAAGTTTTGATGGATACGTCTGGCTATACTGCGATCCTAAAAAGTTATTTGATAATTATTAATAAAAGTAGGAAGTACATTTTTAAGCGCGGAATTCAATTAATTTTTCAGAAATCTACGTTCATGTAACACAACATATCTGAACAAGTTCGCTAATTATAAAGTACTAGTGTTACCCCAGCGCACAATGCACTGACAGACTGAGCGTTGACAGAACCGGCGAAATGTCAAGTCACGTAATGCATTAGTTCCAATAATAAGACGCGACGTTGGTGTAGATGTCGCCTCAAGTAAAGCGCGTTTAGCAGACTTTCATATATATTATAAATTAAAATAATTATTATTGAAAAATCGACGTAGTATAAAAATATAAAAATGTTTCATGTTCCATCTGAGGATAGAGATCTTTCATTGAAAAAAGATGGTCCAAATTGGTGAAGCGGTAGCCGCTGGAGGAACCGGAGAAAAAAACCCTTTGAGCTTGGATGGATGACTTTTAGTTTTTTTTCAGACTTTTTACTTACCTCGGTAAATGGCGAAACAAAACTACATAAGCAAACGTGGCCAGCGTCAGCAAATAGTTTAGCAACTTCAGCAACTCTTCTAATGTTTTCCTCCCTGTCTTCTTTAGAAAAACCCAAGTTTTTATTAAGACCCGTTCTGATGTTATCACCATCTAACCCATATGCGGGAATTCCTTTTGCAACAAGGCACGCTTCCAATTCAAAGGCAATCGATGTTTTCCCTGCGCCAGACAATCCGGTAAACCATATTGTGCAACCTCTAAATCCTTGCAAGCTTCCAAGAATTTGGCCACGTTTTGATCTAGAAACGTGATGCTGTTGTTCGGTTATATTGGTCGCCATTGGTAGGCCCTGTATTTAAAAAAAATGTTTTTAAATATTCCTAGCACAAATAATTTTGTTAAATCTCTCTGTGCCATCTCTTTCACTGTACCATGTTTATGCAAATGGAGGTTTGAGTGTTAACTCAACATGGAATTTAAAAAATACAACCCGCATAGAATAAGAATTGTTTATGCCGCAATCAATCATCTATCAATGATTAATAGAATTACAAAAGTAAGAGCCGCGTCTTGAAAGTAACTGTTCTATGTTAAGTTAATAATATTTAACTTTTTTACAACTATTTCGAGCAAAGCGTTACATTTGTACTGTAAATTTAACGCCGATTTTAAATATAACTTTACATTTCAAAGTTATGCATCAAGTAGATGCCAACGGTACCTTTCAATGCAAGATATATGAGGCAAGACTGCAGCATAACGTTAAAAACATTTACCAAACTTGAAAATTTTAATCTAAAACCCATTACGTGTTTAGATGCCATTTTAAATTTTAGCGTATGAAGTTGTTTTATTTATAAGGGTTTTACTGACATTTCTAGAACCAATTTAAGGGCCGGCGGGTGGTCTAGTGGTTAAAGACCCAGGCTTTGAAACTAGACTCCCAATGGTAGTAGGTTCGAGTCCACTGCCCGTCGGTAATTTTTCTGAATAAGTTAAATCCGGCGGGTCCATGGATAGTGTATGTAGGTGTGTATGTTGGGTTGCATGTCTTTCAGGGGTGGCGCATGTTAGACCGGTGAATAGCACTTAGTGTGCTGAGCCCGGGTAAGGGGGTGCGATGGGAATCATTTGGTCGTGCTCACGCACGGCTTCATGATTCTTAAAAAGAAAAAAAGAACCAATTTAATGCTCAACATATCTGGATGTCAATTAAAGCTAGGTCACCGATATTTTAAATTATAATTTAATACATCAAAATGAAATTTAGTATGATGTAGGGTAAAAATATGGTTATATGACGTAAGTTCAGTTTTCTGGCACTTCCGGTTTAAACGGAAGTAACCTTAATTTTTTTATTTTTAATGAAACGCTTTGCATCTTTTTACATTTTTAATCTATTTAATTTTGAGTATCCATATCAAGTTTCTAATAACTTTAGCAACAAAAAATTGTTTGGCAGCAAAACTTACGTCAAATGAATTTAAACGGTTACCCCATAGCTCATGAAAAATGGTTTTAGAACTTCAAACATTCGTTGACTTATTAGAAGTGCCTAAGTTTGCCAAAAATAATTTATTAAGAAACATTATTTTTTTAATTATCATTTTTATGTATGGTACGATTTTGACGGTTATGAACGTTTTAGAGTCTGAGAATACAGATGGGAAGATGGAAATTTGCGGGTAAGATGTGCGCAGATGAAATTTTTTTGACCATATATTTATTTGCTCCAAAAACATTTTAAACATGTTTGTAAGGCACTATAGTAAGGCATAAGTTGAACTAATAGGCCTATGAAAGGGGATGTTCATGTTTGTTGCGGGCTTTTTAGAGTTTTTTCGGGGTTGTATTTTTGGCTTTTTTTCGTTTTTTTCACGGAATTCTCTTATCAGGAGCGCTTTTTAATTCAGAGATTGACTCAGCGGAGGAAACATTTAGAGCTACAAAATAAAATCGGGGGGCGTAGCCCACGGGTTCTGCTAGTCATTTTTTCACGGAGTAGCCAATGGTAGAATAGAAGTATTTCGGACTACTATCTGTTATAAGAATTAAAAATGAGCGAAACACTTCGCCTCGACTTTCCTATACATTTAAATACATTGTTTTATATTTTCCAACACTTTCGATATACACCTGTCTAGACACCACTAGTTAAAGTAAATAGTTCTTATAAGTTGTAACATCTTGAAGCGGTTGAAGAAAGACCGATCGCTGTGCTGCAAGGATAAGGTTGGGTAAAATATTCGGACTGAATCAATGGAAGCGTGGAAATTGATATTTGAAAATATATTAATAACTCGAGAAGTATTATTTTTAGCAAGAAATTACTCTTATTAATTTGTATTTAGAATTTCAAAACCTTTCTGATTTTAAAGCCAAAATGCCACGTTTCCATTTAAAAAAAAAGTTATTTTTTACCGTGGCCGCCATATTAAAATTTGAAACTCAAGTTTTTTTTTAAATACAATCGAAAAGAATTTGCCCTACAACTTTGCTCTTGAGTTTGCGAGTCTATCTATTAAAATAAAAAAGTTAGCCTACACTGAACATTAAACGACTAGTACAAGAATACAACTGCCGTAGAAAGTATGTGAAATTCTTTTAAGGACAAAAAGATTATTAAGGGGCTAAAAGTACGATTATTTGATTTTTTGTAAAAAGATTCTCCTAGAGCAAACAAAAGAAGAAATCAAATTTTTAATTTTGTAGCTAAAATTTTGGGGGGGAGGGGAAACAGTAGCTCCCCTAAATATTAAAGTATCAAAAAAATATTATGATATTCGGATTTTGCTATCAATGATGAGCTATATTGCTTTAACAGAAATATTTTATTGCCCCCCGTTAAATAAATGAAAGGGTACCAATTTTCAATTTGCAAAAATTCACAGAGGGCGTCACAGTGAAATTATAGCAATGCGCAAAACAACAAATCGTAGAAGATTCCCAGCTCTATCAGCTTAAAACGTTTAAACAAAAACGTGTGGGCAGTTTTTGAGAAATATTTTTTTGAAAAATTCCAAACTTTTGGAGCGATGTCATTGCGATCGTTTTCATATTTTCAAAATTAATTATATTTCATGGTATAGTACCCTTGAAGGGCTACCAAACAAGATGTAGTTGATTCCAATCAGATAACTGGTAAATGGGCGTTAAAGTCGAAATGTTCAAAAATTCGTAGCTGCCGCCATTTTAAAGCTAGAGAGTTCGGTAAAAAATCGTTTGATTTGTCCTAAGGCCTTCTTTAATCTCCACTATTAAAATTTCCAAAATTCAGTTTCTGAAAAAAATGCTACCAAAAAAACATATCTAACTTCCGCTTCCGGTTTCGGTTTTTTAAAAGCTTATTTTGTCGGTGAATTTTTGATTTACCCCCTCATTCCAAAGCACATCAAAATCGGTCCAGCCACCCACAGACAGACATTTTTTAAAAATTACTTTTTTGGGGTAATGGACCCCCCTCGACTATTTCCGTTAAAATCTCAACTTTGAAATTTTGCATGAAATCAATACTTCCCTATACTGAAAGTATAGGAAAGTAAAAAGGGATAAGTATAGTATTCGCTAACGTTTGTCTATTTTCAATTTCTACAAATTTAATTATTTAAATATTAATTGACTTAACATAAAATTTATAAATAAAATTTTAGTATAAACATTGTGCGTTATTGATTTTATATGTAAATACTAGATACGCTTTCTAACGTTATTTATTAGAAAATCAAAGTTTAATCAAGTATCATATGTATATATACATTTATAAATACTTTCAAATTTTACGATCTCGTAATACAATGGCAAATTGGCAAATTGCTGTCGAAAAATTAGTTCACGGATTTTACACGAAAAATAAAAAGAGGAGTTCCTATATTCATAGTTCCATAAATGCTTTCTACAGGAGCTACAATCCCCTGAATAAGGTGTGCAAAAGTTCAGTTTTTATTTAATATCTCACAAACCCAATACGGTAAATTTATAAAACCTTGCATGCGGTTTACTATTATAAAGTGTTGTTATTGTACATTATTGGCTTACAATTATTTTTACTATAGGTGTACGTAACTGACTTTAATCTTTAGCTCCTTCAATATTACTATACTAAGTAATAAATACGATGTACCGCAATTTTCTTGAGCACTTAAGTTGAAAACAATGTAAGCAAATGAAGTCAAAGAAAGTGTTCGAATACCTTTCCTCATACTGGAAATCGATTTGACCCTTCTGCACAAAATGGTTTAAGCCAATTTTTCGATGAAACGATTTAGAAATAAGAATAAGGGCATCCGTTTCAGTATTTCTTTTTCGTAGAATCATGTCTCAGTATTCAATTATTGAAAGGGCTAAAAATTAACTAACTTACAAAAAATACTCTGCACTCCACCAGGTTGGTACACCTGTCGTTGAAATAATTGTTGGCCACTAATGTAGGATAACAGTACTTATACTCATATAATACTAAACCGCATACCAAGTTTCATAAATTTAAAAACTAAATAATACTACTCCTGTAATTTAGTGTAATACTTACTTGAGTAACTCGATCACACTTTGAATGGTACTGTTAAGTCTTAAGGTAACTTTAAATTATTGTATTTTATTATATTAAAACACTGTGTTCCATTATATTTAAGTACTATACTTAGTTTAAAATTTCCGGCGTTTTGTTCTAACGATAGGCATTTGAAGCATGAGAAGTGAGAGTTTCTATATAAAAGAACCGGGAAATGGGAGACAGCGTTAATTAAAACAACAAGCGCTGTTTATTTATGCGGATATAGTGGAGAAAGTTAATTCTTATGACTCACGATTTTAATGTAGTGGAAAACCAAACATACTCGTTTTAAGTATCTCATAGAAGACATACATAACTAGAGATAATTTGAAATTTGTTGTCTTCAATATTTTCGTACAGTGTTTATTATTCTCGAATTATTTTAAATTCGTACCAACAAACGCTGCAGTATTGAAAAAATGCGACTTGTAAGTTCCTTTTCTGGAAGTTATAGAATAGTTAACTTTTATACAAGACTTTTCATAATTCCGAATTTTTAAAATGCCTTTAACTTTTCTTTAACTTTGGGCCTACTGACGTCGATTGCTAAGACCATTAGCCTATCTAAACTTACATCTAAATTAAGTCTAAGCAACATTCACAAATACCCAGCAGCCAGCAGGAATCTAATCTGCGACCAACGGATTGAGAGGCAAGTACTCAATCCTTACACTACCCGGGCCTCCCCACTCACTCTTGGTCGTGCACATAGTATGATAATAGAATGCTTACAGTTTTGTTTTTCCCATACTTACGATATGTTATTAAAATATCGATTTCAAATCGAGTTGAAGCATACAAACAGGGCGAGTCTGGTTAGCGGTGCCCTTCTTGCTATAAAAACTTTACCAAAAATAAAAGTTCTTAATAAAAGTTGTTAAAAATGTTCTACTCTATTTATTATTTTATTTTGTTTTATTGCACGGCTATGATGTCCCCGATGTGCCTCTTGTTCGCTCATTGCTTCGCTCCCGCTGGAGTGCTAGCGGCGCACTTCTTGCTAAAAATTTTACCATAATAAAAGATCTTAATAAAAGTTGTTCAAAAGGTCCTACTCTGTTTATTATTTTATTCTGTTTTATTGCACGGCTATAATGTCCCTGGTGTGCCTGTTGTTCGCTCCCGCTGGAGTGCTAAAAGTCGGGCGATGTTGTCACTTTACAGCCCATAAAATTAAACCATTGATAAAAACACTTTTGAAAATATTACTAACTAACAAATTCCAAAATATTTATCATTTATTTTTACTTTTCCAAACTTTCAGTTTGGGAATCTATTGTGATCGTGAATTTTTGTTTTTAATTATAGCTTAACGCTTATTTCCTTTTTGGTTTCTATAATAGCCCTCAGGGTACACTAAATGTTACTATGTAAGAGCATTTTTGAAACCATGAAAACTGTGTACCGAAAAATGTTTCAAAGTTTTGCAGATTTTCAAATAACTGTTGCCTGAAAACTAGATACGTCATGTTTTATTAATTTTGTAAGCCCATAGAGATAGAAATGAGCTACAATTTAGTTGGTGTCTCAATCCGCCAATTTCTGTATCACGCGAGCGAGCGGTATGCTGCATGCGCGAAGCATCTGTTCTTATGTGGTAGCATACACTAATTATATTATGTGGTAGATAATTTCTCGATTACAACTTATGTCTCTGTTTATATGATATAAAATATTTTGGAGAAAAAAAATTATTTTTTACAGTATGGAAAAATCCAGGCAAAGTGCTTTGCCAATTCTTTCTATAACAAGTTTTCCATTCATATTTTCTTAGTCCGTGCCGTTAAAGTTTGTTTAAACTACAACAGATGTAGTAAAGTTTTAAAACTTTTGCATATGTCCGCATTTTTGAAACCTTAATGCTTACTTACATAAATGTTTAAATTTCCAAAGTGTACCCACAGTTCAAAATAAATTTCAAACATCTATGTATCATATGTGTAGGTATCTATGTTACGCCACATTTGTGTATTTGTCTATTTCACGCAATAGACAAAAGTCCGTCTAATCTGCGAATCTGTTTATATTATAATTTTTACTTTCCTATACTTTCAGTATAGGGAAGTATTGATTTCATCCAATATTTCAAAGTTGAGATTTTAACGGAAATAGTCGAGGGGGGGGGTCCATGGACCTCAAAAAAGTAATTTTTAAAAAATGTCTGTCTGTGGGTGGGTCCGTTACGCTCCATATCTCCGGAACGGCTGGACCGATTTTGATGTGCTTTGGAATGAGGGAGTATATCAAAAATTCACCGACAAAATAAGCTTTTAAATAAAAACCGAAACCGGAAGCGGAAGTTAGACATGTTTCGACTTTAACGCCCATTTACTCAAAAAACAGTTATCTGATTGGAATCAACTACATCTTGTTTGGTAGCCCTTCAAGGGTACTATACCATGAAATATAATTAATTTTGAAAATATAAAAACGATCGCAATGACATCACTCCAAAATTTTGGAATTTTTCAAAAAAATATTTCGCAAAAACTGCCCACACGTTTTTGTTTAAACTTTTTAAGCTGATAGAGCTGGGAATCTTCTACAATTTTTCTTTTTGCGCATTGCTATAATTTCAATGTGACGCCCTCTATGAATTTTTGAAAATTGAAAATTGGTACCTTTTTATTTATTTAACGGGGGGCAATAAAATATTTATGTTAAAGCAATATAGCTCATCATTGACAGCAAAATCCGAATATCATAATATTTTTTTGATACTTTAATATTTAGGGGGCTACTGTCCCCCCCCCCCCAAATTTTCGCTATAAAATGAAAAATTTGGTTTTTTGTTTTATTTGCTCCAGGAGAATCTTTTTACAAAAAATCAAAAAAATCGAATTTTTTGCCCCTTAATAATCTTTTTGTCAGAAGAATTTCACATACATTCTACAGCAGTTGTATTCTTGTACTAGTCGTCTAATGTTCAGTGTAGGCTAACTTTTTTATTTTAATAGATAGATTCGCAAACCCAAGAGCAAAGTTGTAGGGCAAATTCTTCTCTATTGTATTTAAGAAAAAAAACTTGAGTTTCCAATTTTAATATGGCGGCCACGGTAAAAAATAACTTTTTTTTTAATGGAAACGTGGCATTTTGGCTTTAAAATCAGAAAGGTTTTGAAATTCTAAATACAAATTAATAAGAGTAATTTCTTGCTAAAAATAATACTTCTCGAGTTATTAATATATTTTCAAATATCAATTTCCGCGCTTCCGTTGATTCAGTCCGAATATTTTACCCAACCTTATGCTTGCAGCGCAGCGGTCGGTCTTTCTTCAACCGCTTCAAGATGTTACAACTTATAAGAACTATTTACTTTAACTAGTCGTGTCTAGACAGGTGTATATCGAAAGTGTTGGAAAATATAAAACAATGTATTTAAATGTATAGGAAAGTCCAGGCGAAGTGTTTCGCTCATTTTTTTAAATGTGCAGATGGTGCAATGCTACCGATTATGCTCCCTAGGACGTTTTTAGCGATGATGATAACTCTGTAGGCGAGTGCATGCGGTTGAAAAAATACACATTTAATATTTATTACTATACGAAGTAGTCAAAATTTTGCCGATTACGTAAAATAGGCCATTACACAAATTCCGTGTAGCATATACAACAGGAGAACATACAGTACTTTAATAATTTACAAAACATAAAAGTTTCTTAAAAGTCATATAACTTAACACTACAATAGATATTTTTATTATTCATTCTTTTAATTTTTCAAACAAGAAATGAAGTATTAGAAAGAAAAACATTTCAAACGATTTGCAAACGAGTTTTAAGTAAGTACGCACTAATAAGTAGAGTTGGACAAATATGCTGTAAAGATAGTGCATATATGCACTAAAATATGCCGCATAAAACCTTCAATATATGCAAGAATATGCAGTACCCTTTTGCGATATGCCCTAAAAAAAATTAGTTTGTTTATTTAGTGCCTAATATGAAAATCTGATGTTTATTTGGATCTGAAGTTTAATACTAGTAATTATTATATGAGTTAAAGCACGTTTTGCATCAAATGTAATTTTTCGTTGAAAGAAAAAGATAAATACAATTAATGATTTTCATTATTTTTAGTTACAAACACTAAACATTTAAAAAATCAAAAGGGCTTACATAATATAGAAACGCATTATTATTTTCAGTTAAAACTGCATTTTTTATTTGCATATAAAAAAATACAGGTACAAGTAAAATCAATAAATAACACAACCTATTTATTACAATAAATAATCTTGTGCTGTTCAATGGTGTCAACGAGAAAATTTTGCCGCTTATCTTCCAATGTATTTTTGTAGCTGTGTCTTTCTACATCACAAGAAGTTACCGGACAATATTTAAATAAATGTGAATTTTTAACTGCAAACTATTCGTCATTGTGGCCATTGCTTAAGAAATCTCCATTTAAAATATTTTTTATGGAATTCAGAGTTGAAAGTCCGCTGTTTTTCTGAATTAAATCGTCCATTTTGCTGACAACTTTTTTGCATATTTTATTTTTATTTTTATTCAAAATTGAATGAAATTTTTCGATTAATTTTAAAGATTCAGTGAGAAGCAGGTTTATGTGTTTCTAATTTATTAACGATGCTAGGAATTTCCGAAAAATGAGCCCTTGTGTAGGACAACTGAGGTAGCAATTCCGGACACTTTAAAATATCTTGACAATCTGCTATAGACTGAGCAGAAGTTGAATCAAAGGTGTTAACAAGCTTTTTAAATTCACTGTAATTTTCACAATAAAATAGAGCGGCTTCTATCCACCTTCCCCACCTGGTGAGAATTGGTTGTGGAGGTAAGGGCACACCTTTAAGCAAGTCTTTGTAAACTTCGACGCGAAGTGGTGATTTTAAAAATACCTTTTTTCCGTTATTAATTAATTTATTGACTAAAGGAAACTCAGTTCTAACCACTTCGGCCACCCTATTCGTCGCATGGGCCAAACAAGTTACATGAATTAAATTTGGGAAAAAGATTTTTAAATTTTGACCTGCTTTTAACATGTCACCATGTATAAAATCCTTTCTGGTGGTATTTGATTTGGCAAATGAGGTAAAGAAAGGGTTTCATTGACAAAACGTGAAATTGTCAAATTGTTGGTTTTTTCTAATTGTTTAACAGCAATTAGCTAAAATATGCCGTAAAGTTGTAATATATGCCAAATATGCAAAATAAAATTTACTTTTTATGACTCTAAACATCACGAAACGTGTATATACGAAAAATTAACATTTTATGATCAATAGGAAAAAAGATGCAAATATGCATTTGCCCAACTCTACTGATAAGCTTATAAAAATACTTACTTTAGGACGTACTTCCAAAGTAATATCACTAACTAAATACAAAGTTGAGGTAGAACAAACACATACGTTTCTTGAATAGTACTATTTCGGAATCTGTTTACTTCTGTTTAAGTACTCGGCTATTGTCAAGGCTTTCAATGTGGTTTGCAAAAACATTTAAAAGCAGGAATTCTAAGACGGTAAATTTTTCATATTTATTAGTATTATTGATGATAAAAAGTCAAACTTAGTATATTTGACCTTACGTAACCAAACGCGTGGCGACCGTGAATTCTGTTAAAAATCTATAAAAACCAAAATACGTGACAATCTGGTTACAGGATATATAGAGATTGCTTTTTCCTATGGTCTAAAAAGCAATTATATAAAACTGACATTGTTTATTAGTATTACATACACAATATATATTACAAAAACTAAAAATAAACAAATATTATGAAACACAAGTTTCCTGTAAAAAAAACAATATTATTAGTTTCTACTGCTACTATTTTATTTCATTAAAAAAAAGGAAAGACCGTAATTTTTTTAACACTAATTACACGTTGAGTAGTGCTTTTCAATAATATTTGTATTACATTTTTACAAATATGGGGTGGTGCCAATTAAATTAGTAGGCACCATATTTAAAACTATGATTTTCATAAAATTCATAAGTTCATATTTTACAATCACTGTTTTTGTATCAGAAAACTTAAATGGTTGTTGATGTTGTTTACCAAGCAAACATGGTTCTAACTTTCAATGCCATTTTTCTAATGATTGGCTTTTTGTATTTGTATACATTTCCAGGTCATCTTTCCTTACTTGCAGTTTTAACACAAATAAGTTTCTCTTCTTTTCACCATACATGACTTTCCTGTTTCCTTTCAAAATGTTACATTCATCTTTTTTCACTTGTAGAGAATAAATTGCATTTGAATTTTGGCACATGCAATACATTTTCAATTACACAATTATCCCATTCATTGTTTTTCTTAAGAACTCTTATTGAAATGGTACCTTGTCTAACATCTTGTAATTTTGTTCCATCGGCAATAGTTATGTGTAGAGTTGGGAAAATATGCTGTAAAGATAGTGCACTAAAATATGCCGCATAAAACCTTCAATATATGCAAGAATATGCAGTAACCTTTTGCGATATGCACTAAAAAAAATTAGTTTGTTTATTTAGTGCCTAATATGAAAATCTGATGTTTATTTGAATCTGCAGTTTAATACTAGTAATTATTATACGAGTTAAAGCACGTTTTGCATCAAATGTAATTTTTCGTTGAAAGAAAAAGATAAATACAATTTATGATTTTCATTATTTTTAGTTACAAACACTCAACATTCAAAAAATCAAAAGGGCTTACATAATATAGAAATGCATTATTATTTTCAGTTAAAACTGCATTTTTTATTTGCATATATAAAAATACAGGTAGAAGTAAAATCAATAAATAACACAACCTATTTATTACAATAAATACTCATGTGCTTTTCAATGGTGTCAACAAGAAAATTTTGCCGCTTATCTTCCAATATATTTTTGTAGCTGGAAAAACTTCTTTCTACATCATAAGAAGTTACTGGACAATATTTAAATAAATGTGCATTTTTAACGGAAAAATTCATTCGTCATTGTGGCCATTGCTTATGAAATCTCCATTTAAAATATTTTTTATGGAATTCAGAGTTGAAAGTCCGCTGTTTTTCTGAATTAAATCGTCCATTTTGCTGCTAACTTTTTTGCATATTTTATTTTTATTTTTATTCAAAATTGAATGAAATTTTTCGATTAATTTTAAAGATTCAGTGAGAAGCAGGTTTTGTGTTTCTAATTTATTAATGATGCTAGGAATTTCCGAAAAATGAGCCTTATTTATGTAGGACAACTGAGATTGCAATTCCGGACACTTTAAAATATCTTGACAATCTGCTATAGACTGAGCAGAAGTTGAATCAAAGGTGTTAACAACATTTTTAAATTCACTGTAATTTTCACAATAAAATAGAGCGGCTTCTATCCACGTTCCCCACCTGGTGAGAATTGGTTGTGGAGGTAAGGGCACATCTTCAAGCAAGTCTTTGTAAACTTCGACGCGAAGTGGTGATTTTAAAAATACCCTTTTTAAAATAAAATTCGCTACTGCTATCTTCCTTTAGCATCGGTGGTTTCGTCAACACTAAACCAAATACAATTATTCGAAACAACGTTTCTTATTTTTTGAAGATTTTCTTCGTATAATTTTGGAATGCACGTTCTGGAAGCTGTTCTCCGGGAAACGACGTTTTGTTTTGTATATTTTTCTAAGAAATTTCTAAATTCGGGAACGTCCATGTTATTTAATGGAATGTTGCATGAAACCATCATTCTACACAAATCGTCGTTGAAATTGTTGACGTTCTTATTTAAGCAGTTCAGCAATAATTGTTGTTTTGGCTCGTTTGTATTATTTTTTCTTTTTTGACGCCGACCGGTGGCTACGTGCTGATCAAGTTGAAACTTTTTATTAACGTTTATCTGTAAAAACAATATTTAAGTACAATTTACTACAGCTTACACAAAGGAAAATAATTGAATGTGCCCTGTAGCCTGTTCCATATCCTTTGCAATATCACAAAAAAAACTTTCTAATTTTATTCTTAAATTGTTTGCTTAATTACATAATAACATAACAAATTAGTATTAAATTTTTAACTCGCTGTTTTGGCTTGTTTGAAGTTTTTTAACTTTAAACAGAGCAAACAGTTTTTTTTTAATTCAAAATTAAAATAAACGGATAAATACCTCTTTTTCACAGATGACGCACAACACAACACTTCCATCGTATTTAAAACATGTATACGGCTTCAACCACTTCTTAATTAAATCGTTTTTTGAACTAGCAACTTTAGGCATTTTCAGGGTATAGACTGGACAATTACACTTTACAGCTCTCTGTCAAGGCAACAAATGAACTAGTCAAGCACTAAAATTATAAATAACTATTTCTAAGAATAAGTATAAGAAAAATTTCCAAATATTATTTTCAAAGAAATTTGTACCTAAGGAATAAGACCTACCCAAATAATACAACCTTTGTCAGTTAATCCTTTATTTCCTCTACTCTAGGGTTCATGTGGTTTCACTAGAAGAAATTGTGCAATTTCTTCTAGGAACTACGAATATTTTATTTGATAATTTATTTGAAATTTTTTTTGCTAGAATATGCATTTTTATGCCATTAAAAGCTAAAATATGCACTAATATATGCCGTATGCCGTAAAGTTGTAATATATGCCAAATATGCAAAATAAAATTTACTTTTTATGACTCTAAACATCACGAAACGTGTATATACGAAAAATTAACATTTTATGATCAATAGGAAAAAAGATGCAAATATGCATTTGCCCAACTCTAGTTATGTGTTTGTCAACATTTAATTTATTATAATTAATAAACCAATCTTGATTTGCTGACATATGATGACTCACACCACTGTCGAGTAACCAGTACTCATTCATTCCGTCAGTCAAATTATTAGTGGATGTAAAAGCTAGCGACTCGCCACTTTGACTAGGTGTTTTCTTTTGAAGTTTTTTCTTTTTAAACCAGCAATCCCGCCCCCAGTGGCCTCGTTTTGTGCAGTAATAACAGGCACCATTTTCCTGAAATTTATTTTTCTATTTTTCGTTCCTGACTTCGTTGCCACCAGCTACCTCCTGTTGATCTGCATCTCTATTTTCCATTCGCTGTTCCTCAGTCGTCAACCTAACAGTGATCCTATTGAGATTTTTAGTTCCAGAACTGACCCAAGCGGAATGGAAGTGCTTGTATTTATCTGGAAGAGTCAATAAAATTTTATTAACAAGCATATTTTCACTTACTGCTTCGCCACAGGCTTTGAGTTCGTGACTAAAATTTTTAAGATCAGCGACATGTTTTGCAATTCCTTCATTCTTGTACACATAAGCGTAGAACTGTTGCTGCAGACTGTGGGTATTGTTTTCCGTTGCTTTCCCATACAGAGCTTGAATTGTTTTTTCCTCTACTGTTGTCACTATAATCCTTTGTGTCTTCTTCATTCCATTTCTTCTTATCGGCGTCGGATCCACTCCGGGTTCTTGAACTACTGACTATTTTATATAATCCTGACGACTTCAACAGAATTCCCACTTGAAATTTCCATGCCGCATAATTGTTGCCGTTCCCACCCAAACTTACGATTCGTTTCAGTTTAATCAAATCACTCCTGTTTGTATACAGTTTTAATTAGCAACAAAAATTCAACCACTAAATTCGTCTTGAGCTGCACTCCACTAACCTCAAAATGAGTAATAAAGTAACTAGTCCACGAGAGGGACTGGGCCCGTAACCTGTTGTTTTTACTGGTAATTTAATGAATAATAACTGATTTAAACAGTAGTGAAGATAATGTAGAGTGGCGGTTGCCGGGAACTATTTAAAAAAGGTTCGGCAGGGAATAATCAAAGAGCAGGCGAAAATGAAGGGCTACCACGCTAAACGACATTACGAAGTTACGAAATTTGAGGGGGGGGGAGACCGTCTTTGTGTTGAGAGCTCCTGAACATAGCGCGGCTCGACGAAGTTGCAACCGAAGTATATAGCGCCATTAGTGGTAACAGCTGTGCTACCGGGGACATGTACCGAATTCCGCAGTTGAGAGATGAAGAAGGCGGGCATGTTTATGTAACTACGGCGCACGTCTCTTAACTGAAATGCTTCAAAACGGAGGGGTATGACGACGATCCAGATTCGCAGCGTGAAGAGGCTGCATGCGCATCGGAATCGAGGTCTTTGGAAAAAAGGAAACGGCGAGATTTGGCGATCAGGGTGGTTGAAGAATTTTGTATAGTGCGAATGTGATAAGTGCGCGTGTTCTTTAAGTTAAGGACATTATATAAGATATTTTAAGCTAAGGTAGTATACAGAACAGGCCTGTAGCTAGGGGGGTGCCAGGGGGTGCTTGGCACCTCCTGGAAAAATTTGAGCACCCCCTGGAAAATTTCCAACATTACGGCCATTTTTCAGGACTTATTTAAAAAAAAATATTTTTCATTTTTCTGCAATAATTAAATATTGCACTGGATTTCTCCAAGTGATAGCGATAGCGCGGTCACCGCGTGACGGTAGTCCTTGTGCCATTCCCATCTATGGGTAGTCTGGTAGTGTTTATGGAATGACTGACTTGGCATTAACGAATACACTCGAAGCTGTGCTGCTCTGGGCGGTTTTCACATTTTGTTGTGTAGCCAATTTCAGTAGTGTCGTGGATTACAATAGTGTTACTTCCAAGCGGTGTTCGAGTAAATAGCAGGGCAGTCTATTGCGACGTGCATTCCGTTTCGCTGGCGCATAAACGACGCTGATGAGCAGGGCCGGCGGAAGGGCATGGTAGTATAGGTAGTACTACCCACTTGAAAAATTCCCGAGTGGGTAATTACCCACACGGAAATTTTTTGGAAATTCTGTATTTCAAACCTATATCCGGGATATGATATTTGAAAAACACGCGCTTACTTGGCACGCGCACCCGATACACGCCGTTTTAGCTGCGAAAAATAAATAAATATTGTTAAGCTACAAAAATGCATTATTATTATTGATTTATTTTGTGACCTTTTGACACGTCTCATTTACCGAAATAAGGTAATTGCTAAAAATCAAAGCAAAGTGGGAAGGGGGGGGGCTTCTCTACCCCACTACCCACTCGGGCTTAGCGTGTTCTGCCGATTTGCGTCTAGCCCCCTATATTTCTGTCGATCATACCTCACATGACTTGCATACCTCCTCTGCATGCAGCTGAAATGTAAGTAAACCACAACACCGCAGTGGCGCAGGTGGATATGCGGGTGTGTTCGGTCGTGCCGATTTTTTACTGCATAAGTAGTTGCGGGGTCGAATCTCGGTTGGAACCAAAATTTTTTTTATTTTATAGTTTTTTTTTAAACACTGTTTCTGCGTTTTGCTGTTAACGCGAGGTTATTTGTTAATAGCAGTTATATTTTTAAAGAAAAAATACGAAGACAAATTTGCATTCACTCACTGATTGACGGCATTATTACATGATATTGCGCAATTCATGATCGGCAGGAATATAGGGGGCTAGACGCTAGTGTTCTGCCGGCCCTGCTGATGAGAACACTTTAGATTGTATGTTCTGTGCTAGATTGTGCTCGACCTTTTTACGCTGTTTCCACTAAGAATACACGGACAAGGTATATACGCTGCGTGGACCTGTGGACGCCGCAACCAGAGGTACAGTTCTGTTTAGTAAGCGAATAAGAAGACCGCGTACTAAATAAACGTCAAGATGGATAAATTCTTAATCAGAAGAACGCAAAATTCAGCAACTGCCAACAGGCCCAGCACCTTCCAAGCATCGCTGCCGTCACTCAACTCCCGTACCTCTAACCTCTCTACCAACCCTGCTACGACAAATAATGATATTCCTGATATATTTAAACTCGGTGAGAATATTGTTAGGCACAAAATGAAAAAGTATCCCAAGAATAAAGATAATAGGAGCTTCCAAGCTGACTGGTTTGAAAAATTTCAATGGTTGTACTACTCAAAAAGTGCAGATGCAGCCTTCTGTTTTCCATGCCGACAGTTTCGCCCCCTTGGATCTAAAGAAAATACATTCACTTCCACTGGATTCAAAAACTGGAAAACTGCTATGTCCAAAGACAAAGGATTTCATAAACACGAATCCACCGAGAACCATATTTCCGCCTTATCCATGTGGGCTGAAAAACAAAATCGAGAACAAAGAGGACTGACAGTATCAACACTAGTCAACACTCATACTCTTGAACGCAACAGATACTATATGAAATCAATTGTGGAGGTGATTCAGTTCCTTGCCATAAATGAGCTAGCTTTGCGTAATACATACGATATTGAAGAGCATCAAGAACATGGTCTTTTCAGAAATCTTTTTGAGTATACGTTGCGAAAAGATGAAAAACTTGCTGAATACGCAAAACACATACCAGCAAATGCTAGGTATTTATCCCCTGAAATTCAAAATGATGTAATAAGCATTATGGCTGAAATGGTAGCAGAAGATATTGTCAATGAAATCCACAGGGCTGATGTTTCATGGTTCACAATTTTGGAAGATGGCACACGCGATCGAAACAATAGGGAAAATGTTGCTATAGCAGTTCGATATGTTTTAAATGGTAAAGTCAAGGAATCTATTTTAACAATCAAAACCTGTACTGAACTAGATGCAAAAACATTTACAGATTTGACACTAAAAGTTTTTGATGACTATGGCCTAGACACGTCCAAACTTCTGAGCCAGTGCTATGATGGTGCTTCGGTTATGAGCGGTCGTATCGGAGGAGTTCAAGCATTAATACAAGAACGATTGAACAGAATGATACCTTACGTGCATTGCTGTAATCACAGATTGCATCTGGTTATTGTAAAAGCAATAAATGATGTTCCAGAGATTAGACAATTCTTTGATCAATGTGCCATGCTCTATGTCTTCCTCAGAAAACCGACCATTTCTGCCCTGTACGAAGGTCATGCTCTCTCTCGGCTTTTGGAACAACGATGGAGTGGCCATCTAAACGCGACCATTATCATTTTCAAAAACTACCGAAAAATTCTGGAGGCTTTACAAAATGCATCAATCAATACTGAAATTGATGGAGTTCATGTGGTAGAGGCCACTGGATTGTTGACTTTTATTAAATCCAGAGACTTCCGCTTTTGCATAATTTTTATGAAAACAATTTTAAGTACTCTGGAGTCTGCGAACAAAGCCCTCCAGGCACGTGAATGCAGTTTGAGAGATTCATTTGAAATTACAAATGCTGCTATAAAATCTCTTGAAGAAATGAGAACTGGCACTAAATTTGACGAAATAATAGAAATGTTAAACACCGAGTTTCGTATTGAAGACGACGATGCAACTGTTTCTACACCGAGGCGCAAAAGAAAAACAACGAAGAAATTGCAAGATTACATTGTAACCGATCGTATTGGGGAAAGATCTACAGATATTGACTTGGTACCCAATCACCATTTCAGAATGATATTTAATCAAGTAATTGACATTATTTTGAACGAAATGAACATAAGGTTCACAGATAACGCCGAATTGTTGGAAGCTATTTCCACGGTTGAAGATGAAATGGATTTGAATAAAATGAAATATTTGGAATCGTCATTGGGAATAAAGCTTCCATCAATAGAAGAGATCAAAGTTGTCAAGCAATTTATAGAAAATAAAAGGAAAAGTGAAGTGAAGATTATCAACGACAAGGGAGAGGAAGAAAGTCGACTGGTAGTATTCCAAGAAATATATAAGCAACGTTTGGCCTTTGAGGATACTTATAATCTCTTGGCTACAGCCAGGACTTTTGCTTGCAGCACTGCAGTGTGCGAATCCACCTTCTCAACGCTAACTCAAATAAATCGCCCCCAAAGAATGGGCATGTGCCACCAGAGAATGGCAGATTTGATTATGCTTGCATTTGAGAAGGAACGCACACAAAAAATCGACATGGATGCTTTTTACAGAAAATTTAATAACAAACGTAACAGGCGTTTGCAACTTTATTAATTATTGTTTTCTTCTATACGTATATTTTAATCAACATATTTTTAATGTAATTTTTCGTTGTTTTGAAATGTTCATAATAAATATATAAAAGCTGTATTTAGGTTTTTGATGAAAAAAATTATTTGACCCCTCTGAAATCCCATGAGCACCCCCTAGAATTAGTTTCTGGCTACAGGCCTGATACAGAATGTATCAAATTGCGTGTTAACTATGGAGATCTCGGCCGTAACAATAATATAATCTTGATTTAGGTGCTCGGCCAACTGAACTAAGTGTAGCATTGCAGTATAAATGGTATCGAATTCCGTTGGAGGAGCATTTAAAAATGGCAAATATTTTATGTTTAAGACCTCTATCGTATTATGGGATAAAATATTAAAATTGGTCCATCCCAATGCAGCATCTTTTTTATTATTAAAATAACGTAACATTTTCTAAACAAAGTTTAACTTTTTCAAATCTTTATATTTCTGAGAAGAAAACTTCATTTCGTGTAAAAGTTTATTTGGTTCAATACGTTTAAGCGGTTTTTGGTATTTAACACTTTTTTGGAATGGCATGTCTGTGTGTTCATTATTTAGAGAATATTTGGACTCCTTTGAAAAATCTTCGAATTGAGATGGAATTTCAGATGTTTCCTTAAATACTACAATTGCCATAGAATGCGTACTTAACGTGCCATCAAGGGTTTCCTCGTTAAGATCGAAGTTGTCTATACTTCCGTGACTAAAATTTTGTTTTTCTTGGTTAACTTTTTCAATACCATGAGGTATAATTCCAATTTCACTATTTAATTTTTGTTTAGCTAACGTTGTCGTAAGGCATCTAATATCACTATACGAACAAGAAAGCCCTAAGTTGTATAGTGTATATAATCTGCTCACTTTGAACTCTGTGATAAATACACAAACCCAACCCAATATGAAAACTGTTTTTGGAAAACTCTTGGGCGTAACAACTCATAATAATATTCGATAAAATAGCTGATTTAACAGTTGGTATAAACTCCGCATTTGAATAATCAAACGCTTCTTTTTCGATTAGCCATGTAACAAAAAATATCAATGGCGTAGGTACTTAGTCCACAAATTTAGATTTACTTATGTCATCCGGAGAAGGGAATGTCTGATGTTCAGGCATAGATACTTAATATCCCTGCAGCCCTATCAAGTATTTGTAGATCAGATAATTCACAATTTTTTGCAAGTTCAATAAATCGCTTTCTGATTCACTTGAGTTTCCTGATTCTTAATATTGCCTTAGATACTTTGATGTATCTGCATCAGCAGCACTAATGATGTCAGCAGTAATGTTCCCATCAATTTTTTGAGGGTATACTACCGGTAAGCCGTTGTGTGCCTGACTTTTCCTATGGTTACTGGGGAGGGGGGGGGGTCAATGACAACAAATGAACTTGAAATTTTTATTATATAATTTTTCAACCAAATATCTATAAAAAATAATAAAAATCGATAAACCTGACAGATGACAGATGACACATGACAGATATTCGTATTGAAGGCCAGCAAATTGAACAAGTGCAGAAGTTCAAATACCTTGGATGTTGGATCACAGAAGAGTTAGATCCGGAAACCGAAATCAAAACCAGAATAGAATACGCAAGAGAAATATTTATCAAAATGAGAAGATTCTTTACGGATAGAAATCTTAGTTTGAAGCTGAGATACCGCATGGTAAAATGTTATGTTTATTCAATTTTATTGTATGGCGCAGAAGCGTGGACCCTAAAAGCTAGTTCTATAAAAAAGCTGGAGGCCTTCGAAATGTAGACCTTCAGGAGAATGCTCAAAATCCCGTGGACTGACAGAGTGACAAACGTGGAGGTGTTACAGCGCATTCAACAACAACGAGAATTACTTAATATGGTAAAAAAGAGAAAGACTTCTTACCTCGGGCACATTCTAAGGAACGATAAATATCGGCTGCTTCAATTAATCATGAAGGGCAAAATAGAAGGAAGGCGTGGAGTGGGAAGAAAACGGACATCGTGGTTACGGAACATCAAGAACTGGACCGGGATGAACACACACGAGCTATTTAGAACAGCAGAAGACAGAGAGGCTTTCAACATAGTTGTCGCCAACCTCCGATAGAAGAAGGCACCGAGAAGAAGAAGAAGAAGAAGATAAACCTAATTAAATATATTGACAAAAAATTGTTTGCGGAACGCATCTTCTTATTTGTCTGTTTCTTGACGTTCTTTACCACGAGGAGCTGGGAGTGCCGATCGATGGACTCGCAGCCAAACATTCACGTATGGTCGCGGATTGAAGTCTACAACTGGAGGGTCATTGATGGAGATGAACATCAAACCTGACACATTTTCAATAGTTAGCCGAGTCCTCAAATCGGTTATTGTGAGGTTCATATCGAAAAACCCCCTTTCGCAATCAGATGTTGTTGTTGGAAGTATGTTCAGCGTTTTAAAGAGATTAGAAGAAGCATTTCGTGTACGGAAGTCTACTATACTTTCGAATTCAGATAAACCAAATCGGCGTGCCACTCTTTTAACGTGATCTTCTCCCTTGGCGTCATCAATTACTGTTTTGAATACTTCGTCAATCACCTACAGAATGAAAGAAATTTTCTTTTAAATCACCTGTGTATTATTTAATTAATTAATGAAATTATATTTTGCAATGTCCCTTACCTTCAGATCTTCTAAAATTGTGTTATTTGTAGGGTCATTAAACAAGCGCTGCCGCATTCTGTCAACTAAATTCTGCAAGAATTGCAGCCTGTTGATCCCTCCCGACTTCGTTATTGTAATCTCGACACCTTTATGGACTCCGTTTTGAATGGCCTCTGCAACTTCTTTCTCTTTTTCACCAGGTTCAGCCTTCAGGCTTTCCAAAATCCTAATAGTTCTACACATCTCTGATTGGTCGCGCATGAGAGTTGTTTTCCTGGATTGAAGTATGCAAGATAACATTCCAAGTTCACAAAGAACGTTGTAGAAGAGTCCAAGTTCTTCTAGGAAAGAGGAAGATTCTAATTTTCTCTTTAGCCCAATTGCTGTGGCATCGCGAATTTGACTAACGTGTGCATGCATCCCCGGATAGTTGTTCCATACAGCTTTTACAGTTCGGATACTGCTTGCAGACCAATGCGAACGACTTTGATATTCCTAGACGTTCTAAGCACGACCAAAGGGTTTTCTCAATAGTTTCTGCATCTTGTCCATCCAGCTCAATCAAATCTAAGAATGCTACAATGGGAGCCTCTGCATCAAAATATGACGAAATGTATACAATTAGAGTGCACTTAGTGCTCAGCGTGGTTGATTCGTCCACCATTATAATGAATTTTGAGTTTGACTGTACAAGATGTAAAATGCGTCGTTTTCGCATCTCCTTTGCTATGACATTCATCATTCGCGTGGCAGTTATTCGGTTATGTAAGGAAGATCCCATATCCAATCCATTGATTTGCCGAAGTTCAACAAGTTCTTCAAAATGCAGGAAGGGGCGGTGATTCTTTGCTACACAATACACTGTTTCAAAAAGTCGCACGTTAGCGTCCATTACTTTTTCAGATACATGTTCGAACATCTTATCCAAAACCTTTTCTTCGCCCTTCTTCAAGATGCTATCTACAAACATGTGAGATTTGCTTTCTGAGTGCTGTTTGATTTTAGTCCTCAAATAAGCCAGTTGATTCTTTTTATTACTTCCAGCAGCCATGATTTCAAAGTCTACCCACTCAGGCGAGATTCGAACTTTACCATCGGCATTGGATTTTTGAAATTGAATGCTATTTTTTGCTTTGATGCAAGCACTACATCCTAGTTTCCCATCCTTGCAATCCAGCTACGGATTTTTCATCTGAAACTCTATCGCCTGTTCACTAGTCCACAATGAAGGCCAACTTTTGGATGTTTCTAAAATTTTCTGATCACGACGAACAGCACAATTGCCGTCCTTGGGTGACAACAAGGATGGACCAGCACCAGCAGCATCGACAGTAGCCTCGCATTTACCTTTCTTTGCTTGACTAGTGGAAAAAAAACTAAAAGGTGTGCCGCTTTTATTAGAACTCCAACTCATTTTTTTGTTATCAAAAGAAAACACTTGAAAACTGAAAAAGTATTGTAAATTACAATTTGTAATTCATTCAACAAGATTCTGAATTTGTCAATTAATTAACTGATTAACTCACTAACTCACTGCAAAGCGCACAATGTATTCAATAAGAACAAGTACATGCCATAAGCATCATTGTTCAACTGTTGAACATCAACCCACCAGCGAACAACGCCGAAGCGACAAGTCGCGACCTGCGCTGCGCATAGGCCACCCGTTCGCGTACCCAACACCTCAATGGCTATCAACGTTCAGGTAGTGTTCGGCTTGACGTTTTGTTATTGTTTTTTTAGGCGTATTACGTTAGCACATTCTTTTCTTCTCTTTTCTTTCTCCTTTCTTTTCGCTGTCTCTGATCACTTTTTTAACGAGTTTTCACAAATTGCTTGAGAGTATACGCGGTATGCCCAGAAAATCCTTGAGAGTATACGGCGCATATGGAGTATACCTTATGGGAACACCACTAGATGTCAGCTTTTCCAGGTTTTGAAATAAAAATAATTTGTTTACCGAATTTTTGTTGTAACTTTGTTTTCAATGTTGAGGATTTCGTAGTAGGTTTACCAAAATTTAAAAGAATATCGTTGTATTTTTTTGAAAGCGATCGTCTCGTGATTTTTGAAAATGTGATCTCTTACATAATTTTCTATTTCTAAAAAAGCTGCTTCATCTTTGTTTTTGGTTGAATTAATTCGCCCTGTTATATTTCTTTTTGATATGTAGTGGCTGTAGCAAGATTTATGATACTTCGCGTCGTAAGCAAAGAGATCAGTGTAGTTTACTAGTTTAGAAATCATTTCGTTGTCTTTATGTGCTTTTGCCGCTTCTAAGATTTATTCACGGGTAGTTAAGCCAGTCCCTATAGGAAGATATTTTAACAACAAAATAGACACATTTCATAGGAATTATCAATAGCAGAGCACAAAACAAAGATGACGTGCCAAAATATGTAAATAGTGGCTTACAGTGCCAAACATATGTACCAAAAAAGGGGAGAACACGACCCCTAAATGTAGAAATACGTACTTTTATGCACCTTCTTTAAAAATATGTACTTTTATGTAAAAAAGTGACTTATGTCGAGCCCTGCAATAGATAAAGAGTATGTGTACCTATATCTAACCGGTTTGTATAGACGCAACGTCATATTTTCTCATTTCTTTCTACCCAGTTGTTTCACAGACTAGACACATTCGCCTGATGACAAAATATCTATCTCTGTTACTGCTTCTAATTGAAGTAGTTGGTAGTTCCTCTTCTGCTTTGTGTTGGGTTGGTCTTAGTATGTTATTTTCACTTGTATAAGTTTGCCTACATTCTTTATGAATTTTAAATAAGATAAGAATTGCATTTTTATGCATCAAAATCCGTTCCGAAAATTGATCTTGACGTTTGTTAATTGTTAGCCGAAGTAATTATGGTTAGTAAACCTCTTTCTTAAGGCTTATTAATCACAGTTTTGGCGTCATTGGGATTTATATCCTCTCCACAAATGAGGCAGTTCATTTTTTATGAAAATCGAGCGTGCTAAAATTGAACATCTCTTTTATTACAAATAAAGAAAGGTGGTGCAAAAAGGCGTTACCTATGGCGCACTGGAAATTTAACTGAAGTAAAATCACTTTTTGTAACAAAGAAAACACAATAATACTCCTGTACGTACACTGCAACCACCGTTAGTAATTATTTTCAAACCAATTTATTACTTCCACGACGAAAAAAAGGGGACACAAAGTCTTCTCCACAGAAAAAATTGTTTAATCAACAAAACATCATCATTGCAACATGTTTCGGCCAAACACACAAATACAAATTGGCCATCATCAGGCTATAATTGAACAACAAATTGTATACATTAGACAAATCGAAAAAGTAAAAGTGCAACAGTCCTTAGCTAATAAAGGTTAAAACATCATAAAATACTTTTCTGTGGAGAAGACTTTGTGTCCCCTTTTTTTTCGTCGTATCATATCCAACTCCACTAAGATGGATTACTACTCTAATATTATTACTTCAAAGAAATTTGCTGAGAAAGACATCGTTTTACGAGACCGGCGTCTCTCTCTAGCCGTAACGCTTCAGATATGCATGGCTCACTCCCACTCGTTGGAGAAGTCAAACAAGCAAGAAGAAAATTCACAGAAAGCGTGCCGCCCTTCAGTCTTAGTGTTATCTGGCTTATTTTTGAACCGTGACAAAATGTGAATTAATGAAAATGATCTACAGACTATAGCGAAGTTTTTTTTATAACAAAATATGAAATCCATATCGTAAAATAAAGTTATTGATTTTTGAAGTTCAAGAAGTTATTGGAAAATAAACAAATTTCCAAGAAAATCAGTTTTTATCATAGCAAATATAATTAAATAGTATTTAATTATATTTGCTACGATAAAAACTGATTTTCTTGGAAATTTGTTTATTTTCCAATAACTTCTTGAACTTCAAAAATCAATAACTTTATTTTAGAGCTAAGCCGCTTAGCTCTAAGGTCCCTAAACTGTGGACCTTGGCTTAGCTCAACAATAAAACACTGAACCAAACAATATGTCTTAAGGGAGAGTGGGGGAATGGTGCGCACTTAAGCCAAAATAGCTCTTGTAGTAAGTAGATTACATCTAGCGTCAGTTTAAAAACGTTAAAGTTAGCGTTAGTCATTCTACTTTAAACAGGTAGAACAATATTTAAAGAAAATGCAAGTGTAAAACCACAATGTTGCAAAATGCACAAAAGTGCATTTGCGCACGATTCCCCAACCTAGCGGGTAATCATGCGCATGCGGTTGGGGAATGGTGCGCGTTAAAACTAATGTAAAGAAATCAATTCTTAATTTCAAACAAATATTTATTGCAAACGCCAAAATACAAAATAACCATTATTAATAATATTTAAACTTCTCGCTGCTTCCCTTTGCTTTCTACCTTCATTTCTAACAGCGTTTATTGCATTTTCAAGATCTTCACGCGTGTAGGCAAGGATAGCAGTTTTACGTGTGTAATTTCTCGGCATCTGAAAAAAAGAACACAAAATATTACTACTTAGCATTTAATTGTATGTGGGGTAATCATGCGCACAAATGCGCACCATTCCCCCTTTACGGTTGACATTTTAACCTTCACTATAGAAAAAAAAAACTAATCAGTTAACTAGAAGAATATTTGCACCAAAATATGCAAAAAACAATACGTTTTCAGAAAATAATTAATTCAAAGCAATTAGATAAGAATTGTGGACTCACCGTCTTATCTTCTGTTGGTGAAAAATTACAAAAATTGCCACAAATTTCTATAAACACCGGCCAACACTTTCACATGTAAACAATTTATATGAACACTGGCGTAAGCAGTTTAGAATTCACGTAAGTGATAGCAGCACTAGTTGGACTAGCAGAATCAACCGCGAAATATGAAATACGTTGATGCGCACAATTACCCGCTGCGCACCATTCCCCCACTCTCCCTTAAGTATTGAATTTTAACGAAACTTTTTGCTACTTTGGGACTAAAAGTCCAGTCTTTGATTATCAGGTATACACTTTAATCACTTAATAATAAATAAATTTTAATGTAAGTTACCTTAAACACACTCGAACTGTGGAATAACAACACTTGAAAAACACAACACCCTTCCACGCAAGTGACTAATTACCAGATGCGTGTTTCGACAGCTAAGCTATTATCAATAGTGGTAAACTAACAGTGTCAGTTTGCCACTGGTAATGATAGCCTATAACTGTCGAAATACGTATCTGGTATTAAGTCACTTGTGTAGAAAGGTGTTGTGTTTTTTAAACAAGTTACGTTGTCTAAACTATAAAATTAAGTTTTCTTTATTTGGTTTTAGCAAATATATCAATTATATTATTTATATTAATATTTGTATTGCGGTGGATGTGCAACAGTACCAATAATAGTAGGCGCTTCTAAGCTGATCAAATGATTTTGATCAAAACAAAAGTAGTCGTTCTAAGCATGGTGGCCATAGTGACCAAAATAATAATTTTTTTTAAAGGATCACGAGGCCGGGCGTGAGCACGACTCCATGATTCCCATCCCACCCTCTTACCCGGGCTCAGCGGACTTGCGCTATACACCGGTCTAACACGCCCCACCCCGAAAAGACATGCAACCCAACATACACACCACACACACCGTCCATGAACACGCCGGATTTAACTTATTCAGAAAAATTTCCGACGGGCAGAGGATTCGAACCGACTGCCGTTGGGAGTCTAGTTTTAGAGGTTGGGACTCTAACCACTAGACCACCCGCTCACTGGCCCAAAATAATAATTGAGAGTTGTGACAAAGGTAACGGTTATGTCCACAAAGACAGTTGGAGGTTGTGGGGTTTCGTGGCCGCTAATTACGTACGTATTCGGGGTTTAAATTATAAAATTCAAAATGCCGGATTCAATATGGCAAAAATAATTCGCAAAGTTATTCGAACTGCATGCAAGTTGGTATTCGTATATATTATTTTTTCCGAACCTAATATTTTTTCGTATGACGTAAAATCTATACAGGATGTATAAAAAGTAAGGAACATCGACGCTACAGCCTTAAATAATAACTTTACGAAAAAAAGCTTCTAACAAAAGTTTCCTATCAAGTTTTTTGCCACAATTTGACGTTTTTCATTTTTTTTTAATTGTCATATGTTTTAGCTATGACGTCATCGACATTTTTTTTAAATGGCGACTATACTACTTTTTATGGCGTGACCAGTCAGTGCTTTTTATTCTCTATGCAGCCATGTAAAAATATCATACAGTTGTAAAAAAGTTTTCGATTTGCCTTAAGTTCTCTCAGATTCAGTGTTAAATTTTTATGAAATAAATGTTAATTCACACATTATTTAATGTTACCCACAAGTAAAATTGATTAAAACCCTCAGGTTCTTTTTTACAAACATTTTGAAGAAGTTTCACTTCAAAAATCTGTAGCTATATTTACTTTAAAAAAATGTCGTAAATAAAGTCGCCTGTTATCACTAGTTAATGGACAAAGAGCGGCCAATATCCGATAGGGCGATAAACAACCTTTTATTACTTGTTTTTATCTATAAAAACTGTTTTCGTTTAAATTCCGCCTGTTATGTAGATGTTTAAAAAGCAATAAAACCTGTCAACGCCAATTATTTAAGCCGCAAGAAGCTTCTCCCGCTGCAGCTGCAAGTTATTTATTGTGGGCAACTTTTTACTGCTTTTCTCCGAATTACGTTTACTTCATAGCGAAATACCGCTGAAGGAAATTATGCAAAAATGGGCAAAGCTTTTCGCCCGATCTTCCCCTTATTTTAATGTCGCAACAAAGCCTCTACTAATCCGTTTTTTTTTTATTATTTTAGGCAAGATTGTCATTTTTCAAAATTAATTGAAGTTTCGAAACGTCACACTTTTCATAACCAGTTGGGAAAAGTAAAATATTTCATACTGGTAATAAAAAATTCATTTTAACACCAGTTACGAAAAAAAAACACAAAATTAAGAAAAATTTAACATTTAATTAATTATAAACATGTATAACACAATTCTTACAGTTAGTTAGGTTAACTCCTGATGATTGGGAAGTTTTATTACTAGAACTTGCTGTAATCTGAGAAACGGAAACGCAATTTGTTTCACCAAGAATATCAGTAGCAATCTTTTTCTTGTTCTGTACATGATGATAGTGCATTTTGTGCGGCCTCTTCGATATCACTTGCTATATCTGAACTTGAATCAGACATTTCGGATATTTTCTAACTCGACACACTTCTGTATAAACTTCAAACTGTCAAACAAAATAAGCGTACCTACTTGATTTTCTATACAATTAATGAAATTAATAATTTCCCCGATTTAAAGTTTAAAGAACCTTTCTGTTTATCAAAATTAGAAAAATCTTGTATATAACACGTTAGGAAATGATGCATTTCCTAACTGGTTACATAAATAGCTATTATAGTCTTATTTTACTATTACTGATGAGCGACTTGGCTGAAACAGGAATATTTTATGGTATAATAATAATAAATCTCCCAATCAGTGGCGGATTACCGCACAGGCGCATGAGGTGCGTGCCTGGGGCCTCAGCAAAGCGGGGGCCTCAGAATCGTTGGGTGCCTTATCCTCAAAAACCAAAAATCAATTTTTTTTACCTGAGAATGTAATTCTTTTTAAATGGGAATGTCATTATTTTTTTCTCCATAATTCTAAAAAGACCGCATGTCTCTAGGATGCTTAGGGACCAAAAAAAATATTAAAAATGAATAAGTGTATGATGCTCTTCGTTTGGAGGTTTATGCCCATATTTGTTTTCGGTACTGGTAGAAAAAGTCGTCATTGTTCATTGCAGATAACCTGTGACCTAACCAACAATAATGTGTAGGTTTGATCTGGTTCTACGCTGGGATCACTCTGCAAAAAATCCTGCATTTTATTCCACTAAAACAGCACGGCCCTGTTTGGGCAGGCAGAGTCCACGAACTATAGCTCAAATATTTAGAGCAAATGCTTGTAATGGCAGACAAGCTACAGGTCTGTCCTTACCTGATTATGCTGTGTAATGCTCAAATGATGATGCGGTTTAAGCCAAAAGTACATTTTCATAGCAACATTTCCAATACAGCCAAAATTATGCGCTTAAGAACGTCTAGCTGTCCGTCTGTGTTGCCTAAATCGCATGCGAGCAAATTACAATCAAAGCACAATTTTAAATTTGAAGATCTAATGCAGTGGTCGCAAAAACACGATTAAAATATTGGCCTAATGTGGCCCACTGTCGTTTTCGAGTGCCATCATATGAAAATAACTGAATATTTTATTAATAAAATATTTTGAAATAACTTAAATTGTATTGCCTGAAAGCTCTGTATTGTGGAAAAGCACTCGCTGGTCAGGTTACCCTACCCAGTTTTGGCATAATACGTATAGTAAAAAATTTAAAAAAAAACAATTTTATACGCCAACAAATAACTCGCTACAAAAACACACTTGACTTTATAAGATTTTTAATATGATAAGTACTTTACATTACATATTACATTAATATGTTGACAAATAATATCGGTAAAGATAATAGGTATTTATCATTCTATTCGATATTTTGAACTTCAATATTAACCACAAAATTGTTTAGGTGCCATATTAAATGTACCTTATTATAATAAGACCATTCAATTTGTTCCGTTTTTTTTAACTTAAGAGTTTAAATTTGATTACTCCTATGCACTTTTCATAGAAAGCATTAAGCAGCCCTTAATTATGAGCTATGTATTGGTTAAAAAATACAAAGGGGCATAGGAATAAACAAATTTGACGTTTAAGTGCAAAAATAAAAATCAAGAATTGGTTGGTTGTACTACATTCAATTGATGCCAATTATTTTTTTGTGCCATACAAAGATCTTTTAACACAAATGTCAACTTCATTTTGTTAGTTTTCAAGGAAGACATTTTCAGAAGTACGCAACTTTACCCACCTGTTATACAAGATAGTACTAGATATTACTTTACCAATGGACCATATTAGAAACGAATAAAACTGCATTTCGACTCGAGACAATTAACAAAGTATATAAACATACTTGACATGCATTTACACTGTGCATTACGAAGCTTACACCCAGTTATTTAATATTTCATAGAAATGATATAAGTGTATAAAAATCTGTTAGGTACTGTTAAATACTAAATAAAATGGTTGATACAAACACATATTTAAGATACTTGCTTTGCAACTAAAGCATCCAAAAGTCGTAATTTAGCTTTTGCTTGTTTATAAGAAGTGTACACATTTGCCATCAAAAGTTTGTCATCTTTTTGCAGTTTTCTTCCTGTTTTAGCTTCAAATTCCTTTTCAAATTCTTTCAAGGATCTTCGCAATTTTTTCTTTTCTTCATTAATTTCTCGCTGTTGTTGCAGTAGCTCATCCAATGTTAGTGTATGCAAACTTTCTCCCAAAGAAATATCAGTATCACTGTCAGTACTGGCAGAAGGGTTTTGTTTTTCTGTTTCATTTTCAGAAGCTAGTGGAGGTGATGATACAAAATCCATCGTCTCATATTCATGAATAGTTGCCAATTCATTGGCTGCAGTGCTGTTCTGTAACAATGCATTATAGTTTATATCACATTAACAAAAAATATACACAGTGGATTAGCTAGAACCCACTTATATTGTAGGTTTTTAAATAAATAGACCACCCCCTTCATGTTTAAATTAATTTTTGGATAAAACCAGCATATTTTGTAAAAATAAAAGTTGGGCAGTATACACTTTACTTACCTTGACTTTTTAACTGTTGCTATTATATGCAGATAGGTATCTAACAGGTACTTACATCTAAATAGTGATATATCTTGCTTTGTATTATATCAATTTAAAACTGCAAGAAAGAATAGCTATTTTATGTACAAGATTCTATAACATTACGTATTAGACTTGGCAAACTGTGGTGAAAATTTTGGCAAAATTGTAAATCATAGCGACTTCAAATTTACAACACAACGAAAAGGGTGGCATTATTATTCAATTACTTTAAAATTAGAAAAAGCTACTAGATGATACAGTTCCATAGCAAATCTGTAGACGAGTTATTAAAGGCAAACAGTAATTGTTAGTTGGAGTAATATAAATTGTGATAGAACTGTTACGTAGCAATGTTTGACGTGTATTGTTTAAAAAGAATGAGTCAACGAGCACTGACCAGTTATAAGGTGAATATTTGTGAACTAATAACAGCATTATTCATATCTAGCAAAATAGTAGCTATTGCATTTAGCTTAACATCTTCTATGGTTTTATGCAGTGGTTTTATCACAGTAGTGATCTTAAATTTAAAGTCGTAGTTTAAAACCTTTACATTGTATAAAATATACATATAACAGATTTGTGTTTGAAATGGTAAATCTAATAAATTGAGAAAGAAATTAAAATAACATCACAATGAAGCACAGTTTTGAATAGCATAAAACTTACATCCTGTGTAGTTTGTTGTTATTTGATGACGATTTTGGACAAAATAATGTGTCTAAGTGCAAATAGTGTAGTAATTGCACTTGCTACACTAAAACAGTAATTAAGTAATATTTCCACAACTGCCAACTTAAATTAAACTTCTTCCAAAATGCATTTTTTGTTTTCGGTTATAAAAAGTAGGTAAATACATAAGTATATAAATTTTATAGTATAAAATAGAACGAACGGCAAATCCCTGTAAAAGTGCACTATCCCAACATCTAGCCGCGAAATTTTAAAAACGTTAAAAATGAATCAGTAAAAAATGCAATGGCTTAGGAATTCCTCGTAAAATAATTGCAAAATAAAATTGAACTTCTACTGTAAATACGTACCAACGAAACTTTTGCCATCATTCTTTTTAGAGTCCTGTATCGATCATAGAGAGGGCGAACCAAGTCTCTGTCTCCCTTGCTACTGGGTCGTCCATGTACAGATTCTAGATAAAGTAGAGCCTTTTGTACTGCAACTTTTTCTCCTATAATTTGCTCACTGCTCATTTCGTCTATGGACATACCACGATCTGATGAAATGCGCTTTTCATTTAGCTTCTAAAATACCAAAAAACATATAATAGTATACATCCTTAGCTACACCTTAATAAATAGAAGTGAAAGATATGTTACCTTTTCGATTTCTGTTAACGTGTGTTGTATATTCTGTTCCTTATCGTCATGTATCGTACTTTCAGAAGTAAAAAGTCCTGTATTAGTGCTATCACCCTTTAACTGCTTGTATTCTTTTTTTAATTTGCTGAGATCTATACAGAATTTTCTCATATTTTTATCATTCAATTTATCTGCTTGAGAGGGCTTGTATCCAAATGTAAGCTGAAACTCATCATCATATTTTTTAACTTTTCGTTTTAATGTGCTAATCTGCTTAGAAAGTTGTTTCAACTTCTTATCCAGTGGACTTTTAGATTCTTTACTCAGAGAAGTTTTAGTTTGCTGGACATTTGGATCAAGATAGATGCGATGAGTTACCATGATTGAATTACGCGGTGAAGACAGCAGTCTACTGGAAGCCACTAAGAGACTTGGAAGCGTTTCTGTGTCATCTGTTATTTCTTGACTAGAACTTGATGGCATTGGTTCAGATGAATCTACTTGTTGATGAAGTGTTGTTAAATCTAATGTAGATGATATAGGAGTATGAATAGGACTTGGAGAAGGATCTTTATCTTCTGGATGCACCAATTGAATAAAATCATTGTTAGAATCGGATTTGACAATTGTTGCCTCATCAATATTTGTGTTTTCAAGCGCATCTTTTTTAATTTCTTGCATACTATCAATTTCTTGAAACTTTGAATTAATGTCGTTGTTATTTGTGCATATGCCATTTTCTTTAGACGATTGTTCATCTTTGAGGCCTCGCGATTTTGAAAAATGTTTGTTTTTATATTTTCGTCCAGGGTTGCTTCGCCTCCCTCTCTGTGCCAAAGCTGGGGCAAATCTTTCATGATATCTACGCCGTTCATGTTCACAATCATCATAGCTCAACACCTCTACATTTACATTTTTCGAAGGAGAACGTTTAGTATTAATATTCATTTCCACCAAAGAAACAAGAATTGTTTCATTGCGTTCGTGGAGTGGATGTGCTTTTTGAAAGTCCTCATGACTAACAACACGTCTTATATCCTTATTACTAGTGTTCTTTGAAACATCTGTAGGCCTTTCTTCAGAGTTAGATCTAATAACTTTTCGTTCCTGTGATACAGAGCCTGTGCTCTCTTGCCGCTCTTTCCTCTTACGAGCCTTGCACATAAGTTTGGCTTCTTCATAATTAGAAGGAGTTTGAGTTTGTGACTTTTTTGTTAAAGAATCTGTTAACATTCGTTTTACTTTCACAAATCTACTTTCTGGTTCCTTACGAACATCCTTGACCTTCTCTTCTTTCGTATTTGAAGTTTTCATTACGTCTTGATCTACCATGTGGCTGCACTGAAATTAAACAAAAACACAACTATTTTAAGAACCAGTAATATGAAAAATATATTTTATGAAGCGAGCCAAATTACTCAATACAAACTATTAAATTCCTATAGAAAATTTTATAAGGTGCGTTTACTTATAGGTTTTGAAATGATTTATTTTTAAAAACTTTGGATATATGACTTTGTGTGTTGAGACACAAAACTTTAAGGGAAAGCGGCCAATTTGGAAAAAGCCATTTTGGGAACTCCTGTTAGGAAATAGTTTATGTAAATAAACTTTCGTGTATAAATCCACCTCAAAAATTACAGATTATGAAATTTTTCGTCTCGTCTCTCACTTCATCTGTAAGTTTCAAGACGTGAAAAACTGCTGGTCTCGTCTCGGATTATCGAGACAAGTAATATTGAGAATATTTTTAATACGTTTGTAGCTAGTGTTTCACAAGACAAGATTTCTTGTCTTGCACGACTACTTCTTGTCTTGTCTTGCAAAACAAGACAAAAAACTTCAATTACTCTTGCCTTGCCCCAGTCTTGCAACACAAATTCTTGTCTTGCTAGCAAGACTCTTGCATTTTCCTGTCTTGCATGTTTTCTGTTAACATATGTGGGGACTTCCCCGTTGCTTGCAAGACTCTTACAAGACTCCTGCACTCTTGCAACTTAGGGATTCACCAGGTTGGCACCCGGACTGTTATACTGTCACGGGAATCCGTTTGTACTTTGCAGCGAGTGATGAATAGCGTGAAATCATTTCCAATGCATGAAATCAGTCATTTTTCCAAAAATCTAAACTACAGTAATTAGGTATACTGCAACGACACTCACTTGCACAGGTTGATTATATATTCAGGGCTAGTTGACTTGCTTAGTTATTATTGGCGATAGAAAAAAAATGTATAAACAAATGTTACACAGTTTACGGCGACGAGTATTTTGGGAATACAAAACAAAATGGCCGACTTCCGGTTTATGCGGAAGTTACCCTATCTTTATTTTTTAAATAGAACATCTTGTATTTTTTAGGGTAGCTCGATTGTACGATAAATTCTGTTTAAAAAACTATATTACAACTGTAAACTTAAAGCTAATAATACGCCACATATTTTAATTTAAAGCAACGTACGTAACCAATGTTATTGATTATAAATCAAGCGATTTTAGAAGGCTGTTAGTAAGAAAATGATAAAAGCAATAAACAAACGTGCAATTCATGTTAGTTAGACATGAGTTGTTTATCATATTTTAATAATCTCCAAACAAAAAATCCATAGGAGTCACGTCAGGTGACCTAGGTTGACAGCTAAAAGCGCCTTGATTAGCAAATTAAAAGAAAAGTGTCTTAGTTTATCCAAAAACCTCAATGTGATAGATGTTGTACGTTTTTTTATCGCTTTTATTATTTTCTTAACAGCTTCCTATGATCAACTGCAATCATTACCATTGGCTACACACGTTACTTGAAATCAAAACATCTCGCTTGTTATTAACTTTAGGCGCACAGTTGTGTTATAGTTTTCTAAACAAAATTTATCATAAAATGTAACTGCGGAATTAGCCTAAAAAAATACAGAATGTTCCATTTAAGAAAATAAAGGTATAGTCGCTCACGCTTAAACCATAAGTCGGCCATTTTGTTGTGTATGCCCAAAATACTCGTCGCTATGAACTGTATAACTTTTATTTAAATAGTTTTTTTCTACCGCCGATAATAAATGAGCAAATCAACTGGCCCTGAATTTATAATCAACCTGTATATGCATAAAGTACCTATTATATTAAGCTTAAAAGCGTTTTTTTTTCTTAAAATAGGTAAGTAAACCATATTATTTAGTTCATATCCACACCGAAAAAGTCTGTTAATCAATAGTTTAAACATCTCGCTCGCTTTTTGAATACCTGAACTATAACAGCAGTGCAAGAATGCAAGAAATGCAAGTAATGCAAGTAATGCAAGAAAATGCAAGAAAATGCAAGGAAATGCAAGAAATCTTGTCAATTATTGCACTTTTCTTGCAAACAAATTTCTTGTCTTGGGTTGCATTATGTGCAAGAGCAAGACAAGAACAAGAAAAATGCAAGACTCTCATGAAACACTATTTGTAGCAGTAGCTTAATGTAAACGCACTATATATAAGGTAAATAATTACATAAAAGAATACCTTATAACCAGAGCATGGATTTTAGGACATATAAATCAAGAAAAAAGGCACCACTTTTAGATCCTAAAAAATTAAAAAATAGGCAAAATAGGCAAAAAAAATTATATTTATTTAATAAAAAGCAACTTTTTCTCAAACTTTATTGTATTAATATAGGTAAAGTTGAAATAATACCCCATGAAACAAGCTAAATATCACTAGATTTCTGGTTACCAAAGATTGTCGTGTATTATGTCAGAATTTCAAATTTGACATTGACTTTTGGAAATTTGTTTTTTCTGAAGTAAATTTCGACACAATATTTTTGATCAATTTTTTGTTTCACAATAACACCATGTAATAGAAAGAGATAGCAGTGTTTCATAGGGTATTATATTTTAAAATAACTTTCTTTTCATTCGAAATTAATCCATTTACATTCTCATATTGATTGCGGATGCATTCGCATACCAAATTTAAACCATGTGCAAAGCAAGTAAGATGTATAACATTTCTGTAAAGAATTTTCAAATTTATGCCACATTTAAGCATGTAAGAGGCACCATCTGTTACGAACAATTTTACTTTCTCATTTTGCACGCCACTGGGCCACAGTATCCCTGCAAGTACATTGTTATACGTATTTTGCTTAGTTAAAAATTTTCTTTATTTTTACTCAACGATTCATTAACAAATCTTGCGATTGTATTACTATTAGTTTTTTCTAACGGCTTTGAGGCAAGTAAGTATGGCATTCCTGCATTCTCTGCAGATAATTTGCCCACAATCATATTGGCTATAAAACGACCCTTAATATCAGTCGTTTCATCTACAGACACCCATATGTCACTGTTACCTGTGCCTTTTTGGATAGTATTAATAGTCTAAAGATAGAAATAAAAATTAAAGTCGTACAACAATCTGCACATGAAGAAACAGATTTATTAATTGTTATTAAAATAAATTAGTTTGTTAATGTAATGTTATTTTACCTTTTCGTAACATCTTGGTACGAAAGACTTCCTGATTGTGGAATCACTTGCTAATTTTGTTACAATTTTTTTCTAAAAATGCGGCAGTGGTTGTTGTATGCAAACAGGGAGACTACTGGATATGGTCGCATAAGCACCGGTGTTGTGAATTAACCCGAAAATTCTTTTTACACTAAGTGCCTATTTTAGGCACATTAATTTTGGTTTTAGGTTCAACAAATGTGTTTTAGGCATTTAGGCAAAATCAAATAGGGCTCAAAATGATCAGTACATCTCAAAACGCATTTATGTTTACATATTTTTGAGTTGCCTAAATATAGAACAAAAAGGCATTTTGCCTAGAATCCACGCTCTGCTTATAACACAGACCAGGATTTACCATTTACCTTGTCTGTGCATATAGGTAATTACTTAGAAGTAAGTACAAAAAGGCTTACACTGCACTCCCTCAGAAGAGAGCAAAAGCGTCGAATATTTCGCTCAATATCGAAGTTTGCTAAAAACCACTAGTATCTTAAAAAAGTAAGATATATAAAATTGTAATTACGACTATAACAAATATTGTTATAAAAAATTATCAAGCGCTGATTAAAGGCTTCAAATATTTTATGTCAAAGGATTCATATCTCTATCACGACACATTGCAAGCTTATGGCTGCTTCAAAAAATGAGTAGAAACCAGTCGCAGCTTTAGCATGTGGCTGTTAGAAACCACACAACGCTCTGCTGCTTTCAGTAGCACGCACTCAGTTGTTATAACACTGAAACAAAAGAAAACATTGTAGTAATTAACTGGCTTATTACTTTCTATCTAGTGTAGAATAAAAATATTTAAAATTTTTAAAATTTAGATTATGCGTTTCAACAAATTAATTATAACACTGATATAAGTACGTTAAAGTCTTTTGCTTTAACCAGGATAGAAATCGTCAAGAGAAGACTTAACTTAAGTGTTATTGATTTTTCTGTAAAAAGAATTTTTACCAGTTCATAACATAGCAATAAAATTTTTGTAAATTTTGACAAACTTCAAATATGTATGATCAGTGGCGGTCCGTCCTATTAGGCATGGTAGGCAGTGCCTACACAATACCTTTCAAAAAATATCAAATTCTAACCTTTAATAAAACGTTAATTTTACACAGTTTTTACTATTTAACGCCACCGCGTAACATTAAAAATTAGGCGCCAAATAAATAGACAGTTTCAAATACGCGAAGGCCGAGCTTATCGGACGAAATGATCCAGCTACGACACAATCAAGCAATCTATTATTCTTAATACTTTTGCATTGATACAAATAATGCAATGGTCAGATGGACAGATGCAAAGAAATAGTAAGGATTTCAGAAAGCAATCAGCACGGCAAAGGCACGACCTCTGTAGTCTGTAGTTTTTACTTTACTGTACTGCGCCGGTCAGCGGCAGTTAGGTGCAGCGTGCAGCTATTGTGTGTTTATTTATTTCATACGTAGTTTGCAAACTTGCAGTAAATGTGGAAATTTTCGTTGACCAGCTTTCAAAAGAAAAAAATGATATTCTTACAAAAAAAAAATAGAAATAAGAAATCATAGACGATGTACTTCAAAATCAACAGCGCCGTTACAAACAGACAGTAGGAAAAAAATCTAGATCGTTTAATACTGAGTGGTATAAAAGAATGAACTGGCTAACTGGATATTAAAAATAAACTATTTTGCTGGAATTACTTACTATCTTCATCTATATCTAACCCTTCAAAAGTATAATCTGAAACATGATACTCTGTTTTAGAAAAATCTTTCAGCTGCAATTAAAAAACGTGCGTCGACCAAAGAACATTTATCTGCAACTGGTTTACTGTTATATTAAAATTAATTGGCAAATCACACAGTAACTTAGCTTTAAACGGAGGTTTACGTTATAAAATTAAAGTGCATAATAATGACAAAGTAACATTTAATACGGATTTTACGCGTAGAGTAATTCATTTAACAACAGGTCTTGGTAGATTGGAGTTGCCATAATTTTTTTACTTTTTAATCTTAGTGTTAAATAATTTTGGCCATTGCCTACCCTAATTTGGAACCCACAAACGCCACTGTGTATGACCCAACTTTTACAGAAGGTTTTAGGAGAAATAAACAATCAACAGTAGGTGGCAACAATGCTGTGTAAAGCAGTGGCGGTTTCTCCATTGGGTCAAATGGTCATTGACCTCCCAATGCAACAAGAAAAAAAATAATTTTTTTTTGTTTGAGTACATAACATATTACACACTATAAAATTTAATAAAAAATACTTTATAGTTAACGTTTGTTTGAGATTTCAATGAGAGAACGTTTATTAAAGAGTTGCCACAGGATCCGAAAAGTTTGAATATGGCGCGCGCGTTAGACGAATCCATGCGAGGGTCATATGGCTGTTTGTCCACAATTCAGCTATACGCCACCGAATAAAGCCGCCGGCTTAAAAGGCCTTTAAATGAATAAGAGTGAAATAGATAGCTCATTGCGGTAAAATTCAGATTACACAAGCTAAAAGAGGAAAGAAGCTGGTGCGCATTAGAGACTTCAGGGTCGATGACCCCAGTTTCTGACTAATTAGTAAGATTAAATAAGTAAACAGCGCATACTAATCACGTGTATTTCTTCACACGTTCGTCTTATGTTGGTATGACACAAGGTTAGTAACAAACATTCTTTGTGTAGAAATAAACGGGGACTTTTTCGCAGAGCGGTTTTGTCTGTGATGTGTTCTTGTGTAGTAAATCATAATTGTGTAGTAAAACTTAATTTAGTGCTATAAAATGTGAAATAAGAAACACTTTCTTCTGTTTCCCGTGTCCGTTATTTTGCGATGACGCAATGTGGTGTAAAAACGGCGTGATTGAACATTTAAAAATTAAAGTACAAAAACATTTTTTATCAGCAAATCATATGAAAAATTCTATGAATTTTGCCACACTTGGTAATGTGGATATCAGATTGCAACTAGACAGTGCGAAAATCTATTAAAGATTTTAATGAAAATGTTGATAAAAAAAGGTATATTTTAAATAAAATTATAGATTGCATAAAGTGTTGCGGAGTAATACAGAAAAAGTTAGGCATTTCACTCTTAATAATTTCGTGCCAGCTGTTCCATCGACATGCAGAAAAGAAATAAAATAAATGAAGATTTAAAACTTCGAATTGCAGTAGAAATTTGCGACATAATTGTATCGGAGGTTGAACATAGATTTATATTTTCTAATCATTTAATTGTTTCGCAGTTATTTCAAGCAAATAAATTCGAGGAGTACAAAAAATGGTTTCCACAAAATGTTTTTAAATTAGTCAAGACTAGTTACCCCGTTATAAACGATTTAAAATTAAAAACCAAACTAGAAGTGCTATACGATCGTGAAGATTTTTATGAAAATACTGGTGCTGTTGCAATACTATAATTATTTATAAACAATAATCTTTGTCAGACTTTTACTGAGAGTGTAAAACTGATTAAAATGTTGTGTACTTTACTTTACAACGGTGGAAAGCAAGCGTTGCTTCTCTACTTTAAAAAGAATAAAAACATTTTTGCGTAACATGATAGGGCAAGAGAAGTTAAGTGCGTTTGCTATGTTAATCATCGAAAAATCGTTAATTAATAACATTGTCAATTTTAATGAACTAGTGATAGATCATTTTTCCAACGCGAAGGAGCGAATGATCGACTTGAAATATAAGTCTACCTAAAATTTGGCTGGGTAAGTGCATTTTTATCAAAAAATATTTCAAATGACCCCCCAGTACGCCACACCACGAGCCGCCACTGGTGTAAAGTATGATGAAATTCGTGTTTAGATAGGCAAAATAATTTCACTAGTGAGAGGTTCGTTGTTTCCTCAATTAATGTCCACAATAAATAAATATGATGAGTGAAGTTTTGAGCATAAGCGTTTTTAAAAGTAGTAAATGCGAAAAGAGATAATTTACGTACTACTTACTAAATACAAATTACTGGCAATTTTGTAAATACCTATAAAGAAAAATAAATTTAAATGTGCTGTTAAATAGTAATTACATAGAATCTAACATTTTCCAAATTATACAAAAAAATTTATAAATACATCACTTGTTTATAAAACGTACTTTAAGCAGCACTTGTCGATGACTTCGTGCTGCAACACTTATTTGTATTCATAGTGCAAAAAGTTGACTAATGTTTTTTTTTATACTTTGGATCATTACAATAATAAATTGCTAAATTCTTATAATACCTATTTCATTCTGCCCTTATTGACGTACAAAGCACAACTAAAACAACATGCCCGAATTAACCAAAGACCTGTGCCAATATTCAATTTTAGGTTAACCTTGACAACGTAAAAAAGTAGAGAATTAAAAGTGCAAAATGTAAGAATCACGATACTAATACACCTGAAAGTTAGGAACTTTTGCATACGTATTTTATAAATTTTCGTCTCGTACAGTATCTAAAATATAAGAACTTATATGGATTTTTATATTTTAACAAACTGATTAACTATTCAACACGTTGATATATCGTACATTTTGCTGGTCACTTTGTTGTAACAAATGTTGCTGCGCTAAACAAAAATACCGACAAAACGTGCAGAGCTGTCAAATTGAAAAATCTACCGTACCTTTTTTAGATTGCATATGTAGAACACCAATAAGACATAATCTATTTTTAATGAAAGGTTTCATAGCAAGATAAGCTAAAGCTATCAGTTTCATCTAAATTTAAAAATTAAAATGCCCATATGGTTTCTTTTCTCGGTTCATCTGACGCTATTTGTATATTAACACGAAAAAAATTAAGGGGCATGTCGTCAAAAATTTTTTGGTATAATAAAACTACAATAATTCACTTTACTTTTACTCGATGCAGATTGGACAAACACAGCACTTAAGAATTTTCTGGATTGCTGCTCATACGTTATACAGAGAACGATGCGTTTTAAGTTATACACGGCGTTTTCACAATCATGGTAAACATTAGGAGAACCTCATATAAACATGAGTACGGAAACAAAGTTACAGCCTTCCGAAAACGAAACAGTCGATTTACGGTTTAATTAATAACTCCGCCATAAATTAAGATATTTGGTGGAAATTCTGTATGGACATTTTATTAACTATTAGTTATTTTAACGTATTTTCAACACACTTCAAATTTTCTAACTTTTGACTTATAAATCTTATTCTTCATACAGGAATTCACAAAAGAACGCGCGTTTAAAATCCAAGTGTTTTTGAGATAATTACATTTTTGTGAAAAATCCAGTGGCCATGAAAGTTCTTAAAATGTGAAAATAATGTTTAGAAGAATTATAAAAGTTACAGCTTTTGTAACATATGACATATTCGTTTGGAAACGCTTCCTTAAGGAGTTGCAAGCTTTCGGATCACGGAACAGTTTTAATTAATAAGGACTCTTTCCTTGTCCGGAAGCTCACAGAGCGTAAGGAAACTTTTCGAGACTCACGTTTATCAGAACTTTTGTTTGTTTTGATTTGTAGAACTAATCCGCCACGTCTGCACAAACCATTTACATCTTAAGGAGACAACCAGACCTTCATGGATTCCCCATTTTTTAAAAATTAAATCTTTCTTCAAATCTCCATCTTAGGCAGGCTGTAACTGAAGCGTTTCCGCATCCATACTTATATGAACATTTCCTAATGTTTTTTTGAGCAGCTATTTGTCTTCAAAGTGTTTACTATCATTTTAACTGAAAAAATTCAACCGTATTTGTATGTCCATTAAATTTTATTGGAGTACGCTAAAAACTTAAAGAAAATAAAGGGTACTCTACGACAAAAGTTAAAGAAACACTAGGATACAACTTATACTAATATGTGAATTACCTTCGCAGTTTATATAGTATATAAATACTTACCACTTATACATAAAGATACTGAAAGTATAATCCATAGCTTTTCCAAACAAGGATAATGGCAGTGATTGATACATAGCAAAAAGTAGAAAAAATTAGATAAAATTACAATACATAATTATATCTATATAAGTATACCTCAAACACAACGCAGTGGACGCGGTACAGAAAAGAATTTAAAAAAGCGAAGTGCGTTTGACACTTTTTTGTTTAAATAAAAACAAGTTTATTGCTTTACGATACGACTCAGTACAGCAATCGCAATATACTGCGCATTGTAGTGGCTGTATCTACTTTTATATCAAAATTTTATTTAAATTATAATAGTCAACAAGATGCGTGATAAGTATTGCAGTTCATACTGGATATGTCTTATTTTGTAAACTTCTAACGATCGCTTCATCTTAATTCTTAATTAATTATTCACATAGTGAGCTACCCTAAAATACATACAATTTTTATCACTAAACAGAGCGTTAATTTAACATTACTAAGATTATATAGATATGTAAAATTGGAGTTACAAATAATTTTCAGGATGCAAATGCAAAACTTCTTTAATATTACATAATTTGCAAGCAATGAAAAAGGTTGGTATTTTTTAATTTTATAGCTTACCCGGTCCTAAAAGAAAAAAATCAACATTTTTTGTATGCAATTAAAAGGAAGCCCCCTAAAACATTCTTGACTCAACACTGCAAACAAGTTGTTCATGCGAAGTCAATTTTTAATATTAGAAAAGCTACAAGTGGAATATAATAAATCAAACAATCCGTACTCTACGTATATATATCAGAATGTTAGGGTAGAAACACATTATTAGTCAAATAAAATACAAAAACTAAACGAAAATGTTTTTCACAACATATTTTGCTCTGATATTTCTCTGACGGAATATTTTAGTGTTGATAGCAGAGATATACCAAGACTGAAAGAACGGCAAATAAAATCGTCCGATTCTGGGATTCGTGAACTGTGCGCAATATATACTTTTATTTTCTACAGCAGTGTATGCATTAAATGTAATAACTCAGGTACGAAACACGTGGTGCGTATGCTCATACTAGATAAGTTTCAGACGAGGCAACTGCAGATTTATCAAACGTGCTCCGCGATTTCTGGTTTTGACTAGGTTAAGCTAGAAAGGATAAATTAAACTTTTCAACACTAAAACTGTAATTAACTCACGTCATTCATTGGCTTATAAACCTATTCCGAGGAAAACAGATTTTTGTATCTATGTACTTAAGCATATAGTTAAAGACTCAAACGTTCAATTTGTTTATTCCTATGCACTCTTCGTGGCAACGTATAGAAAGCATCAAGCAATCTTATGTTCTTAAGTTTCAACTTGTTCGCTTTCCACGAAAAATGCATGGAACTAAACAAATTTGACGTGCAAGTTTAAAAAATAGAAAACGAGAAAGGGGTGGTCGCATATACACTGCTCAATTTTTGAAATGGATCACTCATGTAAAAAGCTGTAAATTTGAAAATTTAATGGATGTGCAAGCAAAAAAGTATTATCACAGATAAAGTTAACACTACAGATATACGACCCTTTATACAAAATGTCCGCCCATATTTGGAGACGAAATTAGCATTAGTTTGGCTACAACGCGCCGGACCAATTTTAGGGCGCTGCTATCGCTATTTGTTTATTACTGTTGAAATGTGTTGGAAACTGTTTTATCGCGGATTTGAGTGCATCTGTGACATCATGAATATAATTTAAGTAGAATTGGCTTCAATATTAATTATTTACGAAAAATTGCGATTTGACAATTAAACATGGCAGATAGCTGTCTAACTTTTGGTTTGAATATGTGCTAAGTAATCTGCTCAATTATAGTCATCTGTGACTTTAATTATAAATTGTCATTGTAGCGCCATCTTTTTACAGATTATTAATCATATAAAACAAGCTGCCGATAGCTCACATATTTACCGTATATCTGTAGTGTTAACCTTATCTGTGGTATTATGCATCAAACAGCTACAGTTTTATAGAAAGAAATGATTTAATTTTGCCCTTGAGAACAAAAATGTAAACAAAGTTAAACAAATCGTAAGTGATACATGGTATAAGAAGCGATTTTCTTAAAAAATCGAGTGGTACATTAAACATGTTTGGTGTGGTTGCGATGATCAAGACTGTGCGTTAGGATATTACGACATATACCTTCGAATTTACTCAGCTGGAAACACCAAAGTGTTGTTTTCTCAGTTGAAAATGGCATGTTGCTGTTTTACTATAGCTAAAAGCGAAGGTGACTTACAGAAATTTTACGAATAATCAATAGTATTACCACATAAGCATTGAATTTATCGGTTAATTACCGATAATTTGTTGCAGATCGACGAAAATAATGCAAATTTGGCAAGCAATAAAAACCCGACAAAGCGTGACTCTGGAAGGTTTTCCTCGCAAATTTGCAGAAAATGTAAGTTAATTAACCGACAAAATTCAAAACCTTAAAGAGGTATTCGACAAGATTATTTTAAGAATACAAAATTAAACCAATCTTGACTTTGTTTGTTAGAGTAACCATGAAGTTACTAGGGCGTAACTAAGCGTTATCAAGGTAATCAACTGTAGAAATAGGCTACACGAAATTTGATTGATTTTATCTTTTCAATTCTCATGTAGGTAGGTTAATGCTGCATTTTGATTGGCTGTAATGTGTATGAATATAACAATCAACAGCAATTCTACAAGTGAATTAAAAATTATCGATAATTCTGTCGCTTTATTGACAACGAAGTTTTGTTGTTGCCTCAGTTGTTGCTATGAAACATCACGACTCCGAAAGAGGACGGGATGTCCCCAAATGAACGCACAAAAAATCAAATAATAGATGATATAGTAATAGATAAACGACGCAGAAGTAGCATGGAAAACGTAAGAAGCTATCGAGGACCAGATTGTGACTCTGATCGTGTTTTTGTAATCGCAAATTTAAAGTTTAAAATTAAGGTTATTCATAAGATGGAAAAAAATAACGAATACTATAAAGTGAATTTACGTTAACTGAAAAACGCGGAAATAAGAAATGAATATCAAGTGCAAAATAGGTTCAAAGCTTTAGAAGATACAGAGAAAGAGGAAGTGGAGGAAATGTAGAAAATTGGGAAATTGGAAAAATTTAACAAAGTACGACGAAAATCATGGTTCGATGAAAACTGCGAGAAAGAAGTAGAAAAAATCTAGGAAAAAGTATCGGGCAAACGAAAATAAGTACAAGAAAGAATATGAAGAAATTAAGAAGAAAACAGGAAATATTCTAAAATGTCGGAAAAGAGAACATTAAGACAACAAAATGCAGGATATGGAAGAAAGGTACAACCAGGAAAGAACAGAAGATTGTTAAGCAAGGACCAGCTATATTAAGACACAAGGAAATAACGTAACAGGAAAAGAGAAAAATGTTAACAGATGGGAAGAATAATTCCAAGAATTATTTAATTTTAAGTACCCAGACGATATACTAAATAGTCCTATTTATATTAGGGCAGAGGTAGAAATACCAGCAACAACAATAAATGAGGTTTCAGAAGGAATCAAACAGCTAAAGGATGGAATAAAGTTGGAACTCATACAATAGGGTGGCTACTGGCTAGTCAAGACTGTACATAAACAATCTTACAGATTTGCAAGACAGAAAAACGACACAAGGCAAGATCCAGAAAGGGGTACGAAAACTTCAGAAGAATTTCGCTGCTCCCAACAATTTAAAAGATATTATGGCACATCTTATAAAAAAGGCTGACCTCGTATCCCGAGGAAAATATTGGAGAATACCAATGTGGTTTCCGTAAAAAAAGAACAAAAACCGAGCAGATACACAATGTAAGGCAAATAGTGATATGCATCGCCCCTTCATAGACTTAAAACAAACATAAGACAGCGTACATAGAGATACTGTGACAAACCTAAGACAAGGTGACGCGCTGTCTCCTTTGCTGTTTAACTTAGTTCTGGAAAAGGTAATAAGAGCAATGGCAGAAGTTAGAGGGAATACCATTAGGCCGAATATATTGCTATGATATTTGGAGGTGTATGTTTTTACTGGGGTATTGTAGTTCCTGGAAGGCAATTTTTGGGATGCTTGCTACAATTCAATTTGAGATTGGAGGTTTGTGAAGGCGGTAAGGTTTTGATATTCTAACTTTTTGCGTATTATTGCTGTAATTTCTTGTTATAAATTCTAATCATTTATATTTTTCATATTTGTGAGGTTTGTTTTTACCGAAAGAAAAGAAAAACAATCAGGTTGATACGACTTTTATTTATGTTAGTTTTAATTATAATTTAGTTCAGAATTGTTCAAAAGGTTTAATTTATAAGAAGTTTTAGACTTACTTGTTTTGTGCATCGATTAATGTCATTATGGATGTCAGTGTCAATGTCACAAACGTATAAAAGAATACTCATGGTCATGAGATTTATTTGTTTGTTCAAAAAAATGGGAATCAAGAAGAAGACAAAAGAATGGAAAATTTGTTTAGTTACTTACGATTCGTCTTTGTAAATAAAGACAGGGAATTTTAGATGCTCTGAATGAATAAAGAGGAAAAACGAGTTTAAAAGTAATGTAAAAGTGATTGTGAATATAAAAGAAGAAAATACAACTAATTATCAACGAATTGTGAAAAGTCCAGAAGAATAACAAGTATAAAGCGAACCAGAAAGTTTTTCCAGTTGTGATGGTGCTAAAACCAAGTTTAAAATAATATAAAACAGACCAGAGGAAGATTCAAACTAAAGGCGAGTGTTTGTGGTTACTTGAGGAACCTGCAAACTAGTGAAGTAGAAGTTGGACATTCATCGTTTGCTCGAGTGAAGGATATCCCAATAAGGAGACGTTAAGATAAGTGTTCTCTTTTTAAAGGACGACAGTATTTAGTAAAATTTATTTGATTTTTCGCAAATTTCATTAGAAAATTGATTTATTAAATAAAACCTTTTTTTTGTAACGTTGATATTGTTTTGTGTTTATCCTATCTCAAATTCATTTATTAATAACTTGTCTTACAAGCTAAATAATGACCCTGAGAAAGTTAATAAAGAGTCTCATAGAAAATATAATTTTAATTGCAATGATATGCGTGTGCATGTACTTACTAGAAAACAATTCCCTAAATACCCGCAATTCACGCAATTCTAAATTACATTTTCTATGAGACTTACAGCCTTCACAAACCTCCAATCTCAAATTGAATTGTAGCAAGCATCCCAAAAATTGCCTTCCAGGAACTACAATACCCCAGTAAAAACATACACCTCCAAATATCATAGCAATATATAGTGCTTGCGTATGCAGATGACATGCATTTGATATGTAAATAGTAAAGACGGTGTATGTAGAATGTTTAAATGTGTAGACAAAACAGCAAAAAGATGGGGTTGGCGGTAGACATAGAAAAAACAAAATAAATGAAGGTGGCTATGGATAACATACGGGAATATATGTCGGTAACTACAACTTTGAAAATGTCCAACAATTTAAATATCTGGACACAATTCTTACGGATATGAACGTGATGAGCAGAGATATCGCGGCAAGAAAATAAAACTGAAACAGAGCTGTAGAGGCGCAATATACACCACACCGATCAGCACGAGAGCGTTGTGAGGCTGGAAATATAAAACTCCATTACAAAAACAGTTGTGGTTTATAGATGCGAGATTTGGAGTATGACTTTAAAGGATCAGCAAAAACTACTGGCATTTGAAACCAGGCTTCTGAAACGTATATGTGGATCCATACTAGATGACAATACAGGGGAATGGATATAAAGAACACCAGATGAACTAAGGATGCTCACGAACCAAATCTATATTATGAGCATAGTAAGGTCCAGAAGCCTGTCTTGGGTAGGACACCATACATACGGGCAAAGCAAACAAGAGACATACAGGCAGTAAATGCAACGCAACCTTGTAGTCGTAGACCTCCAGGCAGACCCCGGCAATGATGGATTGACACCATAAAACGAGATCTGCAGGCCATAAATCTAAATGTAACGAAAGAATGGGAACCTATTGCGCAAAATCGTAGAATATGGAAAAGCATCACAGAGGAGGCTAAAACACTACAGGTGTTGTTGGGCCATCATCAGTAAGTATCATTTCTCTATTATCATATCACCAAAACAATGGAAAATATTTCACTACTGCTAGTTTAATTCCCTTACAGTGATATTATTTAAAAACTTTAGTTTCGCTGATTGCGACGACTGTCAGAGAATGCGTTTTTTGATACCTACTGTACTTTTAGCTATCACTGCTTCATGAGGTCATGTGTAAAAACTGTAAAGTTTAACGATGGATCAATCATTTTTAGCTCAGATAGGAAAATATTGTTGGCGTTAACAGCTTTGCATTGTTAAAAAACACCGCAGTTTCATTTTAATTGCATTTATTATCTATAAGTTTCTTTATAACGCAACTAAAAATGTCCGGATATTATTTTCACCTTGTAGAAACTGTAATATCACGTGTCCTTGATCTTTGATTACTAAACAAAAACGAAAATAAATAATGAAGTCTCCTCCAAGATAGTATAATTTCTAATCGATTATGAAAATACAAGCTATTTAGACAAGTACCAACAAATAACAAATACAGATGATAGTGAATGACCTAATCTGACAAGTTGTGAATAATCTCGCTTGTAATAAATTATGCCAATAAGTAATGGTTAAATAAAGGTTTAACAGGTCGTTGGACTGACTATTTCAATTACAAAATCTAAATATAAAAAGCTGCTATAGTTGGAGATGGGTCGCGATTATACATACTTTCTTGTCGCTTCATTCAACTACCTTCTCTTTTGTGTACGTAGACGCAACACTGAATACAGTGCATACTACATAAAACATTTATTTCCCTATTTTGGTTGTCGAACTACCGAGCGATCCACAAAAATATTGGAATTATTTTCAAACGCAATTATTTCTGTAATTTCAGGGCGAAAATGAGAATTGTATGTAATTTATCTTTCCTTTGTTGCCATTGTGCTTCGTGAAAGAGAGGGGATGAATCGGCTGGTGTTCATTGATCGCGCGATACAATTTCCCACATAGCATACAAAATCGAGAAGGAAGTCTCGCTTGATCATGACCTATCCAAACAATACGCCCACTTTCATTGCGTAATAGAAAAAGCAATTACTGCTGCTCCATATTTAAAGTTAGTATACAATTATTCGTCTACTAATATCAATAAAATCGTGTATAAAGCATAAAAAAAAACCGAGGCTGCAACTCCCGAATCAAGTTTTGCTAGATTATAATAACAAACTTTATTGTAATACAATTTTTGTGCAAACAGAAACAAAACTGCAGCTATAAAAATATTAAATTCAAAGACACTGGCTTTGATTAAATTTACGCAGTAATATTGTAGCAAGGCGTGCTTCAACCCTATACAAACCCCGATAATTTAAACTTAAAGAATAATGTCCCGCAATAGGGTTTCCACAGATGAATGGCGTGTTTCTGGGTTCACTTCGAGTCAAAAAGATTCAATGAACATAACAATGCCCTGAAAGGTATCATTTTCGAAATACAGCCCTGTAAGGCAATCACATATTAATTAGTACAGCAAGTGCCACCTAACCTTGCAAATTTTAGTGGGCTTTGATTCGGCTACTTCCGCTTTGTTTCGTCGGTAGTCGTAACTTAAACTAGCTCTAATTGGCTGTTGGACAGTGTAGTACACTCTACTAAAAAGTGAAAGTCAATTTATTTATGGTTTACGAATAATTGTGGATTTTTTGACAAATTAAAAGGCCGTGCGCCATAAGGTTAGAAACAGTTTGCTTTGAGAAGGGATTAACGATAATTTAGGTTACGTATAAAAAACACAGCAAAGAAACTAGAAATGTAATAAAAAACCTTGCTTTTGCTTGAGAGTGTAACGGCTTCTCGCCTTTTAAACTTATCGTCATTTTTTTTGCAAGGTTAAATGGCACTTGCTGTATCTCCGTCATAAATTGAGATATTTGATACAAATCTTGTTTGGCTATTTTGCAATTGATGGTTACCATTTTCACTCGTTTTCGTTCAAATCCATTAACAGGGGCGTAGATATGGAGGGTTTCGTCAACGTATCTCTTAACGTATTTTTTACAGTCCCGAGAAAATTTTAATTACATTAATACTTCCTTAACAGCATAGAGTAAGGAAAGAGCACCTGGCAATTTTCCACAACCCAACTACAGCCTTCTTGTAAAAAACGTATTTCATGCATAACATCTATTGATATTCCAATCATGAATGTTAGTACCAGTCTGTCCTGTCATATGCTTAGTAGTATTTAGTTTGTAATTCAATATAAGTAATTCGATAAGCTGATATGCTACCCCTCTGAACCAACAGTTCAAATAAAACGAACGTTCCAATTGGTATTAAATAATTTTAAGTTTGCTTTCAGTAACGCCTCTTTTAGATCTAAGAGTAATTTTAAAAATAAGAAAGCTTTAAAAAAGAGAATTTGAGAATAAAAATTCAAAAATTGAAACTGACATTACTTTCGACTAAACAGCAATAAAACTAACGTTTCTTAGTACAGAGGTATGCAAATCCATAATTTTTAAATGCATTGTTACTGCGCTGTTCATAGTTTTATCTACGACTGCTTAAATAAGAACTTATTATGTCATTCATTTGCGTTAGGTAATGAAGTTAATTATCGCACTAGTGAGATAATGGATCCATTAACTAACTCATATTATTTCACAAAAAAAACTAAAGCTTTGTTTATAAGAAAACTGGCTTGCTGCCATAGTATTGAACAAATTGATTCTATCTCGTTCCTACGATTTTAAAACAAACGTAGGTATTTTAAAAGTGACTTGACATTTGCAAATAAATTAATGCGAAATGTCAAATATCATTTCAAGAAAAAATTCGATTTTTAACAAATTTTGAGCAGTCGTAGATACAATTTTGTATGCCACACGTGGGATAACGCATTATTATTGCACTCGTTTGATTACACGACTCGGTCTACGACCTCGTCGTGCAAGTTTCAAACTCGTGTTATAATAACGCCTTTACCCCACTAGTAACATAATTAGCTATTTTAATTTCAAGTTCGCGATTACCTGCTTTAATATATAAGTAATTACTTCAATTGTCATTTTAGATTTAGTTAATCTACCGAAACGGTTTTTTTTTTGGTAACACTAGTGAACCCTGTTTAATTATAAAAGCAAATATTTTAGTAACGAACTTTATATTTTATATTTTTTTAATTTAAAAATAACACTTCTGTGTCGGAATAAGTACATAAACTTACGAAGTATAACGTCAATAAAAAAAACAGTGCTGTTCACGTAGTTAATACAGATGTAGTAGTTCTTTCATTATCAATAAGTAATAACTACGTAAACACATTGGAAATAACTCTTGTTATTTATTATATAAAAATTGCCTTAGTTACTTACTGGCATTATTACTGTAAGTAAAACCCTGCCGTTAACTTGCTTACACGCAAGTTTAGCAAGTTGGCACCAACACAGCGTGGTTATTTTCCAAATTTATATTAGAAGTAACAGTTCCTGGGCAATGAAGTCACGTCCAAATTTAACAATGTAATTATACGTAAACAGATGGTATTTTTAGGCGTTCTTGTATTTTCACAGTAATAACCTATTCAGTTTGTTTAAGATTTGCAATTACATACAACTACATGTAATGGACATTGTTAGTCCAACAACTATTTTGACGAATTGGCAACACAATGGCTTGCAAATTATTTATTTGAGGAACATCCGTTCTCTGCAATTAATTAAGTTGTTTGTCACTTCTGGATTGCTATCTTTATTATAATTTTAGGTATAATGTACTAATCTAATTCTAAATTAAATGCAGTGACTTAAGAAGTAATCCATTATTTGCTAATGACCTTTAATTTAAAAGTTCACATCATTGTATTATCAATATTTATATTTGAACTCATTGTGCTACGAAAAATTGATAAAAGACAATTTTGTTCTGTTTTACTATAGGTATCGCGTTTTATATACGTACTCGTATTGTAATATCACTAATATCATTAAGACTACAAATTTCTATTAAAAAACGTATTTAAAGTATTGAAAATATGAGGCAATAAATTAATAATAAATTCCGGCATAATTCCTGTAAATATATAGTTCTCGCTTGTATGCAATTTTAAACAAATTACGACTATATGTTTGACATTATGCAAAGTTACTTACTATTTATTTGGTGAGCTGTAATTGATGCTTGTATAATTTCACGTAAAATGATAACAGGTTTCATACGCGTTGAATATGAATGGTCACGGGTTTTAAAAGTACTACACAAAACAATTTTGTGAATTACAGTAGCGAGGAAATGTTCTCGTATGAGTCACCCTGTGGGGGAAAAGGGTTCCTGTGCAAAAGGCACTATTCAAAATTTTCGAGTTATTAATAACAATAGTATAAGGTAATAATACTTCATGACATATCGACATATTTTTCTGAATAATTTTCAAAAGTTCTCTGTGGCCGCTTAGACAAAAAAATTAAAACCGTTTTCAAAAACCATTACTCTTATGGGAAATTGGCAACTTCAGGCTCCCGATATCTTCGTTCGACGCTGGGGAGAAACTAATTTATTTTGTCGCACTTTTTTTTAATTATGAGTAACCCGAAAAAATTAAAATTACTACAACCTAATTCCGAAAAAATGTGGTCTTTCGGGGTGATAATATAATGATTTGTCCAGGGAGATAATCTCATACATTTTCGCTATTTCCATGTTAAAGTGGTATGATCCGGTTGGCCTTGAACAGACGGTATACGTTTTAGGACTTTACCACTCAAAAAAAGGTAAACAGTATATTTTAGATAGTCCGACACTTTTTAATACTGGTGTCGATGCTCAATACCAGCCAAAGTATTGAGTAAGTATCGATACTTCTCCCAGATCTAGGCGCAGGCAGCACTAGACTTCTGTTTCCCATTTCAGCTAAATTTTGGTTGAACCCAAGGATGATAAGCATCCTTGAATTGGACTAGAGAACATTTTTTTTCTTTTCTGATTCTGGGGTGAAATCTAAAAATCACTTTGAAAATTGTTTTCAAGGTCAGTTAGTCGTTTAGGAACCAGAAAATTCCATTAATACGAATGAAAAATCTAAGTGATTGAAAATTATAATTTACACCATTATTAATCGACTCTGGATATTTAGGTAACTTGGAAAAGATTAGATACCAAAAGCACTAGATACCAAAAGCACTCAGGTTATATTTATGGAAAGATAAAAAAATAACGTTGAACAGAATTTTAAGTTCAGGAGACAAAAAAGATGTTACGGTTATGTACATTTGCGTATCCACCAGGAACCTACCGGAACGTTTATTTGAAATTACCTTTGATATAACTTTCAAAGTTATACCCCAAGAAAAAATTGATATATAAATAAAACATTGAGCCACGAGGTGCAAAAAATGATCGAATATGCTAAAGTGAACTTACTAATATTCCAATTTGGAACGAGGTATGTTTAATAAGTTATTCGATCATCTTAGGTCAGCGAAAAGTTACTATGTGGAAAACTAATATTTCAAAGTCACAACATACAGTTTAATGACTTTGAAAGATCAGGAAAAATAAAATATTGTAAAGAAGTAATTTAGGGTTGTAATGGGTCTACTTTTCAGATTAAGGCTTTCTTAGTAAATTCCTTTTGCTATAGCCGCTAAGTGCACTTGTAGCATTGTATAAAAGGATTTTTCTAAAAGTGTTGGTTGAATGGCTGGGGTTGGCGCCCGATCGCCGGGGTCGATTCTTTGTTCCGGTCACGTAGGTAGACGCCAGAACGGCCAAGTGACCTAACGGTACCCCCAGGACGTTGAGGGAGGCGTGAGAAAGTGGTGAAGAACGTGAGGGCAGATGAGGAGATGACCGCAAGCGGTCGAAGGGTGAAGACCAAGAGAACCACCACGGGTTGTGGTGTTAACTGACTAAATTAAGATAAAAAACGTCGTAAGTGGTAAACCAGTGAAAGAAGATTGTTGTGCGTAAGCTCTACGCAGTGTTATCAAAGAGAACGATTTAAACAAAATCAAATTTGTGCGTGAGTACTACATCGTGAGAACAACACCTTTTGTAAACAGGGTGGCCACTTTTCTGGAAAACAGGAAAAACCGGGAAAAGTAAGGGTATTTAGAATTTTTTATTTTGGTCAGGGAAATCGGGGAATTGTACCAATTTCAACGTAAAGTCAGGGAATTTCACGAAATAGTCAGGGAAAATTCTGTAAAATGCAATTATTTTAATATTTTCAATTTCCTGAAAAACGAAAATTTTGTTACCCAGGCATATGTTTATAAAATTTATATTTATTTCATTTGGTTTTTCCTTTAAGTTTAGATGTTATATTTTGTTATGCTTGTTGAACAATTTCCATTTGCTATAAAGTAATTTAAGTTTACTTTGCTAATTTTTATTTGGGTTACAATTTTTATTTAAAAAAAACAGTTGGCTTTTGTACCATAAAAATGAGTCGGGGAAAACTGAACTTTATGTCAGGGAAAAGTCAGGGAATTTGAAAAGCAGTTATAAGTGGCCACCCTGGTAAAGGGAATAAAATTAGAACGTTGGAGCCGAGTCATTTCGAAGATCTGTAGCCCGCCATACAACAAGCATCGCAATCCGAGTAATTTCCGCCATCATCAGCGATCCACGGTGGAAATACCACCGCTAGCTGCACTGCAATGCCGCGGCTTTGGCCTTTGTCCCTCACCGTCGACCAATTACCACCAAAAGCTAAGTAGAATATAAGTTAGCATTAAGATTGTGTATACTGTTTTCTTATTTTGTATCTAGAATAGTTAGCTAGGTAGGGCCGATAGGGTTAATTGTGTGCTTATTTAATTTAAATGTTCAACAATAAAATTCTTGTACAGTGCATTTAGCGAGTTTATTTCATGAGAATTAATAGAGAGCGAGAAGTTTACGGGCTAGGAAAGTGACCCAATACCCGTTACCTGAATTGCCCTGAAGTTGTGAGACTGAGCTAGCTGAGGTGCCTTACAAACCCAAATTCACCATCAGGTTAAAAAACAGTACCATTACAGGGTGGTTGTGGAATGTGGATATTAAGCATTGGGGGCGCTTAATCGAAATGCTTTTCGGAGAACATAGAAAACATCATACTACTGACACATTCATGTACAAAAAAAGCTTTAAATCGAAATATTGTATCTATGTTTTTTGTTTGAAATTGAAGGCGGGGAGCAAAAACAAAGCTTTAACCGAAAAAATGTCAGTTATAAAACCATCACGCCTATCTTTGAATAAACTGTAAACGTCTTCCAGATAAGGGTTTGTCTGTTATTGTGTGAACGAAAGCAATATTTAGGATGAATTTTCGATCACTAATATTAAAAATCGTTCATACCTAGGTATGTCTGTTATATGTTAAATAAATCCAATTAATGAATCATAATGCTGATTAGAGAATCTAAAGCCAAGCCCAGAATTAAAAGTATTTTATGCCTATTGAGCATACATAATGCATTATGTAGCAGGTACACAATGCATATATGAGCAAGGTCTTTGGCTAGTAACAGACTTATGTTATCGATTTGTAACTTCCGGTTTAGGTCGGGTTCCAAATTAATATTAACAAGAATCGTCTGACGTATAGTGAAAACCGCAATAAAAATGGATTACTATTATATAAGATCGAAATTAGCATGCCATAAAGCATATTTGAAGACTAGCCTTCTAATATTGAACGTACTCGGATGGGTATGCTAATTCGCGAAATTGTTGCTTCATATTAAGTAAAAATAAAATAGTTGATAAGTTTGTTTACTAATAATTATACTGCTAACCAATTTGTTTTTGTGCAAAGTTAATAATAATAAAATGTCATTTTATCTGCTATTTACCCGGTCTCTTATTTTTCTAAATTGTGCTCATATCTACTCCCTACTTAAAAGCTAAATTATCAACATTTCAAACCAACTATTCCTATTAAAATAACAAAATACTTCCAGAATATTTTAATTTTAATAAACGAGGAAACCAAATCAAAATTCCGGAATTCCTGACTCCCTTCAAAAGATTCTTCACTCGTGCTATTTTTAAATTCAGTATTATAAATGACTTACCTTGAATGTGTCCCATAATGTTTATATTACAACAAATTTAAATCAGCAACAGTGTATTTTAGTTTATAATATTGATAAGCCGGCCGGAACAACAACATACACTTGTACGCGCAGTGAAATGTCTTCGGTAGGCGTAGTTACCCGGGAATGCACTATTGCGGCCTACAAATATTGTTGAGCGGCACATACGTATTTTAGTACAGTGGTATGGTGGTAAATATTGTTGGTTTAATGTTACTATCTACGAGAATTTTTAAAAGCAAAAAAACTGCGAAGAAAGATTATTTCAAAGTTTTGGACATTGTTTAGAAACGGTTGTTTTTTTTTAATTTTGGACTTATAGAACTAGGGATGATCTACAATTTTGTTGGTGTTTTAATCCGATGATTTATCTATGAAGCTGTCTATGAATTTTTGGAAATCGAAAAATCATGTCTTTTTATGTAATAATAATAAACAGGGAACAATAAAACATTTCTGTTTAAGCTAAATTGCTTATGAGTGATAGTAGAATTAGCAGAATTAATTTTTAGTTGCATCAATATCTATGGGGATTAATTTTTTCCATCCTATTCAGTTTCTGGCGGACGAATTTCGTTTTTAGGCTCTGGCTTTCTTAAATCCCAAGAAATCTTTTTTCCTAAAAAAATTGAGTTTTTTTACAAAAAATGCATTTAACTACTAACGCGGCTTTTGCTCTGTACATAGCGCATGATAAACCATGGTACAACATGGCGCCCCTGTAGCAGGGGTTAAGTTCACAACTTCAAATTGGTATACGGTTTTAATAATTAAAGTTAAAAACATGAATTAACAAATAAAATGTAGCTACAGAAATGCGATTTTATAAAACGTTAAGTCGTTTACGGATTCTAAACAAAATGTTTGGGTGTTTGTGCTATTAAGCTATCTTTACAAGACAGAGTTGATGTGATCGACAAAATATTATTGCAGTAGCAACAGCATTGTTGGTGGATAAAGCACTTTTGCTATATCTAAAAAGAAGACGGCGCGGCGGTTGTAACTTGCATTAGACGTCATGCCGAAAATGCTGTCAGATACAGTGTATAGTGGTTGACTTTAATAATAGACCAAAATAGTGGAAATTTTAAACAATTTCGTTAGTAGGCATTTCTTTGGGTATTTTTTTTAACGACGTGGGTATGTATATTTTAGGTTTTATTAAGTGATATTTAATTAATTGTATTTGAGAACATTGTATAAAAAACTATTGCGGGATGTTGAAAATAAAGCTGTTTATAAAGTCAGTTTACAATTAAAATAAGTGCAACATTTTAATTAATAATGTTAAGAATATAAATTAAGTATTTAAAGAGCTTGTTTGAGTTTTATTTCGTTGTTTACATAAAACCTTATTACTCTGGAAGGTAATGTGGTAAAATTTATAAAACAAATATTAAAGTCGTAGGTATTTTATATTTTTAATCGAAAAGAAAAGCAAAATCAATCATTTTATTTTCATGAATAGTTTTTAACAACTCTGGATCTAAGGCTCAAATTCGGGACTTGTTTTTCTTTCTGGATTTGGAACATAACTCATAGTTATACTTACAGTGAAATGTTAAAATATAGTTTTCTACTTCAGTTCCTTTTGTCATATAAAATATATTTGCAGTATCACCTCGCTTTTATTGACAAATTGTATGCCAGCTTGAGAATTCGGAAAATTTGACATGCCGCACCTAGAGAGACGAAGGAATATGCAAATTTTGCTATCATTATTATTAATAGAAAATATATGAAAAAGGATATTGACATACAGCATTTTTATTTTTAAAACTTTTTTTATTTATCTACTGTTTTAAGTTTACGCTTATTATTAATATTGTATCACTTTAATAGCATCTCCATTAATCAATAAAATATCTGCAGTCACGTTCATAATCCGTTGTTAAATGTTGAGCACTAGATAAACAGAAATGCATTGCAATAAAATTTTAAAACTTTGTATATTTTGGATATTCTGAACGTTATTTTTTACTGATACCTGGATATCTACGTTTACAGGAAATGTAAATGTAAACACAACATTAGCATAGTACCGTATACAACAATTAGGTGGTCATATGATCAAGGACAACAACTCTGTATAATTAAGTAGAAGTATTTATAGATTACCTACTAATACATGTAGTATTGCATGCGCTATTTATAGTAATACAGATACAAAATATACAATTAGAAAGGTGACCGATGATTTAGCGGGTTTGGAAATAATACACTAATAATTGGCATTTACTTCTAAATGCTTTTCTTATTTCGACAAGTTAAGTTTGGCAATATATTTGCGGTTTAAAGAGTAGGCATCGAAACTCTGAAATTTTCTCTACATGCTATTAATTAATAGAAATACGGCGTTTTGAAAATGTTTTTGTAAGTACAGTACAGTGTCTCAAAAATGCCGCAAAAGCGGGCCATAGCGCTGTACTATAATGAAAAATTAATTTAAAACTTTAAAAAAAAATTTCCTGTGAGCCAAACAGAGAGAAAAACTTAAAGCTTTTGCAATGAAAGGAGTTAACAAATGAGGTAGTTCTTCGCTAATTTAAGTAAGAAGTCTTTTTATGTCGCCTTTTTTCATTGAAAAATATCATAGGAGATTATATATATATACAGCGGGGTTCCTACAGCTTCTGCCGCATCCCGCATTTCGACCGCCACGTCTCTCTATTTATCCAGTCGTCCTCTCCTATAGCTCTATCTCTCATAACTTGCTCAATTCCTGTACTCCATGTTATCGCAGGTCTTCCCCTCCTTCTTCTATTTTGTGGTGTATATTTTAATGCTCTCTTTGGCCATCGCTCCTCCCCCATTCTCCTTACGTGGCCATACCAAAGTAACTGCCTGGTCTCGATTCTATCGGCGCTTGTGTATATCCTTCCCACTTGTCTTCTTATTTCTACGTTTGGTACGTGTTGTAGCCTTGATATTCGGCATGCTCTTCTCAGAAAATCCATCTCCACCGTTTCTATGGTCTTTTTGTCTTTTTTTGTCATCTGCCAACATTCTGAACCATAGGTTAGAATTGGTTCGACGATGGCTCTGTATAGCATCATTTTTGTACTCAACTTCATCTTGTTTGACCATAATACAGAGTTTAGAATCCGAATAGACTTCCTGCCTTGTTGCACTCGGTCTTGTATGGCTCTTTTTGATGTTCCTTTCTCCGACAAAATGTTTCCCAAATATTTATATTCCTTGCATTTTTTTATTTCTCTTATTCGCAAATCTGGGTCTTCCTCTTGCCTTTCTCCTACTTTTAGATATTCAGTTTTTTCCATGTTCATATTTAAGCCCCATTTTTTATATTCTTCCTCTAGTTTTCTCAGCATGTAATCCGCGTCTTCTTCATCACAAGCTATGATTACTTGATCGTCCGCAAACAGGAGAGTCGTCAGACACTGGTCTTCCATCTGAATCCCCATTCCTGCAGTCTTTCTTCTCCAGTTGTTCAGTGTTTCTTGAATATATATTTTAAATAAAGTAGGTGAAAGGCTGCATCCCTGCCTAAGTCCTTTCGTTATCGGAAAATATTGTGAAATATTATTTCCAAGTTTAACTGCACTTTTTGACTTTGCATATATGTTCCGGATGGCCTGTGCATAGGTCTTATTGAGGCCAACCTTGGTCAATGTTTCAAAAAGCATTTTCAGGGGTACCGTGTCATATGCTTTCTCCAAATCAATAAACACTAAGTGAGTAGATAGATTTCTAGCTTTCCGTTTCTCCATTATTTGTTGTAATACAAATATGTTGTCAGTACATGATCTTCCCGCGCGGAATCCACTTTGTTCTTCTATCTCTTCTATGTCGCTTTCTATTCGCGCTTTTAGTATTTTGCCGTACAACCTCCCCATTGAGCTAATTACACTTATGCCCCTATAATTTTTGCATAGTCTTTTATTCCCTTTTTTATAAATTGAGCTAATATAAGCTAAGTTCCAGTCTTCCGGAATATCGTCACATTCTATCATGCATTTATTAAATAATTCTGCTAGTATCTCGATTAATACCTCTGGTCCATGTTTTATTAGCTCTATGGGAATGTTTCCAGGCCCCGGCGCTTTCCTATTTTTTGAATCCTTCAAAACTTTCCTTATTTCCTCTACCGTTATCCTGTCTACTTGTGAACTTGCATCCCTTTCTACATCTATATTTGTTGTTTTAAATTCGCTCCTATTTTCGGTTAGCAGTATTTTGTAATGCTGCTCCCATTCTTCCATACTTATTAGATGCAATTTGCTTTCCTCTCTTCCGTCTTTCCTGAGAATTTTAATTGTCTTCCGCGCTTCCGATACTCTTGTTCCTCCCATGTATCTATCTATTTCTTCGCATTTCCTTTCCCACATCTCATTTTTGTTCTTTGCTACTTCTCTCTTCACTTGCCTGTTCCAGTACGCATATACCCTCCTATCTTCCTCTGTATGGGTTTGCAGCCACTTTTGGTAAGCAGTCTTTTTATTTTGAACCAGTTCTTCTGTCTTACTTGTCCACCATTCAGGATTTTGTTTACCTTGTTTCTCTTGTCGACCTAAGGCTTCTTCTGCTGCTTCCTGTATATATGTTTTAATCTGATAGTATAGTTCGCTGGCATTATTTTCCCATCGTACCTTCTGCAATTTATATGCCAGTCTCAGTTTGTATAGGAATTGGATGGATTCTTGCTTAAGGCTTTCCAGGTTGTATTTGCGTTCATCTACGTTTTCGTACTTCTTTTCTTTATCTGGTTGTCTCTTGGTATCTGTTCTTCTATAATTTATTATTACTTTAGCCATCACCAAATGATGGTCTGATCCGCATTCTGGTCCACGGTACACCCTTACGTCTGTGGTTGTTAATTTTGAGTTTTGTCGTTGTATTACATAGTCAATAACCGAACAAAGTCCTCTTGTTGATTGTGTCCAAGTGAATCTATGGATATCCTTATGGGGAAAGAAGCCATTCATTATTTTTAGCGACATGCTTTGGCATATGTCTATTAGACGTAATCCATTATCGTTTGTAGTTAGTTCGCCATGCTTGCCCACCACTGGGCTATTTTCTTCCCTTCCAGTACGTCCGTTTAAGTCTCCTAATATACATATTTCTTTGTCGTCTTTAATCTCCGATATTATATTGTGTAGTTTACCGTAAAATTCATCTTTTGTCATCGCATCCGCATCGTCACTGGGAGCGTATACCCCTATTATTACAATATGTTGGCTGTTCTTTTCTATCTCAAGTTTTATTATTTGCTCATCTATCTCCTCCCAGCTTTTTATACTTTCCTTAAGATTCTTATGTATAACTACAGAGACTCCTCTCTTTGCTCTAGCATCCTTACTTACACCACTGTAAATATGAATATACTCTCCTACTATTTCATTTCCTTTACCTTTCTTCTTAGTTTCTGTGAGAACACAAATATCAATTTTCATCTTCTTCAATTCTTCAAAGACTTCTGTTTGTTTTGTTCTCAGGCCCTGTACGTTCCATGTAGCTATTTTCATCGTCCGTTTCTTTTGCATTTGTCGTCGTCGTTTAGTTCCATCCTGTTTCCGAGGCGAGTAGTCGAAATTTTTAGCATTTAAGTCTTTTTCCGAGAGATGGAGTGCTGGTCCATCGTCTCAACCCTCCTCCTTTTTCCGGGCTTGGGACCGGCAGTGGGAGCCACTGAGCTACTCAATTCACTCAGCAACCCACCACAGGCGGAGTTTCATAGGAGATTATAACAGTGGTAAACCTGCTTTTCTGTCAAACTGTTATGTGAATTCTCATTCGAGCCGCCCCTGGCGCAACAGCGCGCGACGCCGTCCCTGGGCGCACCGACTTCGCGCTTCAGTGGCGAGCTTAAGTCAGTTGATCTCGAACTCTCAGAACATATAATTCTATTTTTCCGCTGGAGCTTACGAGCTTCCGAATGTAAAGTAACCACCCCTTCTGGGAAAGCCTAGTTGAAGACCTTGTTAGTGACCTGCTCACCCCTGTGACACCCCAAATTACCGCCATCTACCGTTAATATCGCGCTCGACATAGTCGGATTAAAAGCAATATTGGTGTGTGTTCATTGTGGAATAAAGGGCCTTTATCTGAATTTCGTTTGCCGTTTCAACGTCGCTACGAGGTCAACATCAAAGCCATCTCCGGATCTCTCGAATTACCTCTTACCGTCAACTGTAAGCTGCCCCCTTGTATCAAATATCTCGTCAGAGGCTCACGAACTTTCTCGAAGCATCCCCGTTTCATCAAGCTACCCCACCCGCACCTTTAACCTGCTGGTGAGACGCAAACAACCTTCCACCTTAGTTGCTAAGGGCAGAAACCAGGTGGAGTAACTTACGACTTTATTGTAAGTACGTTTACACCGTCATATTTAATTAGTGTATAGTGCTACAAATATTTTGTATGTGTTCCGGTTCAGAACATTCCGTCGATTATAATTATATTCTTGATATATTTGCATGCGTTCACATTACTGTATTTCTTGTCCGAAATCCGTGCCGGAGTGGCCTTACATTGTAATAAAGGGAACTCCCTCCAGGGTGGAAATTTCGCATATCGCAACGTTGCCTAAAACCGCTCTGTATTCATATATGTATGTTCTTTAGTCATACTACCCGTTAATAACCGCAATCTGCGGCCAACTACATTTTTTTCAATATACTCTGTGTTCAAATTAACCATTGTGACTTATTTGCCGTCGGTCTTTAGCCTTAGCAAAGTTATAAGTAAACATTGTAAACTCCATCTAGGTGGAAGCCCAAAGGTAAGTCAAACTCCAGGAAAGCTGTCTACCAAGGGAGGTTTTTGTTTCTCCCCCCCTTGAACGTCGGCCCGCCCTTCCTGCTTCAACAACCTCTATTAATACAATTAAAAACAGGTGACGCCCTCTTTAATCACCCGCAATTTTACTGCCCCCAAGTTATCTGCGAAGAACCCTCCCGTTTTACAGAATGAACCGCACCCTCCTTCGACTTTGAGCTGGCCGAGTGCACCCCTTTTGTTACGGTATCGCTAACACCAAGTTTTCCGTAACAAAACATGACGTTGTTCTCTTCTTCTTTTCTTTCCAGGATTAGATCATTTGACTTGTTCTGGCATTAAAGCATCGCCACTCTTTTCTGTAATTTGCCTATTTTTGTCCTTCCTTGCTTGCTTTAGGTAAGTATTTGACTTTTTTAGGCAGTCTTCTCAATGGCGTAGCTATCATAGTGTCAATGGTCGCAAGGCGATGAGGCACCGAAGCTTTGGGGTCCTTTGGAGCTATTGGTAAGAAAAAGTCGAGACAATTGCTAAAGTCAGTGGCGTATTTGCAGTCAAAAACGTTTTAAATTAAGGTGAAATTACTGGGCAACGCTTTGAGCCCTTTTTGACTGCAAACAAATTGTCTGGAAGGTTCTTCTCACCTATTTTGCTATAAGGTCAACAAATTCTTGCTGCGCCACTGCCTCTTCCATTCGTTGTATGTGTTTGATCAGTTTTTGCTGATTTTCTTTTATTTTGTCATTAATTGTATCTAATTCGTTTCTCATGTCTTCGTATCGTAATCTATGTAGTCCTGTGCAAACTTCTTGAAACGAATTGAAAATAGGAAGCTTGCATGAAAGCTTTTTCAAAGAAACAGCTAAAGAGAACAAATAGCTTTCAATAGTTAAGTGAATTTTATTTCTACGTGTTTTATTTATTTCATTAAAATTGTAATTATTTAAATTTAGATAAGAATAACAAATGCGCCTCTTCGTTTACTTAGTAGCAGTTCTATATGCGCCCTCTAATTGTGTTTTAAACAGTTGTAATAGAATAAATGTTGTTTTAGCAGTGCAATAATTGTTTGCTATAAAAAAAAACATATTTTTTTAATTTTTCTGGAGTTGATAAAGGGGTTCAAAGCATTCACTGTATATTTGATCTTTCCCGAATTCAGCGTACAATTATAAACCGTTTTGAATCAATCCCACGATTTTCTTTATATTTCCCTTTTTACCAAATATTAAAGGCGTAGATTTTTTAGTTAATAGAAATTCCGCTCCTTACAAAGTGTGGTCGCGATTAGGCGCGATATCGCGCAACCTCTAACGAGAGCGAGATTACATAAAATAGACTAGGCCACCAACACCACGACTACGCAGAAGCGCAGTAGAGCTCAATTCCTTGTGTGCATATGGGTCACTATAAACTTTAAGGTTGAAAACATTCAAAATCAATAGAATTGTGTACTATGCGCTTGCGCTCATCGTTATCTACGAAGTTCACAAATTATAACTATTTACCAAATTTAGACGAACAGATGGTGTCCACAGGTTGCAAAGATGAAACATTGTTATATCTATGAAGAAAGCTCATAAAGATTATGAAAGTGGGACATTCATTGCTTTGCTTCTTTCTAATTGATCAGAATATGCAACAAATATTAAATAATTTATAATTTTATATTTAACAAAAAATTATTTACATGTTAGTACTGAAAAAAGGGGAGACGATACCAAGTTTTGAAAATATTTTCACGTGTTGCATTCAAGATTCTGTAAACAAATTAATGGTTTTTGCCCAGGAGCGTATCTAAAACATTTACAAAGGTTCTAAAGGACAGTCATAAATATTGAAAATTCAATTAACCAAAAAAGCAGTTTGCAATAATTTATTTATAGTTTTTGTATTTTACAACCTTTAATGAACCAACGCATAATTGTCTCTTAAAATCGTTATAATAATAAAAATAATAATTTTATAGTATTATAGCAGAAAATTAATCTTTCTTTTTTTGATTTTGCAAATCGAATAATACATAGTATTACTTTCGTTATGATTCACATCTTGATGAATATGCAATAGGACGAGTCCCAAGAATCTTTTGCTCGTATGACACGACGCGACGTGAAATAAAAATCTGAAAGGGGAGGTCATGACTTCCATAGCTTCTCCCTGGCATCCGCCCTTGTCTTTGGTCAGCGTTTCATTACCAACATCTCCCATTATTCTTTCTTCGGGAGTTTCTGGCCGATGTTCAAAAATATTGCTCTTCACAAATTCCCAGACTAAGTAATCGCAGGGATTTAGGTCTGCACTACATGGTGGCCATAAAATGCTCAAAATCGGACAACGATAAAATATCTCGTAAAGAATAAATAATCCTTTGCAGTATGAGGTGCAAGTCCATCGCATACGAACCATTGTGTGTTTATGTCTAATTCCTTATGCCACCAAGGCAAAATATAATTCGTTTGTGTTCACCGTTTCTTGTAACCACATCAAAAATATTTAGTATAAGTTTTTCTAGAGAGTAATCTACACTTTCCCACTATAACACTCGGAAAATTATTTGTTAATATTTGCATAAAACAAAACAAAATTGTTCATCATTTCGGGGCCCACTCTGTATTCATCAGGATGTTACAAGTTACTAAAAAAATATATGGAGGCTCGTGTACAGTGTTTTAGCGCATTAGAAGTTCCCTTGACTATTTTTTGGATTAAAATTCAGGGGGGGGGGGGCAATTGTCCCTTTTTGTCCTTCCCCTGGGCGCCCATGGCGCACTATAGTAACGACGCAGCGCCTACCGGTTCACATTATAATTAACAAGAGAAGTCTGGCGCATTTCATTTAATTTATTTAGTAGAAATTTGCACAAAATTATTTAATTAAATTTTAAAAATGTGGACGTTGATCTTGCTGTCAGTTAGTAAGAAAATCTATCGTAAAATATTTGTCAAATATTTACGAAGTTTCTGTTTCTATCCCATTTAATTAGATTTGATTTAAAAAATGGAGCCTAGCAGAAGTAGAATAAAAAAAGCTGAAGTGTGGACTTCGAGTGGACTTTCCTATAATAGATATTAATACTTACCGTATTTGCAAAAGTGTAAATTTAATAGTTATAATAACGTACATTTCACCGACTGTTATATTTCTAAGAAAGCAAGCTACATAGGCAACTCCCTATTCCATCTACCCCCCAAATTCATAGAAAGCGCCACAGTGAAATTATAGTTTTCAGAAACCATCAAATTATTGCCAAACTTCCGTTCTAACAGAAAGTTTTAAAAACAGTTAGGCAGGTTTTGAATAATATTTTTTTGAAAATATTCCAAATTTTGAAGAAGCGAAATTAATTTTGTTTCATCGTCTACCACCTACAAAGGGCTCTTAAATAAGTTGTAGCCGATGCCGGTCAGACGACTACTTTTTGAGTAGGTGGGAGTTATATAAGCAACTCTACGATGTCGCATACCGCATAAAAATAGTAGGAACAGAAGCGTCTACAGGTAAAATCGATGCGCTTCGGATTTCGGACTAAAAGTCGATATAAATGGTTTATTTAAAGAGTTATCAAAAATATGCAAAGAATAAAAAACATATTTTTAATACTAGAGCTAACTGATAGGCGTAGTTAAAGTCACGTAACTGCCGGAAAACGCGTTGTTGATAAAAAAAAGTATCGTTTTTTTCTTAAGTTTTAAAATAGTTGAAAATTCTTGTAAATCCTAATAAACTACTTTATATAGTTTAGCGAACTGATAAAAGTTTATAATAATCGGCGTTTGCGTTTCTGAATAAATAATTAATCAATTTCAAATTTTTCAAAAATTCTTGGAAGGCGTCAGAGTAAAATTTGAGAGATAAGTAAAAAACAAATTTGTAGCTCAATGCAAGTTCTATCGGCTCAAAAAGTTAAAAAAAACGTATGTACAGTTTAAGAGAAATTTTATTTAAACTTTTAAAATTTTAATGCTTAAAAGGGCTCTCAAATAAATGGTAGCTGATCTCGATCAGACAACTACGTTTTGAGTAAATGGGCGTTATTTTGTTTTGGAAAAAACAGTACAAAGAAACATGTCTAACTTCCGGTTCCGGTTTTTGATTTTTTTGAAAAGCTCAACTAGAACTACAATTTTCGATATACCTCTTGATTTAAAATTTCATCAAAATCGGTTCAGTACTTTAGCCTGTAGAGGCGTCATCCACCCACACACCTACCCACACACCCACCCACAGACATTATTTTAAAAGCCATTTTTTGGAGTTTTTCAGCCCTAAAACGTGTATTTCCGTTAAAATCTAGATTTCAAAAATTTTCATGAAATAAATACTTTTCTATATTGAAGGTATGGATGGAAATGTAACAATAGTGTAAAACGAGGCACCACTTAACCTACCTTACCATTTAAAATGTTTTTGTAGTGACAAAAGCCCTCTCGAGTTTGTTAATAGTGGAAAAGGCAAGAAGGTTAAATTAGGTTATACGAGGGTAGCACGTAGCACCGATAGTTGTTGCAAACAACAGAAATAAAACTAGGTTTACAAGAAGTAATTTTTTTGTTGTTTTTTGAAATACGTTCTTTTCAACTCAACACATTTATGCATTTGATAAAACCAATCGTTAAAGCAAGAACTCTATTCTTCTCAAGACTCCTGAAAGATGTTTTTGAAGGCTTCCACCGCTCCATTTGCATTCCAATATCGCAAACCATGCATTTTATTCTGTAATTCCACCTTTGACGCCCTTAAATAGTCTTAGTTTAATTTGAGACCGATATTTTCGCACTTTTTGAAACCCTTTCAACAAACAAATTGTTGTGTACCAATTAGCAGTTACTGTTTTCCTATCTTTCTTCTTCTTCCGGTTTTTCGGCATCTATTGCCTTCCGGTTCCCAATAATTTCTTCCATTTTTCCCTATTTCTCCACTCTCCTTCCTCTATTTCCCTCTCTTTTTTCGTTTTTTCAGTTAATTGCCATGATTCCGCTCCTTATGTTGTTATACTTTTCACTATACTGTTATATATTTGTTTTTTCCTTTCTTTACTTATGTTTCTGTCCCACAATACCGAATTTAGTATTCAAACGGCTTGTTTTCCTTTCACTGTACTGTCGGCCATTCTGTTTTTGTCTATATGGACTCCCAGGTATGTATAATGATCACAACTTTTTATTTTTACCCCATTTTCTATTTCCAGCTCTTCAGTATTTTGTCCTATTACCTATCTTTGGCAACAAAAATTTTGAGAAGAGGGAGTCTTCGAACTGGCTTTACTTTGACAGGATTGGGGTCTGTTGGAAATACCCATTGAGCTGATTGTCGTTTTGTTTCAGGTTCAAATGCATAAATCCATGATTCATTGCCTGTCTCAACATCGTAGACTACTTAAAAATTGCTTTCCTTTCAGATGATTATGTGAAATTGTATTGATAGCGGTCATTCTAATGCCCAAAGTAGCCTGTATAATTCTATAGGTAACTCGGTTGTCTTCTTCAATAATTATTACGAACAGCAGCTATGTTGTCATCCGTAACTGCAGAAATTGGCCGACCGCGTAATTCATCACTGAAGGACACTCGATTAAAAGCTATAAAAATGTGAACCTTGTTAGAAAGTAGGCTTTTCGATTCTCATTTTGTGGTCAAAAGTTGATATTTGCTACTTAGCGGGAGCAAAATTACTTTGTCACCCGACGGGAAGCAAAGCGATTTTGCTCCCGCTTTTAAATGCAAACGTTGTTTACGATTTGTTTATTGTTCTTGAATACGTCTCGTATACCATGGATACGTCTTATTGGTTACCGTGGCTAACAGGCATTTTACTTGCACCAGTCGATTCTTACACAACTGTCAAATTAAATTAATTTAATTTAGATTAATTTTAAAATTAATATTTTTTGATAAAATTTCTCAAGGTCGAGCAAAAAATCATAACACAAAAAAACTAGTATTTATTATTAACCCACTTTATACAGTGACCGCCAAAAGTCTGCACCATATGGGAAACTTTTTTATAAGAAAACTAAGTAGAAAACCGTTTGTGCTTGTATAAAGACTAGAAATGCGACAGCCAAAAGTTGACACGTTACTTCCGGTATTATGTCAAATATATATTACATTTATAACATTAGAGGGGAATTACACTAGTAACGCCCTCTATTATGTGCGACGAGAAAAAGTTGCAAAGCAACAAACCGGCAAAGTTGCGATCGGAACCTGCTAAGCAGGTATCTGCGATCGCACCGGCCTCTAAGCACAAAACACAGAAACGCCCGTGTGGCAAGAAATAGAGGGCGTTACTAGTGTAATTCCCCTCTAATGTTATACTTTCCAGCCTATATCTGCTTGTTTGCTTTTGGTTTCAATTATGGTTAGAATTATGTCCACCTCATGAGTTCAAACAAGAACAAAACATGTAGTGGTCTATTCTAGCCATAATTGAAACCAAATCTCTTCTTTCTTATATATTACATTTTCCTAAAAAAAACGACTTTTTACTAAAAGATTATAAAAAATTTAAACAAAAAAAGTTGTTTATAATGAGATTCTATGTCATGTGCAAATTTTCATAAATTTAGAAAAAAAATAATTTCTTTTTTTGGGAATAATTAAAAAACACTTAATTCCACTTTCAGTGTAAGAAAAGCGCTTTAAAACGCAAAAATAGTTACCGTGAATGTAATTTAAGGTAACCGAAGAGCATTTTCTTGCATTAAGCATTGTTTTTGTCAAATTTACTAAATTATCGAAAGAATAAGTTGACAATGTTGGTGCAAACTTTGTTTTATTTTTTTAATATTAGCTCGTTTTACCTAAGATTATTTTTCTTCAATTAAAAAGTCTCAAAACCAATGAATTTCTGAACAATTACCACTTTTTTTCACCGAAAGTGAAATCAAAATAAAGGATATTTTTATTTTTCCCAAAAGCGTAAAATTATTTGTTCTTTGAATTTATTACAATTTTCAGTAAAAAGTCAATTGTTTTGTCAATTTTGTTAGGAAAATGTAATATTTGACATACATATAAGTACCGAAAATCACGTGTCAACTTTTGTCCGGCGCATTTCTAGTCTTTATACAAGCACAAACGATTGCCCTACTTAGATTTTTTGTAAATAAATTAATAAAAATATTTCCATATGGTGCAAACATTTTGGCGGTCACTGTTAAACTCGACAGTTCATTTCCGTGATCAATTATCGTTAGATCAAGCAACCGCGATCAGTAAAACAACCACAACAATTGTCCACGATGAATTGACGTGAGATCAATTGTCGTACAATTTGGAAGTTGTTTTCTGTGAACATTACTTGTTAAACAGTATATTTAACAGATTCAATTTAGTGGATTCTTACTCGACCTTCCTTGCTATTTAAAAAGTTTACTTTGGCGGGCGTTGCGCCGTCGCTGTAATATACCTATCAAATTTTTTCCTCAACAAATAGCGCTTTTGTGTCGTCCTTGGTCGCATATAATGAATTGAGTCTTTCAGAAGTTTACTATGCTAAATACTGCCAGAAGATTTTAAAAAGAATTCTCACAGATGAACCGCTTCTATATTTTCTTTTCCTGATTTTAGTTTTAGACCAATCAGACATCGATTGTATAACATAGAAGCACAGAAGGTGCGAATGAATATTTAAATCTCTAAGGGTGATTAGTAAAGTGATAGCATAGTTATAAGCATAGGCGCCGACTCGGGAGGCGGAGATGGGCTCGGGTGCATAAACAACCCCGAGAGCTAAGTCAGTGGTACTAAGCACCTTCGAGGTAAACCGCGAATAAGTTATAACTAATTAGAAATTGTCAAAATATATAGAATTGTCCAGAATTTTCCTAAATGTGGTTGTAAAGTTATTTAATTAATTAGTGTTACTTTCATTTACTTACCTATTACATAATTAATATTAATTTCAATGAATTTCATTTTTATGTCTCGTATCTGTTGATTAAAATACGTTCAGTATGAGAAGATAGCTAGGCGGTTGTATTAATTTATAGTAATATTTTTTATATGCACAAGCTCTTTCATCTCGACACAATTTTATCACCATAACTCGACGATGAAACTTTACATCTCTATTCAGTTTATAGGTTGTTTTAGCGAATGTTTATGTTGCAGTCACTACTGTTGATATACTTTGGTTATTTATGGTATTCTTTAATTCTGGTGGGTCGGAAATGCTACAGTAAACATTTTGCGTTTAGTGTAATGACATGAGAATCTTAAGCAGCACATTGTTATAATTTCATTCAATAACAGGCAGTTAATATAATAAAAACATTGTACACATAACATTATTGCAATTTAATTAGAAACAGCATTCATTAATAGAGCTGAGATTTTTAGGCATTTTTTATTATTAAAAAAACTGTCGGGCAACCGCCACGATAATGCTCGGAATTTCATACTCTATTGACCCAAATGTTGGGAGCTTCAGCTACAATAAAAAACGCGTACATTTACGTTACAATAATTAAAGCAATCGCAAATTATTATATATTAGCGAAATATAAATATTGAAAGAGATATAATGATATAATTCATACTTTTTGCATGTATCGGAACCCGCAAACGTAATTAATACACTGTGTGGAGATGTAAAGCATGTTAGTGAATGCGCGTTCACTAAAAGTTGAGACAGCTGAAGGGATCGGGATTTAGTATATGGAATAATAAATAACCTGTGTTGAGATATAAGGCATGTTATACTGAATGCGCGACCAATTAAAGTTGGGACAGGGGAATGAGATCCCTGTGGAATATACATACAGGCTGAGTCAAGCTATACGCCTTTTTTTTAGTGAGTTTATTATTAGGATTTTATTAAAAATTTTTGGTGTGCATATGTTTCGAAGGGTGCTCTACAACCTGGCGCAGTCAGTTTTTTGATTGGACGTCAAATGTCAAAATAGCGATTTTCAACTGTTTATTTTTAAATGGAACGGTACCACTTTTTTTGGCTTAAACGATGCTGTATGATGTTTACAATATGATCCTTACTAAATTTTTCATAATTTTTATGATTCGGCTGTAAAATAAGCATTCATTATGTTAGTCTAGTAGCCGCGTACGTACGCACGCGTCACCATGTTTTTGCGTAAAATAAGTAAACTTTTGATGAAACAATTGCTTGTAAGTAAACATTTCTACTTCTTTGAGTTTCTTGTTGGAAAAAACTAATTAATTTTTTATTTAAATTTTGTTTAGTTTATAGTCTTATAGTTTTCATTCGATGTTATCCTAATATTGAAGTAACTATTATTTAATGTAATCTAAATACCTGAGTTTCTGTTTTTTTATGTTTATTAAAATAATGATTTCACTATGCATACTGACAACCATTAAATCGTTTTGTGCAAATACATCATAGGTCTCGGCCTACTAGACTAACATAGTAAATGCATATTTTACGGCTGAACCGTGAAAATTGGGAAAAAATTCAGTAAGGATCATATTGTAAACATCATACAGCATCGTTTAAGCTAAAAAAAGTCGTACCGTTCCATTTAAAAATAAACAGTTGAAAATCGCTATTTTGACATTTGACGTCCAATCAAAAAACTGACTGCGCCAGGTTGTAGAGCACCCTTCGAAACATATGCACACCAAAAATTTTTAATAAATTCCTAATAATAAACTCACTAAAAAGAAAGGCGTATAGCTTGACTCAGCCTGTATATAGACTACAACTTCGATATGCAGCCTGCTGCGCTACCTACGTCATTTGCTTATTTATTATTGAAGTAAAATACACAAAACCAGCGGAGGACACAGCACACGGGTTCCATTAGTTTTAGATTACATCGACATCATTTATACAGTTTTCGTATTTTCAGAAATAATTTTATTAAGGGACTTTTCAACATCAAGGGTCCAACAATAACTAATGCAAAATTTCTTTCTAATTGCAGTTCAAAGACAAGAGTAGATCAAATCCGATGTAGGTATCGATGCACCTCCATCCCGAGACAGACACTGTTAGAAAAACGTTCTAGCTTCATTGACACTAAATTCTATGTTTTTATGAAAATGTGAGAATCGGGTTATTCTTCATGGAAACAGTATCATACTGAAATACTGAAGAAAGAACAAAAGTAAATGTTGAAGTGAGTTAAACTCCAATACTTTTTCAGTAATCATAAAATATTGAACTTCACCTGTAATACACGATTTAAACAACAAAGTTACACTCACAATGACGTCAATTTCAAAGGGTCACTTTCTAAAAATAAAATAAAACTCTTGGTAATTGTTTCACAATTTGTTGGTATTTATTTTCTCGGCTTAAGTTTCAACCAGCACGGTCATCGCCAGGAGTTTACAAATCAAACTAATGCTAAAACTTAAAGATGTACAATACTAGCCTACCCATTTCCGGAATTTTGCGTCGCCGCCCCGACTCTAAGTGTTAACACATGTGTTTTTATGCTATGTATATTGTAGGTCAAGGAGCGGTGAATTGCCTAAATCAGTGTGGTCGTTAACTATATTTTTATTATTATTTATGGCCTTTTTAATTTCTAAATTTTCCAATTTATTTAAACATTTAAACGTTTGCCCTTGTGTAAAATTTTTGTATCTGTTTGTTTGAAAAAATGATTGTTTGCAATACAATGTTGGGAAATGCCGGTTGATTTATGATTATATTTAATTGATCTAATGTGTTCTTTAATTCTTGTATTAAAACTGCGGCCAGTTTGTCCTATATATATTGCATCACAATTAGAACAGTCTATTTGATAGATACCATTTTTTGCTTATGGTTAGGTACAGACAGACAAATACAAGAATTTTTAGATAACATTAATAAAATTCATAATAATATTAAGTTCACAATAGAAACAGAAAAGAACAGTATCCTAAATTTTGTAGATCTAAGCATAAAAAGAGTAGGGAACAATTTAGAGTACAATATTTTCAGAAAACCCACAAGTACAGACATGGTCATACATTCAAATTCTAGACAACCAATCAAAATTAAAAAGCAGCTTTCAACAGTATGATACACAGAGCCATTCATATCCCACTGTCTACCGAAAATTTCAATAAAGAACTAGGCACAATTAAATTTATAGCCCTAAAAAACGGATACACGGAGCAATTTGTCGATAACATTTTAAAGATAAAACAAAAAGAAAATGTAAAAAATCGTTTGTACAACGAACAAAGGACAACAATTGAAAAAACAATATGGTCAAAAATCAGTTATATAGGTAGAGTTAGCTATAAAGTTTCTAACAGGCTCAAAAAATTAAATATTAACGTAGCTATGCACAATCCGAACAAACTCCATAAACATCTAGTAAACAATAAAGACACAATAGAAAAATGTTCAAAAAATGGTATCTATCAAATAGACTGTTCTAATTGTGATGCAATATATATAGGACAAACTGGCCGCAGTTTTAATACAAGAATTAAAGAACACATTAGATCAATTAAATATAATCATAAATCAACCGGCATTTCCCAACATTGTATTGCAAACAATCATTTTTTCAAACAAACAGATACAAAAATTTTACACAAGGGCAAGCGTTTAAATAAATTGGAAAATTTAGAAATTAAAAAGGCCATAAATAATAATACAAATATAGGTAACGACCACACTGATTTAGGCAATTCACCGCTCCTTGACCTACAATATACATAGCATAAAAACACATGTGTTAACACTTAGAGTCAGGGCGGCGACGCAAAGTTCCGGAAATGGGTAGGCTAGTATTGTACATCTTTAAGTTTTAGCATTAGTTTGATTTGTAAACTCCCGACGATGACCGTGAAGGTTGCAACTTAAGTCCAGAAAATAAATACCAACAAATTGTGAAACAATTACCAAGAGTTTTATTTTATTAATAATCTATTAATTTTTTAATAGTTAAATATTTATTTATAATGTTTCACGATGTGCCTACCACACAATCAATTCAAAATGTTGTACTACTTTTTAAAATTATTAGCCCAAAAATATTGCACTTAGAAATAACTGCAGCAAGTTCCTCAAAAATATGATGTCATTTATTTGAACACATTATAATCATCAATGCAGCTATTAATTACATAAATATAAATAGAATATTATAAATAAATTTTGTGTACTATAATATTGTAGATTAATAGGTATCTAAGCTTCACATGCACCTCTGGATGTTACAGAAACAGTTCCTCGTACATCAGTTACCTGATTTCGATCAAACTCTCCAATCTAGAACATAAAGAAATGTAAACTTGAAATATGCTTCCATGTGTAATCTGTATATCTGGATATGGTATAAAGTAAATTTCCTCTAATTTATAAAATAATGTATCATATGAGTAAGAAGACTTAGTCAAGGAAAACAAAACTCATTTCGAAATTTAATTCATACAGTTGCAAACAGTCACTCAAAAATAATTTTCAACGTGACATATGAATTAAATGCCTACAAGAGCTTTGTTTCTATGGCCAAGCTTTATAACCATTTTTCGTAAGATGCTTATGTAATGCCAATTAATAAAGTGGGATACTGTTAATTGCCATAACAACTATTGTAATAATATCACAAACATGCTCGAGGAAACTACAATTAAGAAAAAGCGTATTTGCTTTGTATATAAGTGTTGCAAATCAAATTCATTTCATAAACATGTAAAGCTTTATTAGTATCATCCCCTTATTTAATTATAATTTTTAGTTTACAATACGAGTTTTTATATTGCATGCAGGGTCCGGCAAAATTATATATACCTTTGTATAGTTTCTAGAAAATTTTGGAAGACGCTGACGCATGGTAATTATTAGCACAATACAAGCATGTGCACCTCTAAAGCGTTGCCTGCAGTTTGTTGGGCGAAAGTATCATATGCATCGGCCACATTTCGTCGCGCGATAGCGTGGGCCGCCCTTTGTCGCGATAAGCAGCCGACGCGAGTGTTAATTATTACCTATATTTAATAAGAAGTAACGCTTAGAAATATTTACATTTCCTGGATCTGAAATAATTCAACTATTATTAAGTAACAGCATTTTTTTTTGATTAGGTAAAAATCTTCTTTTTTAATCATCTGGTGAGAAATGGTATAAGCATATTTCAGGTGAGAGCTTGATAACGTCGTAGGCGGAGCGAATCCCCACCTGGCTATTCCCTGTCTACAGGCCTGCTTTAGAAATTGTTACTTATCATATTTTCAAAAGTATTTTTGTATCAACGTTTTACGCGCCAATAGTAACTATTGATCGCACTACTTCCGCCACTCAATCCGGAGGCGCAGCTATTATTATATACGTAGAACGTATAGATTATCTGTTTTAAAAAGGTAATTGCAAAACATGCTCTTACAACCTGGGTAAGTCGTCGTAAAAGTACAGGCTGTATCTCTCAATATATATAGTCGATAAGAAACACGAGTCATAAGTTGTTTTAAACCTTAAAGGCCTATTTCAAATGAAATATGCAGAACTTTGTTTTCATTTTACCTGCGTTTAAAACCTTCCTGGGCCTTAAACCTGTAATAAGGGATTATACCAAATGCCCCTCTGAGAAATCATAAATGTAATAAAAGAATCAATTTTTAATTTTTTGAAAACAGATTTCTTTGGGAAATAATAAAAACCACAAACGGAAAGACTAATTTGTCGACAAATAATTCGGCGGGGGGGGGAGGGGGAAGAATTATTCCTCTAAATATTGCGCTGCACCTAAAAATTAAGTTGTGAATCTTATTCTACTACTACTCAATTCTTGATAAGAAGTTTTTTATCGGCTACCGTTTATTAAATAAGAATGCATACATTTTCAATTATCAAAAAATTATAGAAGGTGTCACGGAGAAATTAGAGGGCCGACCAAATTGTAGCTCTCCTGACTCTGTTATAACCTGCAGAATTTAAAAAAAAATGTGTTGCCAGTTTTTGAGCAATTGTCAAAAATGTCAAAATTTGGATACTTATTTATTTTATAGTTTGACTAGTTCCAAAAGTACTTATAATATGTAAAATAGTGTACCCCTAGAGCATTTACAATAATATAAAATTGCATCTTTATCTGGTAACTCGGTTTTTGTAAATAGGCGTTAAAACCAAAATTTAAAACAATTCACATAGGAGGGGGGGGGGCACAGAGAAACATGCTAAAACACGAACCATATTGCTTATACCCAGCTTTATAAACCTACAAAATTTAAGAAAAAATCTTGTTGTCAGTTTTTGCGCAATATTTTTTTGAAAATGTGTCAAAACTTTTAAATAATTTTTACTGCCCAGTTTTTATGCCTTTAACAATTCTCGGCGATGTTGTGTGCCACTAGAGCTACTAAAATACCAAATATGATTCCGTTCTGCAAACTCGTTTTTGGGTTTTGGGTTTGGGTTTTGCGTTAAAAAAAATGTTTCAACAAAATCGTAGCGGCCGCAGTTTTGCAGCTAGAAAGATAGAAAAAGCCTTCGTTATGCCGTGAGATCTTCTCTGAGACTGTGTTATCCGATTCAGAAAATTCGTTTTCCAGAAATAATTCTACCACAAAAACATATCTAATTTCCGTTTTCCGGCTTCGATTTTTTTATAAACAGCTAATTTTGTCGATAAATGTTTGATATACCCCTACATTCCAAAGCTCATCGAAATCGTTTTGGGGTTATGAGGCGTCACATACACACATATACAAACACCCACACCCACAAACAGACATTTTTTAAAACCCGTCCTTCTAACTCTCGATTTCGAAAAAAGGTAAAAATGAAGAAAGCACTTTGTCTACTCTTTCCTATACTTTAGAAGTTGCTAGTTATCATATTTTCAAGTATTTTGTACCAACGTTTTGCGAGACAACATAATTATAAGATCACACCATTTAAACCGCAACAGCGAGAGGGTACAACACTATGTTGCAGCTAGAAATCGAAAATTCCTCTACATATGATGAGAATAAAATAAACGATTTTTTGATTTTTATTATATCGTTTGTGATTTGTTTTTTTTTGATTTTCAAAAATTCATAGAAATTGTCACAGAAAAATTAAAGTTCTGAGACGCTACCAAATTGTAGCCCCCTTTAGTTCTATAAGCTTACAATTTGTGAACAGTTTTTAGCAAAAGTTTCCAAAAATGTGAAAATTCATTTCTCCGTTTTTTTTATCTTCCATAAAGTTTTGCACGTAGTAACATTGTGTCCCCCTAGGGTTAATATAATAACCAAAGTTTACGCCAATCTGACAACTCATTTTTTGAGTGCAAATGCGTTGAAGGTCAAAATTATCAAAAAATCGTTACGGCTGCAATTATGACGCTAAAGTACTCGGCAAAAACTTTCGATTTGTCTTAGCGCCCTCTATGTCTATTACACTCCGTTCTTACATTTTTCAAAAGGCCGCCCTAAACAAATGGCACCATGGTACATAATCTAACTTCCCTTTCCGGTACCGGATCTTAATTTTTGTTATTATACGATGAGTTTACGTTGTAGACTGTAGTGTAGGTATACACTTCGTTAATATAGGTCCTGTCGTTCGTGAGATTTCGCGTTATACACCCAGAATCACGCACGCACACGCATTCCTGGAGATAAAAAAAACAATTTTATCCGTTAAATTTTCAGAATTGAAAATTTTTGCAGTACCTTCCTATACTTGAAGTAAATAGTAAAGTAAAAATTAGTAATGGAGTCCCAGATGTTCAAAAATAGGTATATGAGTTTTATGATAAACGAGTGTATTTCGTGGCTTTGTTTAGGAGCATTTGGAAAATTGATGATGTTTTAAGATTTATGCCAATTGGAATTCCTGAAAACACAAGAATCAGATCACTTTTTGAATTTTGAGGTCCAAAACAGGTATTTCCAAACGCAATTGAACATTGTCATAAAATCAATAGTTCCCTACAATGAAAGTATAGAAAAAGAAAAATAGAAGTGTGCAATATAAAAATTTCTGTATTATCGATTTTTAATTAGCTGGGCCTACTTGCAGTATGTTGAAGTATTGATTTAATGAAAATTTTCAAAGTGGAGATTTTGACGGAAATGCATGTTTCACATTGTACCAGATACCCAAAAAAATGTTTTTTCGAAAATGTCTGCCTGTAGGTGGTATGTATGTGGCAATGTGTGTTGGTATGTGCTTCCCGAACGGACAGCCCAACTTCGGAATGTGGAAGGATATCATAAATTCATCGACAAAACAAGTTTTTAAACAAAATGCAAAACCGGATGCGGAAGACATGTTTTTTGCATTTTTTTCAAAAACCAAATTTTCTAAATCTGTTCTTAGCTATTTAAAAAAAAATTATTCTAATTTCTAAACAAAAATTAATTTTCGGAATCTGATAGAATACAAATTTAACGCTTTTTACTTTCCATACTTCTACTGAAGTAAGGAAAGTTATGGTTTCATGCAAATTGACGAATTTCAGATTGTAACGAAAATGGGGTCCAAGGAACCCAAAAAAGTGGTTTTTAAAAATTTCTGTTTGTGGCTGCGTATGTTCGTTCCCTTATATCTCCGGAACCCCTTGCCTGATTTTTATAAGATTTGGTGTGTTACGTTTCTTAGTTGCAGGTAGTTCTTTGTAAGGTTGTTAATCAGAACCGGAAACGGAAATTAGACCTATTTTTTTAATATAATTTTTCTAATCATTTTATTTAAATTTTGACTACATAGCGTTGTAGTGCATTTAAAGACAAATTAAATGCTTTTTTTTACAAATGCTGTATCTTCAAAATAAGGGCCGCTACGAATTTTCGAAAATTTTAAATTTAATGCCTGATTACTCAAAAACAAAATATCCAATCAATAACAATTGTCATATTATTTGATAGCTCTCAATAAGTATATTCAAGTGATGTAACAATATTTTTGGAAATATGAAAATTGTAAATATACTAGCGGCTCAAAGTTTTGGACATTTTCAAAAAATTGTCCTTCAAAAACTGCCTACATCATTTTCTTTTAAACTTTCTGGGCCGATACAGCTTGTTATTAACTACAAATTTATTTTATACTTATCTCCCAAATTTTACTTCAACGCCTTCCAGGAATTTTTGAAAATTTTGAATTTGATTAATTCTATAAATAAAGTTGTTATAACCATTTTTGAACCGAGGTCGTAAGCGCATGTTTACATATCTAGCGCTTTTTGTCGCGAGAATATTTAAAAGTTAAAAAGTATGGGAATGTACCAGCGACCTGTTTTGCCCACTTTTTCCTAATTATACGTCGACCCAGAGACGTAGGAATAAATGAAGCAAACGTATTGTAAGATTCTTATGTTAAAAATACGATTATTTAATTAATTATGGAACCACATATCTGTTTTATATAACGAATAGAGGATAAGATGGCCCATTAAAAAGAGCCAACAGTTAAACATAAACCTTTTAATCGGGTCATTTTTTTTATAAAATAAATATTTACGGTTTTAGAGGCATAATGCAGCAACGTTCATACGACCGATAAACCATTTTTGATTTTGAAATAGGTGTATCTACCTGCTCGATTCTTTTCTTGATATTTAGCTCAAAGTAATATAGCTTCTTGTCTGATTTATGTCAAAATGTATTTACTAAACAATTCAACAAGAGAAAAAATATGTTTAAAAAAAAATAAGCTTCACTGTAAAATGCATTTGTTTATACGGATTTTGCGTTTTACGTTCCTAAATCTACATCAAAGATAATAATACTAACCTCGTAATCCAGTTTTCTGCTTTGCTCATGATGATAAACTTTTTCTTCAATATAAAGCCGGTGATGATTAGCTTCTGCCCTAGATTCAAGTAATAAAGTGGTTTCTGAACTTCCAGTTTTCCACGATCCGCTAATTCCACTATCAGAAAAGTTTTCACCATCTGAACAGTTTTGAGAATATGTGCAAAAGAATAACAAGCAAAAGATAGCCTGAAAAAAATATAATATTCTTCTAAACATGACTAATTATGTTTATTTAGTTGTTACCATAAAAAATGTCATTGCTGCCATTACAGTAGAGCAGACTGGAAAACCGTAATATTCTAGAAGAAAACCTCCTAAGGAAGGGCCGATAACTTCTCCAAGGGAATACATGCAGGACCAAACACCAGCTACAAGACTGTATGTTACTAAGGAATCTTCACAGCCGCCCGCACTAAATCATAAAGTCGAAATTGCAAGTTACTAACCATAACTGATAAATTATCATTTATAATGTTTCAGCAAAAAGTTCTCTTATTCACACAGTGAAAAAAACATTCTGATAAACATGAGTAAAAAACGCTTCCTTACGATGTTACAGCTCCCAATCCACACAATCCAAACTGTTCCCCATACCGGAGGTTATAACTCCGTAACGAAGCGTGTCCATACCCTTGTTCATCGAAACTTTTTTACTAATTAAATGTGCAGAATCTTTCTTAATAGACAGACTATTTGCGCATTTTTTTTCCAGCTATTCAATTTTTCATAATTGTTTAATTATCTCGTAAACTAAAGGTTCAGAGACTTTCAACAAGTGTCCTTTCTTTGTGTTTTTGCTCAGGGAATAAGATTTTTTTTTAAAAGCCAGACAAAATAGTATATTATCATATGAGCGATTATGACAGCCATTATTCACGAAGATGATGTTTGAGCCCACGAGCCGCAGGCGAGTGGTGCAAATCATTCGAATGAATAATGGCCATAATCGCGAATGTAATACTATGATTTTTCTACACCTATTAAACTAATAAATTTGACTCGTTTTAGTAGTTGAATTATTGGTTTGCACAGATTGTAAAACGTAAACAAGCAATATGGCGATACACTTGGCTGTCACGCGAGTCGATTGTCAGCCGCAGAAAGAGTTGAAAAAATGACAATTTACAATTTCTTCTTGCGAGATTTTTCTTAAGTATTGTCAAGGCAAAGCTGTGCCGCACAAGAATTTAATTTTTGTAACTTTTGAAGGTTATATATACGAAGGGTAGTGTTTTTGAATATAGGTTTACTTTTCAAGGACACTCTACATACTGCGTCAAAGACTATTGTTTTTGGCCGTAGTCTGCGTGTTTCCCAAAAGTATGTATTACAACATGAACAAAAAAGGGTTTAAACTTACTTCATACATGCTTCCTAAGTAAACATATTAAATATACTTGTATTGTATTTTTTATTATACCTGCATGATAATCCTTGTAAAATAAACCAATAAGCGTGCGTAAACCCAACATTAAAACACCCCGGTGTTTTAAAGTTGCTAAGCAACAATGACGTCATCAATTTTAAAGCAACAAATTACAAACACGCGAAAAAAAATAATTCGAATTCACATAGCAACATAAACAACAAAAAATGCTAACCAATCTCCAGGTAAATGATATGACGTCACATCATAGACTACTATGTAAGATGAATCAAAATCAAAATGCTGCTTCCTAGCTATATTCTTCTTATTTTCTAGATTATGATGCAGGTATAATAAAAAATAGCGTATAATACACGTGTATAGGAGCCTTTAAAGCACTGCTCCGTTAAAAGGCACTCGGCTTCGCCTCGTGCTTTTAAACCCGTCGCGCGTGCTTTAAAGGCTTGCTTATACACTTGTATTATAATACACTATTAAGGTCATTTTATCGGGCCCATTGTGCGTACTACCTTAACTAAATCCTTAAAAACTACTTAGACCTATTCTATGTTAAGAGGTTTCCAGGAGCTGACAAACTGCCCTGGCTCGGATTCGAACACCGGGCCAAATAGAGCCACAGACTACCGAAAGCCTCTGTGAGCTTGGCTGCAAGCGCCTACTCCACTCGCCTACCAAGGCCCCTATTAAATATACTTACACAGCGCTTTTCAATACTCCTTGAAAAGTTGGCAATAATGCTAGTGCGACAGAAATTCCTAAACCAGACAATGCTACCAGATTTAACCAAAGGGAACTAAAAAAAAAATAAAAAGTTATTAAAATTTGCTTATCAAAAAAAATTGAACTTACCCTTTTATAAAAGGAATATAAGGACAAGGGCCCAATAACAGAAGGGCAAGTGTTGAGAAAGATAATCCCCAAACCATCATTGACCAGTGGTTGTCAATTTTGTCTGCCAACCAGCCCCAGAAGGGGCTGAAAATACCGTACAATGCAGAAAATAACAAAAATATCAATCCAATCTGTTCCGGCGATAAGTTAAACTAAAAATTTCATATTGTAATGAAGCTGCATATTTCAGAGTTAAAATAAAGCTTACTTGTCTTAAATGAGGTTCTAATGTTGGATCCAAAAAACCCCACGTACTAGATATGATCACAACCACTAAGCTTGTAACAGCCACTGCAGGAACTTTAATTAATTTAAATATAGATTCTCCTCTTCCCCCAACAGCAAAATCTACGACAGTTTTAAGTCAGTAAAACCAAAATTAATCACCTTTGCTTTATATAATTTACTGTTTATTATTATTATTGCTATTATTATAATAAAGTGCCATGGATGAAGATTTACAGATTATGAAAAATTTGTCAATATCCATCCAAGGCACTCTGATTATTATGATATTATATTTCATCGTTCCATTGGGTGTTTCAAAAGGTATAATTATAATTTTATCAGGTTTGCTTTCAAAAAACAAAACAAAACAATATAGTGTCAAGCAGTGTTTGTTAGTGCAGTAATAGTTATTTATTATATCAGTGGAATAAAGGCATTATTAACATACGAATGCGGTGAGTTGCCCGACGAGGGCGTTAGCCCGAGTCGAAGTAAGAGCATGAGTATGTTAATGGCCTTTATCACATGTATATAATATAATTTTTATATCTACGTCTGCTCAAAATTGAAAAAATTACAAAATTTTCAAAATTGAAAAAATTATATAATTTTGACAGACCATCTGTTTTATTTAACATCAGAGTAGAACGGTATTTATTTAAAAACAGAGTAGCATTGTATTTACATAATTTATTATCGTCATAGCAACCAAACATTTTTTGCCAATAATTGAGTTGTTTTTAACTTTTCCTTAATTTGTCATATCCCACTGAGTGGGATAAGTGATCCTTATCCCATTGAGTTGAATAATAAACATCATTATGCAACTCAAATGAATGACATAATAGGTTCTTATCCTAGCAGACGTAGATAAAATAATACATTTACTACAGGTAATGCTGAAATGCACTCTTTGTATGGTTACCATAAACACTACTTGACACAAAAAATAAACCTACATTTAATTTGTTTTTCTACAACTGTTAAAGAAAATATCTATTTCAGGTTAGTTTTTGTACGTCAAAATACATTTTTTTTAACGATGGCTGTTTTTAACGTTGCTCATTGCTCAGCGTGAAAAAATAACCGATTTAACGTTGTCCATGGCGGCGTGCGCTAATAGTTATTTGTTTAACTAGACTGAAAAGTAGCAGATTTACTATGGCGGCTGGCCAAGTCGCAGACGAGGCTATGATTCCAGCCAAGGCAGTAAGTCTGCATTTTGCCATGTTGAACATAAACATTTTTCGCCGATTTATTAGAATTAACAATAATTTTCTGAGTATTTTTAATGTTATCGCAGTCATTGTAGCCATCATGTTGCTATGTTATGGGTTACTATGTAAAAACAAGTTTGATGTTTATAATTTCATAAATGTCATTCTGCTTGTTGAGAATGTCAAATCAACCGTTTTTTAATTCCGATGCAGTAAAAGTGGTATTTTACTGTGTAGGCAGTAAAAGTGACACTTTAGTGACTCAAATTTTAATAAATGCAAACTTTTAATGTTAATCGGCGAAAAAGTGCTTTAGCGCACGCTGCTATGAGAAACCCCAACAATTACATTTTTTTGCAATTAAATTAAAACGATTTTACCTCGATTTCTTTAATTAGAATACAGTTGTAGAAAAAATAATGTGTCCAACTCGCGCGAGAAATCCGTTTAGCGCCCTCGAATGATTTTTCTTTCATAGCCGTGCGCTAAAGTATCATTTGACGCACTAGTTGCACAAATAACTATTTTTGTAATGAGAGCGTTTTTCATAATTATTTGTTTTATACTTCACAAAGTTTTATTGGTATCTGGAAGTAGGAGTACTTTTAAGAATGCGTTTTTGTTGTTTTGTTTTTGTTGGCATGTAAAAATATGAAAATTTGTTTGCATCTTTTGTAAAAATAGATATTAATTTATTCCTTAAAAAATAATGATAAAAAATGTATAATAGCAAATAACATGGAAACGGCAGCACCCTAAATTAACAAATCTTAATTAAATTAGATTAGCAAATTGGATCAAGGTATTTAATGGACGTAGTAGGTATGTTTGTGAAGAATTTAAGTATTCAGGTTTCTTTTCACGTTATTTTAAATTCTACAATTTCTGCGTAATTTGTAACCACTGAGAGATTTATTGTATTACATATGTTTATTTTAATTGAGGAAGGGGGCTTGGGGACAAATGAGGAACGAACAGCATCATCTCGCGCACTAGTTGCATAAATAACTATTGTTTCTTTCAGAGCAAACGTGATAAAGAAGACACTGAATCAAAATGGGGAATAGGCGAGCATCCCATAGCATCACAAATCATCTATAAAATTTTGACTATATCTTTTGAAACACTCTGTATAGTCTAAAGTTTACTAAAGTTACACACTGTGATATCGCATTATATAAGAGTTTATTATTAATGATTGTCAGTAATCTAATGTTTATGTGTATGCTTACCATTAACCGGAGGTAGTAAGCAAATAGTTAATGGAACAGTAACTACCATTGCTACCCCTAATACAAAAAAGGGCATTTCAAATCCCCCGAGCTATCTAGAACGAAAATAAGTAAAGACATAATCCATAGGTTCATGATATTGTCGTACTGACTTGTCAATATTTAATTTTTTACGTACCGAATATAGTAGTCCTCCTATGGCTGGACCTACGCTCATTCCAAGACCCACAAAAGTTTCTAATATTCCCTGCAATTATAAGATACACGAATATCTAAGAATATTTAAATTTTGCTAATATAAGTTTCAAAAATTTTATTTAAAACTGAGTTTTGTCCTCTGCTAATAACGATTAAACTGAAGTTTATGTATTTAAAACAAAATACACAAATGGTAACAGAAACTGTTTAGTACTTCAGAATACTGTTTAAATGTTTTTTTTTTGATTTTGAGTTGGAATGCAGCTCATAACTCATACGACTATAAAAAATAATGTCTAGTATTTCATTTCAGAAACGTAATCTCAAACGGATTTTGTAACAAAAGGTAAATTAGTATAAATGAAATTTATACCAAAATTTTAAAGGGCTAATTAAATTTAGTTCTATTGTAAATATTTATTTTCTCACCTATAAATAACCTACCAAAACAGATCCTATATTGTCGGGAAAACTATGAACGACGAATACATAACTGGCAGTGGAGAAGGCACTTGCTCCCACTGCTTCAAATCCTCTAATTAAGAAACATAATGAAGTGAAAAGGTAATAATCCTGAACGTACTCGAGCAATCTAAAATAAAATAAACAGAGTTATTTATATTTTTTACAAAATAACGTACCTGTTACCTTACCCAAATAAAATATTACACGCTCCTGTCAAAAATATTCCAGTAATGAATAGGAATTTAGCCCCAAATTTTGGTAACTGAAATCTAACGAAATAAAAACGGCATGGACATTTAATTCTAAAAATATACTTACAACTTTTCCAAAAATTGGCGAGGTGATGAACATTACTAAGGCATAAAAACTGAATACAAATCCTGATAGGGTATCAGATAAACCTTTTTCGGCTGCTTCTCGGGGAAAAAATGGGGCCATAATAGACATTGAGCAAAAACACATGAAATCTACTAAAGCTAACATAAGCAAAGTCATCTTTTGACTTTTATTGAAGCTTCGTAATATTGACCGTTCGATCCTTGAATTTGTTCTAAAATTCAAAAAATAATAATTACTTAAATTAAAAAAAGCTACATTTCTATTTTTCGTCATACTAGATGTATTACATTGCTAAACAAATTAAATAAATAAAATATTTCTCATATTTACGACCAAAACGTATAGGAATATAGAGAAATAAATGTATGAAATTCTCACGGAAAAAAAATATATTACACCATGCAGTACCCAAAAGACACTTCATTCTATTAAGTATTGTACAGAGTTAGCTATGAATACCTAATAAATTTCAACATTGCTTTTGTTAGATATTACAAGAGTTTGCACTGCCACACCTGCTTCATTTGATTGACTAACGCAAAGCATTTCCTAATCGTGGATCAATGGACAACTCAGTTATCAGTATTGAGCGTTTGATGTTGAGGCTCAATTGTAGATTATACATTATAACTTGGTGTAAAGGCACGTGCATCTCTGATTCATTGCAACCTTAAGGGATTTATTATGAATATTTAACCTTAACTGCAGTTCTTGTCTAATTCCAACGTTCTCTTTGAAACGTAGGATTTCTCTGGGAGAAGTGACCTAAGGTTGATGGGTAAAGGGTACATGAGTTTGCAGTCAATTGCGTCACATGCACAGAGCATGTGCTCCTTTGCTTCCTCCTCTTTGAGGCAGAAGCCACAGGTGCTTGGATTACTCCGATCTTTTTAGGTGATACCATTGATTATATACAATCAATGGTGATACTTAGTCGGCGGTGCATATGCTGTACTGGGTAGGATCGGCAAAACATTGGCATCCAAAACCCATTTGATGGTTTTTTGAACGCTTGTAACATTGAAGCTGGCGTTACGTAGTAGTTTTAAGATGTCATCAACTACCAGTGACCACAGCTGGAGCAAAAGTATTCCATCTTGGAGGCAATTCCTAACTACTGTTTGGTTCCTATTGTTGTGAAATTATCTTACTTTTGCATATGGGTGTGATTCAGCCTACTAGGGGTGCCTTAATTCCGAGCTGTATTGCTGATTTTTGCACAGATTCATTAAACGTAATATCGACAGTTCTATAAAAACACCGACTGCGGCCATGGAGGTGCTGCTTGGACTCGTGCCTCTTCACCTTTTGGTGGAGGCCGAGGCCCGAGCGGCGGCGTACAGGCTAGGCTATACGGGGCAATGGAAACCCACACAGGAGAATGTAGGACATACCAAGGTTGCCTCACGTTTGAGGTCGACCAATCCCATCTCTCGGATGGGAAGTGATGGTATGGTCCCCTACTTCTCCTTTGTCAAATCTTACGATACCCTCATCCCTAGCCGGGATGAATGGCTTTCGGGAGACCGATCCTTCCTTCAGCCCTGTGGCCTCGTATGGTTTACGGATGGGTCGAGGACTAGGGAGGGATCAGGAGCAGGTGTGTATGGAGAACAACCCCGAGTCAAAATGAAATTTGATCTGGGGAAATATCCAACCGTTTTCCAGGCCGAAATCTTTGCTATTTTGGCATGTGCAAATGAAAACCTCAGAAGAGGGTACACAAGTAGTCACATCTACCTTTGCACCGACAGTCAAGCGGCCATCAAAACCCTGATCTCCCCTAAGATCGGGTCACGACTGGTCCAAGAGTGTCGGCAAACTCTCACAATGCTCTCTGCAAAGAACTATGTGAAAATCATATGGGTCCCCGGCCATAGTGAAATTGAGGGAAACGAAGAGGCTGATGCCCTGGCTGTTGCGGGGGCCAGGGAACCCCTAATGGGTCCAGAACCGGCCTTCGGAATTTCCCCCAAATGCGTGAAGCACGAGATATGCAGCTGGACGTTGTCACAGCTCCAATCATCCTGGACCTCTCGTCACACACCAAGACAGGCTAGACTCTTTATTAAGGGTCCTACGTCTAAAATGACAAAAATTCTTCTGGGCCTAAACAGAAGACAAATCAGAATTGTGACAGGCCTACTAACAGGCCACGGTCACCTGCAAAAACATCTCCACACTATCGGGGTTGTCAATAACCCGCAGTGTAGAAGGTGCCAAGCGAGGGAGAAAACTTCCGAGCACATACTCTGTGAGTGCGCCGCTTTTGCGGCCCTCAGCTACAAACACCTTGGCTCCCCCTCCCTAGAGCCAAGGGAAATACAGGATATATCATTGAACAGGATCTGGTCCTTTGCTGAAGCGACCAACCTGTTCAATGAAAACTAGATCATTTAAGGGGCACAATGGGCACTAGTAGCCTAAGTGCGGGAGGACGTAAGTCCTCCGACCCACCATAAATCATCATCATCTATAAAAACACAAAGAAAAGTTTCTTCGTCGTGATTGCCTACCAAGCAATGCAAAGCATCAACTGTACGCAAATTGGTCTAAAGTACTTAGGCTCTTCAGTAGGTCGCCTTACTGCCTTTGGGATGAATATAACGTTCATTGCTTTCCATAGTTTAGGAATACGTCAATGTTACCCTAAATGTTACCCTAAATGTTTTTATTAACAGTGGTGTTCTAAGTGTTAGTTTAATCCACTCTTGCTGTAGAGATGGACAAATTTTATGTTCCCCAGGACATTTAAAGGACTTAAACTTCTCGATTCCTTATTTTTTTTTGTGGTGTAAGGAATGTTTGTGGAGATATGCCAGGTTCACCATGCCCTTACGCTGGGTAATGTTGTATGTATTATTTATGGTCGATTAAGCTCATTTATCTCTGTCGGGATATGTTAACAATAAAGATTATTGATACAGGGCAATTGAGAATCCGCAGACCAGAAGTTACTGCGTATAGTGAAAGGGTGACAATGTGGTGGGATGTATCAACTACTAAAAATCAGCATTTGAGATAAAATTAGAATAATTCGTTTAAATATGCTATACACAAAGATGATAAATATGCGTTCAAGATTGAAGCAATGTTTGCGAAGTGAAGGACGTCATCTTCTTGATGTTATTGCACAAATGAAACTGTAGAAAACGCATTTTATTGTTAAATAAATTACCTACCTTGGTATAATTATAGCTTCAGTAAATGTGTCAGGTATTTTTCGCTAACCCCATACAAATAGAAAAATCATTGTTTGTTTTAATTTTTAAATTAATTAAAAATTCTTGCGGATCCTAATAAAGTACTTTAAATAGTCTATGGAACTGATTAAAGTTTATAACGATCGGCGTTTGCGTTTTTAAATAAATAATTAATCTATTTCAAATTCTTCAAAAATCCCCGAAAGGCGTCAGAGTAAAATTTCGGAGATTAGTTAAAACAAATTTGTAGTTCAATGTAAGCTCTATTGGCTCAGCAAGTTAAAAAAAATCGTGTAAACAGTTTTTGAAAAATATTTTTTTGAAAAGTTTCAAAATTTTGAAGCAGCATTATTACGATCGTTTTGGTATTTTTCAAATTAATTTTACCTCATCCTATACTAACCATAAAAGGCTCTTAAACAAGTGATCAGACAACTACTTTGTGAGTAAATGGTCGTTAAAGTCGAGATTTTCAAAAAGTTGTAGCGGCCGCCATTTTAAAGCTAGAAAATTCGGTAAAAAGGTTTTCGATTGGCTCAAATTTTCAAAGTTTGGTTTTGGAAAGAAACGCTACCAAAAAAACCATGTCTAACTTCTGTTTCTGATTTTGAATTTTTTTGAAAAGCTTAACTAGAACCACAATTTTCGATACACCTTTTGATTTAAAATTTCATCAAAATCGGTTCAGTACTTTCGCCTTTAGTCACACACCCACTCACCCACCCACAGACAGACATTTTTTAAAAACCACTTTTTTGGGTTTTTTGATTCCCAAAACGCGTATTTCCGTTAAAATCTAGATTTCGAAAATTTTCATGAAATCAATACTTCCCTATAACGAAGCTATGGGAAAGTAAAAATTGGACTATTATTGGTTACTTTGTCAATATATCAATGTCCACCAAATTTTGACATCTGTCACAAATATTAAAAATACGGGGAAGGCGGTAAAGTTATTTGGTATTTCGATATTTTCTGTACGATTAAAAAAAAACGTTGTTCATAACATGTTCGGTTCGCTATCGCTCGTTCTGTAATTTTCAAACTCTTGTGGAAAACACGTACTACCCGAACTTATTATGAAAATAACTATTTCATAACAAGATCGGAAAGTAAGTGTTTTCGAAACGACTTTGAAAGCTACAGAACGTGCGATAATGGGTTCTGTAATCAAATGATTGTGGAAAACACGCTTTCCGAACGTGTTACGTACAACGTTTTTTATAATCGTACAGGAAATACGGAAAATATCAAAATATCAGAATAATTTTAGCACCTTTCTAGTATTTTCAATTCTTGTGACGGTTGTCAAAATTTGAATTTGCATTTTTAACGCGATATTTTTCGAACTATTACGTACGTGGTTGGGTATGGTTGACATGGATATATTAACGAATTAAACAAACAAGTTAATTTTTCATTTTTCCGCACTAGTGCGGTAATTATTTACTTTGTGCGCTAGTGCGGGAATGGTAACTTTGTGCACTTCTTTTGCCTTCGGCAACAGCTATTTCCCGAACGATTGTAGAAAAACTATAATTGTGTCACCTCGGTAATATAAAGGTGCATCACGTGTGTGGTGTTTTGAATGAACTTTATGATTGTTTGATATTAAGACAATTGACGAAAATTAATGAAACTGAACATTTCTGAAAATAAACTGTTACTGTTAACGTTGTGTTGTTGCTAATGTTAATGGTACGATGTGACAAAAACTAGGGTTATCCACAATTGTCATGGCTACAACCGTTGACTTAATCAATGCTACAATACGTTGATAACTAGAGTTGGGCAAATGCATGTTTGCATCTTTTTTCCTATTGATCATAAAATGTAAATTTTTCGTATATACACGTTTCGTGATGTTTAGAGTCTTACAAAAATTTTATTTTGCATATTTGGCATATATTACAACTTTACGGCATACGGCATATATTAGTGCATATTTTAGCTTTTAATGGCATGAAAATGCATATTCTAGCAAAAAAATATAAAATTTCAAATAAATTATCAAATAAAATAGGTATTCGTAGTTCTTAGAAGAAATTGCACAATTTCTTCTAGTGAAACCACATGAACCCTAGACTTGCACTTTCTAAATTTCCAAGTAGGGGTAGAGGAAATAAAGGATTAACTGACAAAGGTTGTATTATTTGGGTAGGTCTTATTCCTTAGGTACAAATTTCTTTGAAAATAATATTTCGAAATTTTTCTTATACTTATTCTTAGAAATAGTTATTTATAATTTTAGTGCTTGACTAGTTCATTTGTTGCCTTGACAGAGAGCTGTAAAGTGTAATTGTCCAGTGTATACCCTGAAAATGCCTAAAGTTGCTAGTTCAAAAAACGATTTAATTATGAAGTGGTTGAAGCCGTATACATGTTTTAAATACGATGGAAGTGTTGTGTTGTGCGTCATCTGAAAAAAGAGGTATTTATCCGTTTATTTTAATTTTGAATTAAAAAAAAACTGTTTACTCTGTTTAAAGTTAAAATGGAGATTTCTTAAGCAATGGCCACAATGACGAATGTTTTGCAGTTAAAAATTCACATTTATTTAAATATTGTCCAGTAACTTCTTGTGATGTAGAAAGAAGTTTTTCCAGCTACAAAAATATATTGGAAGATAAGCGGCAAAATTTGTTCTCGTTGACACCATTGAAAAGCACATGATTATTTATTATAATAAATAGGTTGTTATTTATTGATTTTACTTCTACCTGTATTTTTGTATATGCAAATACAAAATGCAGTTTTAACTGAAAATAATAATGCGTTTCTATATTATGTATAAGTCCTTTTGATTTTTTGAATGTTTAGTGTTTGTAACTAAAAATAATGAAAATCATTAATTGTATTTATCTTTTTCTTTCAACGAAAAATTACATTTGATGCAAAACGTGCTTTAACTCATATAATAATTACTAGTATTAAACTGCAGATTCAAATAAACATCAGATTTTCATATTAGGCACTAAATAAACAAACTAATTTTTTTAGTGCATATCGCAAAAGGTTACTGCATAGTGCATATTCTTGCATATATTGAAGGTTTTATGCGGCATATTTTAGTGCATATATTGACGGTTTTATGCGACATGTTGGTGCATATATGCACTATCTTTACAGCATATTTGCCCAACTCTATTGATAACAGACAATAACAAAATAGTTGTTATCTAGAGTTCGTTTGTGTAATTACACTGTCATTGTTAAAACGTCATAATAGTCACACTAAATCATAACTGTGAGTTAAAATGGACATTAAGAATGTAGAATGTTAATAAAGACTAATTAATTGTTTCTACAACTGTCAAAAAAAAAGTAAGTTGTTCAGGTTAGCTTTTGTTGGTCAAATTACGTCATTTTTTAATAATGGCTGATTTTTTAACGTTGCTCATAGCAGCGCGCGAAAAAGTAAGTTTTTTAACGTTTCCCATAGCAGCATGTGAAAAAGTACTTTAGCGCACTGTCAAATCAAAAATTTTCATTTTCTTTTAGAAGAATGGGAATGGTAATGGGAAATGTGCATTATGTGTACCCAATGGGCTATATGACTGATGGTAAAAAATTGATGTTAGAAACCAGAAAATATTAACTTGACTTGACTGTTCTGAAAATTGTAGCGTAACTACGTGCAATCCCAATTCTCTGGTTTTAGCACAATCATAATGCTAACGTTAACATCCTAAGACTAACGTAGCATTAAGATAATTGTGAAAGCCCAGTAAGGTTGTCTGAACACACTGAGCCGTATTGATCACAAAAATGGCGGCGTTCATGTAGTGTTTTTGAACAAAGCCTGCCAATGTCAGTCGGAAAGGCTAATATGACATTGTAGCAGTTTGAGTTACAATAAGGAATTATATATACACCACTGAACTATACTTATACTGGAACGCGCACTGGCAGTCTCTGCCATAGAAAAGAAGCGAGCCGAGAGAGATAGCGCGCAAGGATCATCCCTGTCCTTTTCGTACCGCTCCGCGCATGCGCTGCGCGATGGAGAAGACAGCGGTAAACGTTGCGACATGACAATCGACTGATCTTCGCATGCGCATACTCTCGAGAGTAGGACAGAGATGATCCTTGCGGCCCTCTCTCTCGGATCGGGCTGGCGGGCCGAGCGCGCGTTCGAGTATAAGTATAGTTCAGTGATATACACAGATATCTATGTTATAATACTGAAAATATAGGCAACTAATGAGTGCAACAAGGAAGGAATAAGCAACTAATGAGTGCGATAAGGAAGAGAGATAATGGGCGGGCGGGCCAAGTTAGGATTTACGTATCCATGTATACTTTTGAATTGAATTAAAAAAATTTACGCAACTAAGTTAAATTTCAAAGTATCCGTGGTTACGTAAATTCCTATTTGGACCGCTTAATATGTGCTACCTTGGCGCACTCATTTGTTGCCTATTTCTTCCTTAACGCACTCATTACTTGCCCGTGTTTCTAGTAAAACAGTGACAATCTGTATTCTTTATGCACTAGACACAAATAGTGTATTTAAAAACGTTTTAATAGAAAATAGAAAATTTAATTATAAAATAAGCAAATTAAATATTTTGTTTCTAATTTCACTGCATCTATTTCTTTTTTCTTTTGGAGTCATTAGCTCCGGTTTAAATATTGTGGGAACTGCGTTTGATTTTTATTTTTTCAAATAATCTTCCCTTTTCGATTTAAATTGACAGACCGTGTTTGTTAAAAATTAAATAAAATATAAGGTTATATTACAAGTGAGGGTTACTGCTTACAGTAGAAATGGATGAGTTATCAAGAAATTCTTACCAAAACTGTAAAGTTGCAGGGGAGACCAAAAGGGGTATCTGCGATACCCCAGTGGCGTCTCTGCAAAAACCCATTATTATAAACAAACAAAAAATAGTTCATGTTTGGGCAATGGATAGAGTTTACTAAATTATGCTATTAAATTACAAACTAGTTTCTGGCAATTATACATGTGGCATAATAAACAGTTTGTAACCTGCAGTTTTAAATTTACATATTTGCCAAAAATTAGGGCTGAAATACATTAAGAAAGAGGAGATTTGGTTTCAATTATTTTTATTATTCCTTGTCACACGGGCGTTTCTGTGTTTTGTGCTTAGAGGCCGGTGTGATCGCAGATACCTGCTTAGCAGGTTCCGATCACAACTTTGCCGGTTTGTTGCTTTGCAACTTTTCCTCGCCGCACATCACAGAGGGAGTTACTAGTGTAATTCCCCTTTAATGTTCTGAAATACATTGTTTATTTGATAAACGATTTCATTAGAGACGGTATAACTAAAAACGATAATTAAAATTTTTAGGTTTAACCCAGAGAGATCTTGAATTTGGCGATAAGTATTGAATTAATAATAACTAAATATAATAAATATGAACTCTTCGAATATTAATTTACTAACCTTAATAAGCGTTCTCTAATTCTTCTAACTTCTCCAGGTGTGTAAGAATCTAATGAAAGATTGGCTAAAGATCTGCTTCGACTAAATTTTCTAGCTGTCGTTGGTCGTATTCGATCTGACAACCAAGATTCCGTAAATTCTTTGCTTGCTGTTTTAGAAGAGCTGTCAGAATTTATTACGTCTGGTACTAGTAAAGCATCTAATTCGGATCTTCTACCGTCTCTTTCCATGATGACTATTTTAATTTATTCTGAAATTAATGTCAACTATTAAATATTTGTTAATCAATTAAGCTGGAATTCTATTAATTCCAGTTATCATTATAGTACATCAAATTTTATCTTAATAATGTCATTAATCTCTTCCTTTTATTAAAATTATGGTTAACAAAGGCAATGAGTAAGTGGTATAGTTAATAGAAAACTTTGAAATGCTGTTCTGGGTTTTAAAGCAATAAGTAGCGGAATTTGAAAGATCTTCAAAATGGACGAAACACATCGCTGGTACATTCCCATACTTTTTAAGTTTTAAATACTCCCGGGACAATAAATGACCGGATGACATTCTTTTAAAAAATTAAAAAGTATATATATATTTGTTTAATGACAGATTGCGTTTCGCAGGTCGGACCATAAATCGCTGTAAATAGTTTATTTGAAAAGTTATCAAAAATATGCAAAAAATGCAACATATGTATAATAAAGTATCAGCTTTACTTCGTTGAAGTTCATATAAAAGTATTGTAAATAAAACAATTATATATTAACTTTAACAGGTTTTTTACTTTAGCCTTATGCGCATTTAGACATGTTTGTATGTCAGTATCAGATGCTAAATCAGAAGTAAGCAGTTGGTGTTGGTTTGATCTTGGTTATCTATGTCTGCAGATGACTTGATTTCTTATTCTAAAATGTCAACAATGGTGAATTTAAGTCATCAATTTGCTCATTCATTAAGGTACAGATTTTAAATGTTTGTGAAATTCAAATGCTTCCAGTATATCTATTTTACGTTTATCATCATAAAATTTATATGTTTTTAGATGTCATTAAATGATTGTGTTCTAATAAGTGCTTAGTGTAATTGGATTTATGTGGGTGTTTATATTTGTAACAACCAGTGGCGTTCCCTGAGTTCAAAATTTGGGTAGGCAATGGCAAAAATTATTTAACATTATGATTAAAAAGTAAGAAAATTAGGGCAATCCCACCTTACCAAAACCTGTTGTTAAATGAATTAATCTATGCATAAAATCCCTATTTAATTTCATTTTGTTATTATGCTCTTTAATTTGATAACATAAATCTTTGTCTAAAGCTAAGTTAATGCGTGATTTGCCAAATAATTTTAATCTAACATTTATAGATAAATGTTGCAGCTTAAAATGTTTTTTAAATCAGAGGATCTTGTACCAACCATACTTTTGAGAGGTTAGATGTAGATGAAAATAGTAAGCAATTGCAGCAAAATAGATTATTCTTAATGTTGCTACCAGTTAGCCAGCTTATTAATTTATATCATGCAGTATTTAATGATCTAGATTTCTTCCTACTGTCTGTCTGTAACGGCCCTAGTAGTTTTGAAGTACAATGCCCATGCTTTTCTATTTCTATTTGCTTTTTGTAAGAGTATCCATTAAAATTTCCTTTTAAAATCTAGTCAACCATATTTTACATATTTACTTGAAATTTGCAAACTACGTATAATAGTATATTATAGACCAAGGTAGAGAAGACATTTTTCTCAGTCGAGCTGAATTAATTCCCGAGATGCGAAGCATCGAGGGAAATAAGTTGCGAGGCTGATAAGTCTTCTCTACCGTGGTTTATATATTATTTTTTCCACTACTAGCACCCTTATTCCTTTTATAATTAATTGATTTTACATTAATAAAAAATAAAATTACAAATGCAAATATGCACAAAAATAAAGTAGCCTTGTTTGAAAACAAGAGAATAGTTAATTTCAATTGACATTTATGTAAAATATATATTTTATAATAGTGGTTATAAAATGTCCAATTTTGATAATTTGAGTGAAAACTGCACTCCTTCTGAAATTATGGAAGGTGCAGAAAGTGTTGGTGAGCAGTTATTACCAGTAAAATCAAAAGATTTTTACATGAAAGTTTATAATTTTAAATAGGCATGTGAGTACTAGATAGCAATTGTTTTCATTATTAACCAGTAGTTAATAATGAAATATTATTAACCACTAGGAAAGAAATTCATCTTCTTGGCTCTAAAACAAAGTAAATAATGATATCGTTTAATGCTAGTAGTGGAAAAAATAAATAATCACACAATAGCTGCACGCAGCACCTAACTGCCGCTGATCGATCCAAGTCAAACAAGGCCGTGCCTTTTCAGTGATTACTGCGTTCTGAAATACCCTAATATTTCTTCGCATCTGATCATTGCATTTATTTTATCAATGTGCATGCAAACGTATTAAGAACAATAGACTGGTTGATTGAGTCGTAGCTGGAATCATTTGGTCCGATAAATTGGCGCTCAATTTTTAATGCTACGCGGTGGTGTTAAAAACTAAAAACTGTGTGTAAAAATAGTTTTTTTTTTAAATTAAAATGTGTTTGATTTCTTTTTTGAAAAGTTATGGGTACCCTGCCTAATAGGACGTACCGCCAGTGGTAAGAACGTACGTGTTCTTTGTACCTAATATCAAAATTTCTATTTTTTGGCCTATATAATCCGAATTACAGTGGAGCAGTTTAATTTGTACATGCCTGTTTTTAGTAAATTGTGTGTTTCTTCAGCTACATTCAAGATCACAATCCCGGAAAAAATTTGACAACTATGTAGCTTTACAAGCGCAATCTGATTAACAGACAAATTGAGGAATAGAACGATAAAATAAAAACAGAAACTACAGAAAACTTTACAAAAACACAAACAAAAGAACGAAACCACTAGACCAACAAACCTCAGTTGTTTAAATAAAGAAGGAGAAACTTTATCCGAAGTAAAAGTCATATTAAACACATGGAAGGAGTACTTTCAGAGACTGTTCACGTCCGAATACGTATGTCGACACGTTTACATAGCATTATCAAAGGTAATAATAAAAAGTAAACAATTTAACATCATTGGACTTTTGAAATAAGAAATCAAGTCATCTGCGTACCAAGATAATCAAGATCAAGTCAACCAGTTCTATTGTTCCTATACCAACACCAAGATGAATGATATAGCTATCCATGTATCTTGAGCAACACCAACTGTTTATTTTTTAGCCTTACCTTTGACAAGTAAATATGTCGAAATACGTATAAGTTTAAATAAATAAATATTGTCAATATTACAATTTACTTTCTGCTCAGACCGCGTCGTCATTTGGGAACTACACCCAGCATAATGGACCGACCTGTAGCTTGTCTGCCTTTACAAGCATTTGCTCTAGAAGTTTGAATATTTGTTCGTAGGCCCTGTTTGCCTAAACAGGGTCGTGTGCTTAGATTATTTAAACCTTGGGGCGGACAAAGATTTGTTCTTAATGTATTTTGTTTGCCCGGACAAAAATACTTAAGTGGCTTATGCCTGTTAGCTGTTTGTGAACCCATACAAACTAACGTTTCACAAGACATTGAAGCTTGCATCTTCAAAGTCAATACAGCACTGAATTCAAATTCGGGAAGCGGAGCTATTTAAACCCCTTTGAGCCAGTCGGACAGAACAGCGGAGTTGTGGTTGGCTGTCACCCTTGGGTGAAGACCGATCCGGTAGAGCGTCATCGTGAGATTGATGATGCTTACGAGTCCTTAGAGGATAAACTACTGGAGTCCAAACTTTACTGAGTCTAAAACCACCTTCCCTGTTTATGTTGTTAGGTTGTTTCTCAATTCCAATTGCTTCACGTATGATACGAGGGAAGTAATGAGGTTCTCTGGTGAGTCTTGTCCTGGCATACAAAATACATTAAGATCAAACCCTTGTCCGCCCCAAGGTTCGAATAATCTAAGCAGAGCCCACAAACAACCATAGCTCAAACGTTTAGAGCAAATGCTTGTAAAGGCAGACCAGCTACAGGCCGGTCCATTATGCTGGGTGTCGTTCTTAAATGACGACGCGGTCTAAGAAGAAAGTAAATTATAATACTGACAGTTCGAGAAATCGCGAAAGCCTCAACGAGTATACATAAATATTGTTGAAGTATTTGCATATTAAGCGATTTGGTGCATATTCTTATAATAAATAGATATTTTACATATTTTGTAAAGTTTTTTGGGTTTTAGTCGTATTTTCTTATTTACTTGGGTATTCGCAAAATTTATAAAAGTAACAGTAATTTTCATATTTTACATTACATTTGACATTAATGTGCTACTCCCATAAATCAGTTTATTGATGAAATTACTGTTTTAATTATAGAAAAAATTCCTCCCGCTAAATATTTCAATCATCCAAGTTTATCTACAAAAACGGTAGTACTTAATTAATTTAATTTTTTAATTTTTTCAGGTTTTGTACTTATATTTAACTTTACATTATTGTACGCTGTTATATAGTATTAGGTGTAAAAGAAAGAGGAAACATTTAAAAACTATTAAAAGTACAATACTATACAACATGTCCTCAAGAAGAAATAGAAAGAACGTGTGGTAACAGATCAAACAAGCCAAAATCTTCCCCGGGTTGTAGCGCCAAAAGAAGAACACAAATGTCTTAAACATTATATTTTCGTCATTTATCAGCGTGGCTGATACTAGAAAATGAAATAGTTGCTATAATTAACTAAAAGACAGGTTCTTCAAAAACACTGCAAATATACCTAATTTGCAACTTTTAATACAAAAAATGGTATTCATTTTTTATGTGTATAAACAAAGAATTGGGGTTCCGAGTGTAGAAAACATATCCAGTGAGTTTTTCTTTTTTTTATACATACCAGCTATGTATACTCTTATAAAAAACATGTCAATGCATTGTTTTACTGCAATCTGTAGGCAAACAACTACATTTCAAAGCTTTAATTTTTGAAAAGAATAGTCTGCTGTGGAAACAGTAATCAAATTCTTTAATGTCAAATTAATATCAATTTGTTTTTTTTTTAATTTTGCATAAAATTTGTATATTGTTGATATTTTATGTATTTAAAATAATAGTTTTATTAAAAAAATGTTGATATTAAAGTAATTTTGCGTTTATTCATAAACATACTCATTGAACATAACCTCACACTATGAGGAATAACCTTTCTCTATTATTTTCCGTACAGTTGGTTGCCTATAGATTGCAGTAAAACAATGCATTGACATGTTTTTTTTATAAAAGTATACATAGCTGATATGTATACATAAAAGAAAAACTCACTGTATACCAATTTGGCAGTTTCGACATATTATACGCACTCTATAATAATATGTGTGAATTTGTTGAATTTTATGAAATAAAAATGTTTAAATGTTTACCAAAACGTTATTGAGAGAATGTTCAACATTGCATGTTTGTGTGTATTTGAGTATTATTTATGGATGTTTTACAAGAAGTTCAATCTTTAAATGCAAACACTCAGTTAATTAATTTCATAAAATACTAAATTATCGCAGTTCTATTAAAGTTACAAAAACACTCTTGGTTTCCGAAGGTGATATAAATATATGCTAAGATAAATATAATATTTTTTATTGCTCTTAAATAATAATAAAAAAAATATCTACCGAAACGAATTAGTTTAACTGTGACGTTTTCTGCAACAAATCTTTAAACTTTAAGAATCGTTGATACAAGTTTTGGTAGATTGTCTTTATCAGAACTGCTTAATTGTGTTGATTCAGTATTAAATTTATAAATTTGTAGAAAAGCAACGCATAAGATGCAGCCATTGAGATATATTAAATGATATTATTATGTAATGACTCTTCTTCGACTTAAAATATTTTTTTGTTATGTATAAAAAGTCCAAGATATTACGTTCTCAAAGTATCATCAAGAATCACGTCGTCTATTTTTAAGCTTTAGATTAAATTCTAGTAGTTTTTAAACATTATCAGTTTATCACTATTAAACATTATTTACTAAGAAATTCCAACATTTTTAAATCAGAGATAGTATCTACTAGGAAAATTTATCAAGTTGTCTCGCCCCAGTATCAGCACCCTTAGTTCAGTGGACGATAAAAATCAATCACTTAATCAATATGTTTGTTACGTCTTTGTATTGTCCCATAAATGGGTTTAAGTTTCCACCGGTTTTATTTAAGTGAATAAAAAATTTATTGTCAGACTAATGCTACGAAACATTGAATATGCCCCAATACGTTTTGCATAGCACTTCGTTTTCTATTTTTAATCTCCCTGTCTGCTTTCTCCATTTTTAAATAGTTATTTAAGTAACAAGGAACGTAAAGACGTAATGAGATTCGAGCAGTGGCGGATTACCGCACAGGCGCATGAGGCGCGTGCCTGGGGCCTCAGAATCGTTGATGAACACTATTCATCTTTATTAATTAGTAATACTAAATTACTAAAAATATGATGCAGAATTTTACTGTGATTTTTTTTTATCTGAGAATGGGATTTTTTCTTTTAAATGGGAATGTGATTTTTTTTCTAGTACCTAAGAATATTTTGTTATTTCCGTATATTATTTTTATGTGTTTATGTTTCTGTTGATTTCAAAAATAAAAAACGGTATGAGATTCTGCATTGTTCATTTTAGTGAACCATCCCATTCTTAGTAGGGTCAAGTAGCCTCCAGATCAGGATGCGCCTGGGACCCCACAAAATCAAGATCCGCCACTGGGTCTGCTAAAAAAGGAAGTTAATTTGCAGAAAATTTTATGGTAAATTTGATGTCAGCTACAAACTCATTTCAAATTTTAAATTTGGCTTTAGTTTGAACCTCAAATTGTTCAAAATTCTGCAAAACTTTCAATTTGTGTTAGATTTATTAAGCATTTTGCTTAAAATTCCCATTGGTTTTGAAACATTTAAGCACAACTCAACCAAAATATAACTTGCATGCACCCCAGGCAAAAAAAAGTGCAAAAACTCGAGTGGTTAGCTAATAATACGATCGTAAAGTTAAACGTTTCTTTGTGCATGCATTTGGCGATAAGCAGGCCGATACCGACCCCTTTGCGGTTGCAGTTTTTATACATTCAACTTGAAATTTTACAATCATTAGTGTCAAAATAACACTTAACACCTAATAAATTTCGTTGGTTTTCAGGTAGAAACTCTGCACGTGTTCTAGAGGATTTCATATAAATGCGTTAAGGTTAAGATCAATAAGGGACAAATTTGTAAACTGTGGTGTTAGGGGTTATATTTCTAAATAGTTTTCCAGCTTCTGAATTTTAAAATATTAGGCGATTAGTGTCAAAACAACACTTATCACCTTATAAAGTATTCGAGTTAAGTGAAGGGAAGAATAATATATAGCGCAAGTTTAAAAAATAAAATAATAAAATTTAGTTTTTAAAAATAAACCGTCGAAAGAAGGGGAAAAATTGCTACTTTTATTAAAAACATTTTAAATTGTTATCCAGAAATTAATGCCGTCTCGTATATAAAAATTTATTAATTCTAGATTTTTCATAAATATATTAGGTAAAAGACGTGAAATTCGACTTCCCATGGGTTAGAAAAACACGCATGTCTGAATGGTATGGTGGGGGAGGTAAGAGACTAGCGACTATCCAGTGATACGAACGCGCCGCCTTTACTATTTTCTATTCAAAGGTACCGCACTGCAAAATTTCTTAATTGTCGGCAACTATCAAACGACAAAGCCTTCGGCTTCAAAAAAATTATACAGTAAAATTGCGCCCTTTAAATTGTTACGTCTGGGCCGGAAGCCTCTCTCGCCCCAACCTAATTCCGGCACTAGTCGCAGTTATTTTTGGTTTTTAGTTTTTACCCATTCTGAAATATTAAATTTTAATTTAATAGTCTATCACTTAGCGCGAGGAGTCTCCGCTGCTATAAAAGCCATATATTTACGCGTCCATTATATAAGGCACAGACTCGTTTGTACGTTGCATTTATCAATGCAGATCAACAATTAAATTTAGGTTCGCAGAAGTTGTTCGGCTTATTAGGAGCCTGTTTTTTTAGTGCGTATTTATTAGTTCCAAAGACGTTTTGAAATATTCTGTCAAGGTACTCACCTGTTAATGGGGAAAAATGCTAAGTTTAATTAATTGTTATCCCCATTTTTTAGCAGCAAAACTTTTCTAGGGATATTATAAGAATTATTTTTCTTAAGCACCTCACTAAATGTTGATACATAATATTAATTAACAAATTTCAACAATGACTCTGTCATTCTACAAAATTTCATATATAATCTTTAACTACATTCTTGCCGGAGAACATATTCAAGTAGCCTTTTAGATCGTCAATGTATTTGTCGACGTACTTGAATTTCGACTTTATATACACGTGAATTTTCTTTGTCGTTAGTTTTGAGGTCAACATTATTATTGCTTAATCAATTGCTATGTAGAGCTGCTCAAGGCCCACCGATTAGTTGTCAAAATTAATGCTGCGAAACTATCGTAATAGACCCACGTTGGGCGCCATATAAATTTGCTATGTAGAGCAAGGAGGCCGCACGTTGGGCGCCATGTTATATAAACAAATACAGCAAGTGCCATTTAACATTGCAAAAAAAATGACGATAAGTTTAAAAGGCGAGAAGCCGTTACACTCTCAAGCAAAAGCAAAGGTTTTTTATTACATTTCTAGTTTCTTTGCTGTATTTTTTATACGTAACCTAAATTATCGTTAATCCCTCCTCAAAGCAAACTGTTTCTAATCTTATGGCGCACGGCCTTTTAATTTGTCAAAAAATCCACAATTTTTCGTAAACCATAAATAAATTGACCTTCACTTGTTAGTAGAGTGTACCACACTGTCCCACAGCCAATTAGAGCTGATTTAAGTGACGACTACCGACGAAACAAAGCGTAAGTAGCCGAATCAAAGCCCACTAAAATTTGCAAGGTTAGGTGGCACATGCTGTACTTCATACTATTCTTTTTTATACATTCGTTATTAAAATGTTTTTTATATTGAACTAAACTTGTACGAATGCAAACGAGTTTACTTCCTATTATTCATTCCTTTTTAAAATTGACCTTTTTATAAATAGGTAAGTATCGACTTTTTTTTAACATCGTCTAAATGTCGATCCGTAATATTAATGACAAAATTTTAACCCCAAAATCAATTTGCTACAAAGTTTCGAAGACAAACGAAATTCAAACACATAACTTTTCAAATAAACTATTTACAGTTATTTTTGGTCCGATGCGGTTACAGTACGAATTCCTACTGCACAGGCTATCGCAAGTTTAAATTTTCGCTAGGGCGTTACGTTTTTCTAATTCCTTTTTCTTTTGTTAATTTTTGTTAAAACAATTTTATCCAATTATTTATTGGGGCGAGAATAGTTAAAACGTAAAAAATATAGAATTACTAAGCAAAAGTAATAACTATTTTAGATGGTTTTTAAACTGTACTGTTGCCAGTAGGGAAACAACAATTCAATTTCTCAAAATGTAATAAATACAACCAAAATCTATATTATTTTTGCAATACAATTTTTAAGTTACTGCTTATATTTGAAGGGATTAAATTAAACACAAAAAAATTTTTATAGGCACAAGCAACTGGAATTCTTATCCACAAAGCAATGTCTGCAAATGAAGATAACTATAAAGACGATATGCAATTAGAGGTAATTTAGCTCAAAATGATGAATTTGTTTGTTATGTTATTTATGGGTTGCAATATTAGTTTTGACAAAAATTAGTTCAAATTATTGTTTTTCTCCTTTAGAAAAAAATTGGGTTTCCTTGCTTGCTCAGGTTAAATAAAGCTTTAAATTATATCGATTTTGTCAACAGCAACGAAAACGTGCTCATTATTTTATATTTTAAAAGCATTAATTAAACCACCCACCAAACAAATCTAATAGATTCGAGGTAGGTAAATACGAACCGAGGCTTGTGGCCTGCCGAGAATGTTAATAGCCGATACATTCCGTGTTACTTATTAAATTTTTCACAGGTAGAAATTTAATTATATTTTCACGCTACCGGCAGTGTAAGTAGGCCCTACATCCATAGCTACAGGGATCGTAAGTGGCTGATAACATTCGTGTACTAGTTACCCTTGACGACGGAACTTAATAGTGTCACTTACATTCCTAGGAAAATATTGTTGATTTTAACTGTTCGTTGATATGGTAACAAACACAGACAACTTAGAATAATGGAGCTTTTAAAAAATAATTCCGATGACAGCTGTGAAAACGAACTTTTAAAAATATGATTAAATTTCTACCTGTAGGCCTACTTACATTGCCGGTAGCGTGAAAAATTTAATAAGTAACACGGAATGTATCGACTAATAACATCCTCGGCAGGCGACAAGCTTCGGCTTCGCCTCAGCTCGTATTCGCCTACCTCGGATGTTATTACGTCCTTACATTCCTTGATACTTAAATAACTGTTTTAAAAGTTCGTTTTGACTGCTGTCATCGGAATTATTTTTTAAAAGCCCTATTATTCTAAGTTGCCTGTGCTTATTGAAATAAAATATTGGAATCTGGAATATTGCTTTAATTATTATCCTAGGAATGTAAATGACACTATTAAGTTCCGTAGTCAAAGGCAAAAAGTAAACGAATGTTATTGGCCATTTTCATCTGTTGTATGTATTGCCTATTTACCTTGCCTGTAGAGTGAAAATTTCATTACTCCACAACTATCAGAAATAATTTTCCAGATGGAGTACTGAACAATACTTTTTTTAAATTTCTCGTTCACATTTCAAGTTTACATAAAAATAATGTTGATACAGTCTGATAGAAGGTTTGAAGACAAATCGAATGTTTCTTCAAATGTTTTATAGCTTTAAACCGGTGATTGCTACCGTTTCTTGAAATTTTTAGACCTATTACTTGTTTACCTCAAATTGAGTGGTAAGATCGGCGTACAATTTGGGGTCATTAATAAAAAAAACCTCTGGTAGGTTTCTTTTTGGACGCTTATCTCAACAGCTTAATTCGGTAATCGACAAATAAACGCCAAAAGACAAAGTCCCCAAGCGAAAAATCTATTTTGAGGTTTTAACTTATAAATATTGTCTGCGATTAGAAAATACCAGATACCATAAAACTAAATGACTATGCTTCCAACAATAAGACTAATAAGAGAATTTGGGTATAAAAATTTTCTGTTATTATAAAATATCAGTTATAAAAAATGGCAAGACTAATTAAAAAATAGTTAGAAAATGTGCTACTTCAATATAGGGGCGCTGGAAGAAATAAGCGTATTTTACGGATACTAAATAGTCACCGCAAGCACGATATCTTTACCACTCCCCAGTCACTTCATATATTTTTTGTTTTATCTTTTATTTCAACTATTTCTAAATTTAAGTTTCAAACTAGATATGAACATGTTAAATGAGAGTAGGAAACTTCTCATTAAGTATAATCACAGACCATTTCACTATTAATTTTTCTTTCAGAGACCTGGTACGTGTCTTCATAACTGAGGAGAGACGTAAACATTAGTCGTTTGTTCTGCTTACCCACCGTATGATTCTCCTGAAGATCTGCCCACTACCAAAAAGCTAGCGGATTTGATAAATTTTAGCAGGTATGCAGTAAGGCAAGACCTGACGCTACTGCGCACCAAAATGTTTGGAGAAACAGCGACAACAACATTAGAAAAAGAGCCTTGTTAGAACACATTATTATCACTGGCCTAGAACTTATCAATCAAGGGAACAAAGTTTCGTTTGCAACAACCAGAAGGCGGGAAGTATTCGATATTACCCTTGTCTTCCATCTGGTGTTGCGAAACATTGCAAAATTGAAGAGTGTCATCGGAGCTGTTCCTATAGAACTACTGACACATATCAATCAATATTTCTATAAATTAAATTTCAATTATTTCTTTTGAGTAAATGTACCTTGGTAATAAAATTAATCAGATTTTTTAAACTATTAATAAACATACCTATTTTAATAGAATGTTGACAGCACTAGAATTGAATTGAAAAAAAAATGAATTTTAAAACACCTTACTATACGACTGTGGTAGACTGTTGTCTGAATTTAGGGCCTGCTAAAAAGAAGTTTTTTGCGTTTTTCTTCAAAATGTTGTGATGTAAGAGTATACAAATTATACACCATTGAAAAAAATTCTCTTTTTAACAAATGCAGAAAATAAGTATAGAGCTATTTAAAAACTGCCATTCGCATCACCGCGCTTACAGCATTGGTCAAAAACCATTTCAAAGTATTGAAAGATAAAAAAAATTTATAAAAAACTTTCGTACACTTTTTTTCTGTAAAATCAATATTTACGCCACCAAAACCATAATTCTAACCTTTTGAAAAACCCTGCATATTTAAAATTAACTTAATCAACAGTTGAAGACGTTTGAGAATGGCCGTTTGGGCGCAGAGACGTTTGGGCACATGGAAAATTCAACACAGGCATAAAAAGGTTTCGATGCTTGAAATTTTAAGAATGATTAATACGCAATCAGCAATTCTAAATTACAGAGAAGATTATTTAATTGTGCAATTTTTTTCTTTAAGTAATTACGATTTCACTTATTTATTAACATTTTACATAAAATTCAGAACTTTGACATAAATAATTAGCAAAATTACAAATTAACCTAACTCAAAATATTTTTTTTAATTACAAAAAAAATTACACAATAAACACAAAATTGCAGCGATTTCATCAGTATAAAATTATAACCAATAATTGTTTAATCAGGAAATGAAAATAACCGCTAAATTTTAATTTAATAGGAATGTCTGTGGAACATGTTTTGTTGTGGAACACCTTTCCCTACTTTTTTAAACTCTGATTGATAGTACGTATTTAACGCTTGCGTTGTTTTAAAGTTATTTTAAATAAGTGAACTGCAATTAATTACGCTTGCGTTCAAAACTCTGTGCTTAAACGGCTTGCGTCGCTTCTACGACAATTCCTCGCGGCCAATTTAGCGAATGACAATTCATCGCCGGCAGTTCCGCGCCGAACAACTTTTCGCACGGACAATTCACTAGCGTCTAGCCCCTTGGACTTACAGCCGATCCTACCTCACATGACTTGCGCACCGCACCTCCTCTGCATGCAGCTGGAATGTGTGTAAATCACAAGATCGTAGTGGCACAGATGGATATGCGGGTGTGTTCGCGTGTACTGCTTCTTTACTGCATAAGTAGTTGTGGGGTCGAATCTCGGTTGGGACCAAATTTTTTCTTATTTTATAGTTTTTTTTTAAACACTGTTGTTGCATTTTGCTGTTTACGCGAGGTTATTTGTTAAGAGCAGTTATATTTTTAAAGAAAAAATACGAAAACAAATTTGCATTCATTCACTGATTGACGGCATAGGTACTAACACGCAAGTCTGGTGTTAAATTAAAAAAAAAGGATTTGTTTTTTTCTATTGAATGCAATTTATTAACAATGAAAAAATCGGTTTTAACAATGCAAATCTCGATGTAAATATCACACTGGCACATATGCGAGCGAATATTAGATGATATTGCGCAATTCAGGATTAGCTGTACGTCCAAGGGGCTAGACGCTAGTGGACAATTCCTCTGGCGCGACAATTAAGCGACTAGATAAATATTGATCACAACTAATTAATGTTTTATTATAAAAAAAAAGGTAGGTATTAAAATTTAAAAAAGTCTTATTTCGTACTTGCTTTATTGAATATAATGGACCATTACATTACACAATATTTTGGTAATAAGAAAATATATAAAGTCGATGCATATACGTAATGTAAAACTATCATAATCATAACTATTATTACAACAGATAAATATTGATCACAACTAATTAATGTTTTAAGTTTGCAGATTAAAATTATGGGCTATACCCCGAAGGTAATCTAAAAGTGGTCTATTGCCATAGTCTTCGATTATAACTTTAATTCGCTTAGCAGTGTCTTTGTACACCTTTCTTTGGCGCACTTCATTTCCATCCACAAACTGTTCTATTTTCAGTCGGTTTACACTTTCTTCTTTTTTAAGCGCTTTTACAAATTTCCACAGATTAGGATGGGCGCCATTGATCATAGATGAAAAACTATTGTGCCACCCTTCAACTGAATTGTTGGTGCGTGGAATATCTTGCATTGTCACGTCATAGCAATTCCATATATTTCTGTCAAATAATAGGGGACGCTTTCTTTCTCTTCTGCCTGTTCGGCCTATACATGTGTCTTCATAATAATTTAGCAGCTGCATTAGTAAGTTCTCATTCTGAGTGTAAAATTCGCTATCAAAAAAAGTTTCAAACGACTCAATGACATCGTGCAACGTGTAATACCAATTACGAATAATATAGGCACTTTCTCTTTAATGACCGGAACTCAACTTAAGCGTAGTAGAATGCAAGAAAAATATCTTTAAAAATTCAGTTTTCCTCTAAAATAGGGGCGAAATTATCACACGCGAGGAATTGTCGCAAGCGAGGAATTGTAGCGTGCGCTAAATTGTCGGAGCGGAATTGTCGAGATAGCGCTTGCGTCAAAATGCAGTTGCGCCTAAACGTTCCTGCGCCTAAACGTTCCTGCGCCTAAACGTTCCTGCGCCCAAACGTTGTTGCACCAAAACGTCCTTACGCCCAGACTTCCGTGTCGCAAACGGCTGCGCACAAACGTTCAGTTCTGGTTACAAATTTATTGGTGGCATTTAAAAAAGATATTATCTTTGTTGTGCTTCTGTTTTTTTTTATTTGCACTCTTTGCTGTTTTTATAAAAAAGCGTTTAGTTGGCTTTAAACACGTGCTCAACTAGTTACACTGAGCGACTTCATTTTAGCATAAAGTACCTTATCATTACTACGAAGTATTACGCACAAATAATATAATACTATTATGCCAGCTAGATAAAAAGTTTGCCAATGCAGTAACAAACCGTTTCTTTCCAAAACCCTTTTCTATTTCTAATAGACTAAGAAAATTACTTACTACTACTAATTCAAAGTAGTTTGATTCGTTTATTTATTATTTCCGCACATCTATACTAAAAAAAAACAAAAAGCAACGATAATGTCTGTTTTTGTCTGTCCCGTACGAATTATCACTAATGAGTTTGATAATGTTCTTTATTTGGCTCGCCACTTAAAAGTGAATGAACACGTTTCAAAGCTAATGCTGAATTTTTTAAAACTTATTTTTAATTTTCCCTAAAAGTATAATAATATTGAAATATGGAAAAAGATTGTTTTGCCCAAGGAATATAAGAAAGAAAAATCTTCAATTACAAGTAAAGTTTTTACTTTTTTGTGAGTATTTTCGCTATAAAAACTTTTAGTTCAAGGAATCTCAGAACAAAAACATTGATTTAGAAGAAAGAAAAACTTATTGTGTCTTACTTATTTTTTAGGTACTACGTTGAAATTTTTGTATTATGTTATTAAAATCAATCACCAAACAAAAATAATATCTTCAGTGGAAAAAATGTCTAGCCGTTTTAGTCTCGACAAATGGAAATTTATACTATCAAAATACCGTAGGTCTGTATTATTAATTCTAGTAAACATTACAATAATGCTATAATGTTCCCTCTTCCTCCACTGTATCCAAAATTATTAAAGAAATTCAATTAAAAATGGCATAGGTTACAAAGTTTCTACGATAAGTTCACTGTTTTCGTAAGAGGAAGTGTACGCCATGTTTGACTTTATTGTGCTGTTCTTTTTATTTATTTATAACTATATTATGATTGCGATTCAAATTAAAACACTTATGTGTACATAATAACATGTTGACATGGTTTGCAAAAAAAATAATAACCAAGGCTTACATAAAACCGTAAAATTTTCCTTATTTAATATAATCTCCTAATTATCAAAATGATAATCTTACCTTACCCTCACACTATTTACTTCACACTGCAGTTAAAAGTCTGTATTCGCATACGTTTAAGAGAAACGCAAGCACTCGAAGCACGATGTAAATATGTTTATTAACATAAATTATTTGAAAGCACTTTCAACTATAATATCCACTGGATTATCTTACTATATCTTTTTACAGCGATTACGGTAGCAACTAGCAAAGGTGTATATAAACTATCTATGTTTTACAGTGCAACGAATGACCTTTACGCGCTTCATACATAGATTAATGACAGTGAGATTATTGAAAATGAATGTACGCAATATAACTAATCAATTTGTTATCACTTAACTGTTTACTCAACCGAAAACACTCGTGTTTAATAAACTTTATCAAAGTTTTGGAAACTGAATTTAAAATAAAACTTCCACTGCAATATCATCATTGCATTGTTGTTCTGTTATTTAGTCATATTTATAATGTTGCGGCCTTGGATGTTTGACCATGGCCAAAGCAGATGGTTTACCTGTATATGGTATATTATACACACAATACTAATCTCGCGAGCCCGCAAAATTATCAGGTACTAGGTCTAGGGTTGGTTTTAATTAATAAATATGAATTTAATTAAGGATTAGTAGTATTGTGTATTACGTAATGCCATTTGTTAGTATGAACATACATTTATATCGTATAGGTACCTACAGTGGTTTTTACTTTTTTTTAGAAATATCAATCAATATACAGGATGTATCAAATTACGTGTTAACTATTGGGATCTCGCCCATTTGAAGAGATACGATGACGTTTAAATTAGAGAAAAGTTTAGAAATTTTATGCCCACTAACAATCTAAAAAGAAATTACAACTATCTTGCTTAGTTTCTGAAGGAACTAAAAAAACCTGATGTTTTGAATTTTTTATTTTCGGCTATAACTCATTTGTCATACATATTTCTAGTTCACGCATTATTAGGACATTTGTTTAAGATATGTTTAATTTTTTTTTATTAGATTTGGTATAACTGCTACCATTGTTCGTTTTTGACGGTCAACTTTTTTTTGTTATAGTTGTCATTTTAAATTTTTTCATATTTGGATAGAGTTTCTTATTCTGATTTCAACAATTGGCCAACCTCAACTAATGTAGTTTATAACCTGACTATACACCGGGTCTCGTCTCACGTCCAGAAAATCATTAAGCAAATCCGAATTGTTTTGCACATTGCTTATGTAGGTCACAAAACAATCATAGTTGGTTTGGAAGTCCTCAACACAGCCTTCACCTAACCATCACGAGTGTGGAAACTGTTTTGGTCAATTTCAAACCCAACACCACAGCTGGAATTCCAATCACACACTTTTCCTTCTTAACCGTCAAACCCACTGGTTCAAAATTTTTGCCACACCGCCTCTTTTGAATAGTATTGTTCAATATGCAAGTTACCTTATCTAGCCCCGAGAATAAGAAGTTCATAATCATCTAACACTTTGAAAGCACACAAGCTACACCAACAGGAAGACGGCTGTATGAGAAAATAACTCCTTATGTGTTGTTATAGTGACGTAGGGGCTGTTGTCTAGCTCCAACAGTATCTCTTTGGGACTGTAATCAGTCGAAGTCAAAATGCCTTTCTCTACTAACCTATCTAGTTTAATTTATTGTAAAAAAACAATTTTTAACTTCAACAGGTTTTTCATTTTACCTTTATACGTATTTGAACGTGTTTACACGTCATTATCAAAAGCAAGATTACAAGTAAACAGTTGGTGTTGCTATAGGAACAATAAATCTTTATAACTTGATCTTGGTTTTCTATATCTGCGTCTAGATGACTTGATTTCTCATTCCAAAACGTCTAATAACGGTGAATTTAAGAGATCAACAATTTCAAATGCTTCTAGTATATCCAATTTACGTTTGTTATCACAGAAGTGTAAAAATTTTATAGTGTTATTAGATGTCATTGAATGATTGTGTTCTAATAAGTGTTTAGCGTAATTCTATTTATGGGGGAGTTTATACATGTAACAACGTACGTGTTCCTTGTACCTAATATCAAAATTTCTAATTGTTTCTCCTATATAAACCGAAGTATAGTGCTAGCAATTTAATTTGTAGATGCCTGATTCTAGGAAGTTGTCTGTTTTTTCTTTAGCATTAAACAAAGTGTTTAAAATGTTTTTTGTCGTTTTAAAAGTTATTTTACAATTATTTGTTTTGTTTATAATTTTAGCAATTTTTTCTGATTGATTTGCAAAATGTGGAATTGAGGCGTATTTTATTTTATCTGATGAAGTAGTTGGATAAATTTTCTGAATAGCTAATTTATAATTTTTCTCTTTAATTAGGGTATCAATAAGTTGAGTATTATAACCATTATTGTAGGCAATTTGTTTAATAATCGAAATTTCTCTATTATAATTAATTTCACCTAAAGAAACCGTTAAATCCCTGGACCTGTATGCTGCTAATTTATGTGTTTTATGATATCAAGGTCCTGGAAAACAACAAAGGAGTGAAAGTATTTAGAAGGACGACAAACAAGAAGAGAGAGAGAGATCACAAAACTGATAAAGAATGAAGGCACAACAGTAAACGACAGGCAACAGCTTCTTGAGATAGTAGAAGAATTCTACACTGAACTATACAACTCCAAGATAAAAAACAGGATGAATGACGACGAAAGAGAACGAAAGATCCTAAACGTAGGCTCAGAGGATATTCCACCTATAAACAAAGATGAAATTAGGAACGCCATCGAACAACTGAAAAACGGGAAGGCCAGCGGAGCAGATGAGGTAATAGCGGAAATGATGAAACAGGGAGGAGAAACGCTGGTACAACAATTAGAAGAGCTATATAACAAATGTCTGAACCAGGAAGATATACCTGATGACTGGAAAAATGCTTTGGTTATCCTGATCTATAAGAAAGGCGACCTCAAAGATCTAGAGAATTACAGACCCATCAGCCTCCTATCGCAAATATCCAAAACCTTCTCGCGCATTATAACAAATCGCCTAACATCTAAACTCGACTCTTTTCAGCCGATAGAGCAAGCTGGTTTCCGAGCCGGTTACAGCACTACTGAGCACCTGCAAACAGTAAGAATCCTAACCGAAAAGTGCACAGAGTATAATATTTCGATGTGGGTGGCCTTTATCGACTTCAAGAAAGCTTTTGACACGGTTGAAATTTGGGCCATAGAGCGAGCCCTAAAGAACGCAAGAATAGACAGCCGGTACATTAACATAGTCAACAACATATACAAAAACGCAACTTTTCAAATTGAGATGCACGAAACATCTAAGAAAATTGATGTTAAAAGAGGAGTTCGACAAGGCGACCCTATGTCGCCCAAACTATTTACCCTCGCTTTAGAGGATGCAATGAGACATATAGACTGGGGCAATAGAGGCTACAACATCAATGGCGAAAAACTAACACACCTACGGTTCGCCGACGACATTATAGTGTTCGGAAAAACAAAAAACGAACTTGAAAGTATGGTTAAGGACATCAACAGAGCAACTCAGAGCATAGGATTAGATATGAACATTCATAAGACAAAGTATATGACAAGTGAACAAGACATAGACGGAACAATCACTCTCGATGCGAAACAAATAGAACGGGTAAGAACATATAAATACCTAGGGCAGACAATAACAACAGGGAAAGCCAACCAGGAACTAGAAGTGAATGAAAGAATTAGATTAACGTGGGCGGCATACGCGAAGGTAAAAGATGTACTCAAATTAGATATACCGCTCGCCCTTAAAACACAAATCTACAACCAATGCATCTTACCGATAACTACCTACGGCTCCGAAACATGGGTATTCACCAAGTCCATCCTCAACAAATTGAAGGTGAATCAAAGAGCCATGGAACGAAAAATATTGGGTATTACTCTAAGAGACCGAAAGACCAATATCTGGATACGCGATAAAACAAAGGTAGAAGAAGTAACTAGGAGAATAGCTGCACTGAAGTGGAGCTGGGCTGGCCATGTAGCTAGAAACGAGAATGATTGGAGTGGCAGACTGCTCAGATGGAGGCCATGGACACAGAAACGAAGCGTAGGACGACCACAAGCAAGATGGTCTGACGATTTGAAAAGGACAGCTGGTTTCAACTGGTATCGAGTAGCACAACACCGACAAAATTGGAAAAGCATAGGGGAGGCTTATATTCAACGAATAGAGAACAGCTGAGAAAGAAGAAGAAGAAAAGAAGATGATATCAAGAATCGTGTGGTATTGTAATGTCTGTTTGTGTAGGTTTTCTATAAACAGAATATTCAAGTTTATTATTTGAATTAATTTTTATGTTTAAATCTAAAAAGTTATTAGACCTATTTTGTTCAGTTTCTAGTGTAAATGTTATTTTTGGGTGCAAGCTGTTAATAAAAATTAAACATTGATTAACTTAAATGAACTATCAAAACATCTTTCTCGGAATGGTTTGATTCAAATATTTGATCTTCTTGATTTTCCATAAATATATTAGCTAAAAGGGGTAAAATTGGACTTCCCATAGGTAAACCATCTTTGTGTAAATGAATTTTATTATTAAAAGTAAAATAACTTTGATTAATGCAAAGTTATAATAATTGAATCAACTCAGTCCGTTTTATTAATTCAACATTATTGTTAACAAGAATAGTATTTAACAAAGGAATACACTCTTAAGGAGGTATTTCTTAAAACATGTTACTAACATCGAAACTAGTTTAGTTTCAAGTATTTATTGCATGGCAAATTAAATTGGCATAACCTTAAAGTCATGAGCAACATTATCATCTTTTAGTTGTAACTCAATTGTACCTGTTTAAAATGTACCTAAATTACTTGAAAATGCAGACCGATACTACCATTCACCATTCACTTCTTGGCACATAAAAAGTCGGTTATGAAATTCCTACCTTACATTTTCATAAGTTTCTGAAGTGATATTTATGCAAACTGCGTTGCTCCGGTTCTTCAATTGTTTCTGGACGGGCTCTGTACACTTTCGATTTCAGATATCCCCATAGAAAAAAATCTAAGGGGGTTAAATCTGGAGAGCGAGCCAGCTATTTTACAGGCCGCTGCCTACCAATCCATCTTCCAGGAAAATGTCCGTTGAGAAAGTCAGAAACAGGCCAATAATAATGAGGCGGCGCACCGTCTTATTGGAACATAACGTTTTCAGTATTATTTCCAGCCACCTAAGATATTTCTGGTAAAATTCTGTCCTGCAAATGAAAAAGTGGACTACTAGATAAAAAATCAAAGCAATTTTGAATTGAGTGAGTCCATTTGTTCAGAATCCGCCATTTTGTTATGGTTAAATATTTTTTTTTGAAACTCTAGTATCAGACGCAGAACTAAAAGACCTTTCAAATGATGTGTCACTCGACCCCCCTTTTCATAAAAAAAAATATTCAAAATGTCGCCCAGCCGCCATTTTGAATGATACAAAATTTAATTATTGGCTAAAAAATAGTATTTAATTTCCTATTAAAGCGCACCAAATTTTGTGGTAAAATATCAAGTCGTTCAAAAGTTAGTTAGGGGGGTCGGGTTACTTTATAGACTCCTGCTCCATGTATGGAGCAACGTTTACTCATCAATTAATACGAGTAAACGTCAAAATTAAAACAAAACTAAGAATCGTACACTAGATCTGTCCCAAAAAGGTGTTTTTTGTGAGATATTCAATGGTTATCCATACATTATGGGTTAATATTTGGCAAAAAAACAGTGCTCTGAATTCTTCTTGAAAAGAGCTTTCACACGGCATACCGTTCCTTTAAAAAATTAGGATCAAGTCACTGCGCCGTGGCACGTGATTTTTTAGCAACAGCAATATGCTTAAAATGTGGCTGGGATAAAACTCTCACTAAATTGTGAAATACTTAATTTGTTAAGATGAAACCAAATACACTTAAATACACCATAAAATAGAAAAACATATTTGGCCTCTGAACACTCGGTATATTACACTGTGCTAAACTAGCCATTGTCACGGCTTTTATAATTTTTCTGTTTGGTTGCTGCGCGTAAAGTTGGTTATCATATTTAGTTTTTTCTCTGCCATTCTGTTTGTTTTTAGCATTATTGAAGCTCTAGAAATTGTCACTAATTTTTTAAATAATGCCTTAGGTATACCCACTGTAAGTGAAATTGGCGTGCAATTTCTTTTTTCAAATTTCTAGAACATGTGTTTGTATGCTGAATATATATTTACAGCACTAAACAACACCAACGAAGCACTAACGATTGTTGATATTGTTAATATTGGAGGTTACAATAACGTTCAACTGGATTCTCACTCTAGACATACTGGAGGAATAATAATTTACTTTAGGCCACATATAAATGTAAAAATTATAAAAGAATATGTTTCTCAGTGGAATTACTGGGTCCTACTTGTAAATATTAATATCAACGGTTTAACACTAATGTGCAGTGTGCTTTATCGTTCACCGAGTTGTAACCAAAGAGTGTTTTTACTATTTTTGGAACAATTGTTTGAGAAGATTACAGATGTATATACACATACAAACATAATATGTCTTGGAGATTTTAATTTTAATTGGAAGAATGAAAACGATACATACACAAATGCACTTAAAGATATAATAATGGGCTTTGGATTCAGGCTATTGATGACGGAGTACACAAGGATAACTAGTACGTCAAAAACACTGATAGATCTTGTAATAACAAATTGTACAAATGTAAATAGTAGAGTTAACCATATACCAAAAATTACTGATCATAGCATAATTATAGTAGAAATATTGACGAAAGGAATAATAAAGGCAACACGTGAGAACACAAGACATGTAAAGGTAAATTATGAAAAAGTAAAAAATGAATTGATTGGGGCCGATTGGAACTATATTTCAAGTAATATAAATGTAGTGTATAGCACTTTCTATAGAAATGTAATAATTGCATTAAAGAAGAACTCGATAGAAAAATTAAGTGCCAAGAAAACAAACAAGCCATGGTTTAATCAAGATGTAAAGATGGAGATTTAATTACCAATGAACCGGTGGACTGGGAAGCTTATAATATTCATAAGAAAAATGTTAAATATAAAATAAGAAGTGCAAAAAAGTCTTATTATGATAAAATGATTGATAAAAACAAAGGTAATCAGAAAAAAATGTGGAAAACTATAAAAAACATTATTCAAGAAGACAAAAAAGAATCAAGTTTGGAAATTGAGTTTGACAGAACAACGGAAATAAATAATGAAAAAATTGCACGAAGATTTAACAACTATTTCATAGATAGTGTTGAAAGTATAATAGCAACAATAAACTGCAATGGATATAACGTAACTGAAAATATACCGGAATCAAAGGAACAGATACAAAATTTAAAAAAAATAACTATAGAGAACCTAAAAAGAATAGTGTGTAAACAAGTTAACAAAGGCAGTCCCGGTGAAGTTCATATGAATACCTTAAAGAAGCTGTTTTGTGTCATGGAATTTGCATTGCTAAATATAATTAATCTATCGATATCAGAAGGTGTAGTCCCTCAAGATCTCAAAATTTGGACAGTAATACCTATTCCAAAAGTGAAATCGACAAAGAAAAGCGAAGAATTTAGACCAATAAATATGCTAGCAGCAACTGAAAAGATTTTAGAAGCGGTGGTATATAAACAAATTAGGGAGTTTATTGAAAAAATGATATATTAACAGAGTACCAATCAGGATTCAGACATAATCATTCTTGAGAATCGGCACTACAGTATGTTATCAATGAGTGGAAGGAGGCACGAGATGAAGGCAAATCGGTTTGTGCAATATTTCTAGATTATAGAAGAGCTTTTGAAACTGTGGACAGGAACACTCTTATTGAGAAAATGTATAAATACGGTATAAGAGGAAAGGTGTTGCAATGGATTAGAGACTATCTGCACAACAGAAAACAAATTACAAAATGGAAAGAAAAGAGGTCCAGCCCAAAGGATGTAAACATAGGAGTACCACAAGGGAGTATTCTGGGGCCCTTACTGTTTGTCATTTATATAAATGATATTGTGAAAATTGTCAAAAAGTGTAAAATCCACATGTTTGCAGATGACACCCTAATATACCTAGCAGGAGAAGATTTAAATTCATTAATTGATAGTGTTAATAGTGATTTATGTTTGGTTAATAATTATCTAGCAGGAAATAAACTGAAGTTAAATGTAATGCTATGATATTTAGAGGTGTTTGATTTGACTGGGGTATTGTGGTTGCTGGAAGGCAATTTTTGGAATGCTTGCTGCAGTTCAATTTACATTTGGAGAATTATGAAGACTTGTAAGATTTTAATATTCTAACTTATAAACTCAGGGTTGCGTATTTTTGCTAGAATTCCTGTTATAAATTCTAATAATTGTTATTTTTCATATGGTTTGTTTTCACTGAAAGAAAAGAAAGACACAATAGATTGATACGAAGACTATTTATGTTAATTGTAATTATAATTTAATTCAGAATTGTTAAAAAGGTTTAATTTATAAGAAGTTTTAGAGATACTTGATTTGTGCGTCGACTAATGTCAGTTAGGATGTCAGTGTCATTGTGACAAACATATAAAAGGATACTCTTGGACATGAGATTTATGTGTTTGTTTTAAAAAATGGGGATCAAAGGAGGAAGACAAAAGATAAAAAAAGAAGGGAGAATTTGTTTTAATTAGTTACGGCTCGTCTTTGAAAAAAAAGACAGAGAATTTGATATCCTCTGGATGAAAACAGAAAGAACGAGTTTAAAACGTAATGTAAACTGATTTATAATATAAAAGAAGAAAATATAAGTGATTATCTACGAATTGTGAAAAGTACAGAAGTATTACAAGTAAAAGGCGATCGAGAAAGTTTCTTCGTTTGTGATGATGGTAAAAGCAAGTTGGAATTAATATAAAACAGATCAGAAGAAGATTCGGATTAAGGGCGAGTATTATTTGTTGTTCGAGAGGCCAGCAGAACGAAATAGAGGTTGGACACTCAGCGTTTTGCTAGAGCGAGGAATGTCCTAATAAGAAGACGCTAAGATAACTGAAGTGTTCTAATTTAAAAAAAAGACGATAATAATTAATAAAAACTCATTTAATTTTTTCGGAAACCACATTTTGAAATTCATTTAATAAATAAAAACTTATTTTGTAAAGTTGATATCGTTGTGTGTGTTTATTTCTATTTAAAATTAATTTAAATAACTTATTTACAAGCTAATAACGACCCTGAGAAAATTAGAAGAGTCTCATAGCAAGTTTGAATTTAATTGCGTGAATTGCAGACAGTTTAGGGATTGTTTTCTAGTAGTCACAAGACCAAGCATATCATTGCAGTAAATAAAAGCAAAGGTATGTTAATATCAAGTCAAAGTTGTTTAGATGCATTTAATGTAAATAACCTTAAGATTGTAATAGATGGTTGTGAAATAGAAATGGTAGACGAAGTGAAATACCTAGGTATAATAATTGACAGAAAGTTAACTTTTAAATCATACTTAAATGTACTTCAAAAAAAGATAGGTAAAAAAATTGTTTTTTTAAAAAGAATAGGGCCACATTTATCATTATATTCAAAATTAACTGTATACAACACTATGATCTATCCTCATTTTACATACTGCAGTACTATTCTTTTCTTACTAAACGATTGTGAATTACAGAAGTTACAAAATTACAGAACCGTGCTATGAGAGCATTATTACATTGTAATAGATTTACTAGAATTATATTTATGTTGGAATGTTTAAATTGTCTATCAGTTAAAGAGCAACTTCAGTTTAATTGCATGGTCTTTATATACAAAATTGTAAAAGGTATGTTGCCCAAATATTTGACAAACTAGACAAAATGATAATTACTATATTACAACAAAAAATAAGTCTCAAACAATGAATAATATATTCCACAAGGGTTTGGATTTGTACAATCAACTGCCAGAAATTGTAAAAAACAATAAAACTTTACATACCTTTAAGAGTAGTTTAAGAATGCATATTATTACATATAGAACAGGGTAATTTAGGTGTTATAGATTTAGAACTTATTATTTTATGTTGTAGGTACCTATTTGTGTTAGTAAAATATTATACATTCGTAAAACGTTGGTGATATGTATTTAGTTATTTGTAACCATTGTAACCATTGAGTTATTAATTAATAAACGTATTATTATTACTAGTGTTGTCGTTGGTGCTTAAGGTATGCAGACTTGGTGAGCGTAAAAATGGTAGGTAATTCTCTTCTACTTCCTAATAGATTTGTCTGTTTAATTTTTATTTAGGGCATTAAAGACTACTACGATTTGGTGATCGCAACCACACGTTGCACCGATAAAAGATACGTATATAGATATGCCACTGTTATACACAATTTTAAAACAAATATTTACACTAGCGACAATACAGTGTTAGTAGTTGGAATTAAAATTTTACGTAATAATTTTTAAGGTAGGCGTTCGAGAATTTTCCGAATATTTAAAATCGATATCGAAACAGCGCCATAGCAACGTAAAAGTGAACGTAGTTAGAACTAAACTTTTCTCAATTTTTGCCTATGGAGTTACACACGCATGGTGTGGTGATTTGTAGCTATTGACCAAAAAGGATAATAGGAAGTCCAGTTTTTACACGAAATCACTATACTATTAAATATATTTTGTTAACTTGTTGTAACTTTGGAATATTCGTAAGCAAAACAAACTGCAACTCTGAGTGTTAGATAAAATGCATAAGTAATAATTTATACTATATAATTTCTATTAAGTAAATACAATATGTACAAATCCAATAACACATAATTGTACAAAGTCAACACAAACACTGTATATACATTATTTGAACATTTTACAAGCAACTAAAATCACTGAACGACATTTTCATTGTGATATTTGCCGTTGGTCATGAAAATGCCTTCTGTGTCCTGATTCTTGTAGTTTACATTATTTTTGGTTTCCGAGTCAGAATTACAGGTTACCTTCGATTTTTGTCTCATGGAAAAATATATCGTCGCTCCAATAGCAACAATAAAATTTAAAAGAGCTATTACTGTGGCGGTAAATGGAAACCCGCAGTGCTCTAAAAGTGCTCCACCCACTGCAGGGCCTAATACCTCACCCAGTGAATACACACATGACCACAAGCCTGCAACAATGCTGTTCGTTCCTAAACTGTCTCCAAGCCCCCCTTCTCTATAACAATAAAAAATTTATAATACAATAAACATTTCAGCGTTTAAAATAGTTTATGCAAGGATTGTAAAATTGCAATATAAAGTGAAAAGAAATCATACCGTTCAGTATTTTATAAACACACCTGCTACGTTCACTAAATACCTTGGTCTTTTTGCTAATCAAATTTATTTAAGAAATGTTCATTTCGGGTAGGTTCCTTGTTATTTGCTGTGATAATCTTTTATCACTATTTATTTGAGTAATGAAAAATACCTACTTTCATAAATTCGAATTATAAAAGATGCAATAGTGTACCAATTTTCATATTTTTACAAGTCAACAAAAACGCATTGGTAAACGTAGGTACTCCTACTTCTGAACACCAATAACGCTTTTTGATAAATAAAATAGGAAATTACACGATTCGAAATAGAAACGAAAAACGCGCTAATAAAAAAAAGTAATTTTCATTGAACAAGTTCACTGCATTTCTACTTACACAGCGCTGTCCAACAATCCTTGAAACGTTGGCATTAGTCCCATGCCAACTGAAATTCCAAGTGTTGATAGAGCAATTATATTTAACCATATGGAACTAAAAATGTAGGAGTATAACAAATTACAACTGCTGTTTTATTATGTAATTAATCTACATACTCTTCAAGATATACAAAAATAGGAGACGGTCCAACTAGTAGAAGACTTAACGAACTAAAAATTAGCCCACCAACCATTAGATACCAATAGTTGCTCAGTCTGTCCACAAACCAACCGCATGCTGGACAGGACACGCCATACGTCGCTGACAATAAAAGAAATATCATTCCAATGTTGCCAGCAGTTAAATTGAACTGAAACACTTATCTTAAGAAATAAATTTACACATTGATAAAATAAATTACCTTTCTTAAATGCGGTTCTAGCGTAGGATCCAAAAAACTCCATGTTATGGACACTACTATTATTATAAGACAGGTTACTATCGTTGCCGGCAATTTTAATAAGCTCAGCATAGATCCACAGTCTTTGTCAACTCTACATTCTAAAAAATATTTCCACAGTTAAAAGTTAACAATAAATTTGAACTTACCTTCACCTGACTGAAGTAAGAATATGTTAACGGGCGCCAGAGAAATAGTGAATACACCCACGACATAGAAAGGGAGCCCAAAACCTCCAATCTTCCTAGAAAAATGATTCTGTGTTACTGCATTTATAATATAAATAATAACTTAGATGACGCATCAATTCTCTTATCTTCTTGGTTTTTTAACATGCTCATGCTAACATACAAATTTGGTATATTAATAGCCCAAATACTATTAGGTACCAAATTGTACGCTGATCTGTAAATAAGTGTTAAACACATTTTTTTAAATCGTTTTTATTTCAAATATCAAGAAGTCAAGAAAAAAATTTGCAATATTTTAAAGTCTCTTTTGTATTTACAAAACCCTACATGTGAAGATAGTGATACCAAGAAACATTACTTCGATTCTGGTTACAAATAGTTTTCTAAAGTGTTGCTTTTCTAATGAACGTTTAAGCCAAAGTGATCATAGATGATAGTAGAATAAGATTCTCCAATTAATTTTTAGATGCAACATTATTTAGGGGGGCTAATTTGCATTACAAGTTCGAGTTATTACTTTGGCTCCTAGTTTCCTTAAACCTCAAGGAACTATTTATCAAAAAAAATTATTTTAGCATAAACAATTCCTGAAAAATGTTGATTGGTAAATGTAGGTACCGATTTGACTATGTGCCATACAATGTCTTGTTCGTTGCGTAACCGGGATCTTCTCATCCTTGTACAGTGCAGTCAACAAATGTAAAAATATGTATATATGGCGTGTTGCAGCTGCCCTTTGTGAAGTAATCGCCGTGCGCGCAGTTTGTAGGACGGTATTTTATGTTAAATAAAGTAAGTGAATGCACAACTGTGAGAAAATGATTAATTAATAAAATAAACTTTGTAATTCTCACAAAAACTTTCTGTATTTTAAATCTACATTTCGACTGCTAGCAGTCATCGTCAGTACAAAACAAAGAATATGAACCACAAAAAATCTGAAGATTACAACAACGATGTGGAAACTTTCCTTAAGCCTGGGGATTAGGAAATCACAAATTACCGATAGGTGATCTGAATGTATAGTTTCGGGGTTCCTCCCCTCTTGCAGTGCGTTAAATTTAAGTAATGGAAAGTTTGGAATCCAACCCGAATTTTGGAATTTGTAGATAAATCTGCTTTCCCATGCGTCGAGTTCTCTGCTGATTTTTTTTTTACCGATTTTAGGAGTTTTTGAATCAGACAGTAGAAGAGGATGTTCTGAATCTAAAATGTGTACTGCCCCGCATAATTTTCTTATCTATTGAAGCAAAAATGAGGTAAGTGCTTTTTAAAACGTGTGCCTAGTTTTCTCTTCGTTTGGACTATATACTGTTTGGAGCATGTGGGCAAATTTAGGCAAATCCTAGATTTATTTTCAATTCGTACAGGCTCTTTAGTGTTACCGAGGAGATTTTTAAGATTATTTTTGTATTTTTGAAATAAACTTCTAATTCTATTATGAATAGTAGATAACATGTCAAAAGGGCTCGATTCTATTATGAATAGGTGGATAACATGACCAAAGGGCTCGGTATTTTTAGGAATCCGATCTGTCTTTTTATGTGTATTTTTGGGAGAAACCTGCTTTTAAGCGATTACTTTGTGTAAGATGCGGTTAACTAATGAGGGGGGGGGTAGCCATTTAATCTTGCGATTTCGTGGATATAATTTAATTCTTTATTGTGTTATATTTGCGTCAGAGGTATGTTAAATAATTTATAGTAGTGAAACGTAGTACGTATGTGATGAGAGTCTTGCATAATGTATCTGTCGGCGTTTGCACTTTTCTGCAAATATCAAATTTAATATTTCCGTTGACGGTTTTAACAACTTCAAGTCTAAGAACGGAAGTTTATTGGATTTTTCAGTTTCATTTGTGAATTTTATAGAAGGATACTGCAATGATATGCGTGTGCATGTACCTACTACAAAACAATTCCCTAAATGCCCGCAATTCACGCAATTCTAAATTATATTTTCTATGAGACTCTTTATTAACTTTCTCAGGGTCGTTATTTAGCTTCTAAGACAAGTTATTAATATATAAATTTGAGATAGGATAAACACAAAACAATATCAACGTTACAAAAAAAAGGTTTTATTTAATAAATCAATTTTCTAATGAAATTTTCGAAAAATCAAATAAATTTTACTAAATGCTATCGTCCTTTTAAAACAGAACACTTTTCTTAACGTCTCCTTATTGGGATATGCTTCAGTCGAGCAAACGATGAATGTCCAACTTCTACTTCACTAGTTTGCAGGTTCCTCAAGTAACCACAAACACTCGCCTTTAGTCTGAATCTTCCTCTGGTCTGTTTTATATTATTTTAAACTTGGTTTTACCACCATCACAACTGGAAAAACTTTCTGGATCGCTTTATACTTGTTATTATTCTGGACTTTTCACAATTCGTTGATAATTAGTTATATTTTCTTCTTCTATATTCACAATCACTTTCACATTACTTTTAAACTCGTTTTTCCTCTTTATTCATCCATAGGATATCAAAATCTCTGTCTTTGTTTGCAAAGACGAGTCGTAACTAACTAAACAAATTTTCCATTCTTTTGTCTTCCTTCTTGATTCCCATTTTTTTGAACAAACAAATAAATCTCATGACAATGAGTATTCTTTTATACGTTTGTGACATTGACACTGACATCCACAATGACATTAATCGATGCACAAAACAAGTAAGTCTAAAACTTCTTATAAATTAAACCTTTTGAACAATTCTGAACTAAATTATAATTAAAATTAACATAAATAAAAATCGTATCAATCTGATTGTGTTTTTCTTTTCTTTCAGTAAAAACAAACCTCACAAATATGAAAAATATAAATTATTAGAATTTATAACAATAAATTACAACAATAATACGCAACCCTGAGTTTAAAAGTTAGAATATCAAACCCTTACAGCCTCCACAAACCTCCAATCTCAAATTGAATTGTAGCAAGCATCCCAAAAATTGCCTTCCAGGAACTACAATACCCCAGTAAAAACATACACCTCCAAATATCATAGCAATACATAATGTTTAACTGTCCCAAGAAATTTTGTAAAATTAGAGATTTATCAATAATATCGTCTACGTATCTGAACCAAATTCGAGAAAATAAAAAAAATATTTTAGCTTTCTTCTTTTTCAGGCGATTCATGAAGATGTTTGCCAAAAACGGAGATAACGGGTTTCCATTAGCAATAGCGTGGGCGAGATGTTATAATTTTCCATTAATTGTAAATGTATTTTCTTTCATGCACAAGTCTGTTAGTGTCATATATTCGGAGATTTGATCTGAAGTGATCTTTTGTGTTTTGAAATAGTTTTATAGAACTATTACTGCATATTGTACTGGAATGTTGGAAAATCACGAAGCAATATCGAAAAATATTATCATTTCGTTGTTTTGAATTTCTGTTTGCTTGATGGAGTTGGCCAATTGTAAATTATTTTTTACTGAACAGCGGTTGTTGGCGGTAAATGACAAACGTCGTGCAACAAGCCACTTATATAGATATTAAGTAGGTTGGACTATTAACACCAGAAACGATAAGTCTCATTGAAATGTCTTTTATGAGGAACCACAACCTCCCCTCCCGTCGTGTCTTAAAGTTAAGTATTTTATAGCGTTATGTGCTCGTGGACATTCTAATCCGCCCAGCGCAGCGATTAAAGTTTTACCTTTAACGGCTCGTAAGCATCCTATTCCGCCCAGCGTTTAAGGTTTTCCTTTAGCCGCTCTCCACTCCGCTCAGCGCTTAACGTTTACGTTTCGCTGCTCGTATACGCCCTTTTCTGCCCAGCGCTTGAGATTTTACCTTTGACTGCGCGTGGGCATCCTGTTTCGCCCAGCGCTTAAGGTTTTCCTTTAGCCGCTCGTGCGCTCCCCACTCCGCCCAGCGCTTAAGGTTTACGTTTCGCTGCTCGTAGACGCCCCTTTCTGCCCAGCGCTTGAGATTTTACCTTTGACTGCGCGTGGGCATCCTGTTTCGCCCAGCGCTTAAGGTTTTCCTTTAGCCGCTCGTGCGCTCCCCACTCCGCCCAGCGCTTAAGGTTTACGTTTCGCTGCTCGTAGACGCCCCTTTCTGCCCAGCGCTTGAGATTTTACCTTTGACTGCGCGTGGGCATCCTGTTTCGCCCAGCGCTTAAGGTTTTCCTTTAGCCGCTCGTGCGCTCCCCACTCCGCCCAGCGCTTAAGGTTTACGTTTCGCTGCTCGTAGACGCCCCTTTCTGTCCAGCGCTTGATATTTTGCTTAAAGTATTTACAAGAAGACTTGGCCCACTTTACTTGCAAAGACCTAATTCATTATCTGGCCATGAGTACCGAATTAAACATGTAAGACTGTATTAAGAGTTGCAACAAATGATAACAGAAGTACAAATAAAGCGTATAAAAAATTTTAAAAGGTTTTTGCAACTGTTATAATTTAACACAATAAATTAATCACTTGCATACAATCGAGATAGTTACAGTTGGCTTGTTTAAGTTTAGGCTGGCCGTATTATAAAGATGATCAATATAAGATTGATTGTTGCTTATCATTATTGATTAAGTTTTCAGTAAATATCGCAAAAGGTAATTACATTCTTAGAATATTTCATATTTAGCTTAGTTAATGGTAGTTGTGAAAGTGATAGCGGAGACGGTTTCAGTTCAAGAGGTGAGGAAGAACAAGAATAGGTGCTTAAAATTGTATGCAAAATGTTTTGCTGCGTGAATTTTTACTGTGAATTAAATGAGTAGATAAATAAATTATTTGTACACATTATTTTGTGTCGTATGTAAAGATGTAATTATTACATTACGATTTGAAACGATTTTGTAATTATGTTTAAACTTTTTCGTGAAAAACAAAATTCTTACAAATTCTAACTTAATATATACCAAGCTTTTTCTGTGCTAAATAACACCCAAAAATATAAATTGCAGTCTTAATAATGCAAATCGTTATACAGTGAGTTTTTCTTTTTTGTATACATACCAGCTATGCATATTTTTATAAAAAACATGTCAATGTATTGTTTTACTGCAATCTGTAGGCAACCAACTATACACTACATTTCAAAGCTTCAATTTTTGAAAAGAATAGTCTGCTGTGGAAACAGTAATCAAGTTGTTTAATGTCAAATTAATAGCAATCAAATTTGAATATTTTGAATTTAGCATAAAATTTGTGTATTGCTTTTTTTTATGTTTTCAAAATAATAGTTTTAGTAAAAAATTTTTGACATTCAAATAATTTTGCGTTTATTCACAAACATACTCACTGAACATAACCTCACACTATGAGGAATAACCTTTCTCTCTCTATTATTTTCTGTACAGTTGGTTGCCTATAGATTGCAGTAAAAGAATGCATTGACATGTTTTTTATAAAAATATACATAGCTGATATGTATACATAAAAGAAAAACTTACTGTATGTTTACTTTGCAGGTAAAGTGTGTCAATTCTCCCTGTAAAGACTATGCCATAAAGTAGAATTTTAAGATTGTGTAAAACATATTTTTCTAACTACTAGAGCCCTTAAGCATTAGTTTACCTAGACTCACGTCTGCTTCTTTTGGGGCTACGACTATAGCTTCCTGTCTGGCTACAACTTTATGTGTGAATACTTTTGAAAATATCAAAAGTAAAAGTTTCTAAATTATAGGAAAGTCCAGTCGAAGTGCTTCGCTCATTTTATACATTACAATATTTTTGCTACTTGGTATAATTGTTCTTAGAAACAGAGTCGTTTGTAAATATTTGTACGTATTAAAACGGGTTAATAATAGTGAAACTAATTGTGCTTGATCTATGAGATATCGTGATTAGAACAAAACGAATACTTACGGCGAATAGTAGCCCCCCAACAGCTGGACCGACGCTCATTCCTAATCCGACAAACGTTTCTAGAATGCCCTGAAAATAATCTATAATTTAATACAAAATGTATAAAACAAAAAAACTATATTGTTAAAGATATTTAAATTATTACACAGTTGTTGAAAACAAAATGAAAAATACTGTTACATACACCACACACGCATACATAGCAAATAATTAATCATCTATACTGTGTGTCTACGGATGGGGTCCAAGAAAGAGAAACCTTTTTTATTTTTGATTTCTCAGAAAATTTTACTCTTTCAAAGATATTTTAAAATTGTTAATTGTATTGTTTCGTTAATTTTTGAACTTAGAACAAAAACTAAGGGAAAAATGTTAATGTAGTAGGTAGCTGTCATCTATTTCTGATATTTTAGTATTGTCATCAATTAAGTGAGTGACGTTTTGTAGCTGAATTTAGAAACAGGATTAAAAGGCGCGCGGGGAAGGTTAAGGTTATATTGAAAATATGTTATTATTATTGTTGTTATTTTAAACAGATAGTTCTGGTTTGAACAGAGCCAGTAGATATACTTAAATACCGACACGATTTGACGTTTCTCAAAAGACAACAATAACGATGTACTCTGCAAAAGACTCTCCAATTGCTGTCGCATTTGACATTTTGTTGTGTTGTTTTAAATATTAAAACTTCTTTTTCGAACTGAAAAAGTATTTTTAATCAAAAAACCATTACTTTTACTAATTGTAGAAACATTTCGCACAGGATTCATACACTTGAGAAGAATAAATAAACTGAAGGGGGCGGTTTAGCGCCACCTGCTGGACGGTCGACCGTCTTGTTGCCTTTTTACATTCCTGTCGATACTTTGTTACATATATTGGCTTTAGTTTTGAATACAGTGACTTTCTATAAAAAATAACTTTCTACATCAAGTCACTGTAGTTTTGAATATTCATGTACTGTCAGACTTATTATAAGTAAATGTCAATGTGATTAGTCTACTACAATAACATATTTTTACGATTTATTTTAAGTACAAAATTTAATGACTAAATATCACTAACATTTTCTATGGTGACTAACCTAAAATATTTTTGCATGTTTGGAGGGATGAAAATAACTATTTTTTAAAGAGTATAATATTCTGAGAAATCAAAAATAAAACAGTTTTCTCTCTTTTAAAACTCATCTGTAGACACACTGTATACATTGTACTGTCTTGTACAATATATTAAAAAATAATAAATACTACCTACCCTAACAGTTCCTGCATTATGTGGAAAAATACTCATTACAACTACATATCCTGCTGTGGAGTAAGCACTGGCACCTAGAGCTTCCAGTCCACGGATCGCGAAAGATAATATCGTAAAAGTATTGTTGTCGTGGACAAACTCAAGGCATCTATAACAATACAAGAAACACTTAAGTTTAAAGAAAATAAACAGCAAAAGACTGTTAAAGCCTCTACGTGGGAATGATTTTTTAAATTAGTTTTGCCGATTTGTATTAACAGAAAATCAAGTTTTCTTTCTTCTTCTTCTTCTTCTTGAAAGCATTTGGTCACAATAAGCTAATATTTTTATAATTTCTAAAGAAACTGAAGGCGGCCGCGGGCTAGCGGTTAGAGTGTTGGACTGCTATGCTTGGGGTCTGGGTTTCAAATCCCAGTACCGGAACATCGGATTTTTAACGGCCGTTCTCCCTCGCAAGGCAATGGCAAACCAGTGAGGTATTCTGCCTAGAAACCTTTCTCTGGAGAAGAAGTGCTTGCACTTCCTGCGGTTCGGAGCCCGCGTTAAACAGTAGGTCCCCTATGTCTGTGTTATTCATTAAGCACGCTCACCACAGGCATAGGAAAGAAAGTCACCACGCTCTGTCGAGAGCAAAGGACTCTAAAAAGAAGAAGAAAGAAACTGAAAAACAAGGGGTTTGGTGGGATCGGTGAATGCTACTTTGGTAAGTCTAAAGAAATGTTAATCTTGGTACTGGAGCTTTCAAAAACCTAACATTAGCGAACATTAAGAAATTAATCTGCGCACTCCAGGAGTAACAGAATGCAAATGCACATTTAATAGTTTAGCAAATTATTTTAGAAAAATATAATTAAAAATTTCTAATTTTAAAATAACCTAATGTAGTTAGCGCTAAGAAACATATTTTTATATTTCGTTTCATAATCCGATACAAACGTGAAAAGACTTAATCGTCAACAACTAAAAACTGTGCGCAGAGAAAAACCTGTGTACACAGTTTGAGATGTGTAAGTTGTCAGTTCGTTTAAAAATACAAAAAAAGCTACTTGGATATTATTTTCTAAAACCGCGATACTTACCCAAATATAATACTGCATATTCCCGATGTTAGTATGCCTGCCACAAATATAAATTTTACTCCGACTCTGGGCAGCTAAAACAGATCACTCGTTTGATTAACTCACACTTAGGCTAAAAATAATAATAATTAAAAATGACAACCAATAAATAATAATAAATGTAACTGGAACTCGTTGAATTATTAAATAAATTCGTATTATCCCGCAAAATATTACAAAAAGTTTCAACCGCAATGTTAACGGTTTACTATTATTGGCCTCGACTAACGTGTCATTAATCAAGAATTTCTTTCGAACCATTTTTTGAGAAAACAGCGAATTTATTGATTATTTCATACATGCATTACAAAAAATGATAATAAAAATTAACAACCAGTCAAATGGCCCGACGACGTTTCGTTGACACAACCAATAACTTAACATTACAGTAATTATAACCCGTCACTCCTAGCAACGGGTTATTATAGCATCGTCACCATTAGTTACCTGAGCAAATAAAATTCTAAAATCCTAATGTCAAAAGATTTCTAAATAAAATGTTTATTTTTCTAAAATAAGCGTTGCAAATGTAACGCCAACTCCATTAAACTATCAAATAAATTGCTTTTCTCAAAGTTTCTAGAAAAATTGACGGTTGACATTTAAATTATTGGCCCTGCACCAAATGTCAATATGAACTGTTAATTTTTTTCATAGCAACTATTTAAAAAAAAACTTATTTAGTGATAATTAAATGGGTTCTTGTAACATTACTACTGATAATGAGATCTTGTTATATTGTTCATGATACTAATCCTTAGGGAAACAATATACTTACAATTTTTCCAAATATAGGAGAAAATATAAACATTATTAAAGCGTAAAAACTAAAAACAAATCCTGCTAGTGTTTCTGACATCCCTCTAGATTCTGCTTCTTTTGGAAAAAATGGAGCCATTATAGACATTGAGCAAAAGCTCATGAAATCCACCGCTGCTAGCAAACATAGCGCAATCTTTTGTTTGCACGAAAATGGCTTTTTCGAAACATCGACGTCGTTACTGTAAATAAAAATAAGGATCTATAAATTTCAAAATACAACCTTGAGCAAAATTTGACAAGTTTAAATTGCGTTATTAAACTATTAAAATAAACAAACCAATATTTGTATGTGAGAAAGTTTTGATACTGTTTGCTCTAGTATTAGTGTAGTACAGAAGTAAACGTTACCTAATTTAACGCCCAATTTCATCAATTCGAACCGATTTGCGAACATTGACTTTTTTGCGGCTTTTAAATCTAAATTGTAGCACTTACTCAGTATTATCGTTGTAGTCACTATTTCCAGTATTTTTATGGTTGTAGTCTAGCACCTTGGTATCAGTGATGTATTTTTTATCCTTCGCCAATTCCATTATCTGAAATGATATTTTTTTTTGTATATCTATACTGTTTGGACTCAGAGGGTATGAACATCGTACGGGAAGTAACAAATTTAAAAGACCGATTTGTGGGTTTAGGAATTATATTTTTATGACTATTTTTTAACCATTTAATCTACAGAGTGCCCCGAAAAAAGTAGATTCCGGGAGTGAAGATATGTCCATTCAACTAAGCTAACTTGCTTGAAGTAGAAATTGATAAAACAGATGTATTGTCTCCAAAACGGTTTAAGCTATACCTTTGAAATTTACCATGAAAAATGATGAACTACGAATCAGTAGCGCAGGCACAATTATCTTAAACTGGTTAGAGATTTAAAAGACTTGAAGAAAAAAGCACAAAAATATTGTCAGATATTGTATTGTCATACTAGTCGTTACAGATATATTTGACCTTATAAAGTGAAACGTACAATAAACGTACCATAACTTAAATTTTAACACAAATCCAGTTATTAACGTATTATTCAAAACAAGCTGCCAGATCGACATAATTATTATATTCGCTGTAGAGAAACACATTTATGAAAAATGGAAATTTGTGAAATTAAAAACATTTCCACAATTTTGGATATTTTCAGTAAAACATTGCTCCTAAGCTGGTTGCATGTTTATTATTTTACTTTGCAGGCTCATAGAGCTAGCGATGGGCTATAATTCGGTTGATGCCCAAACCACTTATGTCTCTGTGATGTCTTCTGTAAAATTTTGAAAAACGAAATTTTTGCCGTTTTTATTTAATATACAAGAGACCATGAAACATTTCTGTTTAGTTAAGTAGCTCATGAGTGATGGTAGAATAAGATTCACAATTTAATTTTTAGGTGTAGCAATATTTAGGAGGGTTATTGTACATTTCTTATTAAAGCTTGTGAAAGACTAATAAGTAAGATAAATGAAACTCGAAGCCTTTCCACCAAAATATTAAATTTTTTACTAAACTACAATTTTTTGTGGGAAAACTATTAATATTTATGCCAATTGTTATTTTCTCGCATTTTTATCTTAGAACTGTTAATAATTGCCAAAAAGTCAATACTTGAATAAACTTACTTTCTATGTAAAAAAACAGAAGTTTTGCAGATTCTTCTGAACTAAACGGCTTCTTAAGTACAATTTTACTCTTTTCAGAGAAATTAGTCATGGGTATAGGTATAAAATTAATCGCAATACATTTTACAATTTGGAAAAAGTCCCTACTACTTGTTCATCGCGTATGTACTTTAGTAAGGTTGAAGCACAAACGGAATTAATTTTAGCTTGCAGCAGAAAAATTTTGCATAAAACTAAAATAGTAGTATCTATTTTTATATCATTTTCTTTCAACTTATCTAAATTTAGCAGAGAACCATAGTTTTCAAGCGTCCCTTAAAATTCGGCGTCTTGGGGCTACAGTCCTAATAGCCACATAAGTAATTGCGGCAATCTGTATTATGTGTTCCTTACTATATTTTCATATTATCCTAATAGGAAGCAGTAGTCGTTGTTTGAGAGAAGCACTTCGCCTGTACTTTCTCATACTTTAGATATTGTTACTTACCATATATTCAGAAGTATTTTATTATTAACGTTTTACACCCCAACGCTGACTACAATAACATCCCACCACTCTTACAACAACTCGAAAGCATATCTGTAAAATGGGCGAAGCACTTCGCCTGTACTTTCCCATACTTATACAAAATCATTACTTTTATATATCTAATGACAACAACTACAGCACATCTAATTGAAAACTGTTTGGAGTTGTACAGTATTTAAATATAAACCCTTTCTAATCCCTTATTGCAAGACGGACAACTTATAACAGTCATAACTCACAAACTACCTGAGTAGAAAATTCAGGGTGGTACGGTAGCTACCTATCGGGTCGCCTTCATCTGTCTATTATACAGGGTTCGTTATAATGACGTGATACTTTTCATTATTATTAATATTAACGTACACATTCTGCCATTTATTTACGAAATCATACATTTTTTAAGTGACAGCCTTGAACTTCTAGGCATTGATTTAACTGCGAACGAAAGTCTAGCATACACCGCTGCGTCATATCGTTCGGAATGCCTTGAATGTCTTGCCTAATTCGATATTACGTATACGAGTACGATTTATAAAACAAAAATTACTTTTGAGGCACCCCCATAAAAAAATCGCACACCGTCAAATCAGGCTATCTGGTTCGCCAAAATATATCGCCAAATCTAGAATGCAATTGATTCTGGAACATTTTACGTAAGAAATTCATGTTGTTTCTAGCAGTGTGTGCAGTAGCTCCGTACTGTTGGAATCAAAAATTGGCTAAAAACGTCTTAATTCAGAATTGACAAATTTGTTTAACATTTCCTGGCACCAGTGTAATCCTCAAAGAAATAAAGACCATTACAGGATATTGTACACCATACCGTTACTTTTAAACTATGAAGCGGTTTTTGGAGGAGTTCGCATTGGTTATCATCAGCCCAGTACCTACAGTTTTGCTTATTGTCGAATTTTGGCAGATGAAAGTGAGCTTCATCTGACATAAACAAGTTATTTAGGACATCAAGATATTCATCTAGTAGTGCATTAAATTAAGGGCAAAAATTTATTCGGGCAACAAAGTCTTAAGCAGCGGAGCTTTAATTCATGCAGCACCTAGTTTTTATACTGATGATAGTTTAGATCCTTACTTAAAATTCAACGTGCGCTTGCGTTTGATATATTCAAGGCAGCTGAGTGTTTAACGGAAGAACGACTCTGTAAAATGAATACTTTTACTCTTTGAACGTTTTCCGAAATGCGAACCGCTGCAGGTTTTGATTTTTTGGAAAAATATTCCTCAAAATTAAACAAAACCCAAAAGCGGAACAAATTCGTTCGACAAAATTAGGAGGTTGCTGCACTTAAATATTAAGTTTTGAATCTTATTCTACTATTACTTATGAGCAATTTAGTTTAAACAGAATTTTTTATCGCCCCCCGTTTATTAAGAAAGGGGACACAAATTTTCGATTTAAAAAAAATTGTAGATAGCGTCCAGAAAAATTAGCGTGTTGGAATGCCAAGTAAATTGTAGCCCATCCATAACTTTATAAGCTTGCAAAATTTGAACAAAATCGTGTAGCAACATTTTTCACTTTATAGTTTTTATCTTACCAACAATTTTTGTGTGCAGTAACAATGTGTGTTTATAGGTCTATTAATAAAAAAATTTATCCCGATCCATCAACTAGTTTCAGTAATAGGTCAAAATTTTCAAAAACTCGCAGCGGCCGCAATTTTGAAGCTAGAAAAAATCGTTTAATTTTCCTTAAAGTTTTCTATAAAATTCCGTTTTTAAATTAAAAACATTCTGATTTAAAAAAAAATAATACCAAAAAACATGTCTAACTTTCGCTCAGGTTATGGTTTATTTTTAAAAGCTTATTAAAATCGGATCATTACTTTGAGTGTTATAAAGACCACACCCTACCCACTCACCCACCCACAGACAGACATGTATTTGGATTCTGCAGGTCCAAAATGTGTATTTCCGTCAAAATATTTGTATGAAATGAATACTGACAGTATAGAATAGTAAAAAGAATTTACCGAGCAAATCTCTACAAGGATAAGTCTATCGGTAAGATTTTAGCACTCGTATCAATCGCTAAAATTTATAAAGATCAAATAAATCCTCACATTAATTGCATAGATAAATGTTTCTTAACAATTTCAATAGATAAAACAAACTAACCAGTTTTACGAAAGCAGAGAGGTCAATTTAGTAGCAGTTACGTATTACATTTACACGAGAAAAATTGTCAAGGTGACGGACGTAAACATAATTGTTTAAAAATCGTTACTTTTTATTACTTTGACATACTTCAAGTATTGATTTAAAAACATTTAGATCTCGTAATTTCAATGAAAACACCCATCCTGAGGCTTTAGAAATGCAAAGAACGAGATTCTTACAAAAATACAAGTGCTGTTAGAAGCGAAAATTCTCTTCCTCCCATGAAATAAAAGGAAAAAACAATTTTTTGTTAATTTTTGCTCAAAAATACTGTTAAGAATTAAATAATATCAGAGATCGCAGATTAAATTTTGTCAGTCAAAAAATGATTAGCTTCTTTAAATATTACTATATTATCTCAAAATTTAAGTTTAATTATCAAATTTCAATAATTTATAAAAGACGAAGAGAGAAATTAGTTAATTAGGGAAAACACATTGTAGCTCCATCCTAGCTCGATTAGCCTAAAAAAGAAATTTTTAAATGCTTTTAAATATTAACAAGTTTCCTTAGAGTTATTGCAAAAATTTAATTTTTTTAACACCAACAAGGCGTTTCACGAAAGTTACGTGATTTAAACTACGCCTATCAATTAGCTCTAGTTACAAAACATGTTTTTCATTCCCTGCATTTTTGATCTCTTCAAATAAAGTATTTATGACTATTTTTGGTCCGAAGTCGAGAACGCAATATCTAACTGGCGCCTTACGTGAGTAGGTAATTCGCAGTGCAATGCCAACGGTTTGAGGTTGGAGTTGGAGGGGAGTGGGTTCCGTTTCGAATCTCTTGTACCCGGTGTAGATGTTAGTTTCAATTACTTATTGACGCGAGGATATTTAAAATGTAAACGGTATGGAAAAGTACCAACGACGTGTTTCACCCATTTATTTATTTAAGAAATAAAAACCGTGCACAATGGTGCAGTGCAATATGATTGTACACATATTTTTTAGATGTAGATATATTTAATAAAAGGGAGACTACTACATCCCTTACTCTCCCACTTTTTGGCTAACCCATTTTAATTGCTGGGGATTCTAGACGTCTTTAATAAGTTCCAAGATATCTTTACAGTAAAAAGTGACCAATGGTTTTTTGCTTGTAGCTCGTGCACAAGACTATAAGCGTCGTATATTTCTAAGCAAGTGCAATGCATGACGATTTTCATAGTAACACAATTACTCTTTATACGTTCATATCAGTCGTACCTGTTAGGTTCTGGTAAATATGCAAAGAAAATATTTTGAAGTATGAGATCGTCCAGGCAAAGCCTCTTTCCCATTTTAGAGAAACAATAATTAATACTCAATATCACGGGGAGGGGGCACATTGACTATTTGTTAATTGTAGAAGACGAATCTGAGCTTATTTTTTAGATGAGTTAAGTTTTAGGAAACGTAGGCTCCGCTACCCCTCTTTCTTGACAGACTAATCTTATTTTTTTTTATTTCTCAGCTTTCCTTGCGTACACACATACAATAACGCACCCAAGCACGCATTATGTCAATCAACGTATAAACGCGTACATGCACCACCGCATTAATGGACGCACGCAAGCAAACACTCACGCAAACATGCATGCGTGCACGCTCGTAAGTATGACCAACTTGCCACCATTTCCTTTAGTGTAAACCTAAACGAAAAAAGTACTATAGTAAGTAACCTCAAAACAAACCATAGAATTGAGGAACTCAACTGCACAAGATGTAGTACTTTGAATTTTTACACAGGTAGTTCATGGTTTGATGTTACAGTCGGCGGCAAGATAATTCGTTGTTGCCTCTCAGAGAATATCTGGTAAAGGTATATGCTTAGTTTTTTATGAGACTTCGCTAAATTTCCTTGTAGGCTATTCCAAGTTGTTTTACGGAAGTGCTAAGTATTTTAATAGAACGATAAGTTTTTGAATATTGAGCAGCATTAAAAACTAATTTAGCATTATTGTTATTATACTGTTTCATAATCCCTAGGATGTTTTGGGCGATAATGACAGCCGCAGGTGCAGTAAAGTGCACACGGGCATAGGTGGGAACCAATAATAGAGCAGTATTAGATATGATTGTTTTAGGTGTGTAATGAATTGTAATTTTAACTGAGCATTTTTCTATTTAAAACCAGTTTATATTTTTAAACATAGTAATTTGGAAATAAAAACTTATTAAAATATGAACTGCGCATTATAAAAATAAAACTAATAAAAACAGCTTAGCGCTAAAATTCCACCTATCTAGTATCTGGTAATGGTACAAAGTAACAAAACGAGCTTTACAAATTTTATTTAAAATAGGCGTTTAAGACCATTCGTCCTATTCTACTGAATGTACCAGAATATTCGTACTTTTGAGCCGACTTACGCAGGTTATAACTATAAGCATATGTTCTGCAATTACCTTTTTAAAACAGATAACAAATTATTATTATTACTTAACAGATCCGATCCAAATTAGTGCTATACCCAATCCGATCCAGTCCGTGTCCGACACTAGATCCAATCCAATTCGATAGGGAATACGATCCGACTTTTTATTGAATCCAACAGGAAGCTGTATATGATCCGATCCGAACCTATATTCTATTATCCTACTTGATTTCATACTCGTTCTGAGAATACAATAGTCCAAATTAAAGCAGATGTTTAAGGCGTGCATTTTTATCATAGTAAACCTTATCATTTATACGTCTACACGAGTTTAGTTGCCATTTTTAGCAAATAACACGTGCACTTCTTAGATACATTTTGGATCTCGGAAAAAAATTAATTTGTAGATAGGTATCGAAAACGAAAACTTACTTATACGATCCGATTCGAAATGAATTAAATTAAATTATATCCGATTCGATTTCGGATCAAATTCGGGTTTTGGTACATAAAGTCGCACCATAGCATTTATTTAATTAGTTTAGATACGATTATGTCGCTCACTTTTCTATGATCAGAACATCTTATAACTATAGTTAGTTATTCGTCTTATTAATAATACTGTACTATTCTGGTACTTTGTACATAATAAAAATACTGACGACTTTAAAATTTAGTTATTAATTGCAAATATACGGAAGAAAATTGTTAGATGCGATTTATGGTGTGTAATTTTCAAAGATCATAAAATTCTTTGTTTAAACAGAAGCCTTTAACTTTCAATAATTAGACACTAGTACCTAACGAACAATGCAGCAATTTGGAATTTTTAGAAAGGAATTTTAACCAAAATAATAACAACAAAATAATGCATAGTATATCATTATCAGTAGAACAAAATTATCGCTTAGTTTTAATACCTAACATCTTTAGTATTCTAGAGAGTTATTAATTAAATAAATATATTTTAAAAGAATATATTGCACGTTTAGTATATAACAACTGTAATATTCAAGAAACCGAGTTAGTATAAGTAAATCTAACATACAGGGCGAGTAAAAAATAACGCACAATGTCTGTAACTTCGTAAATATTTTGATTTTATGAAAAAATTGCTTTTTGTGATAGGATTACATAACAACAGTTTTGAATGAAATACCTTTGAAACTAAAACATTTTATAATTGCTATAGCAACTAAATGTAAGAAAAATTGGACATTAACAAAGTATGCGTTAATATCTAACAAACCACTTTCATTACGGCTATTTTTGTCAATATATACGGAATAACATTATGCGTTCGTCAACTTTTGACGCACCCTATACACGCATATTAGTGATAACACCAAAAGGTTACTATGTCGTCATGTTACGCTCTTTATTATCTAATTTTAATTACGAAATTTGAACTTAAATGTTGAAATTAATTAAAGAATAGAATTTTTAATAATATTAAATTAGTACACAAGAAAGAGATTTATATCTGCGAAAATTTAATTAATAATAATGGATTTAAGCCATAATAGCGTAAAATGTGTACACCAAAACATAATTGTCAAATTACATTACAATAGAATCAATTATAATTAATATATGATTCACCAAATTATTTTGTAAGTTCAACGTTCTATGTTAAGTTATTATCTATTTATTACTTTGATATACTCACATATGCTGAAGAATATATTGAAGCTAAAAATCAGTGTTTGTAGAACGATGCAAGAAATTATAAACTTATAGTTTGTATTAAACTAAAGAAAACACTATTCGTCATTCTTTAAAACAAAAATAGAAACAAACACTTCTTAAACAAGCTTGTCACTTAACGTCTGCTTCTTTAAATATTATAAAACGCCAAATAAATGTTGTTATATTATTCACTTATTCACAGTTATATTTATATACTATACATTTTATTCTTGAAGTTAAACGCTGGCGCTTTACAAGAACGTGTAATGTATGTATCTAGCAGGCGAGACTGGAAATGTAATAGTTCTATAGATACAACCACTTATTTATAGAAACCGTAACATGGAGTACGCTTGTCAGCATAGTATTGTTCATATTAATATCACAATCGCCTACGTTTTACCTCGACTATTGCAGATCAATTTAAATATTGATGTTCATTGACAAGGTGCATTTGTAATAACGTAAATCAAAGAAGCCGATGTTAAGTAATATTTAATTGGCGTTGGAAGATATTTGGATATTAAACAAAAGTTCTATTGCGTACTACATAACATAACAAATATTTATAATATTTTTCACCACCTACATTCGAAGTTTAATTGAGCACAATTCTATAGTCACGCTATAACTATTGTAAACACCAACCAACTTTTTAAAAATAGACCAGGTACAACTATTTGCGAAAGTTTAATCCATGAAGTTGTTAGTATACAGGTTGTTGTTGACATTGCCAACGGCACCGTCATTGATATTGGCCGGTTTCGGTCAATAACTTTGGCCTAGTCAACATTGTAGGCTTAAAATAATAAAATCTTAAGCACATGATAAAAGCGAGTAAAGATGTTAAAGTGTTTTAGGCAAATAAGTGTTTTATATATAAATATAAGTACCTACTGTTAACTACTCGCAGCACATCGAATTTCAAAAGCCAAGAATTCATGGGAAGCAAACTGCATTTTTTCGCGTCACTCTAATTACTGTAGACAACTATACTCGGAACCGAAACCGCCGCTAGACGTTATGCCGCGCGCCGCAAGCAAAATATTTTTGTGTGCCTACGTATAAGGAACAATAAACACAGGTTGAAAAGGTGTTTCTATATACCTAATCCGGATCCCTTCGACCTGTCTCAACTTGAGAGGAATACGGCTGCACAACGTGTATTAGGTATTGTTTTTTCAACATTAACTGCAATCACATCGCACCATTCTTACTGCTGTGCCGAGATCATAACTGCATAATAGTAATATAATAAGAGCACACTACATGATACTAAATTAAGAAAAAATGAGCGACTGTGAGAAACAATAACAATAATGAGGAAAGCCCCTATAGTTCTCACAAGAATACTGAAGCTCACACGGAAAAATAATAGTATAATCTTTTCGAATTTTTCTTTAAAATTTATTGGAATTGAAAAAAACTAAAAATGAACAGACAAATTGGGTGGGAATATAACAATTAAAACCCCTTATTTTTGCGACACCTAACAATTAAGTTGTGAACTTTATGCTACTATTACTCATGAGCAATTCAGATTGAACAAATATTTTTTTTATTTTCCCCCGTTTATTAAATGAAGAGGCATACTATTTTGATTTTAAAATATTCACAGAAGGCGTCACAAAGAAATCAGCAAACTGGGGTGCAAAGGAAATCTATTTCGATCTCTAGGATAGAGCATACAAAATTTAGAAGAAATCGCGTAGCCAGTTTTTCAGCAGTTTTTTACGCGAAATTTTTTTATTTATAAATCAATTCTTTTACATAATAACATTGTGCTTCTCTAAGGCTATTGTAGTACCAAATTGCATCCCCATCTGCCAACTCGTTTTTGAGTAATAAGGCGCCAGTTAAAGTCACAATTCTCAAAAATTCGTAGCGGCCGTCATGTTAATGCTAGTCGTACTACGTACAAGGTCTGAGGCGCTAAGGTCTTCCGTTATTCAATTTTCAAAATTCCGTTAAAAAAATTCTAGCATTTCTGGTTTCGGTTTTTTAAAATTTATTTCGTCCGTAAATTTTTACAATACCTCTCCATTCCGAAGCTCCACGCCAATATTAAAAATATAGGAAAGCAGAAACGCGTAGAGCGTAGGTTTCAGCTAGTTCTTGCTATTAATTCTTAGCCTATTTTGAACATTAGCAATACTCAATAAACATAATCATATCATAGCTGGACGTAAATCTAAGATGGTAGTATTTATTTCAAAACTTTATAGTATCGCTTTTAATGCAAATTCGTAATGAAGTTGCATTTGGGGCCAGAGATACTTGTGTTTTTTACCTCTAATAAACAAATGAAAGTTTTTCAATTTAAGCAGGCCCAATTTTTTTATTTCATAAGATTAAATTGAGTACATATTCCTGTTTATTTTTTCCGTCCAGCCAGAACTTAAATAATCCATAAATAACCAAATTATACCAGCAGTAGTGACTGCAACATAAGAATTCGCTAAAAACAGTCAGTAAACTAAGTGAGTTTGCATTTAAACACCTGTCTGTGTATGTCTTCTTTCTGTAAACTACGTGCCCTAAGCTACCATCAGGTTTACGTGTAATGTTTACGTCTAAGAACGCAAATGCAAACTTGCATCACCACCCGATGCAGAAAGCCACTGTGCTAAAAACTCTAACAACAAGAGCAGTCCCAATCTCAGATGCAGAACACTTACAACAAGAGAAAACTCATCTCTTGATGTTGTTACAAAGAAACTGTTAAACAGCCATAGAAATTCAGAGAAATCCGCAATGCGAAACACCCCAAGCCTGAGAAACTTGCACCTCCGGAAGGCTTAGCTTTTCTACCTTACAGTAAAGGCATTACTAATAAGATAACGCATGTTCTTAGAAGGTGCAACATAAAGACAGTCTGTAGGACTAATGAAACTCTGGAAAACGGTTTCAGTTCCGCAAAAAAAAATATCAAGCTTAAAAACAGGCGGGATCTACAAGATTTCTTGCTCTTGTGGTTCAAACTACATGGGACAAACTAGTCGTTCCATTGAGTTAAAATTGCGAAAGCACAAAGGTGATTCAAACACAGCCGCATCACAAAATCTGCGGTGGCTAAACATACGTTTAACTGGACATAGGATAGACTTTGAGAACGCTCGAGCACTTGCCAGAGTACCTCATTACTTCTCTCGTATCATACGTAAAGCAACTGAAATAGAGAAACAGCCTAACAACATAGACATAGAGGATGGGTTTAGACTCAGCATAGCTTGAACTCCAGTAAATCATCTTCTATGGACTCGTAAGCATCATCAATCTCACTATCACGCTTTACCGGTTCTGCTCGACTGGCTTAACGGGGTTTAAATACCTTAGCATCCCAGATTTGAATTCAATGCTTTAACCACTATGAAGATGCAAGCTGCAATGTCTTGCGAAACGTTAGTTTGTATGGGTTCACAAACAGCTAATATACATAAGCCGATTAAGTATTCTTGTCCTGGCAAACAAAATACATTAAGATCAAATAGTTGTCCGCCCCAAGGTTCAAACACACGGCCCTGTTTAGGCAGGATTCACGAACAGCTATCGCTCAACACTTCAGAGCAAATGCTTGTAAAGGCAAACAAGCTGCAGAGTGGTCCTTACCTGATTACGCTGGGTGTAATTCCCAAATGACGACGCGGTCTAAGCCGAAAGTAAATTGCAATATTGACAATATCCAGGGTGTACCAGAATTATCTTGAGTTGGTGAATTTTCAGAAAATACCAGGACTAGGTCGGAGAAGGAAAACCATACCCGCCCAAGACCAATTTAAATTTATCGCAATGAATTCTCAAAGAAGGTTAACTACGTCTGTAGAAAAAAATATTGCTAGTGGCATCAAGCTTGCATGTACGTAATCAGACAATGAGAAATGTGCTTAAAAATGCAGTTTAATCAAATATTGAACCGCAATAGGTCCGGTATTAAGCGCGTTGCATCGTATACTTTAACTTTAAAAATAAGCTATTTTGCTGGAATTGCTTACTAATTTCATTTATATCTAGCCCCTCAAAAGTATGGTCTGAATTAAGATACCCTGATTTAATTAATAAGCCTGTCACGAACCCAAGTAAAGGGTCGAAGAGGGCAGATTCACTGACTCCACCCCTGAGATGGCCAGCAAGAAAAAGAAAGCGGGTGGGGAAAGCGCACCTTCAAGCGGGAGAACAGTTCTGCAGGAGGCAGCGACTTCTACGAGTGCTAGTAACTTTGAGCAGGCCTTGAAATCAAAGAAAGTGGGTATCACTCACTAAAGATACCCGGAGGTTAACCTCACCACTGAGACCAAGTCATTATTGACCTAGAAGAAGACTCTACAAAGCCTAAATTTCTAGGCAACACCTTCAAAGCCGGGTGGCTAATAGTGACCTGTGCTAATAAAGACACTGCAGAGTGGCTAAAGCAACTGATCGCCACTATAAAGCCATGGGAGGGGGCTCAACTGAAGGCTGTCGATAAGACGAACTTGCCAAAGGCGGTATATATCAACGCCTACTTCCGTAGCAGTCAGGAAGGCAATGGTGACAGAATCCTGAAGCTGATTAAAGGCCAAAACGAGGGCCTAAACACAGCTGACTAAAGAATTCTCAACAGAACGGAAGAAGGAACGGCCAGACATCTCACCCTGTTAGTGGACCAACTTTCTTTTAAGACTCTAAAGAAGTCTAGCTTCAAGGTAAGCTATAAATTTGGAAAAATAGTTATTTAGATCTATAGAGCAAACTCCTAAAAAAACCCAAGGATAATCACCCTCCAAAACGTTCAAACAAACCGAAGGAGGAGAGTACCTCATCTACTTTCAAACCAAACGGTAAGGGGAAAGGAAAGATGCCGATAGGAACTCGGCCACCACCAAAAAAGGAAGCAACGGCTCTGACTAAATCAAAAGACAAAGGTGGCTCGTCGCCCTCTCAAGATGTCTCGGGTTCTAAGTCCCTACAAAAGTGAGAAGGTATGGCGACGATTGTCTTCTTACAGGTGAACCATTAGCACAGCAAAACCGCCTCAGATGTGCTAAACAAAACTTTCATCCAAAACACCACAGACTGTGTGCTAATTCAAGAGCCATACGTCTATAGGGGCCTACCCTGCAGACTAGCAACATCAACAGGTAGGCTAATGTATGACAAGCGTACTAACACGCTTGGAGCAGCACTGCTCGTTAGACGCTCTGTAAAATGTCGTTCACTAACACAGTTTCTTTCCAGAGATCTGGTCGCAGCGGTACCGATAACCGGTGGTAGATAAGAGGTAGTAATTTCCTCGGCCTACTTTCCAGGAGACTCGGAAGAACTACAGCCCAGAGAGGTCTGTAACCTCATCTTGTATGAGTTTTTGTCTTCAACAAACTTAGACATCATTAATAGACGGAAGGAACCCACTTTTGTGATTAGAGTTAGGCAGGAGGTACTAGATTTAACACTTGCGTTCCCCACTACTTAGCGCAACTCTCAAAAACTTGCATGTTTCTCGCGAAGCATTTCTGTCGGATCATACTTCCCAGGCTCTCAAATCTACAGGATGGACAAACCTGACCCAGAGGTAGTGGAGCAAATACGTCCGCACTCAAGTATAAAAAGTCTGGACAAAATCTTTTAGCTAAATAGGGTCAAATGGTCAATTTTTGCCTTTAAACTGTTTAACTCACCTGTTGAAGATTGCATTTTTTCGGCCTTACTACAAAAAAGTATAGAAGACCTTCTACTCACTATCTATAACTATATACCTAAGGCTAGTTTCTGCCTTGGTTACATACCTAAAATGTAGAGAGAGGTAAATGTGGTTTTTATACCCAAGGGAGGAGGTCGTTTTAACAACCAACCCAAGTCGTATAGACCTTTAAGCCTCACCTCTATTCTGTTTAAAGGCATGGGGGAAAGGTACTTGATTAGTACCTAAGAAGTGAAGTTCTTCCAAACCGACCACTTCACCCCGACCAGCATGCCTACCAAAAAACAAAATCGACTATTACGGCTCTACACAATCTCGTTAAAGGACTGGAGAAGACGCACATGCAAAAGAAATAGGTCTCTGTGCCTTCGTTGATATTGAGGTTGCTTTTGATAACACCTAGTTTGATTCTATAGGCAGAGGTGCCATGAGAGAAGGTTACAATTTTTTGACGGCCAAATGGATTAAAGCCATGCTGGAGAATCAAAAAATTACAGCTAAACTGGCAGGAAAAGCAGTTACCACAACGGCTGCTAGAGTTGTCCCCAAGGAGGGATTCTGTCGCCTCTTTTGTGGTCCGTAGTGGTTGATGATCTTCTCAGCGTACAACACAACATGACTTTGAAATACAAGGGTATGCTGAATACCTAGTGATAGTTGTCCGTGGCACATTTGACACAGTTTTGTCACAACGTATGCAAAAAGCTCTTAATACCATCCATGGCTGGTGTCGAGGTCAAAGCTTAAGCATAAATTAAAAAAAAACGATCATTGTCATCTTTACTAGACGACGAAAGCTGAATTTATAAGCTCCCACGCTAGAAGGGACGACCATTGGCTTTAGCGATGAAGTTAAATATTTAGGAGTTACACTTGACCAGAAGTTGACGTGGAACTCACACATTACGAAACTTTAGAAGAAGCCAGCGGTAGCAACTTAAACATGCCGCAGGCTTCGGGGAAGGAACTGGGTTCTGAAACCACAACTGATCTACTGGTCATACGTGGCTATCATATGCATCGCTTGTATGGTAGCCAAAAACTAAACAAGGTACTACTCAGCTATAGCTAGAGAAGATACAACGTCTCGCCTGTCTGAGTATAAGAGGTGCAATGAGCAGCTGTCTAACTGCAGCTATAGAGGCCATGTTAACATTAGTGCCCTTACACCTACAGGTGCAAAAGGAGGCATTGCTACATGCACTCACGCTCGGAACGACAAACAAATTTAAATCAGGAGATCTGACAGGCCACTTAGATATTCTAAGTTACGCTCACTTAGAGCGAACGGCCTACACCTTATCGGAGTTTATGCTAATAAAATACAACTTTGGCCAACCTTTTAGAGAGCACATCTCAGGCCGAGAAATACAATCAACAAGGGGGTCTTCCCTCAAGAGAGGTTCCATCCAATGGTATACGTATGGTTCGAAGATGGAAGAAGGTGAGACTGGAGCGGGTGTCTGGGGTCCCGGATGCCGCATATCTGAATCCTTAGGTGCTAGAACTACCATCTTCCAAGGTGAGGTCTACGCTATACACCTCTGCACAAGAATAAACCTTCGGAAAGGCTATAAAGGTGCAACAATTGATATTCTCACTGACAGCCAAGCAGCATAAAAGGCTTTAAAAGCCTTCACGTGCGGATCTAAGCTGGTCTGGGAGTGCCTAGGTAACCTCAATCAACTGGCAAACAAAAAACACGTTACTTTGTGGTGGGTTCCAAGGCACGACGGTATACCAGGCAACGAAAACGCAGACGAACTCGCAAGGTGCGGAGCAATGACGCCTTATATAAGACCTGAACCCTGCTGTATAGTACAGAAAGGCCGCGTGAAACAGATAGTCGGGTTATGGGAGGAACAAATGAAGTCCTCCTACTGGGATAACACACCAGGACAACGCCAGACAAAACAGTTCATAACTGTTTCCCAAAAGAAAGCGAAAACCGTTTTGTCTCTGTCGCATGGTACTAAAAGCCATCATTGGCCTTTCCACAGGCCACACATCACTAAAATACCATCTTTTCAAGATTGATAAAGATGAGGACCAAGGTTGCCGTTTATGTAATAAGGCAGTAGAAACGGCAAAACACATCCTATGCGTGTGCAATGCTGCCTGTCGCCGTAGACACATTTTCGCTAAAGAAATTATGACACCGACCAAAATAAGGGGCTCAAAGTCCAGAGACGTATTAAGGTTTGTCAATAGCGTGCAACTTCTCTAAACAAGGAAAGGGCTCCCAAGCTGCAAAAGAACCATTAAGGGTTGAAGTGACGGAAGGCAATCAAGGCTAAAGCCCTAAAACACACAATAATAATAATAATAATAAATAGATTAAAATTGGTTTTGCAAATCACCCATTAACTTGGCTTTAGACAAAGGTTTACGTTATCAAATTAAAGTGCATAATGACGTTAAATTTAATAAGGATTTTATGCGTAGATTAATTCATTTACCAACAGGACTTGGTAAATTGGAGTTGCCGTAATATTTTTAGTTTCAATTTTAATGTTAAATAGTTTTTGATATTGCTTATCCAAATTTTGAAGCCACTGAACGCCACTGATAAACATGCATTAGTTTAACGTACGATAATGCGCGTTTGCGCACAGCAAGGTTTGGCCCGCACGAAGCCCAGATCTCAATCTAATTGAGCATATCTTGAACATGCATAGAAAACGCGCTATAGTTTGGAATTGCTAAAGCGGCAACTCAAGACTGGCATCAAATTCCACAAGAAGAGGAGGCGCTTATGGCTTAAATTTTACAGGCATGTATTCGATCCAGAGCTGGTAATACTACGTATTATCATAAATGTTGCTTTAACTTGTAAATTCCTTTTTTAAACTTTGTTACATTTTTAGATATCTTTTAAATTTAGTTTTGTTTGTTGTTGCTTTAACTTACAAATTCTTTTTTAAAATTTTGTTACATTTTTAGATATCTTTCAAATTTGCTTCTGTTTGTGCTTTTGTATCCTACATTATACACGTTAATGATTTAATTAGGTAAGGTGTAACTGAATAAATAGTTTAAGATAGTTTGCTCTCTATGTTATGAATTAATCATAAAATACTATTGGTCACTTAATTTGTTTTGCAAAGTAATATAAACCTTGCTATTACACGTTTAGCGACGGGGAACTACGTGTAAAAGAATAGGTTTTGATTAAAGCTGAAATAAATATCTCAATTATTAAGAAGATTATAATGTTGTTTTTTGGCGACAACGACCTTCAGCGTTTCATTAAGTGTTCTGCAATAAAAAAAGACAGTTTACACAAACATTATATTATATCGTTAACGCTTCATTACAAAAACACAAAAAGGCCAATTTATAAATAGGGGTTTTCCAATTTTTAAAAACACTCGAACGAGTTTTTTCTATTAATATTTAACATTGAATAGTTTTTTTGTGGACATGGGTGCTTGGGTTTAATAGTAAAATAACTTTAAAGTGACAGTAAGCTACTACGAACTAATTAATCAAAATATTTAATGAATTCCCAATATTATCAAATTCAAAACAGTTAAAAAGTATTACCAATTAAAAAAAGGGGTAACGACAATGTGGTATTTCCACTGCTTCGTTGAGTTTATGTCGGTGCACTGAATTAAGATAATGTGATTCACATCACAATAGCAATCGTGTTTTTGATCATCGCTGGTTGTTGGTAAGGTCGTTACATTATTATTGCATTACTCAGCCAAACAAAGAGGTAAAGTGCCAAATACGGTAAAGCCCGGATCACTTAAATGTATTGTATTGTTAATAAAAAACTATTAGAAAAACATAAAGTTGTTTGTAACAAAATATGTTTACACGTATGTGCAGATTAAACAGTACCTAACAAATTATAAAAATGAAGCACTTTCTAAACGGTAATTTGAATGCGATAAGTTTTCAGTAAACAACTAAAATTAAAAATTATTACTCATTTTTGTCCTATTATACTTTTTAGTATGACTTAATTAATAGTAAAACGCCCGTACATATAAACTAATTTTAATATTTTAGACAATTGTTGAAGGTCGCTGCGATGTTTGAATTTACTGTAAAAGTCGGAAAAGATTACTGTTCAATGATTACTTTTAAAAATGGACAAACCGCACTTTCCCATATTGTTTTCGTTCTAAATATTATGGCGCTAATAAGTGATTGAATATTAAATATTATACACCCGGTAGCCTACAAGAGATTTGAAATGCGACCCGCTCTCAAAGTTAGAGCCGCTTTAACCACAACAACGTTGACGTTGAAGCACAACCAGCACGGAAATGGGGCCTGCTAAAGTAAAGGCGCTAGATATGCGCTCCCGACTTCGGACCAAAAATGGTTATAAATACTTTATTTGAAGAGCCATCAAAAATATGCAATGACTGAAAGACATATTTTTTAACTAAAGCTAATTGATAAGCATAGTTAAAAGAACGTAACCAACGGAAACGCGTTGAAATAAAAAAAATATAGTTTTCTCTTACTTTTCAGAATTGTTGAAAATTTTTTTTTAATACACTACTTCAAATAGACTATCAAACAGTTAAAAACTAAGTTTTTATATTATTATTTGAATAAATAAATATTCAATTTAAAATTTTACAAAAATACCTAGAAGGCGCCAGAGTAAAATTTGATGTTGATAAAAAGAGAAGAATTTGTAGTTCATTGCATCCGCTCATAGTGTAAACAGTTTTTGAGTAATACTTTTTTGTAAATTTTGAAACCTGGCATTTTTACAATTTTCATATTTCCAAAATTAATTTTGCATCACAGGTTTATTCTTATTAAGGGTTGTTAAATAATATTATAATTTTTATTTGATTGGATATTTTGTTTTTGAGTAATCGGGTATTAACGTCAACATTTTCGAAAATTCGTAGCGGCCTTTGTTTTGAAGATAGAGCATTAGAAAAAAAGCACTTAATTTACTTTTGAATGCACTGCAACTTGGTGTTTTCAAATATTCAGAACGTTTTACAAAAAAATCGAGATTAAGAAACATGTCTAATTTCCGATTCTGGTTTCGGTTAAAAATCTTACAAAGAACTTACCTGTTACCAAAAAACTTCCACACATTTGCTAACAATTGATAAAGGGGTTCCGGAAGTATACGGAAACAAATGCACTCACCCACCCAGAGATAGACATTTTTTAATAAAACACGTTTTTCGCGTACTATACGGAAATGTATTATATTTCTGCATGCTTTTTTATTTATGAAAGTAGTACTTTTCCACAAAGCAACACTTTTCTGCATATAAATACTGTTCACAGCTACTATGTATTTCGTTACCATGTTGAGCAACCTACTATTCTTTCACTATTTAATTATAGATTTAAGTTTTCATTCATTTCCGTCTATTACACGAAAAAATGTTGAGTGCAACGCGTAGGAAATGTTTCTTTTTCCGTGGTTGGCGCATTTTTGATCTCGCTTCGTCTCGATCAAAAACATCGTGCCTTGTACGGAAAATGACCCACAAACAACTATTTTGGGTTCTTTACATCTTACACTTACTTAATATTGCGGTCCCAGGATATGGAGAAAACGGTTTCCGCTATGGTGCGCGTGTGTATTTATGAGTGTTTATACATGTATGTGAGTGCGTGCGCAACGAGTGTACGTGCGTCTACATGCGTACGTGTATGTATAAGATAAGATACTTTATTTAACCGCTCTACATATTGAATACATTTGCAGCACGTCCGGATATAGATATATAGATATAGATAATACTTATACACTAATATAAAAATGTATATTAAAAAGTACTTCACATCAGTCTTATTACACAAAAAATTACAAAATAGGCAATAAAAAAGGAGTATCTAAGTACTCTTCAACATTGTAAAAACATCGGTTGGTAAAGTAATTTTTCATCTTGGATTTAAAACAGTTGTAATTCAAAGTTTTAATAACAGCAGGTAAATGATTGTAAAAATTTAGGTTCAGTGAATTTTTCTCTGACTTACAAAGTCTAAAACGGGAATTCCTTAGTGCGTTACTAGAACGTGTGTCATGGTTATGGAAGTCGCTATTAACAGGAAAAGAATCAATGTTTTTATGAATTTACAGCAAGCTAACATACATAAATATAGACGGTAAGGACATTATACCAATCTTTATAAATAAAGGACGGCAATGTTCCCTGCTGTCTACATTTTCAAGAATCCGGATTGCTCGTTTTTGAAGACGGAAAATTCGTAACGAATGTGTTGAGTTTCCCCATAAAATTATGGCATAACTGATGAGAGAATGAAATAAAGAGAAATAGGACAGTCTTAGAATGTCAGTGGTTACAAGTCGATTTAAATTTCGAAGCAAGAATATAACGCTCGATAATTTTTTACTTAGATAATCAACGTGAGATGACCAGTTTAAAGAATTGTCAAGCACTACACCTAGCATCTTGACGTTGACTCCAAATGCTAAATTATTGACAGAAGAAAAGGTAATTTTCTGAGTTTTGTCTTGATTAAGTTTGAGTTTGTTGGTACAAAACCAATTTTCAGCTTGTTTCTCGCTTTGGACAGACAATTCAGCCAAGTTATCGATGTTTTTAGCAGAAGACAATAAAGTGGTGTCGTCAGCAAATAACACACAATTTTTGGGAAGCATGTAGTGATAAAGGTCATTTATAAAAATAATGAATAAAAGAGGACCTATGACAGAGCCCTGAGGAACACCATGCACTACTTGTTTGAGTACAGAATTTTGGTTGTTCATAGTAACACACTGTTTTCTGTTTTGAAGATAAGATCTGAAAAGTGAGAGTGATGAATTTCTTACACCATAAAAACTTAGTTTCTGCAGAATGACTTCATGCGAGACACAATCAAAAGCCTTGGAGAGGTCGCATAATGTAACAGCCGTGTGTTTACCTTCCTAAAGGCCCTCAACTATGTAGTTAACCACGTTTTGAACAGCTTGGGTTGTAGATCTGCTGCGACGAAAACCGAATTGGCATGGATTGAAGAGAGAGTTATCCTCAAAATACTGCACCAGTTTAGCTTTTAAAATTATTTCAAATATCTTGCCAAAAATTGGAATAATAGAAATGGGGCGGTAATTGTCAGTGATATGTACGTCGCCTTTCTTAAAAATTGGTATCACTTTTGTGACTTTGAATTCTTCAGGAAAAACACCAGATTTGAAGCAAGCATTTATAAGCTTGGATAAAGGAAAAGCAATTATATCTATTACTGCTTTAATGATTGTACTGTTCAAGTCATAAAAACCCATGCAACTTGAATTTTTTAAAGAAATTATAACATCACAAACCTCCTCAGGTGAAACACTCTCAAGATTAAACAAACAAGTTGGCGTTGGAACTGGTCCAAGCAAATCAGTAGGATTATATTCAGTTTGGGGAAGTGACGCAATTAAGTTACTGGCTATAGTAACAAAATAATCGTTAAAAAGATCAGGTGAAATATCGGGGTCAGGTTTAACTGAACATCCCTTATTTCTCTCAAAGTTAATTAGTTTCCAACTGTTTTTTACCTTGTTGTCAGAGCACATTTTTTTGCGTTTTTAATTTCAATTCTGTATTGTTTACGTAATTCATTATACTTAATTAAAACATCTGGATTTTTACTGACATTATAAACTAATTTGACACAAGATAATCTATCCCTTAGCTGTCGTAGTGAATCACTGAACCAGTGAACAACTGTCTTATTTATATTGGTACATTTTTTTAATGCGAAATGTTTATGTACAAGCGATTTAAAAGTATTTACCATAAACTTAGACATACGGTTAACATTTAAATCGGGATCACAAAAAATGGTCCAATCGATTTCTAACAAGGCCGTTCTTAATTTTGCTATGCCACGTGCAGTTATCTTTCTCCTATATGTTGGTTTTGGAGCATCTGCGGTCGCAATAACTTTAATAAACTGCCCACCGTGGTCAGAAAAACAGGGATCAACAACACCCGATGAAAATTTGTTAACATTTAAATTTGTTAAAATGTTGTCAATGCAGGATGAGGAAGTGGCTCCTATTCTAGTAGAATCTGTTATAATAGGGTTTAGACCATAAGAAGTTATTAAACACATAAGATCTCTTAAATTTACAGAGTTACTAATAAAATCGACATTGAAAAATACGTGTGCATGCACGTGAGAAATTTCAATCGCCAAATAAATAAAGTAAATGAAGCAAACATTGTTTTAAGGTTTCAACAGTAAACATAGTTTGAACTTAAAGAACACCGAACACTTGAAACAACCAATACATTTTCACACAACTAACTTAATACTAGATACGTATTTCTATAGCTAAGCTATTATAGTCAGTGGTGAACTGACACTGCATAGCAAACCAGCTTTCTAATATATAGGGTAAATCATTTAAGTGCTATCTATCCCAAACTATTGAGAATATCAAACTATTTTCCAACAAAATATGCTTGGAATTGGTTGTAGAATCTAGAGATGCAGTGATATACAGGCTTTTCCATTTAGAATAGCTGAGTAGTGTGTTGTACAGACGTAGCTAAGCGGTATGGTTGGTGGTGCTCTCGGGTATTGTAGCAGTTAATTATCAACAGTTTGTGTTAGGAAAATAGTTTCATATCTCCAATAGTTTAGGAAATGGGGGGAAAAGTGGCACTTAAATGACTCAGCCTGTATATTAAGAAGCCATTTTAGCTCTTTAGTGTCAGTTCAGCACCAATGATGATAGCTTAGTTACAGAAATACCCATCTGTTATTAAGTTCCTTGTGTGGAAGAATGCTGTTTTTTAAGTAAAAAATAACACATCTTTTCATCAATCAACAGAAGGTATGAGCTAGAATGGATAAAATATGGAGAAATAAAGGTTTCATGATGTGGATGTATTTGCTATATGGGTTGCTCTCTTTCTCGTAATCGGCCAGACTACCTCCAAAGTCGTACTTGACTTTATTAGTCTTTTCTTCGTCACCAAAGTCTGTAACTAGTAAGCACCATTGTTTCAGCTGTCCCAGAAGATTGAATTAAACGTGATTTGGGTTCCTTCTGTTCCATATATGTCCACCAATAGGCGAGGGTTGTTTCTTAAGGCTTTCTTCTCCATGTACATGTACAATCCTTTTTACGAAGGCGCTAGTTTTCTTAGCTGACTAATTGCGGCGGCTTTACTTTGTATTAGTACAAGATCCTCTTTTGCAAAGACCTCTGGACGCTTTTGGTGAAATCTCATTTTCTATTTGACCTGCTCTACATTGATTCTGCCAACGGTTTCTTCTCTTCTCGTTTTGTTATCCTTTAGTTCGTCTTCTCCTAGGGTTACCCATATCGATTTTTTCAAGGCATTTCGTGAGTTATAGTTGAAAAGTAGTTCGTGCGGACTTCGTCTCTTGGTTTTGTTTTTCATGTCATTATAGAAAACTGTATGTCTCGTAAGTTTTCGTCCCAATTTCTTCCATTGCCTGTTTGAAACATAGTGGATATCGCACCGGTAACCATCTTGCTATACCTTTCCACCTGGTCGTTTGCTCACGATGTAGCAGTTGCATCATTTACGTGTTGTCTGGTTATTATCGTTGCAATTCTTAAAGTAGCTTGCCGTAAAAGCAGCCTCCTGTCGGTGATCAAGCGTGCAACCAAATGTTCGCGTTACCTCTTCTAATACATTTTCTGTGTTTTTCATGACACGTAGAACCATGTAATTTGTAAGTTGTCTATGTAAGACAATACAAATACGATATCTCTTTGGTTTTTTGGGTCGGAACTTAGTAGTCCACTTTCAGCGTGTATGGTACAGCAACTCGTTCGATGATGTGCAGCTCTTTTGCCTTTTTGACTCCCGGGAGCTTATGATACGCGCACTTGGTACAACAAGCGATGTAGTTTTGCACAGTTTTTCGCAAGAGCCTTTACGGTATTCTAGCGCTATTTTTAACACTTAGTGTTCCGTATCATCCTGCCCTCCCCTTATCACTCTCCACCTTAGACCTTTCGGCACGATCCATAGTTTCGCGTCCCCGTCTCGCCGGTAAAGTCTTTTAGCGCGTACAACGTAGCCTTGATAGACCTGCCTTCCTTCATTGTCTAATATTGCCTTGATATTTGTTTATCGTACTTATTAAACTTAAACACTCTCTCGGCTATTTTGAAAATAATTCCAGTCTTTACAGTCTTTAATAAACAGAAAATTGTGAGCTCAGCCATATTTTAGCATTAGGCAACCAGAGTTTTCGCTATCCAACGGAAGCGCTACCACAGAATTCTCCATCTAATAAACTCCACAAAACATTGCGGTGTACGAGCTAAAGTGACCACGCAAACTCTGCCCTAGTTGACTGACCAAAAGCAAGTCGTGGACTACCTCTGCTATGCAATACCAATGAGATCAATTGGCAGTCGGTTATAGTAACCGATATCTTAACAGAACGGAACTTGATAATCAGTTGTGAAACTGTTGCGAGTCGGCCGCGGCACCGTCACTCCTTCCTATTCTAGCGACTTGCACCTGCAGTTACTTATGCAGGGAGCGGGGTTTTATCATTCCAGAGCAGACTCCCTTCCGCTTATGGGCCTCTTCTGGGAGCAGATACACTCTCTCTAACCACGTGTAATCACTAATCCAGAAAACCATGATGTACCAAGTCAAGCAATCTTAAATCTTTCTTTTACGAGGAAGAGGTGAGCGTACGAGCAACCACGGAAGTGACCGGCGAACACATCATTCAGATTTTCTCTAAACACTAACCTTTACTTTTAATCCCCTACTGTTTACTACATCTGACATCATAAACTATTTAATTGTAAACGAGGTACATGTGCATACAGATTACTCATTTTTTTAATGATATAACAACGTCGCTCATGCTTACAGATATCCGTAATGTAGGAATTCATAAACATTCGTTGACTCAGATGCTTTGGGATACAGTTAGACTACAAGAATTATTGCAATCGCAAATTAATTTATTAAAATTTCTTTACAAACAATTGATAACTGCAGCTGATTTTATTACTAATATGATATTTTTTTGTTAAGCGCGTCTTAAACTTTACAATAAAACAGCAATACCCATGGGCTACGCCACACGTTTTTCTTTGCAAATTATTAGCAAATTAGAAGAGATATATTGATGTAATTCAAATATTCCGCCGATATCGCAGTTTCATGATACCGATTACACTGTTTGACTATTACATAAACATTGAAACCCGTAAACATAATAAAAACGGCCCTTTGAAAATATTAATAAACACGTAGTCACTAAACATTGAGGCAGAGGGAAGAGATCCGGATTTACTATAAGCTCGCTACGCTATCTATTTTATTCACTTGGTTATTGTTAACAAAGAAAAACAGAAGGCATAGCCCACGGTTGTTTGCGTTAATCGGAATTCGTTCCACTTGACTCAACGTTTAGTAGCGACGAGGCCCCACTACTAGTAGCCACATATTTACGCGTTGGTTGTATAAAGCGCATATTTGTTGGTACGGCGCACGGTGGTCGAAATAACCAATCTGGTGCGTTAAAAATATTAACAAAACATTTATTTCTGTTGTCTTTGGGTTAATAAATATCATTAAATAATCGCTTTACCTATGCCAACCAATAATACCATTAACTTTTTAGATTTAAACATAAAAATTAATTCAACTAATAAATTTGAGTACTCAGTTTATAGAAAACCTACACAAACAGCTATTAAAATACCACACAATTCTTGTCATCATAAAACACATAAACTAGCAGCATACAGGTGCATGATACATAGGGTTTTAACGGTTCCTTTACATGAAATTAATTATAATAAAGAAATTTTAATTATTAAACAATTTGCATATAGTAATGTTTAAAATACTAAAATTGTTGATACATTAATTAAAGAAAAAGATTATAAATTAGCCATTCAAAAATGTATTTTTAATACCCCAACTTAATCCGATACAATTAGATATGTTTCGAACCCATATTTTGGTGAGAAATTATAAAATACTCCAAAAATTATGAACAAGACCAGTAAATATATAAAGTAAGTTTTAAAACAACTGCAAACATCTTAAACACTTTGTTTAATGCAAAATTAAAAGTAGATGATTTGATAAAATCAGGCATTTACAAATTAAATCGTTCGCATTGTAATTCGGTTTATATAGGTCAGACAATTAGAATTTTGGATATTAAGTATAAAGAATACGTACGTTGTTACAAACAAAAACACCCACATAAATCAAATTACGCCCAACACTTACTAGCGCACACAATCATTTAATAACACCTAATAAAATTATAAAATGTTTACATTTTTGTAATGATAAACTTAAATTAGATATACTAGAAGCTTTTGAATTTCACAAACATTTAAAAACTATACCGGTAATGAACGAGAGAATTTATTTTCTTAAATTACCTATATTGGACATTTTGGAATAAGAAATCAAGTCATCTGCAGACGATTACCAAGATCAAGTCACCAAGTTCTATTGTGGCTATAACAACACTAACTATTTACTTTATAATATAACTTTTGATAATGACATGTAAACATGTCGAAATACGTATAAGGTTAAAAAATAAATATTGTTGAAGTAATAAGTTATTTTAAGTATACTTAATAAATAATGTCAAACTTGACGTAAATTGTGCCTGTGGTAAAACGTGCTTTTGAGAAGTTCTTAAATGAGACGTTTTTTGGCAGTGGAAATTATTGTTATAGGATGGACGTTGCAGTTGAAGGTAAGAGAAGTATTTAAGAGTACATGCTGTCCTGAATTCGTTGGTTTTACAGACTATCTCGGTTAGTATTGCAATTAGTAAAAAACTGATACACATCTTATGAGCAATCTTTTAAGAATATTTCGATACCAAAAACATATTTTAGCTATCTTCTTTTGTTTTCAAGTTATGCGCCAAAATTGATTTTTCTCAAAATATGAAAGGGTCTTATATTTCAGTTACTTGAAAAGATGGAAGGAAAGTGTAAAAACACTTTTTACAGATATTTTTTTATATAGAATTTATAGAATATTTTATTTATTATTAATAATTTATAGAATACTTAAACAGATGTTAACATCATTTATTTGTTTTTTTAAATGGAAACAATAGTTGGCTGTGACTTCATTAAAAAGGCATTTGTTTTGCGGTTCAGAAAATACATACTTTGTTATACCATGTGTTCAAAAAGTAATTACATAAGAATTGGCAATGAAAAATAAAATTTCTGTCTGCATGCTTTAGAATTTAAACAAACAAAACATGATGTCACTTAAAATTTTAGGTTAAGCTTGTAATTTGTTATTTGTAGTGACACTGACAGAATGATGACAGTTAAATTCTAAAGCATGCAAAGACAGATATTTTATTTTCCATGGTAAACCCTTATGTAATTACTTTTTGAACACACGGTACTTATTTCTAATAGCAATTGATTTACAGCAACTTTTCTTAATTTTTATGTCTTATTAATAATTGGGCTATGAAATTAACATTTTTTAGAATTTGTAGAAACAACCGAAGACAGTAAATACGTTTTAAACAATTCTAAGATGTATCGAAAGTGAAGAAGAAACATTTAGGCATCCTTAAACTTAACATCAATGTGTTTGCTATAAAACTGCTGTATTTCTTTGTCAAATGTTTTGTTATCTGCAGTTTAGTTTTTTTTGCTTTGTATAGTTTACCCCGTGTGGGGTTGCTAGTCCCCCATCGGGCGCCTCCCCGGGTGGCGGATAGGGAAAAGCGCGTCAGTAATGGCGGGTACGGAGGAAATAAAATACTCGGGGCGGACCAAAACTAGCACAGTGGCATCTGTACTCTAGAAGAACGGCCACTCAATAGCGTCTGGTCTCCAGGTTAGGAGCGGTTAGTTTTAAACCTAGGAAAGCAAGGAGAAACTACCTAGGTAAAATATTCCCCAGGATATCACAATGGTAGAACACAATTTGAACAAGGCACTCAGTTCCGGGCACCCCTTAAGTGAGGAGAGGGTGCTAAGAATCCCCCGCACATGAAATGTGCGTAGTCTGCTACAAGAAGGTAAAGCCGCTAATACAATAAAAGAGATGCGCCGACGAAACATAGACATTCTACGTTGTAGTGAAGTCAGATGGCCAAATTCAGGAAAAATATTCATAAACAATCATGCATTGTATTATTCAGGAGACGGAAACACCCAAAATAGAAATGGAGTAGCAATAATAGTCACAAAACAACAGACCTATCTCAGACCGGGTTTCCCTGCTACAGATTATAGCAAATCATGCAATTTAAATGCAATTCAGATATATGCTCTAACAGCAAGCAGCAGCGATGAAGATATAGGGAAATTCTACGAAGACTTAAATAATGCGTTGAAAAAAAAACGAAACAAGAAATAATTGTTATTCTCGGAGACTATAACGCGAAGGTTGAAACGGAGAAGAGAAGTATATAGTAGGGAAACATGGTTCAGGTAACCGAAATGATAGAGGACAACTTCTGATACAATCTTGCAAACAAAAACAATTGACAATAAAAAAAACATATCTTACAAGATACTATCCCGAAGGCTGTATAGGTGAAAGCCTCCTGGAGATAACGAAAATGCATTCATTAAGAATTAAACGATTATATAATAATAAACAAAAGGTTTAGCAATGTTGTACTATCCGCAAGAACATATCCCGGGCAGATATCCCAACAGGTCATAATCTCCTTCTCGCTACTATGAAAGTACGACTAAAACAAATTAAGCAAACTACTACTAAAAAAAGAAGTTGATTTAGAGAAACTAAGAAGCAAGAACGTTCAGGAAAAAACAAAGGTTGAACTAAACAACGCACTAGGAAAACTGGGCAGAGTCGGAAGAAATGATAGTGTAACCCAAGCACAGCGGATGTCAATCAAAAATACCTTAAAAGACACAGCAGACAAAATGCTAAGTTTAGAAAAAAGAAAGATAAACAAGGAATAGATGACGGACGAAATTCTAGATTTAATGGAGGAGGGATGAAAATATAGAAATAGGAACGAAATCAATGTAATTCAAATCAAAATACGGGAAGCAAAAGAGACATGGCTAGCAGCTAAATGGGAAGAGTTAGAACTACTAGATAAAAAAACATTACACCTTCAATGACAGGAATTTACAAAGGAAACAATATATAGGCGCTACAACAGATAAAAATGAAAAAATGCTAATAGATATACAAGATAAACTTCAAAGATGGACCGAATACATACAAGAGTTTCTTAAAGACAACAATCGTGGAGAACAGGTACTTACTGAAGCAACAGTTAGGCCAATAATCACCAAAGAGGAAATACAAAGAGTAATACAACAAACAAAACAAGGGAAAGCAGTGAGCCCGGGTAATATACCCGCTGAACTTTTGAAACTAATATCGGAGGAACACATTGAACTACTAGTATAACTGTTTAATGCCATCTACAGCATCCCAGATTACTGGCTTATTTCAACATTTATCGTAATTCCAAAAAACACAAAACCGAAAAGATGTGAAGAGTATAAAACCATTAGCTTAATGAACTATGTACTAAAACTCTTTTTGCGTGTAATACATGGATGCATATATAAAAAAAACTAGAAAAAGGACTGGGTGAGACACAATTCGGTTTCAAGAAAAGTCTTCGGACAAGAGAAGCACTGTTCAGCCTACAAGTTATGATTGAGAGATGTCGAGATGTTGACTGCGATGTATTTGCTTGTTTCATCGATTTTGGAAGAGCCTTTGATAAGGTTTAACACCAAAGACATAGATATTTTACAAACTTCTGACATTGAAGATAAGGACATAAGAATAACAGCTAACTTATACTGGCGACAGCAAGCCACAGTAAGGATTGAAGACCGGACATCACAAGAAATACCTATTAAAAGAAGGGTTAGACAGAGTTGCGTTTTTTTCCCCGCTTCTTTTCAACGTATATTTGGAGGAACTTTTCAAAGAAGCCCTAGACGGCACAGAAGACGGAATCAGTATAAACGGAATCTGTATTAACAATATAAGATATGCCGATGATACGGTTCTGCTATCCGACAGTGCTGAAAGACTACAAAGGCTAATAAATCGAATAACAAACATCATCGAAAAGTATGGAATGAGTCTCAACACCAAGCAAACTAAAATAATGTTTATCAGCAAAGAACAAAATCTAGATGGAAGAATATACGCAAACGGAACACAATTGGAAAGAGTGCCGAAAATTGTTTACCTGGGATGCATGCTCAATTTAACATAAATGGACGCAAAGCGGTAGACCTGCAGACAGATTTAAAGAAAAAATTTAGGTTGCCTGAAAGGTAAAATAAAAGTAAATTTGGACGCAAAACTAACGGCTTATAATATAAAAGAACGACCAAAAAAGATTTTGAAGGAAGTTCTGAAAGAGGTAAATTGAGGACGGTTAAACCTATTTTAGAAAAAACTACTAGAGTGGAACTGGTTTACGCTGCTAAGGTTTCTTTAAATATCTTCAACAAAATTTTGTCGTCCAATAAAATTCATTACGAAAAAAGAAACTCGTGAGATGACAAAATAAGAAATAAATATTATCGAAAACCAAATCAAAGAGCTTACCACCACATCTCTTAAGATAAATAAGCATGCCGTGAAAGTAAGACATCAATTGCTGTTTACGATGATTGATGGAAAAGTGTGTAGTTCCTTGAGAAATCTATCTGTACTGTAGCAACTCTTGGATTCAATTGTATTTTGTAACTTGGCGACTTGCGTTGCTATTGACGTTGCTATAAATATTCATCAAAATTATCTTGTAAAAGTAACACACATTAAAAGTTCTTCCTGCAAATTAGTATTTTATTTACAATTCCCAAACCAACCAAACATTACATTATTGGTGACCTCTCGACGTTGATCTTCCTGAGATTTTCAAGCAGAATTTCAAAACTTCTACAAACCGCAACAAGCAGCTGCCTAGTACATCGCACATCGCCACAGACCTCGGGATGTTCAAGACTCCATTGAATTGCAAGATAAGTAACGTTATTAAATATGGCTTTTAATCATGTTTGTATTGACTTTCCCGAATTTAATATTAATGACGTCGATTCAAACTACAGCTTTTTACCAAATGCTTTCTTTCACAACCACACAACATGCATAATTTAATGATAGACTGTGCTGTGAGAGGAGTGGTTGAGCGAGTTTCTGTTAATCGATCTATAATGTTCAACCCAGAGATTCGTGAGTCATCCATTCTTCCACAGACTGGTGGTTATCCACCTGTTCAACAAAGAAATCACAACCATCACTCCAACCACTTCATCACAATCAAAGATCCTACCCATCTCTCAATCATCTCTCTCAAACCAATCACAACTAATCACACATCCTAATCAACTTTCCAATCTTCTTTCTTCTGAACTTAACGACTCCCAATCGCCTTCTACGGTAAAAGCAGATGTTAATGCCCAAGAAATTTCTTATAACTCACTCTCTTTACAATCTTTATCAGCTGGACGCACTCTTTACTCTAATCTTCTTACATAATATAGTGCATCGAATAAAAACTAACGGTCCCCCAATTAGTGCAAAGTGTCGAAGACTTAATCCAACACAATTACTGTTTTTAGAAAAGCATCTGCATGAACTATTACGTGCTGGAATCATCGAGCAGGCAGACAGTCCTTGGAGTAGTCCAATTCATATGGTGTTAAAACCTGATGGCAGCTATCGTGTCTGTGGCGATTACAGGCAGCTGAATGCGATGACAGTTCCGGATACCTATCCAATTCCCTTCATAAAGCATACTTCCAAATTCCTTTGCATTCAGATGATATGGACAAAACCACAATTACCACGCCTCTTGGTGCATATCGTTACAAAAGACTTAATTTTGGCTTAAGAAACGCTCCTTCTTTCTGGTCCAGATTCGTCCAGAAAATTCTTACAGGGATGTATTACATTTATTTTTACCTCGACGATATATTAATTTTTAACCGCGTCAGAACATTTGCGTCATGTGGTTTTTGAACGTTTGGCTAGATACGGACTTTTGTTGAACGTTGATAAATGTGTTTTTGGGGTTAGTCAATTAGATTATTTGGGGCACAAGGTTTCATGTAAAGGCATTCTGCCACAAGACTCAACTTTTTGTTTATGCACATTTTTTTCCCTTTTTGTTCTGTTTTTTTTTAGTGAACTGGACTTTTTCTGCTCTGCTCTTGGAATCTCAAGAATTGGACACGCACCTAGAAAAACTAGAAGCAACTTCAAGCTAATTTAATTTTGTTTTCTATAATGTTCAATTATTTACGTTACTTTCTTAATACTTTTATTGTTTTTGAAAAGATCAGAAGTTTTTGTAGCTAAGATAGCATGCGCTTCACGTTTGCTGCGTAGTTTTTTTCTTCTGCAAGTTGGGGGGGGGGGGTATTAATGTAGCAGCCCTTGGATTCAATTGTATTTTGTAACTTGGCGACTTGCGTTGCTATTGACGTTGCTATAAACATTCATCAAAATTATCTGTAAAAGTGAAAACACATTAAAAGTTCTTCCTGCAAATTAGTATTTTATTTACAACTCCCAAATCAAACATTACAGTACAACTGCTTTCCAAATATGTAAGCTGTATAGACAACAATCTGGTTTTGTCGCTTACATCGAATACAGTTTTATTAACTAATATTCCAACACAAATTCAACCCAACCAATTAAGCGAAATTACATAAATTTTACTTGCTAAAGTTTTGTAAGCACTAAGTATGTGGTTCTTTACGAAATGCTGTTTAATTTAGGGTCAACAACTTTTGGAAATAGCTGTTATATAAAGATGTTTTAATTTTCACACTTCATGTTTTGTTTTGTAAATTTTTATATTATGGATGGCGTTTTGCAATAAAAGGAAACACCTCTTTATTATAGGCACATGCTGTGTGCGAATTAATTTTTAGTATAGATGCATACATTTTTTTAAATGTAAATTAATGCGAAGCAAGTTGTTGTATTACATCAATCATTACACCTTGCAAACTTATGAATTATAACCACCTACGAACTTTCACAACCATAATTTTGTTTTCACCTCTCAGAAACCTATCCACCATATTTTGCAAACTGAGATTTTACATTTTACTTCAGAAAACATATTCGGCTTGTTAGTTACGGTTCTGAAATTTTTAAAGCAGTTTTCTTGTAAAAGAAAGTCTAAAATAAATTTTCAGTCGACTTCATGAACGAGAAATTGAATTACGTTACACTGTTACAAGGAACAGTTAATATTTACATAGGCTATGTTAAATAACTAGTAAACGGATTCCATAACAATGTTTATCTATTGTTACTAGTTTAGACTTTAGAGTTGTATATGTAGACCGGAAAGTGATATTTTGCTGTACGAGTCGTGAATATTTCTGGCCGAAGCGCTAGCCTAAGCCAGAAAGCAGCAAAAAACACTTGCCGGTCGAGATGCACACACTATTTTTTGTGCGATCATTATAAATTCCGTTAAGACAAAAACAAATAAATTAAAAATTCCTTAATGGCAGTTTAAAAATTAATATCAATACTTTATAATCAGTTTGCTGGGACCAAGGTCGTCATAGATACTGAACTAATCAACAAACTTCATAAAGCCATTTTGTTATTTAAATAGCAGTTTGTGTTTCTGCATTGAAAATCAAGTGTTTCAAAAATTGGAGAAAACGAAATATTGTGCACTCCTCCAGAAATTGAAACAACAGCAAGATCCGTCACACTAAGTTTGTTGCCAAAAAATCCAAAGAATGGTACCAGAATGCATATGAACGGTTCAATGACTGGCGCCAAGGAAAAAAAGTTTTAGCTACTACGAAAAATTATTAGTTATAATTTAAAAAAAAAGTGTTATAATTGTTGCAGTGTTTAATAAAATACTTTCAAAATAATTCTTGTTCCTTTCTATTTCACAAATTTACGTATTAGTACGTTGCACACAGCAAACAGAAACTGTCTGACAAAGGATCAGTTTTTGTCAATCAAGAAGTTCAAAATAAGACTACTTTCTTGATAGATAGCACAATAATGTGTCTTGATAGACTGCAAAAAAATTATTTATCTACGGCTACTTGGATAAGGACATATTATGTCATCATTCATTTGCGTTAGGTAATGAATTTTTCGTTTTCATTACTTAACTCACTATATTTACACAAACAAAAACTGAAGCTTTGTTTATAACAAAACTGTCTGCTTGCCATAGTATTGAACAAATCGAATTTATCTCGTTTTTTTTATTTTTCACGCTACCGGCAGTGTAAGTAGGCCTTACATCCATAGCTACAGGGCTGATAACATTCGTGTACTAGTTACCCTTGACGACGGAACTTAATAGTGTCACTTACGTTCCTAGGAAAATAATGTTGATTTTAACTGTTCGTTGATATGGTAACAAACACAGACTACTTAGAATAATGGAGCTTTTAAAAAATAATTCCGATGACAGCTGTCAAAACGAACTTTTAAAAATATGATTAAATTTCTACCTGCAGGCCTACTTACATTGCCGGTAGCGTGAAAAATTTAATAAGTAACACGGAATGTATCGACTAATAACATCCTCGGCAGGCGACAAGCTTCGGCTCCGCCTCAGCTCGTATTCGCCTACCTCGGATGTTATTACGTCCTTACATTCCTTGATACTTAAATAACTATTAATCAAAAATATTAAAAGTGGCTTGATATTTGCAAATAAATTAATGCGAATGTCAACTATCATTTCAAGCAAAAAATCTATTTTTAACAAATTCTACTACACAGTCGTAAATAAAATTTTGTATGTCACAAGTGGGATAAGACATTAATAATTATTATAGTTTATAGCACTCGTGTGATTACATGACTCGGACCCCCTCGCGCAACTTTCACATTCCTGTTATAATAATGCGTAATGCCTGTATCTAGTAACATAATAGTTATTTATGTAACCAGTTAGGAAATGCATCATTTTGTGTAACGAGTGAGATGTTTGCGGGGCGAGCGAAGCGAGTTCTCGCAAAATCACACAAGTTACACAAAATCGCATTTCCTAACGTGTTACATACACGATTTTTTCTAATTTTGATAAACAGAAAGGTTCTTTAAACTTCAAATCGGGGAAATTGTTAATTTCATGAATTGTATAGAAAATCAAGTAGGTATACGCTTATTTTGTTTGACAGTTTGAAGTTTATAAAGAAGTGTGTCGAGTTAGAAAATATCCGAAATGTCTGATTCAAGTTCAGATATAGCAAGTGATATCGAAGAGGCCGCACAAAATGCATTATCATCATGTACAGAACAAGAATAAGATTGCTACTGATATTCTTGGTGAAACAAATTGCGTTTCCGTTTCTCAGATTACAGCAAGTTCTAGTAATAAAACTTCCCAATCATCAGGAGTTAACCTAACTAACTGTAAGAATTGTGTTATACATGTTTATAATTAATTAAATGTTAAATTTTTCTTAATTTTGTGGTTTTTTTTCGTAGCTGGTGTTGAAATGAATTTTTCATCACCAGTTGTGAAATGTTTTACTTTTCCTAACTGGTTATGAAAAGTGTGACGTTTCGAAACTTCAATTAATTTTGAAAAGTGACACTTTACATGTCAAAATTAGAAAAATAACTATTTTCGAATCACTAAATTGATTATGTCACTGCGTAAATTCCGGTGTTGTCATGAACTATACCCTTGTATTTTAGAACACTTGTATTTTTTTGCAAATGCATTTCTCACTCTTTCTATTGAGCATTCAAACGTATAAATAAAACTTAGTTATCTACAAGGTCGTACTACTGCGCAAAAATAGTAACTTAATAATAGCGAAGGTATAAATAACAATAGCGAAAACAATTTAAGAAGCAGAGTTATATGTTTGGCACATTTTTCGCGAAACTGGTAGGCAATGCCAAAATGTAAACTATAGTTGATTTTTCTGTGTACATTAATGAAGATTAGAATAAATAAAAAGAGATTACGCACATCTCTGACAATAGCTCTATTCGCTTGAGCCTCAATCCCGATAAATATATATACTAAATAGGTACTGCCGTCCCAGTCTTTTTCTACATGCGCGTTACGCTCCGGGCGGAGTGCAAGAGACGGAGAGAATGATGCAGGCCGGCGTATCTCTCTCTCTCTCTCTCTCTCTCTCTCTCTATCTCTCTCTATCTCTCTCTTACGCTAGCAGTTTCGTATTGTGGTATACTGATTAGCACACTTCAGTTGGTTTTTTTTGGTTGTCTGCAATTTTTGCTTTGATTTTTCATAATGAGTAGGAAATTTGTGGTGCCTAGCTGTAAGAGTCGGTAGTGAAGCAACAACGAAAAGGTTTTGTTATTTAAAAGCGCTAATAACTCGTTCTTATTACCTGCTTGTTTTATTATAAATTTTGTTAAAGAAAATTGCGAATCGATAATGTAAATTCAAATTTTTGTTGAGTGTTATACCTTAAATACTTAATTAATTCAGACATTTTTGGGACGATTATATCAGCAGGAAGTGCAATTGGTCATTCTACTTTGACAATACTTGTCAAACTGTATAGAATGTTGTAAGTTAATAAACTTCTTAGCAATCTTCTTTCAGTTTTTGACAATTGTTCTATTCTTGAAAGAAGCACGAAACCTTTGTTACCGTTTGATAATTTTCAAAATACACTGTGTCCATAAAGTAACCCCCCCCCCCCTACTAACTTTTGATATTTTTCTACAAAATTTGGTGTGCTGTAATGGGAAATTAAATACTATTTTTTAGACCATATTAAAATTTTGTATCATCCAAAATGGCGACTGGGCGCCATTTTGAAAATACTTTTTTAGTGGAAAGGGGGGTCGAGTGACATCTCATTGGAAAGTTCTTTTAGTTCTGCGTCTGATCCTAAAGTTTCAAAGAAAAATATTCAGCCGTAGCAAAATGACAATGTTTGAAGATAAAGAAGTCTATTTAAAAAAAACTAAGAATTAAAGCTTAAATTAATTAAATTAAGTGTTCGAAATGTTTACTATTCACTTCTTGGCACATAAAAAGTCGGTTATGAAATTCCTGCCTCACATTTTCATAAGTTTCTGGAGTGATAATTCTGCAAATTTCTGTAATGCGTTGCTCCAGTTCTTCAATTGTTTCTGGACCGGTTCTGTACACTTTCGATTTCAGATATTCTTATAGGAAAAAATCTAAGAAAGTTAAATCTGGGGAGTGAGCCGGCTATTCTACAGGCCCCCGCCTAACAATCGATCTGCCAAAAAAATGTCCGTTGAGAAAGGCAGAACCAGGCCTATAATAATGAGGCGGCGCACCGTCTTGTTGGAACATAACGTTTTCAATATTATTTCAAGCCACGGGAGATATTTCTGGGAAAATTTAGTCCTGCAAATGAAAAAGTGGACTACTGAATAAGAAAATCAAAACAATTTTGAACTGAGTGAGACCATTGGTTTACAATCCGCCATTTTGTTATGGCTGAATATTTTTCTTTGATATTCTAGGATCAAACGCAGAACTAAAAGACCTTTCAAATGAGGCGTCACTTGACCCTGGATAAAAAAATCAAAACAATTTTGAATTGAGTGAGTCCATTTGTTTAAAATCCGCCATTTTGTAATGGCTAAATATTTTTCTTTGAAACTCTAGGATCAGACGCAGAATTAAAAGACCTTTCAAATGAGGTGTCACTCGACCCTCCTTACCAATTAAAAAAAAAATTCAAAATGGCGCCCAGTCGCCATTTTGGATGATACAAAATTTTAATATGGTTTGAAAAATAGTATTTAATTTCCCATTACAGCACACCAAATTGTGTAGAAAAAATCAAATCGTTCAAAAGTTACTTGGGGGGGGGGGGGGTTGCTTTATGGACACAGTGTATATTTATCAATGATAATGATAAGAATAATATTAGAGTTAATCGTGAAACGCGACTGCGCTGAAGAGATATACACTTTGAAATGAATGTAGATAAAGGCTATTTTTCTAAACGCGAAACTTTATATTGCAGAATTTATTATTTGACAGGTTTTATTTGAAGAAAACTTTTTAAATCAACTAAATGTGAATTATGTAAAGTTAATTAATGGCAGAAGAAATAGCCAAAAAAATTCACAAAGTCTTCTTCATTAACCTGTACGAAATCAAAAGAGATCTAATTCACTCAAATTTAAATACGTCTGCATTCAAAGAAGTAGGAATTGTAATAAAACAATATATTTAATAAAGTCGATGGTTTTGATGAAAAATCGGAGAAATATTTAAAACAAAAATTACAATTTTTTCATTCCCTTGCGTGGAACATCGAAGTGAAATAATTTCCAAATGTTTTTTTTCTATATAACAATGCGAATAAAACAATATTGCAAAGAAGAAGGAAAACAAAGTGGCGGAAACAGCAGGGAAGAGAAATGAAGCTAAGTTTCAGATTGACTGATTGAATTTAAATATATAAGATACTTAGAGCTTTTTAACTTATAGCTTTGTGTAAGTAATTACGCTTTTTTGAAATGTACATCAAAACTTGTGTTTTTATTTTTGTTTTGTTTATTAAAATACCAAATGAATATTAAGTAGAAGAAGACTTCAAATTTATTTTATTTTGTTATGCAAATAGCTAAACATTTAATTTCAATTTATACGTTTATATTAGTTTGTTCGTGTATTATAGTTAATTTGTGATCTATATAAACATTTATGGAAAACCCACATAAAAATTAATAATGATTACATTAAAAAACGTATTAAACTTATTTAAAACCAGTAACATTTGACGAAAATGTGTTAATCTGCGCTATATCGCATAGTATTCAAACATGGCCGACGGCCCGCACGTACTATCTCTTTTTAATTCGAGCGTGACAAGCCACGAGCCATTATATGGCCGTTTGCGCTTATACCTAAGTGTATTATATATCGTGGCCTCGCTCTAAACGCCACGCAGACACTTAAAATCCGAAAAAAACCTCGCAGAAAACATTATTGAAGACAAAATACTGATTTTAAATTTACCACCGAAAACTTAGTGCATGTAAAATTTATAAAAGTGTGCTGCTAGTATTTCACGATCAACGTTTTCAAAATTTTTAAAAATACGACAGTTTTTGAATTTTAAAAACTAGTTAAATATTTTACCCTAGCGATTTGTAAATTCTAATCATATAATAATAATTGTTGGTGCCAGAACGTTAAAAGTGTAAAATATCTTCTTTGTTAAAATCATTACCTCTCATACCTTCCTGTGTCGACGTTTAGTTCATACATATTGGTCTGTATTTATAATAAGTAAAGAAAACGCTGAAGTGTGGACTTTGAGTGGACTTTCCCATACTAAATATTCACACTTGCCGTATTTGCAAAAGTGTAATTTTTAATAATTATAACGTTGTACGGTTCACCGAGTATTAAACTTCTAAGAAAACGGGCAACTGGAATTTAAACTTGCGATACCCTGTGCAATTGGTTTCCGTACCGTAACTCTACTCATATAGAAGCAGCCACTAACTGCGCTAAAGCAAGGTAAGCGCCTTTCGGCGAATTACAAATTCCGCTTCGGATGTCGGGACAGAAGATGCTACATTAGCTTTATTTGGGAAGTTATCAAAAATATGCAAAAAATGAAAAATATATTTTTTAACTAGAGCTAATTGATATACGTAGTTAAAATTATGTAACTGTTGTACAACGCGTTGTTGATATTAAAAAGTATCACTATTTTCTTAATTTTTAAAATAGTTGAAAATTCTCGATGATTCTGAATAAGATAATTTAAATAGTCTATCAAACTCATAAAAATATATAACGATCGGCGATTGCGTTTTTGAATAAATAATTAATCAATTTCAAATTTTTTCAAAATAATTGATCAATTTCAAACAAGCTGTAGCTGATCCCGATCAGGCAACTACTTTTTGAGTAAATGGGCGATTTTCAAAAAGTTGAAAATGCTGCCATTTTAAAGCTAAAGAGTTCAGTAAAACATTTTTCGATTTGCCTTCAGTTCTTCTCTCAGATTCCGTGTTCTAATTTCCATAATTTAGTTTTACAAAAAAAGGCTACCAAAAAACATGGCTAACTTGCGTTTCCGGTTTCGGATTTTTTTGAAAAGCTTAACTAGAACTGCAATTTTTGATATATCTCTTAATTTACAATTTGATCAAAATCGGTCCAGTACTTTTACCTTTAGAAGCGTCGCACACCCACACACCCACCCACCCAGCAACAGACGTTTTTTTAAAACCACTCATTTTCTGTATTTTTTGAGCCCCAAAACATGTATTTCCGTTAAAACCTAGATTTAAAAAATTTTCATGAAATCAAAAGTATTGTATTGGTGTTATTTTTCTAAAGATATTAAAGAATGAAAATTAAGAACATATTCTCATAACGTTATTTTTATTATTTTAGTCAACATGTTGCCCTAAAAACTGTCTTTTGAAGATTATCTTTCTAGTGAACTTTCAGTAAATTTTAAATTATAAACGATTTTGACTATAAGACAGTAAGAAGTGATTTTTCAGTTGGTTTTAATAACTGGAAAATTTGACACAATTATTTAGTTTTACTGCAATTCTTTTATCGTATTTGTTTAGGTTAACATATAATTATATTTTATCTAACTATCGCTTCGCTCATTATCATGCGATTAATGTCGGAGATGCAGCATTCTTTAAATTAAATCTATGTTTTCCCAGTCTTCATTTTAAGACCAATTTTCTTCGAAATATATGATCTCTAGATAGTCTATTATATGTTGTACTTATGTACATTTTTTGAACATTAAAAAACTTTAGAAGTCTGAAAAGCAATTCATTAAGATGTGAAAAAAATAACATTTTTAAAACTTAATTTTTGACAGTAAAAGCAACAAATTCAAGGTAGGAAACATTATAGAACATCAGTGATGTAATGAAGACCGATGTTTGCACTTTATTCAATAGTTTTCATCTCCAAACTTTGCCAATATCAGGACTCTTTGTAAATTCTATCAACAGATGGCGCAATTGTAAACGGCAATTTTATTTTTAAATAAATTTGAAAAGTAAAAATTGTTTGTATTTACTTATTACTACGGTATAGTTCTGGGCAAAAACGCCAAAATACTGTTGTTTGTGCTGCCTATCAAAAGGCGATAACAAAGATTTATCATTATTTGCTGTTCCTAAGGCGAATTTACCTATTTTGTTTACCTATAATTGCTAATTTGATGGAATTACAGACTAAAACAGAACCCAAGAATTGGAGAACAATTATGCTTTGTATCAGTTAAGTTTATGCAGTGACTGAAAGTAACGCGTACATTTCGTACTAATAAATAACGAGTCCTATTATTCTACTGACTACTTCTGTTATAAATAGTTTGCTTTTTCACTATAAAATCACCTTATTGTGGCGACTTGTTTCTCCAATATTATCGGTTGTTGGTATTATGTGGATTTAAGTATAATTATACCTTTTTCCAACTAAAAACAACCACAAAAATAACTAAAATAACCTATAAACATTACGTAAAAATGTTAAATAAATGTTTCACTTACTTGTATATTTCATTAATAGAAAAGTAAAAACGAAAGTAACTAATTAACGTAACCTTAACAAATAATTGTGTATCAAACCGCGCCAAATTTGAAATATACCTTTAATTTGAAGTTTTAAGTGCGCAAATCTTATAAAGAGTCCCGAGATTGTCAAACTTTTAGGATGCATTTTTTATATGTATAGGCAAACGGTAGGAGTTGCAACACCATACTCTTCCTTACATTACTAGAACATCAAATAGATGATGAGACGTTGACAATTGTTACACAATCTACAAGCAACAGAGTTTTGTTATAGTTTGATAATAATAATCATAAAGACTTCTAATTAATCATTTATTAGACAAAGACTGTAATAATTCTACATACATCTTATCAACATTATATTTATATGTTGCCAAGTGACTCCCATCTTCAAATGTAATAATAACTCACTACATGTCCTTTTTTTTCAACACAAGTAAGAATTAATCTAAACTACTCTTGTTGCATATAATAAAAATAATTTATTATAAATGTATAATTTGATGAAATTATTCTATAACTTGGTACAGTTAGCAAAAATTTGAATTTAATAAGAGACCGAATACCTCCTATCTCGCCTCCTATACTAGGCTTCTCAATGCAACAATCATATCTAGTAACACTTTCGTTAAATTTAACTTTGGGATCGCAACTCTTAGCAGACCATCACCGTTGCTTATTAGTGACCATAGTATTTATTATTATGTGATTCTGTAGGCAGAATAGATTTAAGAATATGGTTTCTGTTTCTTGAATATTCACCTCCATCCTTATACTCAAACTATTCGTGTATTTCTATCATAATAGTTTGTCATTGTGTTAAAATTTTTGTTGATCGTGTCATAATGTTCTTTGCTATCATGGGCGCCCGTAGAATTACTTAGGGACCCTTCTAGGTAAAATAAAAAAAATTCAAGTACAGTGTGTGGCTTTAAAATAGGAATAAATTACCTACATTAACGCAAATACCAGTTTCTCCACCCGAACGTAACTCCACCTTTTCGCTAAATAGATAAAAACAAAAAATTTTCAGTAATTGTATCAAGTTTTCCGGGATTCCCCCTTATTCTACTGTTCTCGAGTCATTTCGCGCCATCTACAGCTTGGGCTACGAAATAAACGATATTGTTGTAAATTATAAAAACACAATTAAATTAACTCAACATAAATCGTTATTAAAACATTGTTTGGAAAATAGTTCATAAAGAATCGCATGTTCAATATGTGTACGGTTTTGTTTCTGAGCTCGGCGGGGTTATTGGCCGATGTAAACAAACACTGTTCTTCAAAAATTCCCCCCGCACTAATCTCAGGGTTTAAGTCTGAACTACAGGATGGCCAAAATGTTCCACAAATGTTTCCGGTAAATGATTCAACATAACACGATTGTTAAATGTCTCGCGAAAAAAAACTAAAGTAATCCCTTACACTATAGGGACACACTTTTTTCATTGATAGCCAACTGCAATTAGAAAACTCTTTGATCGCATGTTACACACACTATTGTGTGTTGATGTATAATCCCTTATGCAACAAACAAAGCAAATAAAACATTTTCTCATTATGTTCCTGTGTTCAATAGACGCTTGTTAACTATATAAAAAATGTAAGATATGAGTTTTTTCAGGGACTAACTTATTTGTTGGCACAAAAACAAGGTTGTTGATCGTTTCGTGGGTTACTCTGTAAAAAATACGTTTAGGGCCGTGAACGAAGTACTGGTTATGTGCATGAGAATTTCCCGTGAATATTTATTTTTTAGTTCAAATTCCATGAGGGGGGGGGCAACTGTGCCCTCTTGCTTTTCCTGTCGGGCGCTTATGTTTGTTATTGACTAAACGTGGTTATGATTTCTTCGAATCAATTAATATGTGTGAACGAAAAGTTGTAGCAAAGCCATATATGGGTCTGACATAAAGTCATCACTATTTTTCAGCATTCTTGATCGTTTCAATCAAACGTTCCGCCAAACCATTCGAACGAGCGTAATGTGGACTTGAAGTAATGTGTTGTATTCTTCGACAAATTGCTTGATGTTTCTTGCATTAAAAGATCTATTATCAGTAATTAAAACTGACGGTAATCCATAACGAGCAGAAATTGATCTAAGTTGAGTAACAACTATAACCTAAAGATAAATTGCCTATTCTATATATTTAGAAAAATGATAAACATAAAACAACTTGCATATGTCGTGTTTTTGTTTTCAAAACAATCTGAACCAACTTTAACCCAAAGATATTTTGGACATGGATAAAGCAGAAATTGCTCATTGCTATTACTGTCTCTATACGGGTTGGGCAAAAGTACGGAACAATGCAAATATCTCTAATACAGCAACCGCGATTTTGACAAAATTTTCTACATGAAGGTTCCGATATACGGCGGATAGAATGAAGGATAGAATTGGCGGTTTAAAATGAGTTCCTATTTAATCAGAAATGATATCAACTTTTTTTAATTTAGATAGACATTCTGTATATTTTTTGATATATCGATAGAACTCTATTTTGCGAGTTCAGTGATATAAGGTTTGATGCCTTTATTTTTAATAATTCTAAAGATATTAAACAAAACACTCAACAATAATGATTTGTCATTTGTTTTATTACCTAGCAACACATGACATCAAAACAATAAAAAACAAACAAATAAAAAAACACAAATAAAAGTCACTTGAGAAGATGCTCAAAATGACCACCATTTACTTTTTGGCAATAACTAGGGTAAGTCCGGGACAGATGCCCCACTTTTTTGTTTACGGTTTCTACACGTTTCCCTTTAGGTGTAAAATAACTGCAAAAGTGAATTTCAAAACTTTATTTAATAGTCAAACAGAAACACAAACTGGTTTTAATAAAAAACAAAATAATCTTTGTTTAATAAACATTTAAAAAAAATGCAATTGGCCATCTCTCCCTTACCATACGGGAGAGATGCCCTCACCTGTAGGGTGAGATGCCCTAGGTTCAAAAAAGTAAAATACACTCAAATGTACAGTTGGATAAACATAGCCTTTAGATATGGCCAAATGCTAGTAACTTTTTATTTTTTACGTGCAAAAAGTCGTCCACATAAGTCACAAACATTTGCATATTTACTACATCCCTCATGAAACCAGCTACTACAATGAAGGCACTGTAACCAATCATCTTTTTTTGTGGTGGTAGTATATTCTTCTCCACACCCCGTACATGTATTATTAGAAGAAAGATCATCATCAGTGTCATCCAAGCAAACGTTGCCACCGCAGTCCGTATCGCTCGATGTATCGTCAATTTTCTTTTTCGGTTTCTTCGATTGTTTGTTTGAAATCTCAATCTTTTTGGTTTTATTTCCTTTGTCTTCTTTCCCTTTACCAGTAGATTTACTTTTTGGTTTTACTTTTAGTTTTTTGTTTGATACTCTCTGGGGATGTTAATATGGTGGCGACGTTTCTTCCACGCTTGCGGGTACTTTCTATAGTTAGAAGCTGTGGAACTGAAGACAGTTGTTCTAACATTTTGCCTGAAGTAATAGTTTCGGATATTCTCGTTTTATTTGCTTCTGGAGGCGGTGAGTCATATCTAGTAGAAGGTCCAGGTGTCGGTTCTACTTCCATTGGAAGCGGTGGTTGTTCTGTTTCTCTTGGTTCCGTTGCAGATTGCTCTTCCGCAGTTGTATGGTCTTCTTGCAATAAATATGCGGATTCTGGAATTACTTCAGGATTACACGGGTATATGCCAGTAGATCTGAATGCAGATATTGCATTAGTGCTGGTCGCTGCTTTGCCCCATGCCTCAGAGAGTAACTGACCAAATTGAAGCCTGCCTAATTTTCTTGATGGGTGTATTTTCATCCAATTATTACAAGCAATAGACCATGCAGATTTTAAAGATTTAAATACTGCCCTATCCAGTGGTTGTAAAAAATGAGTTGTGTGACTACGAAGACTTACAATAATCACGTCGTTCTCATCGGAAAATTCTAATGTTTCGAGGTTAGAGTGCGATGAATGTCCGTCCACAAGCAAAAGAACTTTACCTTTTGGTTTTCTTGGTAAAAATTGGGTCTTGAACCAGTCCGTAAAAATACTGGAGTTAATGTAGGCCGACTTTTGAGACATATAAACGAATGATCCTGGTGGCATTCCATCTTCATATTCAGGTTTCTTGTTTTTGCCCTTCATAATCATGACAGGAGGTAAAAAAGTGCCTTCGGCATTACAACATGCCACTAGTGTTATCGTTTCACCTCTTTCGGCAGAAGTGACAGATGAAACAATTTTAGATCCTTTTGTTGCAATCACAAAGGAAGGGTTATTGTTTCATTGCAATCCTGTCTCGTCCATATTGTATAAATGTCCTGGTTTGTCGAATAAATTGTTTTCTTGGAGCACAGATTGTAGTAAATCAAAGTATGCTGTGACTCGTTCCTTACACATACCTTCAGCACGGGAGAGAGATACACCTTCAGCTTTGCGAATTGATAGTATAGGATTACGTCGTAAAAAGGAATTTAACCAATCATAGCCCGCTTTCTCTGATTCCTTATTAAATTTTTGGTTAATCTTTAAAGCCTCAGCAAAATTATAGGCAATTTTTCGTAAGTCGTCTCTGGTTGGTGCAAAACCCCTTGCTTGTAATTTTTGTATGTGTCTTACTAATTTTTTCTCGTTTTCCACTCCAAACATACAGGGAGGCCCCATCGATGATTTTTCAGAATTATTTTGTAATCGCCTTCTCCGCAAAGTCCGGGATGGTATTCCAAAGGAACGAGAAGCTTGGTTAACACCCATTTGTCCATCCATAATCGCTTGCAAAGCCAATTCTAACTGATCTTTTGTCCACTTTCCTCTCTCTAGACATTTCCGTTTATATTCGGTGGGCATTTCTTGAATGAAAATCTGTAATCGGGGATTAAATATTTCTTTCGGCTCTGGTCTAGCATTTAATTTGTGGGGCATCTTCACCAGAAATAACTGGGGCGTCTCTCCTTTTATTGCGGGAGAGATGCCCCAGCGAGTAACTTATTTCAGGTTTGGCCAATGACCTTGCTTATAGGTTAGAAACAATTTGCATACATTCTTTTTGACCCGAACACTTCAAATTTGGAAGAATTTTTTTGTTAACTTGTATACGAAACTATAATTCAAAAGTTGAATTCGGTTTCAAGATGCAGAAAACAAATAAATTGATACAACTTACCGATATCCGCAGTTATCAGGTCCCACTTGCTAGCACGAATGTCAAATAATAAAGAAATTACTGTGCGCTAACCTTTACCGCCATCTGTATGCAGATAAAAGAAATAAATGCATTGGCCATCTCACCCAGAGGGGCATCTCTCCCGGACTTACCCTAAGTGTCTGTACAAATCTTTCAGTTACATTAACAAGATGCTCTCCAGGAATTCTTCTTATTTCACCAACAATTTTGAGTCTCAATTCTTCCAAATTATGTGGTCGTTCAGTATAAACTCTAGATTTTAAATGTCCCATAAAAAAGAAATCCGATGTATTCAGATCCGGAGAACGAGCGAACGTACTGTTTAGGCTTCTCACATTCTTTTGTTTTCATGAGCTGCTAGATAACATTTACGAAACATTATCGTTCAATATCTCTAGAATTATTAAAAAAAAGACGTAAAACCTTGTATCATTGAACTCGCAAAAAAGAGTTCTATCGATATATCGAAAAAAAGCAGAGTGTTCTATTTAAAATAAAAAAGTTTATATAAATTCCGGCTAAACCGGAAGTCCTCTCAAACCGCCAATACCCTCATTGTATCCACCCTATATCGGAACCTTCATGTAGAAAACTTTGTCGAAATCGCGGTTGCCGCATTAGAAATATTTGCATTGTTCCATAATTTTGCCCAACCCTGTACTATATATACAGGGTAATTCAAAAGTATGGAATAATTTTCGTATTTCTGTAGCACGTTAATTTTTGAAAAAATGCCCGGACACTTAAATTGATTTAAATATAACTGCATCTTTATGTGATATCTTTTGTTTTCTAACGCTAACCTGCACACCCCAGTCACCTTGACTTAATTTTTTTAAATAGCGACCCATACTTTGTGTGGACTTGGAAAGCTTGCAACCAACTGCATTCAAATCTACCATCATAAATGAACTGGAATAGTTAGTTTTTAAGTTATAGCAATTGAAAGAAAAAAAACACTTTTTTCATATTTTTTTATAGAAAAGTTAATTACAAGTAACTAAATCCATAACAATAATTTATAAAGTGTCTCATGTCATGTTGTTTATAAATTATAGTTCAATTGTTATTAATGCCATTTTGATGGCCAAATATAACGTGTTGTAGCTTTTCAATTTAGCGAAGTCTAACAGAAAAAATTGCCTCAATTATCAGAAAGGCAGAGAATTAGAATTTTGATAACGCTGGAATGTGGTGACAAAATTAGAAGTCATGCTGTAAGAAAACACTTCTAACATTATCTAAGTTGCAGGCTTTCGCGGCCGTTGTTAATAACATCTAGGCTTCCGGGTTGGAGCCGCGTCATCGGTGCATGAACTGTGTTCCAGATTCCAAAATGACCACAGCCCTGAAGATGTCCCGTGCAACCGAGGACGAAACGTCGGCGGTTCCTGCACCGATGACGCGGCTCCAACCCGGAAGCCTAGATGTTACTTCTACCATTGGTTATAAATTGTTATGTCTTTGATTACTTGATATTAACATCTTAATAACAAAATATGAAGAAAGTTTATTTTTTCTTTCAATATTTGTAACTTAGAAACCAACCACCCAGTTCATTTATGATGGTAGATTTGGATGCAGTTTTTTGCAAGCTTTCCAACGAGCCCACACAAAATTTCCGTCACAATTTAAAAAAATTAAGTAAAGGCGTGCGGAGGTTGACGTTGGAAAACAAAATATGTCACACAAAAACGTAGTTATACACTCTGTCTATAAAGCACCCCCCCCCCCCAACTAACTTTTGAACGATTTGATATTTTTTCACAAAATTTGGTGTCCTGTAATGGGAAATTAAATACTATCTTTCAGACCCTATTAAAATTTTGTATCTGGCGACTGGGCGCCATTTTGATTTTTTTATTTAAATGGAAAGGGGGGTCGAGTGACACCTCATTCGAAAGATCTTTTAGTTCTCCGTCTGATCCTAGAGTTTCAAAGAAAAATATTCAGCCATAACAAAATGACAATGTTTGAAGATAAAGAAGTCTATTTAAAAAACTGAGAATTAAACCTTAAATTAATTAAATTAAGTGTTTGAAATGTTTACCATTCACTTCTTGGCACATAAAAGGTCGGTTATGAAATTCCTGCCTTACATTTTCATAAGTTTCTGAAGTGATATTTCTGCAAACTTCTGTAATGCGTTGCTCCAGTTCTTCAATTGTTTCTGAACTGGTCTTGAACACTTTCGATTTCAGATATCCCCATAGAAAAAAATCTAAGGGGGTTAAATCTGGGGAGCGAGCCGGCTATTCTACAGCTTCCCGCCTACCAATCCATCTTCCAAGAAAATGTCCGTTGCGAAAGTCAGAAACAGGCCTATAATAATGAGGCGGAACATAACGTTTTCAATATTATTTCCAGCCACCTGAGTTATTTCTGGTAAAATTTTGTACTGCAAATGAAAAAGTGGGCTACTGAATAAAAAAGTCAAAACAATTTTGAATTGAGTGTCTATTTGTTTAAAATCCGCCATTTTGTTATGGATCAATATTTTTCTTTGGAACTCTAGGATCAGATGCAGAACTAAAAGACCTTTCAAATGAGGTGTCACTCGACCCTGGATAATAAAATCAAAACAATTTTGAATTGAGTTAGTCCATTTGTTTAAACTCCGCCATTTTGTTATGGCTAAATATGTTTCTTTCAAACTTTAGGATCAGACGCAGAATTGAAAGACCTTTCAAATGAGGTGTCACTCAACCCCTCTTTCTATTTAAAAAAAAATTTCAAAATGGTGCCCAGTCGCCATTTTGAATGATACAAAATTTAATTTTTGGCTAAAAAATAATATTTAATTTCCCATTAAAGCACACCAAATATTGTGGTAAAATATCAAGTCGTTCAAAAGTTAGTAAGGGGAGTGGGGGTTACTTTATAGACAGATGATATATAAATCAATTGAAGTGTTGCTGCATTTTTTCAAAAACCAACGCGATACAGAAATACGAATTTTATTCCTTACTTTTGTATACCCCTGCATAACGACTTTTCCAGGCCATTTAGGCCAAATGCTTCATACAAACATCACTTACTTTTTGCTATATTTTTATGTTATTTGATATATTTAGCCAGTACAGCATTGCACGTGTTTGATTATTACAACGTTGCTGAGCCATTCTTGTACGTAATAAGTTTTAATTTTGGAAACTGCTAAGTTAGAGTTTCAAAGATTAACTTGTACGACTATTTCATTTTCAATTACATCAACTTCTGTGTGAGATAAAAGAGGTTTTGATAAGGTATCAGCTATTATTAATCATTTCCATTCACGACTCACTTATACTGGCAAATTGAAATTAGACAAGATTTTTTTCATTTTACCTTAGCCAATTGTAGAAGTAATTACGCTAATATGTTTTCTCAAATATTCAAAACTTTCTCTTAGGATATGCACTGGTCATTGCCAATCAACACCTATTAACATTATTTATGAGTCGCTTCCTCACATCCGTAACTGGTAAACGATTGGACATACACAATTTTTCGACCACTGAACACGATCGCAAAGTAAAATGGCGTTTTTATGTGAACTCGCGTTTTCGTTTAATTTTTGTTCTATAAGAATATCTATCTATCTATCTATCTGTCTATCCACCTGTCTATCTATCTATTTATCTATCTATCTATCTATCTGTATAATTAAAAGCGTTGAGTGTCTAACGTTTAGACTATATACATGATCTTTGTAAGCTGTATGTAAGTGCTATAATCGTATATAAATTCCGCTAATTAATTTTTCCATGCAAAGAAAAAGCAGATTCTTTTTTGAGTTGTTATTATCAAAATGCCAACGCATTCTATTTTTATAATAAACACATAACTCAAAGTTTGTCTAAACACTTACCTTTACTTTCAATGCTAATGTTCTGACAAGAAATCTACGGCTAGTCACTATTACGGTTGATGCATTACAGACCAATATTAAATATTGTGCAGCCTAAGAAATTTTATACCCATCCACTCTACTTTAATAAGTTACATGGAGAATAGCGTAAGTAATTAAATGTCAGTTAATGATAGATACACACTATTCTTCAACGCCAAAGGCCTGATCTACATGGGCGCCCGCAAGTTAGGGCAAGCCCGGGCAGTTGCCCCCCCCCCCTTTGGATATTTAAGTTTTTTGAAAAGTATGTTGTGATTTACAATGTACTTATAAAAAAGAACGTAACAATGGATTTTCTATTTCTCTATTTTTACTTCTTCTTCATTTAACAAATCACGAAAACAGTGTAACATAAATTGCAATTACGGCCGTTGCTTTTTATTATCGTTTTGCCCAAAAAAAGTTTCTTTGCTGCAAAATTTTTGACCCCCTCTTGCAAAAATCCTGCGTGCGCCCATGCTGATCCACATCAATATTGGAGATTGTAAACATAACAAACAGTTAATTCGTAGCATCTAACTTTGTTTTTGTTTCGGTTTAGGTAAAAAAGGTACGCGATTTGTGTTTTGGAATTATATGGGATCATCTCACGAGATACTTTAGTGCGTATTTATTTGTTCCAAAAACACAATTTAGGTCACAATACATGTTTTTCTGAATTATGGCAATTTGTATTTTGGAATTATATGCAAACGTCTCACGAGATGTTTTAGTGCGTATTTATTTGTTGCAAAAACACAATTTGTGTCATTTAATTGTCAAATATACCTAATAAGGATGGACGCAAAGCGCACATCTTTTCTGCAGACTGCATTTTCAATTTCAAGCACAAAATACTTATTGACAAGGCCAAGGTACTTACGGTTACGGTCCCCATGCGTTACGAGTCTATGCTTCTGAAGTTACAAACTTCCGGATAGCTTACTGGTGAGAATAAAAACTATCAAATTATTTGATTGTTACCATCTGTTTGAATTATTCGATAATAGAAAAATATTCCAATTATTCGATAGTAGAAAACTATTCCAATGAAGCGAATGAATGTAGTAAATTTTTTGTTAATTCAGAATAACTCTCATTTCCAACAGAATTTAGGCGGGGATCTTTTATTAAGTTGTGCTATATATTCATAATTCAGTGGCGTAACTCGGCACCGATGTGCCAGCAAATTCAGACGCTGATTAATAAGACTATTAATAATAATAATTTAGATTAGGTATTCTAAAAAAAAGCCTGTTATTTTTGTATTTTCTAAAGTAGATTTGATAAAATAAAAAAAACAAAACTATACGGTGAGTTTTTTTAAGACTAACCATAGGTTTTTACATGTTAATGTTTCAACCCTCTATTAACTTTTATTTTTGTGAAATTTACAAAGCTTTGCGCTATTTTTAGATTAAATGTTAATGTTAGCTAGTCATTTATTTCATTTTATGATAAATGGTTAACGAAATGTTGCCGAAACTTGACGACTAGAAGCGCCTTGTTGAATTGTTACTATTGTCAGAACCAAATTACAAATGTCAACTGAAATTAAAACGCAGCAGCAATTAAAACAAACGGAATTTAAAAAATGGGTTTTGTAGCTTTTTTGTTGCTCCTAGAAGATAAAGTGAAACTGTTTCAATACAGTATCAAATCGAACAACTTTATTGCAAAAACAAATTCTAGATGCTTCTCTGTAGGAACTCCACTTATAGTGACGATGCATTCAGTAACATGTTTTACATCTCGAGACTGCGTAGATAATTATTATGTTTGCAGGTTCCAATATTTACGTTAAAATTACGTAGGGTGATTAAGGCCATGAAACTACGATATCGGTGGAATGTATTAATTATATTATTACATTTCTAATTTATATGAACAAGCGCCATTGTAATTTATATGCAAATGTCCAAAAACATTTTTATTGCGTATTTAATAGTTCCAAAACATTTTGAAAATCTCTTTTTTCTATTTTGGTTCTTTACTGACTACTTTATGAAACTCATTTGGATTTCATAAAGCAACTCCTTAAAGAATTCGAAATTTTATTTTGTTAGGTTGGTGACAACCATGTGACAACAAAACCTTCACGCGTTTGAAACATAACCTTCAAATTGTAAGTTTTAAAAATTTTTTAGCGTATTTTCCGCTACTTTGCGTAGCTCGGGTGGGGTGCAAGATAATTCTTCTTCCATCTTATCTTCAAATCTTAGATATTTTAAAAATTAAATCACTTTCAAACACAGTTTGTCTAAATTTTAATTTGACAGTAGTTTGAATTGTTTGAAATCGTTTTAAATGTAACCAACAGCCACATAACCAAAACAAAATACAAAAAATTTTCCTAATCAATTATATTTTTCCATTAAAATATAAAATAAGATAAGTTTTAAAATTTTTGGGCCAAAATAGAAAAAATAGTATAAAATACACGTTTCATAAGACATTTAAGCGCACTTGTCCATTAGAAAACTCGCCGCAAGCGGCTCGTTTTCTAACTTGGACGCGTGCTCTAAAATCATGTCTTATGAAACTTGTTTTTTAATGTACTATTAAGGCACTCATCTGGAAATAAGAACAAATGATAAGTTTAGCAAATTTGGTACCCACTTTTTGAAAGGAACTTTTCTGGGGCTACCATAAGATATTTTCGGGAGATGTATTCAATTAAGATTTTACGTTTTTTTTTCTTCAAATTTGTTTTCCGGGCTTTTTTTCGTTTTTTTGTAACGTGTTTTATTTGCGGGAACAACTCTTATTCAAATCGGCTCAGCGAAGGAGACATTCTGAGCAACAAGCGCCGGGTATGAAGTTACCAAAAAAGCATCAAGGGAGCGTAGCCCACGTGGTCTGATAGTTTAGTTTTATTTTTTAAACACTCAAATTAGTAAGACCATTATTTGACGTTGAAAGTTAGATTAACACGATTTTCATTACACACGCCTAATATCAAAGTAAAATTCATGTTTAATGTCAAGAACTGACTGGGTTTTTTGTCTTGTATTTATTCAAATTAGTTCTGTGTATTTTTTGTTGCCTGTTGATTTATTCTGCGAAGAATGGTTTACACATAATTACATTTCAATAATTTAAAATTATACCATTAAAAACATGCAGCAGATGTAAAATTTGCGCTACAGTTACGATGTATTTCTATAAAAAAAAATGTTATTTCGTATTGCTAGTCGTTTTGCGAAAAAAAAACGCAACACAACCTTGAATTATCAATCTGGGGGAATTTTATTGTCGTGCATCCCACATACGAGTAGTTTACATTTTTGTTTACTATTAAATCATAAACACCGCAGAATAAGTTAAATCATGCGTTATAAAACTGGTTGCTATCTACATCATCTATGTAATTAGAAAATTATTACTTACTAGACGTTTAACTTTAACTACATAAACACAGTAACAAGCACTATTAATTCGTTTCAACATAACCAACATATAAAAATAAACACCTGTATTAATTTTTGGGCAAAATGATGTCTAAATCTCATTTTTCCTCTTCAAATTGTACTAGGATGGCATCTTTAGCAACATTGTCGCCAACCTTATATAATACATTCGAAACCTTCACATCTTTTACGGCTTTTACGATAAATTCCATTTTCATTGCAATTATTATCACTAACGGATCCCCCTTTTTGACAACGTCGCCTGCTTTAACTAAAATTTTGTCTAAAACTCCAGGCATTGGAGCTGCAGCTGCATTACAAGAACTTCCAGATAATTCTGTGTCTTCTGTTAGAAACTTAGGCTGTTCTAAGTTGAACTGACATTTTCCATGCTGCAATAAGGAATGCCATGAAACCAAGTAGCTTTAAATTGCTCCACTTACCTCGTCATATAATGCAAGAATATCGTTGTTGATATAAATATTTACATTGGTTATGTTGCCATTTATATTACATTTCAAAGAAGATTTGTTTTCGTTTTGAATTATTTCTCCCGTTGCAATAAACCACGATTTACCTTCATCTAATGAGATATGATATTCATTAGAATTGAACCATTTTACTCTAACTTTTATATCTGAAAGAAATATTGCAGAAAAAGTTTTGTATATTTGGTATTTAAAACTCAAACCTTTGTCTTTAAATTTTAAATTTAATTGCCTTTGGTGTGGGTAATTAATTCTAAATCCAGATTCCACGATGAAGGGATTAAAAGAATCATGACTTTCAACAGAATTTTTAGTTACATTCAGATCATCTGTTAAAACGACAGTCATGGCAGCTTGAACTAATTGATTCTCTGTCGGATTTCGTTCTCGGAATAAAGTAGAATCCCTAATGAAATTGGTATGAACATTACCTACTGCAAATTCGTGGTGACTGCACAAACTTAGTAGGAAATTCACATTTGTTTCTAAACCAGCAATCTGAAAAAGACATAATTTAAGCTGCAGTGAAATCAGTGATGTAAATTATATTTAACAGAAGGAATGCAGGAATATACTTAAAAAAATAGAGACCACTTTGCAAAGAAATTATAAAACATGTTATCATTGAAAAATAATATTTTTTTGTGGTAGCTTACAGGGCGCCATCTAATAACATCCTACGGCTTCCATCTAACTTCCCTTAAAAAATCATTTAGAAAGTAAAGTGCAGTGAGTAGGATTCGAACTCACTCGCCTTTGGCAGAGTAGCTCTAGAGTTAGAGGTTCTGGCTAGTACTCTATCACCGGGTCATAATAATAATACTGTTCAATTTTACAACTTTTTAGTTATTTCAATAAAATTTTATAATAGGTTCTTCATAAATTTTAATTACCCACTAGCACTAATTGCAGATTACGTACAAATTGAAAATGCAGTCGTCATAAAATCTTAACCGCATTATTAAGCATTTTATGCCTGCCCGTGGGTATTTTGCATGGTAAATCGATTTAATGTTTAAGTACAGAAAACAATGAAATATTTCGTAATTTCAAAATATACATTTAATATACGACCTTGCAGCTGTTATTATTCTGACAACGAATAGTTTATACAAACTAAACAAAATGTACTATATATTATTAACCAATTGCAGATTCTTTAAAGGGCCTATTATTTTTCGTATTGTAAGCCTGTCTGTTAGTACATTTAAGTAACTTTTTTCCCGCTTCTTTAAAATAACCAATTTTTTTTTAATTTTATGGAAATATAAAAATTTGAAGTTATTACTTAAAGAAGCACTCATTACTATCAAGTGTGCCATGAAAAGACAATAAATTAATTGTTTCAGCAAATTAATTAAACTTATGGACTTATGGTTAACAATTATTCCAACAATAAAAAACCAGTTCTAATATTTAACAAAAGTTATAGTACTTGGCCATAAAAAAAATTGTATGATATTAGGTCTGGTTATTTATTGTTGAAATAATTGTTATTTATAAATTAGTTTAATTATTTAAACCTGAAAACAATCGCTTTATTTGCTAAGTTTTTGTTATATTATAATATTTATAATAGTTTTTTTATAGAACTTTATTGAACGGCACTTGAGGGGTGTCCTAAACAGGATTATGCAATTAGTTTATTATAGTAAAAAAATCGAATATGATTTTTCAATTTTTGACAATAGAACAAATCGCAGTGGGCTGAGTTTTTACATTCCATAACATTAAGTATTCTCTTAACAGGCGACTTTTTATCCCCTCTGCTACAAAAAACCGCGTGTTTAAAAAAATTGGACTAAAAACAAATTTTTTATAAAGGTGAGTTGACACAAAGTATGGATAAGTTAAATAATTTTCAAACAGTGTAAGTTATCTATCTTTCTTCTATCTGTATAATGAATCCCCAACTGTCTCACCATAAAGCGATGACGGGTTCTTTCATCTGGACACAAATTATCACCATAACACGACGACCGATGGACCCTTACACCTCTACTCAGTTTATTATTATTTTCAGCAAAGTTTATGTTAAAGTCACTACTATTGGTATAATTTTGTTGTTTATGGCTTACTTTAATTCTAGCAAGTTGGAAAAAATACTTGGTAAACATCTTCCGTTCAGTATCACGCTGGCATGGGAATATCGCACGGCACATTTTATATAATTACTTTTAATACCAGGCAATTAATATAATAAAAGCACTGCAGACAGAACATTATTAAAATTTTATTAGAAACAGCATTCATTACTAGGGCTAAGATTTTAAGGCATTCTTATTTTTTTTAAACTGTCAGGCAACCGCCACGAGAATGATCTTTGCTTATAAATTTTTGAAATAGATAAATAAAAGCGCTCGGAATTCCACACTTTATTGACCCAAATATTGGGGGATCCAGTTAGAATAAAAAACGCACACATTTACGTTACAATAATTAAAGCAAATTAATTTATAAAACTAGCTGAACCCGTAGACTACGCCCCATGCGTTTCTCTTAAAAAGGTAGTAGCAAGTTTATTGGAAGGGATATAATGATATAATTAAAATATTCCGCAGGTATGCGAATCCGCAAACAATAAATAACCTGTGTGGATATGTAAAGCACGTTACTGAATGCGCGGTCACTAAAAGTTGAGACAGGAAGAAGAGGCCCGGATTTAATATACGGAAGGATAATAAATAACCAGTGACGAGATGTAAGGTATGTTACAGAATGCGCGTTAGTAAAATGTTATGATGAGAAGAGGGATCCAGATGAAATATATAGATATAGATTAGGAGTTCAATCCGCGGCCTGCTATGGTACCTACTACATTTGCTTTGTTTTTATTAATACAGAAAAAACAAAGAGCGGGGGTTCCACTAATATCCATATAAAATGCGCGTAAGAACTGAGACCTTAAAGGACTAAGGTTTGGGCATAAGAATAACAATTCCACCCCGTAAAAGAAGAGATTGTTATGAAACCTATCAGAGATATATTGGATATTAAACAGTTTCGGTAATGGTAAGTATTGAAAATCGGGCAGCAAAAATAATCGAATGACAACCTAACATTACATGCGATTGCTCAGGAAAATTGATGTATCAGTCAACCATTGCAAAGAAAATTTTCACAACAAAACGAAATAGGTAAAATGTTCTTCAGCTACTTCGTTTGTCCAACGTGGCGGCACCTACCGTGAGCTCTTATCCGCCACGTCCGTTTTCTGGACGAATTGAGTTACGCTCAATCAGCGCGTTTGTTCACGATAAAACGAGAACAAGCTACAAGTACGAATTAGAGTGTGGGACCTAGTGGGGAGAGACTACCCAAGTCTCTACTGATGCTGCAGATCAGTACCCGAGCCGAAGCCCAAGTCATACGGAAAGCCGCATCAAAAAGACCTTTGCCAGCACAGGCCTACCACTGCAACCACGAGTCCTACACCTTGACCAAGGGCGAGGGTTGCAATTTCCCCTTGTGCTTGGATTTGGTCCTCGTGGCACCAGTCAAGAAAGGTGTGCTTCTCGGAACAACAAAGCTGTGCTCCCAGTATAGGCTATTGTTCAAATTTTACCACCAACAACAAATTTTATGGCAATCAAAGAGTTCAAACTAGATAAATCATCGGAAAAGAATAATATAATACCTGAATTGATAAAATGTCAAAATTGGGTAATATATGATAAAAATAATAAACTATATTTAAGGTATTAAAAAAAGATTGGAATGCATTTCAAGATGTCGTCGACAACCTCCACTAGGAGATGGCATGTGAAGAAGAAGAACCATACCAATAAATTTACCACAGCTGCGCTGCAAAAAGAGGATTAAAAGTATAAGACTGACATCTGATCCTTTTGATATCACAGTAGGTTATAACAAACTTATTTATTAAGGTCGTTCTACCCAATTAAAGTTGATAGGTACTTACTTGAAATCTTTATGAATTTAGTTCAAATTTTTAGAATTCATAATTTGGAAAAAACTGTTTATTTAATTGCACTTTATTTGTTTATAATTTATCCCAACACAGTACGACCATAGCAAATCCGTCCCCGTTGCCATTATTGCCTTCCTGCCAACCTTATCGTAGAACTCAATTTATTTCATCTACATCATGAGGAGTCAGAATTAGTTTTGTTTATTATTTTTAGATTTAATAGGAATTTTGTATATACTAGTTTTAATTAAATATTATTTTATAAATAGTTAAAACACAGTATATTGTTTTGAGCTGACTTCTTTGTGTCTTATTGAATTGCGATTCCCATGTTTAATGCTGGATATGTAAATCCACAACTTGTTTCTGAGCTGCACACAGTCAGCTTTACGGAATCTTTGAAAAACCAGTGCCGTCCGCTCACGTGGAAATACAAAGTGTTGTGGAGTTTAAGTTCATACGAACAAAAAATTTCAGTGGCGACCCTGCCGTTTGTTTTTAAAGACCAAATACGTCCCAAGGTTTACGCCTTTACAAAAAGGTAATAGCAACAGCGTAGTATCCTTGCTGAAAACATTTTGCCAAAGATACTAATCATCGCTTAAAGCATATTAAAATTATCTCAAATAAAGGGAATGTTAAGTACTACATGTTAATTTAGTTATTTCAAATTATTGCTACAACCTACATTATACTGAGACAAGTTGGATTTGATCTTCATCAATGCTTCTGTCCTATTATTACCCCATACCACTAATTTTGCAATCATGGGATCATAATGTACCGATACTTCATCTCCTTGTCGAACACCTAAGGGTTACCAATTAATATACAAATTCACACAATCTTTTAGGTTTCACCTGTTTCCACTCGGATGTCTTCCGATGGTGCTGGAGTAGTAAGATGCTGAAGTACCCCAGCGCCTGGAAGAAATCCGTTTTCGGGATCTTCGGCATAAATTCTAGCTTCAAAAGCATGTCCGTTGCACTGAATACTTTCTTGGGTAACGGGGAGACGTTCGCCAGCAGCTACTTTTATTTGCCATTCCACCAAATCAGTTCCTATAGCAACAAATATATTCACAAATGATGACAAAAGATTTGCGAAAATTATTATTTACCTGTAACCATTTCAGTAATGGGATGTTCAACTTGCAATCTTGTATTCATTTCCATAAAATGAAAACTATGGGAATGACGATCTAAAATAAATTCTACAGTACCAGCCCCGACGTATCCAACAGCTTTTGCGGCCCTAACAGCTGCTGTCCCTAATTCAGATCTTAATTCATTTGATAAACCTGGCTAGAAGTAATTAAAATAATAACAGTTAGTTAAGTATATGTATTAGGCAAATCAACGTACAGCTGGTGCTTCTTCGATAATTTTTTGATGTCTTCTCTGTACAGAACAATCTCTTTCAAATAAGTGTACAGCGTTTCCATAAGAATCGGCAAAAATTTGTACTTCTACATGTCTGGGCTCCGCAACAAAACGCTCCAAAAGTACATCCGAGTCTCCAAATGATTTCTGGGATTCTCGACGTGCAGATTCTAAAGCTTCATCAAATTCTTCTTCAGCGTAAGCGATTCGCATGCCCTTTCCACCTCCCCCTCTCACAGCTTTTATCATTATAGGATAGCCTATTCTGGCAGCTTCCGCCTTAAGCTTCTCATCACCTTGATCTTCGCCATGATAACCTTCTATTATAGGCACTCCAGCTTTGGACATTATTGCTTTAGAAGTACTGAAAATAATATGGAGTACTTACAATTGTAAAAATTATGTACCTGTACCTTTTTATTCCCATATCTCTGATAGCAGATGCAGGAGGACCTACAAATATTACGTCATTCTTTTCACAGGCTTCTGAAAATTCTGCGTTTTCTGAGAGAAATCCATAACCGGGGTGTATTGCCTGACAATTTGCTCTTTTTGCAACGTTTATTATTTTATCCCCTCGTAAATAACTTTGTTGTGAACTTGGCGGTCCTATATGATAAGCTTCGTCCGCCTATAGAGTAGATATCAATTACTATTAAACATTATGGCAAGCCGTTTTACTTTTTAATAACGGTTGCAAAATTAGTGTTGTAAAACATTGACAATATGTACATTTTATGTTGATATTTGAAATGCGTTCCTGATATCTGAAATATCAGGATCGCATTTCCAATATCAGGAAAACATTTTAGATATCAGGAATAGATTTTAGATGTCAAAAATAAAGTTCTGGTATGAGAAATGCATTCCTGATATATGAAATAAACGTAAAATCATTAGCAAAAATTAGGTTGTACAGTGTACACATTTATATGATAACTTTGTTATAGAAATCGTTCAAAAGATCATACTAAAATTTATCAATTGTTTATTTCTAATATGTGGTAATTTCACAGTGATATTAAAAAAGGATGAAAATGTCACAGTAAAATTGAAAACGTTGGATTTAAAATATGTCATATGCATTTATATTATGTCTGTACATCTGCACAAAATCTGTGTAAAGGACGAGGTTAATGTTTTTGTTAACAATTAAAAAAAATTAACTTCCTACAACTCAATTTGTATTTATCTTCTTAACAAAACGCCAAATCAACTTACATCATATATAATTATCATCTAACGAATCACGCCTTATGTGTACGATTGGTAATATGTACCGCTACTATTCTTAAACTCTGACGACGCACAAAATTTTCTGGTTGGCTGCCAACCAGAACTCCCTCGTTCTACCCAACTGGCTCAAAGGGGTTTAAATACCTCTGCATCCTGGATTTGTATTCAGTGCTGTAATCACTCTGAAGATGCAATGTCTTACGAAACGATAGTTTGTACGTGTTCACAAACAGCTAACGGGCAGAAGCCTATTAAGTATTGGTTGAAATAATCTAAGCACACTCTGTTTAGGCAGGCAGGGTCTACGAACAACTATTATTCAAACTTTTAGAGCAAATGCTTGTAAAGGCAGACAAGCTACAAGTCGGTCCATACCTGATTATGCTGGGTGTACTCCCCAAATGACGACGCCGTCTAAGCCGAAAGAAAATTGTAATATTGACAGTTCGAGAAACCGCGAAAGCCCCAAAGAATATACAACAAAAACAAGTACAAATCTATAGACAGTAAATAAACAGCAACTGAGAACGTTTTATTTATAGTAATGTAGAATTGAATTTTAAACTTAGCGTCTGAATCAGTTTAAAACATGTGAACGAACAAAAGACGAAAAATAGTTTATGTGCACAGAAGATTATAGAACGACGAAACCAGAAACTATTCAAAATATTGTCCGTCGTGAGTGCTGCATAATACGATTTTTTCAATTGTTTCACGCATCGCTTTATTTAATTGTTCTGGAGTAATATTGTTTATACCATTGATAACTCTATTTTCCAGATCTTGACGGGTTGTTAATGCGTTTCGGCACACCAGATTTTTAATATAACCCCACACACACAAATCTAGAGGTGTTAGATCAGGTGAACTGGGACCACCTCATAGCTGTCTTGATGAAAGAAGACGGCTTACATACTGACTAGCGGTACTCCTTCATTTTCAATTTCATTTTGCAGAAAATGCAAGTAGCGATGTCCTGTCAAATACCCATCGAAAGTTATTGGGCCTATTATTCGATTTTCCAGGATGCCTATCCACACATTAAATCCAAATTGATTCTTAAAGTTTCCTTCTCTAACTAATCTTGGATTTTGTCTAGACCAATATCGCGCATTATTTTTAATAAAAATTCTATTGTTGGTGAAACGGCTTTCGTCCGACAATAAATACTATAATGAAACTGCCTATTTTGTTGAATACTGTTTAGAAACCAATTACAATAATTGAGGCGCCTTGCATAGTCGATTTCAGTAAGATGTTGATGCAATTGGTTTATATAAGAACGCAAAAACGTTTCTTTCAAATTTTCCAAACAGATTGATCGCATACATGTCTAATTTGTCAAATGGAAGAAGTTGGGTTTAACTCAGTATAAAGGCCAGGACACACATGACCGCACCGCGTCCGCACCGTGCCCGCACCGCAAGTCGGTCGACTGTCGGTGACAATGACGGGAAACCACACTTGTCCGCACGTGATCCGTGTGTCGGCCGTGCGGTCTGTCTCACGATTACAGTTTAGTATTCTTTTTGAAGCTTATGCAGCTATTTCGTGGAGACAAAATGTTGAAAAGTTTTACATATAGTGAATTAGAAATGGTAGCACTTGCTTTAGAAGAAGAAGATGTTAATTGGAGAAGAAATCATTAATTTTTTTACATCCATTTTAATATTAATAATATTTATTATTATAATAATAATATACGAGTATTATATTAATTTAATATTCAAAATAAAATTAAAAGCGAAAATGTTTAATAGATTGAAACTTCGTACACCGCACCGTGGCCGTCAAAAAATAAACAAAACTAGTCGGGCACGGTGCGCCCTCGGTGCGGTGGTGTCGGTGCGGTGTCGGTGCGGTAAGGTGGGGACTACGCCGTACTTATCCATTGTGCAATTCTCTCGCCGTGCGACGTCCAACACACGGGCGTCACACGGTGCGGGTGCGGTGCGGTCATGTGTGTCCCGGCCTTAAGCCTAAGCACGTTAATCTCCGGGTCCTTCAACTACTATAAAAGTTTCTTGGTTAATCAAGCTATTTTCTTTCTAGATTTGAAACAGAATTTCTTCTACATTCACCGTAGATTAAAATCATATCCAGTTTTTCATCTCTTGTGTATTGCATTTTGCAAGGATTATTATTACACTAACTACAAAATTAAATATTTTTCTGAAATATAGAACATTAAGGAAGTAAAAATACATAAACAGGGCGAACTCTAAACAACTCCCATTGTCTTAATCGAATTCGATTGTTTATAATAGTCCCAATGCATATAAACAATTTTTCGTCTTTTGTTCGTTTAAATGTTTTAAACTGATTCGCGCGCTAAATTTAATATTCAATTCTACATTATTATAAATAACACGTTCTTAATTACTATTTATTTGCTTTCTACTTGATTTGTATTTTTTTTTTGTTAAACTGCTTTCCTCTTTTGTTTCGAATGTTGTAATGTTCTTTTACTTGAAAGTAAAACAACTGTAGTTGACCGTAAATACCTCTTTATTTAACAACTAATTAAAACCTAATTTTACTGGTTCAAAATGTAATGAAGTATCGAGTTATGGGTATTATTGCAACCGTTAGGAAGTAGTCTTTCCGAAAAACAATATGAACCAATATTGTTCCATTTGAAATTTCCGACTTTTTCTCAAAAAACATTCAGTTGAATTTTTAAAGCGCCCGAGATCTATGAATACCGGCAGCAAACGATAACAATAGTATATTATACACCAAGGTATAAAAGTTTTTCTACCGAGACGTATATACTTTCTTTTCATTACTAGTGATATAAACCCTTATAATTGTCGAAAAATGACTATTTTAAGGTAAATCCCTGTTTTGTTGGCATGACAGTTGTTTGAAAATTGTTAAATCATAATTGGTATTCAAAAACATTGTTTTTAAGAACTGATTTCATCTAAAATACTAAAATTATTAACAATTTTCTCTTTTTTACTTTGTGTGGTTGTATTATAGGCGAAATTGATATTGACAGAGTTGTCATTTATTACGGCGCGAAAAACGTATACTCAAATACACCAAAGTTTTTAAAATTAAATTAATTTATTTAAACAAACTATTTTATGCATAAAATACCATTAAATACTGTCACAGGATTATCAAAAAATATAAATTTGTTCATTATTTACCAGTGGTTAATAATGAAAAATTTGTTACCTGTCAGTGAGCAAAGGTAGAGAAATTGAATTTTACAGCATTCTATTATCAAAATGCTACGCCATATTACTAGTAGTGAAAAAACAGTTTTATGGTAACGCCTGGCTGCGTAGGAACAGTTTAATAATAGTTTTTTCACTACTAGTAATATGGCGTAGCATTTTGACACATAATAGAATGCTGTGAAATTCAATTACTCTACCTTTGCTCACTGACAGGTAACTAATTTTTCATTATTAACCACTGGTAAATAATGAACAAATTTATATTTTTTGATAATCCTGTGACAGTTTTAAAGAGAACGTTTTTATAGCACGATTTAATATAATGGAGAGATTCTATTTGATGGTATTTTATGCATAAAATAGTTGTTTAAATAAATTAATTTAATTTTAAAAACTTTGGTGTATTTGAGTATACGTTTTTCGCGCCGTAATAAATGACAACTCGGTCAATATCAATTTCGCCTATAATACAACCACACAAAGTAAAAAAGAGAAAATTGTTAATAATTTCAGCATTTTAGATGAAACCAGTTCTTAAAAACAATGTTTTTGTATACCAATATGATGATTTAACAATTTTCAAACAACTGTCATGCCAACAAAACAAAAAACTGTCATTTGTTTTATAATTTGAAATAAACAGGGATTTAAGTTAAAATAGTCATTTTTCGACAATTATAAGTGTTTATATCACTAGTAGTGAAAAAAAAGTATATACGCCTCGGTAGAAAAGTCTTATAGCCCTCGGGCCTTAAATCTAACCTTAGCCCTCAGGCTATAATAGTAGACTTTTCTACCTTGGTGTATAATATACTATTATACCCGTCATGGCACACTAAACGCAAAACAAAAAAATTAGGTAAAAATTAAAAGTTGTCAAAAAAGTTCATAGTCGTATGCAGAATTTCCTCCATATTCCAAATATTTTAAAATATAAAAGGTGTTGTGTTTAAAGTAAGAAAGTTATGGTCACTTCCGGCTAAACCGGAAGTGTTAAAAGTATATAATATATATAATAACATTAAATAATTAAATTTTATGAATATATTACCCATACCAAATTTCAATCTTTCGTTCGAAAAGGGGGTGAACGAACTGTTTCGTTTACACCCGGTATTTGATATCAAAATTTTAAACTTTACGGAGATATTTTCAGTGTTTTAAAAATGAGAGGCGTGATATAAATGTATACCACATATTTTACATCTAAATTTTCAGTAATTAACCAGATATTAGGAATCAACAATTGACTATTTTAGTACAATATTTCGAACATTGCAATAACTCACTAACACACGTAATTTTTGTTAATAATTTACAATTTGCGTAAAAATAAATTATGCGATATAGAAAGTTGATGGAAAACGCATAATTGTAGTATTATATTGCCACCCTTGCGTATTATCTGGAAGCAATTGCGCGATAAATTATTTCCTATAATGGTAATATCAGAAAATTGAAACGCTATTCCTAATTGCTACTACTAATACAGTTTAAGGTTTTAATGCTGCTTTTTAGTATATACATGGATTTTTTGCTAAATGCTGAATGCTACTAGTTTATGTTATCTAAAAGAAATTCCAGACATCAGAAATTCATTTTATAGATTTTTAAAGAAAATCACGAAATGGGTGAATTGTGATACTATTTTCACCTTCCGAATGCTTAATTGTTTTGGTAGCATTTAATCGAAAAACGAGTTTTTTACATGTGAAAACCAAATCTGATAGAAATCCTTAGGGCAAATCCAGTGCTTTCTTTCCCAGACTTCTAGTTTCAAAACAAGGGCTGCTACGATTTTGAGAAGTATTTCACTTTAACGCTTTCTAATTCAAAAACTAGTAAACAGATAGAGATGAAATTTGATATTATAAAGGAAAACGTATTAGAATTTGTATACGAATGAAAACTATGAAGCGAAAAGTCATTTCATAGTTTTGGAAATATAAAAAAACATAACACTGGTCAACACTGATTTTATTGTCATTGGTATTAGGTCAATTTTAGGGTTACTTTGTGCAGCTTGTTCCGAATTTGCTATCAGTTTTATTAGATTGGCTCTAGTTTTTGAGATAATGCTCCCTTTTAGAAAGTGTGAAAGAAAAAACAAGGAAAACCCAAAATTAAAAGTGTATTAAATAAATCTCAAATTATACAAAAAAAATGAACGGAATATTAAAAAGTATTACATTGTTTGCAAAGAACATGTTAAGAATTAAAAGTGATATCATAAATCTCTCCTAATGCTCGGTAAAACGCCGTTTGTATGACTTTCTTTTGTGTTGGTCTTCAGGACAATCACGTAGGAGACTCCAGCAATAGTCTGCCATCATGTGTCTATCCCATCTGCCTTGATACCTTTCCTCCATAGTCTTTATGTCCTGGCGAAACCGCTCCCCTTGCTCCTCACTAAAATCACCCAGGTTTTTCGGAAATCTGTCTAAGTGGCTATGGAGAAAGTATACTTTAATGCTCATATTAGCACCTAATTTCTTAAAATTAACGAGCATATTTTGCACTAGTTCTTCATAATTCTCTGTTTTATGGTTACCCAAGAAGTTCTTAACAACTGAAACAAAACAGCACCAGGCAGAAGCTTCAACATCAGTCATAAATTTTATGAAATGCGAATCGTTAATGAGTTTGCAAATGTGAGGACCATCAAAAATTCCTGCTTTTAATTTTTCCATACCTAGTTTAGGGAACGATGTACAAATGTATTTAAAGCATTCCCCGTTTTTATCTAAGGCTTTAACAAATTGTTTCATGGGTCCTAGCTTTATATGGAGTGGTGGGAGAATGATATAATCTCTGTCAAGCAATGGCTCCTTCACGATGTTCGCTGTAGGTACCTATAGTCAAATTTATTCTTAGTGGCCATATCTTCTTCATCCAATGACCCTGCTTTGCTCTACAATCCCATAGACAGATGAAGCAAGGGTTCTTCGTGTATCCACGTTGCTGTGCAAGCAAGAAATTCACCATCTTTAAATCAACGCAAACAGACCACTGGTGGTCTTGATAGCGGATCTTCTGCAAAACCATTTTTATGTTTTCATATTCTTCTTTAAGTTTCGTTGAGTGGCCAATTGGAATGGATTCATAACGATTTCCGTTGTGCAGTAGAACTCATTTCAAACTTCTTTTAGAACTGTCAGTAAAAAGCCGCCATTCTTTTGGTTGATATTTAGGCAAACCCATTTCTAAAAGAAGTCCTGGAACGTCATTGCAATAAACAAGCTCTTCATTTTCGCTGAAGTACAGGAGAATTGCCTCCTCTCTTGTTCTGTAAGTTGTTATTGTAACTTCTGGCTTTAGACAGTTTTTTTCTTTTAATCTGGATGTTAGAAGTTCAGACACTTGTTTTGACAGATTTAGATCCCGTACCAAATCATTCAGCTGGTCTTGAGAAAAATGTTGTGGTGTTGATAAGCTCCTATCATATTCACTTTCACCAGAAGACTGTGTGGTGGGCTGTGAGTCCGGCAGTACTTCGACATCTGACAACGGAAGCTCTGACTGTGAGGTAAAAACTGGAATAGGAATTGTTTCGCTGTGTGGTAAAGGTCGCCTGGCTGACTTCAAATTAGGATATTTCCACGTACGTTTCTTGTAGCGGTTAAAGCCTTTCACAATCACAACACAAAAATAGCAATCGTTGTGATGGTTTTTCGGTTCTGTCCACACCATAGGGACGCCAAAGTTTAAGCTACTTCCCTCTCCTTTTGTCCATTGCCGTAGAGACTCTACACAGGTTTTACAAACGTTATGGGGAACCCAAGGTTTGTCTTGCGTCCCAATTGGGAAACCAAAATAAGCAAGATATGCTTGTTTTACAAAATTAGTAATATTTTGCCTTTGTTTCTCCACAGTATAATCACCACAAACGTAGCAGAATACGTCTGGATGGTTAAGGCAAGCTCTTCGTGACGAACTCATATCTATGCGAACGCTTACAATATTGTATTAATATGATGCTTGCAGAAATTAAGTAATATAAAAACACGTCTTTCTTCCACGGCTCGCTCTACACAACTAAGTAAATGAGTGCGGTAACGTACATGCAAACTGTTGTTACAACACGTCATAACAAGCGTCTGTTTAGCGTAATATAAAAATTACAACGGTCGGATACTACACAGACGTCAAGAACGTGCAGTGTTACTGAGGTAAATTCTAAATTTGAAGGTTATAAATTATCTAAAAAACTAAAGCCAATTCAGTAAAAACAAAAATTGTTTTTAAATTCAATGCTCCAAAGTACCCTAAAATCACATAAACATCTTCGGCAACGAAAAAATATTTTTCTTTGTTCGGCTGTGTAATGCTCACATACTGGCAGCGCTATTTAAATTTTTGTTTCAATTTTGTAAGCTCATAAAGTTAGGAGTGAGCTAATAATTGGATTGTATCCCAACCTCTAATTTTGCCATCCCGCTTTCTATGAATTTTCGAAGACCGAAAATTTGATAAAAGTATTTCTGTTTTAGATTAATTGCTCGTGAATGATAGTAGAATGAGATTCACAACTTCATTTTTAAGTGCAGCAAGTACCCTCATCGGACGGTAGAACTGTAAATGCAGTGCTTTGCTATATTTTAAACTCTTCGTTTTTGTACTTGCACTTTTCACTTTCCTATAGTACTTGCAGTATAACTTTTTCCGGCACGTGGTATAGCGTATGTACTTACCATTTTTCCATAGATTTTCGCGGTGGTAGTACGTTTTGTAGGACCACCTAAATATTTTATTACAACTGTAGTGGTGGCCTGTTTTTAGAACCACCTTAACAGAGCCATCTACCAGGGCTATAGTGCAATGTATACACGCTATTTGTTTGATTTCGACCAGCGCTAATATTTATTATTTTCCAAAATTTGTCAGAAGCTTAACAATTGCGTGTTTTTAGGCTCCACTTGGTTATTTCATGCGGCTTAAAACGCGCGCCGAAAAGATATAAGAAAGTATTAATTTCATGAAAATTTTCGAAACTGTGATTTCAACGAAAATACATATTTTGGACATCCGGGAACTGAAAAACATGTTTTTTAAAAAACGTCTGTCTGTGAGTGTCGATGAGCTTTAATGTGGGTGGTGTAAAACTCATCGGAGCAATAAACTTAAAAAAAATCCGAAATCGGAAGTGGAAATGAGACGTGTTTTTAGTAATTTTTTTTCGAAAAGGGAATTGCCGAAATCTAAATCCGGAATCTTATAGAAGACTTTAGGTTGAATCCAACGCTTTTTTCCAAACATTTTAGCTTTAAAATGGCGTCAACTACGATTTTGAAAATTTGACTCCAAAACTATATCTGCAACCAATCGTGCTTTGGATGGGCACGTTAAGCCGTCGGTCACGGTTGTCATACTAACATCTTTGGCAATCGTAAACCATTTAGTGGAACTTCTTCTCGTTTCAACGGGTAAGGCCAGCCTCCTGCCCGGCATACGTGCAAAGAGGGCTCACAGAACCCGCACTAGTTGCGGGTATTAAACAGGCCATTGGCCTATAACAAGAGGAAGAAGAAGACTGCAAAACTAGTTTACAGATCGGATTCAAATTTCTTATGGTAATATCCCATAAGAGACACAATGTGACTGTGCACAAGAAAGTTCTAAAACCTAAAAGCTATTTAATAAAAGCTATTTTAAAAATATTGGAAATTTTCACAAAAATATTGTTTAAAAACTGGTAACACCTTTTTCTTATAATTTCGTAAGCTTGTGGAGATGGGAATCAGCTACAATTTGGTTCGTGTCTCAGTTCGCAAATTCCTTTGTGTCACCTTTTATGAATTTTTGAAAATTTTTGTTTTAACGCCTGTTTATTCAAAATCGAGTTATCGGATTAGGATGAAATTTGATATTAGGAATACCCTATGGGTACACGATGTTGCAAGCTAAGAGAACTTTTGTAACTATTAAAACTGCAAAGTGAAAAATATCAAAATTTTGACTTTCAAAATAGTATTGCTCAAAGACTGGTCACGCGATTTTTTTAAATTCTATAGGCTAATAGAGCTAGGGCTCAGCTATTTAGTTTATGTGACTCGACGCTAAATCCTTGGTCTGTTAGTATATTGGTCCGCTCGAGATCGGTACGGAGTAGTGTTTCTCTCCGGTGTGTGGGGAAATGCATAGCTACTTCCGTTCGCTTGTAGTAGACCGTGTATTTAATTTTCGAAATTTAACACACAGATTTTATTTTGTCATTGTTGGCCCGTAAGACGTTAATACTGAAATACTTTTAAAAATATGATAAGTAAGTATATTCTTAAAGTATAGGAAAAACCAAGCGAAGTAATTCGTTCATTTTTTTAAATTTACTTTTTTATCAGCAAATCGGCAAAGTAGTTCAACTCATGTGAATGCGCTGTTGCTGTTGATCGTGATTCGTGAAAAAAGTTCTTTGTGGTGATTTTTGGTTAAAATTTAACACTCTCTGTTTATGCTTACGTTTATGGTATTTAAATACATACTTTTACACAAAAATTACGATGAGTGGTAAACATAATTACCTCAACTGCTTAACTTTACAGATAATAATAATAAAATAACAGTATTTTTTTAAGTTGCCTTAAACTAACAGAATATGTAGTAAAAAATTTAAAAAGAATACTGCAAAGTTTATGTTTGAATAAAGATAATTATTTTTTCTGCTACGTTTTCAAAAAACAGTGCAACCCCCCTCCTCCCCGCTTTAATCGAAATTTAGCGTCGTTCGCGCAATGTCTCTGCTTGAAAATAATAACTTAAAAAAATTTATTTGCGCATAGTTTTATCTACCAAACGAATATATTACGAGGATAGAACCCTGACACAATAGTTGTTTTAGTTTGGAGAACGTTTGAGCGAAAAGTAAAACAAATTCATTTCACTTTGGCATAGGCAAGTATCGATTTCATGAAAATTTTCGAAATCTAGATTTTAACAGAAATACACGTTTTGGAGCTCAAGAAACCCAAAAATATGGATTTTAAAAATGTCTGTCTGTGGGTGGGTATATGTGTGACGCCTCCAAAGGCGAAAGTACTGAACCGATTTTGATGAAATTTTAAATCAAGAGTTATATTAAAAATAGTAGTTCTAGTTAAGCTTCTTATAAAAATTCAAAACACGAAACGGAAGTTAGACATGTTTCAGTGGCGTTTTTCTTTCTAAAACTAAATTTTGAAAATTTGAGATTTTTACCAAATTCTCTAGTGTCAAAATGGCGACCGCTACAACTTGTTGAAAATATCGATTTTAACGCCCATGTACTTAAAAAGTAGTCTGATCGGGATAAGCTACAACTTGTTTGAATGCCCTTTGTAGGTAGTATACGATGAAGAAAATTAATATCGAAAATCGGAATACGATCGCAATGGCGCTGATTCAAAATTTTGAAAATATTTAAAAAAGTATTTTTCAAAAACTGCCTTTTTAAACTTTCTGAACTGATAGAGCTTGCAGTGAACTACAAATTTGCGTTCACTAATCTTCCAAATTTTACTGTGACGTCTTCCAGGAATTCTTAAAATCTTTGAAATTGATTATAATTATTTATTCAAAAACGCAAACGCCGATTGTTATAAACTTTTATCATTTCGATAAACTATTGGAAGTGTTTTATTAGAATCAGCAAGAATTTCCAACTATTTTAAGAATTAAAAAACGAAACTTTTTAATATCAACAACGCGTTTTAAGGCACTTACGTGATTTTAACTACTTCTATCGTTCAGTTTTAGTTAAAAAATATATTTCTCAGTCTTTGCATATTTTTGATAACTCTTCAAATAAACCATTTATATCGATTTTTAGTTCGAAATCCGAAACGCATCTTGTTAGCTGTAGAGCGGGCGGTTCTGTTCTTACTATTCTTATACGATATGCGACTTCGTAAAGTTTCTTATATAAATTGTTTTCTTAGAAATCTAACATACGGACAAACGGGAGAAGAAAAATTTAATAGTCGGTAACTGTACAAAGTTATACCTAATTATAAAAAACTACACTTTGCAGATACGGTAAGTATTAATATCTAGTATTGGAAGTAAGTGGGATCTAGTAAGTCCACTGAAAGTTAACTGATCAGCTTTTTTAAAACTCGGATGGATGCGTACTTATCCATCCTAGTTTTAGGCAATATTTTGTGAATGGTTGGCAAGTGTTTTAAAAATTTTTGTTGTACTACAATTTGATATGTATATATATTTTATTTGTTGATTATTTTAGAAAACTATGGCATACCTTAACCACGTTAATCTTAATTTCTTGCATATTACTTCTATAGATACTCTAATGCTCACCATTAAAACGTGCATTGCTTTTTCATCAGCATCGCTGAAAATCGCTACAGTTTTAACGCCTAACCGGCGGGCAGTCCTCATTACACGGCATGCTATTTCTCCTCGATTTGCTATCAGCAGTTTGTCTATCCTTCTGAGTGTACTACTCCATCTTTGCGTAAGATTGGAAGACCCATATGAGCTAATTTTAACAAGATGCATTTAATTATAGTTTGTAAAAAATAAACCATTTCGCACTTATGTCAATCTGTGCGCCAGTCACTCGTGAAAACAGAAATACTTTCCATATTTATTGTTTTAATCAACTTGCATAAATTGGTTTAAAGGTACTAAACGTAAATAAATGCTAGTTTCTAATTGGTAGCTTTTTAATAATTAAAATTATTAAAATTTGTAGCAAGAAATGAGGTAAGTACTTACATTTTTAAAACGTTAGAGATGGTCCACAAACCCATGGCTAGCAACACACATGTGAAGAAATATTTTACTTAAAATTTGGTTTTGTTACAACGTTATCTAATTATTTACGAGCTGTTATCAGTACATTGTGAAATAATGTAGGCAAACAACTTTGGTTGTGAATCGATTAGTTTTTGAGAAAAATTGTGTACCTATTATAGACCATTGCAGAATTCTCAAATGAAAATAGTTCTGCTGCATATATTGTAACTTAATTTTGGGGTAGTCGAGTTCCACCAATCCCTCAGGTAGTGTCACTAATTATAATCGAGTTCCGCCAGTAACTTTTGTAACTGAGATTTAAATGATAATCTCTTACAAATAAGCAGATAAGTTAAGTTACTTATTGGAATTTATTTTATAGTTAATACCACAGCTAAAAGATTTCAATAAAACGAAACATTTTGTATTTGCAAGAAACATTTATTAAAATACAAACACAAATCACATGCACAAAGAATTATATACATTAATTCCTACATAAAACAAATTTCATCATATTACAATTATTTTGCAATTGGCACATAGCGATATGAAAGCTGTTTTATAAAATCCAATCGAGTTAATAATCCCTGCACATAATCAAAGATTTTTTGAACAATAAGATCTTGCCGTATGTTAATATTGGATCTAAGTTTTTTAATAAATTTAGAAGCACTATTTATAGTTATATAGCTGTTTCAGTTTGAAAATTAATCAATGTGTCTATAAACTGATACAAATTGGAGTGGCTGGTATAAAAGTTACTGTTGAATAGCGAGTGAAAAGATTCACATGCGTTTGTAGATCTTGCCATCGAGTCTGTAGCGCTCGCCCTAACGTGAGGCGGAAAAGTCGATTCCCCATCAATATAAGTTTCCACCAAATAATCGCAGTATTTCGCAACTCGCGGATTATTCGGAAGAATGTTCCATAGTTCCAATCATCAACTTCCTCTGGCTGCCTGAATTGAAGACCATAAAAATATTTAACTTTTGACCTAATTTTCCAATCGTTGATTCTGGATTTTTGTATTCCTCTTGGAGCTGTAGCTGCTGTAATTTTCTGTACCACGCTTGGCAGATATGAAATCGGCATCCCGCGATATCAACATTTGGCCACATTTCATAAACTGCATTACGAATTGCTTTTCCAAAGTCAATTACTAACATCTTCGGACGAAGCTCGAAATTTAGCTCGACACATTTTAACTGTAATAAAAATCAACTGGCAACTGATAAATAGTAGGAATAGCGGAACTCGACCTCATCCGTTAATTTGATGCAACAAAAGTTATAGATAAGTATACCTATAACAGTGAAAATAAGAGTAACTTACTCAACATGATTTCAAATCACAATATAAATACCTATAATATGGTAACTTATGGTAGCTTATTACCATAAGATTAAAAATGAGTAATTTCTGAACTGAATAAAAATTTTATTCATAAAATTTCTGATCTTTTAAGCTATAGTTTATTTTTGCCTATTTTAATAGGTTTTGCTATTGATGCTTATTTTACTACTTTTTTGTCTATAGCTTTACCTAAACTGTGCTTGATTTTGCGATTTTTACTTTCTCATACCTGTAGAAGTATTAATTTCAAAAAATTTTTGAAATCTACATTTTAACGCAAATACACGTTTTGGGTAGTTTATGAAGAATATTTTTCTTTAATTTTCAAAATTTTGAAGAAGTGCCATGGCGATTGTTTTCAGATTTTCGAAATTAATTTTGTTTCATCGTATACTATGCACAAAAGGCTCTTAAACAAACTGTAGTTAATCCCGATCAGATAAATACTTCGAGTAAATGGGCGTTAAATTCGAGATTTTCAAAAAGTTGTAGCGGTCACCATTTTGAAGCTAGAAAGTTCGGTAAAAAAGTTTTCGATTTGTCTTAAGCTCTTTTTTCATTTCACTATATGTTAGATTTCTAAGAAAACAATTTATATAAGCATCCCTACGATGTCGCATACCGTATAAGAATAGCAAGAACAGAACCGTCCGCCTTACAGCAGATATCGGACTAAAAAACGATATGAATGTTTTATTTAAAGAGTTATCAAAAGTATAAAAAATATATTTTTTAACTAGAAGTAATTGATAGGCGTAGCTAAAATCACGTACCTGCCAGAAAACGCGTTGTTGATATTAAAAAGTATCATTTTGTTTCTTAATTATTAAAATAGTTAAAAATTCTTGCGCATCCTAATAATAGTATTTTCTCAGCCGAGCAGAATTATTTCCCGAGATGCGAAGCATCTCGGGAAATAAGTTGCGAGGCTGATAATTCTTCTCTACCATGGTTTATATAGGTATTATTTTTTCCACTACTAGCACCCTTATTCCTTTTATAATTAATTGATTTTACATTAATAAAAAATAAAACTACAAATGCAAATACGCACAAAAATAAAGTAGCCTTGCTTGAAAACAAGAGAATAGGTAATTTCAATTGACATTTGTGTAAAATATATATTTTATAATAGTGGTTATAAAATGTCCAATTTTGATGATTTGAGTGAAAACTGCACTCCTCCTGAAATTAGGGAAGGTGCAGAAAGTGTTGGTGAACAGTTATTACCAGTAAAATCAAAAGATTTTTACATGAAAGTTTATAATTTTAAATAGGCATGAGTACTAGATAGCAATTGTTTTCATTATTAACCAGTAGGTAGTTAAAAATGAAATATTATTAGCCACTAGGAAAGAAATTCTTCTTGGCTCTAAAACAAAGTAAATAATGATATCGTTTAATGCTAGTAGTAGAAAAAGTACTTTATATAGTCTATCAAACTGATAAAAATTTATAACGATCGGCGTTTGGGTTTTTGTATACTTAACCAATTTAAAAATTTTTTTTAATTCCTGGAAGGTGTCAGAGTAAAATTTGTGAGTTTTTAAAACAAGCAAATTTATAGTTCATTGTGAGCTCTGTCGGCTCAGAAAGTTAAAAAAATCGTGTACAGTTTTTAGAAAAAATTTTTTCGAAAATTTTCAAAACTTTGAAGCAGCGCTATTGCAATTTTTTCAGATTTTCGAAATTAATTGTACTTCATCGTATACTACTCCTTAAGGTTTCTTAAACAAGTTGTAGCTGATCGTCATCACACGATTAGTTTTTAAGTAAATGTGCGTTAAAGTAGCAGTTTTTAAAAAGTTGTAGCGGCCATTTTAAAGCTAGAGAGTTCGGTAAAAAAGTTTTCGAATTGCCTTAAGTTCTTCTCTCAGACCCAGTGCTTAAATTTATAAAATACGCTTTAAAAAAATACGCTACCAAAAAAACATGTCTAACTTCCGTTTCCAGTTTTGGGTGTTTTTGAGAAGCTTAACTGATACTACAATTTTCGACATACCTCTTGATTTAAAATTTCATCAAAATCGGTCCAGTACTTTCGCCTGTAGAGTCGTCACACACCCACACACAGTCAGAAATTTTTTTAAAACCCCTTTTTGGGTTCCTAGAGCCCTAAAACGTGTATTTCAGTTAAAATCTAGATTTTGAAAATTTTCATAAAATCCATACTTCCCTATACCGAAGCTATGGGGAAGTAAAAAGACATGAAAAAATTAATATATCTCTGATCTTCCATATGAATTATACTTTATTGCTTACTCCAAACATTTCCTAAAATACTAGAGAGTACTAATTTTGTTGTAATTATTTAGTGAAACTAGGTAATAGCAGTAGTAAAGTATAAAGATGTAATTGAAATAGAAGACAGTAAAGTAACTGCGCTATTTTATCGTAAAATCAATGCACTACAAAGCATTAATGTCGTCGAGGTTAACAGTTAACTACGAGGGTAACATCTACCTACCCATATTATGATTATTCTTTCAACTACTTGGAAATAATACATATAAGTATTTCTGTTTCTTAACTGCGATTCTACTAGTTAATTGTTATTCCACGTACATATTTGATTAAAATTAGTAAAATTAAAACAGTACTTACTCGTCTTTATTTTTCTGTCGATATTCTGTTCTTACTAAAGTGGAGATTCTAATAAATTAAGTTTGGTAAATTACTCTGGTGTGTTAATTAATACATCACGAAGTATGCAAATATTCGTAATTATTTTACATTTTGAACAAAGCGAATTGTTTGCAAATTGAATGCAAAGTACAAGGAACAAAGAGCTAAGGTTAAAAGAGCGGTTAAAGAAGGCAAGGCAAAGGAGTGGGAAGAGTTTGAGCTTAAAATGGAGCGGGATAGCAGAGGTAACGCTAAATTACTGTATAAAACTCTAAAGAATTTGAGAAGAGGTAAAACGGACAAAATGACAGGTATATCGAAGACGCAGAGGGAAACCTATTAATAGCAGAAGATCAAATTTCGGAAAGGTGGAGGCAGTATTTCGAGGAAATCTTAAACGAGGGAGGGGAGATGGAAAAGCCTGATATACAAGAAAACCCTGGGGCAATAGAGAGCAGAACAACAGAAAATGAAATCACTTTGGAAGAACTAAAGGAAACAATACGGAAGTTAAAAAATGGGAAGGCGGCTGGGTGTAACAATATTAAGGCGGAAATGGTTAAATGTATACACGGGGAGGCGCTACAACTGCTGCTCAGAATAATAAACACGGCCTGGAATTCAGGGCACATACCGAAAGATTGGACGTTGGCAGCCATTCTACCAATATTTAAAAAAGGGGACACCAAGATATGCTCCAACTATAGAGGAATTTCCATACTGTCAGTTATTGGCAAGATATATGAAATAATACTTGAAAAGAAACTAAGAGCAATTGTCGAAAAATCGCTGGACGACAACCAGGGCGGATTTAGGCCGGGTAGAGGTACGACGGATTTAACATTCTCTGTGAGACAACTGACAGAAAAGGCATTACAGCATAACGACAGCCTGATCATGTGTTTTGTGGACCTTCAGAAGGCGTTTGATACCGCCCCAAGGGAAAAAATCTGGGAGATACTAGATAAGAGAGGTGTAGCTGGAAACTTATTAAGCGCTATTAGAAGTATATATAAATGTATGAGAAATATAATCCAAACGTCCAACCAACTATCCAAGGAATTTATAACGGTCATAGGCGTCCGACAAGGGAGTGTTTTAAGCCCACTGCTGTTTATCTTGTTGATGGATGAGATTGCTAAGGACTGTCGAAATAAGTGTATAAAAATGAGAGGAATTTACAACCAGTGTATATCACCGAATTGATATATGCAGACGATTTAGTGATTTTGGCACCAAATGAAGAAGCGTTACAAAACAATATCGAGATATGGAATGAGGGCTTCAAAAGATATGGCATGAAGATAAATGCTGATAAAACCGAAATTGTATTGGTAACAAAGAACTTGCCCCAAGCAAACATAACTATAAATCTAGACAACCACAACATAAAACAAAGTGAAAATTTCAAATACCTGGGCTCAATACTAAGCGCTAGGGGAGATCTCGACGTGGAAATACACAATCGCATCTTAGGTGCCACTAAACACTATACTATGCTTTGAAGAAAACCTTCATCCAAAAGAACGAAATAAGCACGGATACCAAGATACGCATATTTAACAGCATTTACATACTTGTACTAACTTATGGTTGTGAAACGTGGAGCCTAAACGATAGAGGTAGAAGCAAAATTCAAGCATGCGAGATGCGCTACCTAAGAGCAGTAATGGGGGTCACGAAAAAGGACAGAATTAAAAATAGTGCAATTCAGGAGTGGTGTAAAGTCAAACCGTTACAAAATAAAATAGAGAATTAATGTGGTTCGGGAACATGGCGCGAATGGGGGAGGACCGGAAGGTTAAACAAATATGGGAGATGGGCAGTGACAAAAAGCGCAAAAGTGGAAGACCCCTTAGGACCTGGAATAATGAAATTGGGAAGGTGTTACAGAAAAGAAATTTAGAATGGCGTGAAGCAAAGAAAATAGCACAAAATCGGAAGGAATGGAAGAAAACCATCGCCAAACCCTCTGCACCGTGAGGTAGAAGACAGATTATGTGATGTCATGTGATGTGTAAATTACTTTGGTGTGTTAATTAATAAATCACGAAGTATGCTAATATTCGTCATTATTTTACATTTTGAACCAATCGAATTGTTTTCTCGACTATCACAAAACTTCACGCATAGATAATAAGGAGAATTTAAGAAAATAGGATATAGGAAACTGGACAGCAATTAAGACAGACATAAAGAAATGGAGAGAAATAATGAACTGAGCCCTAGGCCTGTAGTGCTTATATAATATACACAATAGCCCTGCAAAAAGAATTGGTGCGGTTATCTCTGGTGTCTTTCAAGTTACCTCTAGCTACCCCCATTTCAAAATTTTAAAGGGATACTATAGCATACTATATTTTTTATGACGCATTATGAAAGAGGACATCTGTTTTAGTATGTCTACGTGAAACAAGTGCTAGGTTATAGAATGGAAAGTTTTTGAGGTAGTGTGCCATTTGAAATTTTGAAGTGGGTAAATCTAAGGTGTTATTCAGGACGTCGAAATGAACATCTCCCTAAATTTTCAAAACTTGCCAGGTCATGTCCGCTAACTCGTCATATAACGTCTAATTTTACTGAACTATATCCAGTACTTGGTCAAATAATTGGTCCAATATTCGGTACTTGGCCGAATATAAGATAACTGCCTAAATCATGTACGAGGCACAAAATAGGGAATAGCATTTTTTACGATCCATGAAATAAGCAACATCTTATGTTCTGTCCAGAAAATACTGTGTCGTGCTTCAAGTCTTTGGGTTAGTAGTCGAAACGGAGTTTTTTTTAAATAGTGTCCAGACAAATATAGCCCATTAACTTTAGGGTTTCACTTCAAAAAAATTAGGACCAAGCTGGATTTTTGCATACACCATCATTTTGACGTTATAAATAACATGTGAAAAGTCCCCATCGATATCGTGACCGCTAACAAAGTTATACGGGGTCAAAGGTCACAGAAATTAGTTTTTCGCTTATATCTCGGTTGCTGTTGGTTGTACTAAAATTTTTCTTAATCAAAAATGTAGAGCGGAAAATTCTCTACAAAGTGGTAACTTACACTTTTTACGTAGGTCCGTCCGTTTTCAAGTTAGAGAGCTCACAATGCGTCAACATCAGGAAATCGCGCTGTGAATGGTGGATGCATTCATGGCTTCAGTTGTTGGAGGAAGGGCTGGTAATTTAACAGGTTTATTCAACCTTGTTGATTTCGCAAAAACAAGGTAACAGAAGTTATCAAGTGACTGCTCTTTAAGAGGTGCTCCATATATAGCCAATAAAAACTTGATTCCACTTTGTATGATAACTTCAGGAGAACAATTCTTTTGATGAAACACTTCCGCTGAGCGCTGTAGATCTTGACGATTTTGGATCAACTTCAACCTTTTTTTTTTACCGCGATTGAAAAGCGCAGATGTTGTATCGCATCCCGTTATAGCGTGTGCAAATAAAATATGTTGTTTGCAGTTCCTGTATTCATCGATCTTATTGGGAAACTAAATTTTTGTTTGAACATTGCCTTTGCCGGGTTTTAAAAAAAGAATTCGCTGATCTGTAGTAGCACGTGCAATAAGGATAACAAGCAAATCTACATCTTCTCCTACAACAACAGTTGTATTTGTACGTGATGATTCAAGTGCAGTCTCTATTATGAGGACGTCGGCATCGTCCCGAGCTTGCTTAGTAGCAATGTTCGAAGCAGCAAATTTTTGTATTAACATCGAAATAAATCTATGCTTATTTCCACGATTTGCTAGAAATTTTTCTTGACTCATTGGTACCGGCATCATATCATCAAAGAAAACATCAGAAGAACCGGAAAGTGTATTGTATCGTCGAATTTGTTCAATTGCTTTGATATTCTTGGTCGAATCATCATAACCATGAAATACGACTATTATATTGGAACCGTAATGTCATTTTAGATAATCAATATATTTATCAAAAATGGAATGGAAAGCATCATTTTGTTGCCAAATGCCACGATGCAATAGAAAACCACCGTCTATAACATATGTAACGTTTCCAGAGTTTATTTCAACGCTGATTGGTTCAAAGCAGTTGTACAGCGATGATTTAATAGTTTTGCGCATGCCCTCCTCGTCAAACAAAGTCTAAGGATAAGGAGATAGTTCGTATTTGAAATATTCGCTAATGTGTTCGTCATATTTTCTATTTCAGAAAAGCGCGCCGTGCATTCTACCTCAAAAGGTGGTGCGGAAACGAATGCATCCACCATTTACAGCGCGATTTCCTGATGTTGACGCATTGTGAGCTCTCTAACTTGAAAACGGACGGACCTACGTAAAAAGTGTAAGTTACCACTTTGTAGAGAATTTTCCGCTCTACATTTTTAATTAAGCAAAAATTTTAGTACAACCAATAGCAAGCGAGATATAAGCGATAAACTGATTTCGGTGACCTTTGACCCCGTATAACTTTGTTAGCGGTCACGATATTGATGGGGACTTTTCACACGTTATTTATAACGTCAAAATGAAGATGTATGCAAAAATCCAGCTTGGTCCTAATTTTTTAGAAATAACACCTCTTTTTCGTCTAAAGTTACTGGGCTAAATAGAGATAATTGCCTATATTATGCTATCAGCAAAATTTTGCTGATCACGTGAATTAGGCAATTTCACAAGTTCAGTATCATCCGAATTTGGTTGTATATTTCATGTTAGCAGTGGCAGACAAAGTTGGCTGTTGGAATGTGATAAGGTAGTGAAAGGTTTTATGTGCTGTGCAGTGTTGCCAGGTCACCGTGGACAAATTACCGTATAAAAGACTTAAAAATACCGTATTTACAACCAAATTACTGTACCAAACCTTGAAACGCCTTATTCTTATACTAAACTAATAAAGGGATTACAGGGATTCCATTTTACAATAATTTAATAATGTAAATTCACAATATTAACTAATTAATTTGTTAATATTACAAACCTGCATTTTATAAAAAAAAATCATCACTTAAAGAATAGTATTTGACGAAAAATTAAAAGCTACCTAACAAATGAAAATGATTTTATCTAAAACCGAATTCGCTCCTTATAGTCAAAGTTTGCTGAAGCCCCTAATTTCTAAGAAGAAAATTAGGTACTTCTATAACTCACACATGTTAGGAATGCAGTGTAAAGATGTGGGTGGTGCGGAATAATAGAAGTAGAAGTGTATTTATTTATTTTTATTTATAAATAAAAGCCAAGGGCCTCAATGGCCTGTAGCACTGTTAAAATTGATCAATCGTTATTATTTTTAAGAAAAACTCTAACTACCGTACATTTGCTGGTTTTTGACTGTATACTGTAATTTGAGGAGAATTACTGTACAAGTACAGTAATTACAGTACATTTAGCAACACTGACTAGCAGTGTTACCAAGTTGCTGGGATCAAATTACAGTATCAAAAGCGCGAAAATATTGTATTTACAGCCAAATTACAGTGTACTAAATCTTAAAATGCCTTATTCTTATGCTAGACTAATAAACGGGTTACTGACTTCTATTTTACAGAAATTTAATAATGTAAATTCACAATATTAACTAATTATTTCGTTAATAAAAAAAAACTGCGTTTTATGAAATATAAAACAGCATTGTTAAAAAAAAATGCTTAAAAAATAGTATCGACAAATATTACAACCTCCAAAAATGATTTTATTTAAAATCAAATCGGTCTTTATAGACAAAGTTTAGTGAAAAAGAAATTTAGGTACTTCTATTAGTCACACACGTTATGAATGCAGTATAAAGATGTGGGTGGTACAGAATTAAAGGGAAAAAAATTATGAGATTTTAATTTCAAAAAAATGTTTGAGTTGATACATCTTCATTGTTTTTATCGTTATTATTTTTAAGAAAAATTCTAATTACTGTACAGAATGAGATTAGGGTTGTATACCGTAATTTGGCGAGAATTACTGTACATGTGGCAACACTGTTGAGAATTCTCGAGTACTCGGCAGAGTACCTCATTATGTCTCATTACCTCAAAAAGAGAGAGGATGGTTTTAGACTCCATAAAACTTGGACTTCAGTAGTTCATCCTTTACGGACTCATAAGCACCATTGATCTCACGACCACGATCAACTGGATTTGTCTATGTCCAACAGTGACGGCCAAGCAGAGCTCATAATGTTTTTGACAAGGCCACAATGTCACTAGAAGAAAGGCAAAATGTGAAACTAAAAGTAGAAAATAATACATTATTATGAAAGTTAGGTAACGGAAAAAAAATGCTGTAAAAGAAGAAAGAAAAAGCTATTAAATGTTTGCAACAATTTATTTTATCAACTTCTTAGTCTGTACAATGTTTTTAATGTACATTGAATACAATTTTAGAACAATGTAGAGGTGTTTAATAATTTAACAAGTTAACATGAATAAAACAATGCATTAAATGCAACTATTTAAAAGAAATTTAGTTTTTAGCGTTAAAAAGGAGGTAAGCAATTAGCGCTAAAGTATATTTTGTCAAAGGGATGAATAAATATCATACACTGAAAAGATTTTCTATGTTATTAATTTGTTATTAACAGATCTAGAGCTTATATTAGTTTAAAACTTTCATCATGGCACAACAGTACGGCAAAATAACCTTTATTATGCCATCTAATGCTTATTGGTCTCCAAATTACATGGATGCAAAATAAATGTATAAAAATAAAAAAGGTTGAAAGTATTATTCGTTAAAACAAAGAATTAAATAAATATTAAAAAATATAAAATAATTAATTAACATAAAAGTTATGTTAAAATTAAAATACTATTTCTACATTTGAAATGCCCTTATTATGGCCTCATAACTTCTGTACACTTTTTAAATGTAGAGATTTACTACAAAATAACATTTTTTAATAAAATGGTAATCACATATTTTGTACACTTTTTTCATGCATTATTGGTTTGCTTCTTAAAGATATTCGACATATACACCAAGTTTGTCTCTCTGTTTAATCCTTTGAATTAAAAATACTGCAGCAGTAACGAGGAATTACCACTACAATTCACCGTGCAACAGAAAATTACTAATATTGTTATGAAAATTTAGTTGTTAAAAATATTTTAAGTAATGTATATTGCTCCTGCATGAGCATTATCCGAAAAAGAAATGGATTAGTACAAAGGTTTAATTGTATTATAATTAGTTATTTACTTTTTAAATATTTATTGCTTATAGAGGTAATTGTTAGTTTTAAATTATGTATCACTGGTTTTAATTCAATATTACCTTATTATTACTTTGTACTTAGAATTCATTTAAAACAAGAAAAAATATACAATTTTCGTTAAGTGAAATATACAGATTTGTGCATTGTTTTAAATGTACAATTCTATTAAAAATATGTAACAAGTAGCGTATAAAATGTTACTTCTGAACTGGGGAATTTGGGCACTTTAAAATTTATTATAAAAATCGCGCAAAGAGGCTTAAAATCCTATAAAAATGCATCATTTTCAAGCAACCTTTTACGACTCCAAAAAAATTATAGACTGTCCAAAACTGGGCACTTCAAAAATCGTTAGAAAAGCCCATAAAAATGTGTAAAATTTATCATTTTCTTAAACAACCCAAAATTTGAGCACGGAAACTGAAAGAACTTAAGACAAATCGAAAATTTTTTACCGAACTCTCTAGCTCTAAAATGGCAGCCGCTACAGCTTTTTGAAAATCTCGACTTTAACACCCATTTACTCAAAAAGCAGTTCTCTGATCGGGATCAGCTACCATTTGTTTGAGAGCCCTTCCTAGGTAGTATGTAGTATACGATGAAATAAAATTAATTTATATAATCCGAAAACGATCGCAATGATGCTGCTTCAAAATTTTGCAATTTTCAAAAAAATTTTTTCGAAAAGCCCACACGATTTTTTTAAACTTTCTGAGCCGATAGAGCTTGCATTGAACTACAAATTCATTTTTTAATTATCTCCTAAATTTCACTCTGACGCCTTCCAGGAATTTTCGAAAAAATTGAAATTAATTAATTTGTTATTTAAAAACGCAAACGCCGATCGTTATAAACTTTTCTCAGTTCGATAGATGATAAAGTACTTTATTAGGATATTCTATAATTTTTAATTATTTTAAAAATTAAGAAAAAAAACGATACTTTTTAATATGAGCAACGCATTTTCCGGCAGTTACGTGATTTTAACTATGCCTATCAGTTACCTCTAGTTAAAAAATATATTTTTCATTCTTTGCATATTTTTGATAACTTCCTAGATAAAGCTATTATAGCCATTTTTGTCCGACATCTATTGCGGAATTTGTAATTCGCCAAAGCGCTTCGGCGAGCGCTTACCTTGATTTCGTGCAGTAGTCGCTGCTTCTATGGATAGAGCTACAGTACGGAAACCAATTGAACAGGTTGAACAGGCTATCACAAATTCAAATTCCTGTTGCCTGTTTTCTTAGAAACCTAATACTCGCTGAACTGTACGTTATAATTATAGTTACACTTGTGCAGATGCGGTAACGGCAAGTATTAGTATCTTGCATTGGCTACAATTGTTTTTTTTTTATTTTTGAAAGCTGTAATTTTACTGTGGCGCTTTCTATGAATACAATGGAGCTACTAGGGGCACTGATGACAGGGGTTTCCTACATGGCAGGCATTGTAAATGATATAATTTCAAGCAGATTAACACACCGTCACCAGTTTAACAAGTTCTATGGCTTTCAATCACAAGAGATCGATACTCTTCTTAAAAAACTTAGGCAGGTACCCGATTACAAAATGGATTACAATATAGCTCATGTCATAAGAATTCATTACAGTGGCTATGAATACCCAGCTTTTTCAAAAAAAAAACCAGATATATTGCCTTTGGTCAGTTTTGAATTATTTAAAAACGGGGCACTAGGATCGTTTTGGGCGGATTCTTCTTATACTTCAAAAATCCTATAAAAGTTGAAAAAATATACCGAAAATATTGTATCAATTCATTCTTTTTAGACACCCCATTTTCGGTTCACAAAATTGAAGACCACCTAAAATTGGGAAGATTAAAAGAAACTTAAAAATTCTAAAATTTGGTTACAAATTGGTCTCCAAAAATTTCATAAAAGAACTGAACCACACATTAGATGCTTTAAAGTCATTGAAATTTATTACAAAATTTAAATGCTTCTCCCAAAAATGATATTTTATTTCTAGATCCACACAGATTGGGAGATCCAGAAACATACAAAAACCACTAAATTGCAGTATAAATATGTTTCTCCAAAATAAATATTGAGTTTCTGGACCGCTAGCAGTTAGGGGATATTGGAAGATTTAAAAACAATTAAGAAAACTACGAATTTTTCATTAGAGAATTAATTATCTTAAAAACAACAATACATTTCTGGAGAACTATCGATAATATAAAAGATCAATAAAAGGTTAATGTAAATGTTAAAATGTATGTATGTTAGCGTTAATGATATCGTAAATGTAAAACTACTGGATTTTTGTAATGTAAAAAGTATCACATTCTTTAATCTCAAGTAACATTGAATTTCTGAACCAGACCATTATATGGAAGGGAGAGGATGCTTTCCAAGTCATAAAAAAACAGAATGTAATGCTTCAAAAATCACATTTTACTTGCAAAAGCTTAATTTATAATATTACAAGTTAGTAAAAATTTTCCGAGTTTGGAAAAATTTTCCTAGTGCAATAGTTTGTTTATGACAACCACCTATCCTGGATTTTCCTTAACAACACATTATGTTCAGATCATCAATCAAACATTTTACTGTGTTCTTGATAAGCAAAGTTAAAGGCAAAAGCAAAGGGAAAAAAACACAGCGAGGTTCTAGCACATAGACTGCCCTATATTAGATCATTCATATGGAATGCGAATAATGTGAATTATGTTCTTCTCTCCTTCAACTGTTTCGTATACAAGATATTGTAAGCTTCTTTTCCTTGCTGACACTAATGCCCATCACAATACAATTCTTTATTTCTTCTTTGAAAACAGTTTCGTGTTTAACTGCATTCTACTATTCAATGTCAAATATTTGTTTCAAACCATCTTGAGCAGAATTGCCAGATGTTACATCATACTTTAGCTCTGCAAGAATACCAGTCATTTTCAAAACCAAGAATATTCAACTGATTCTTGTTCTGACTACTGAACGAAACAAAATGTTCAGACCAGCAAAGGTCATGATCTCAACCATGAAGCAATGAAGTGCCGGTTCATTCACCATATGAAGGAAGACAGCTATTTGCATAAAGAACAAAAAGATTTTGCAATTCTCCTTTAAACTTTTGAACAGACTTTACAAAATGTTCTTCAGGTACTTCAGGGTCAGCAGCCAAACGAATATTCTGGCTTCACGCATTTGGCACTTCATACAGAAAAACCATATGGTGCTCGAATCAAGTGTCAAATATCCAGGCTCAATAAGGAAGTTGAGAAACAACACACTGTTTTCCTCTAGTAGATCACCTTGTATACGTTTCTTGAGTTTCACAAGATGATCTGCTTTCAATTTCATTACAACTCGTAGACTCTGACTAATCATATTGCCAGGATTTAACTGTATTGTTGCTGTCACTTAGTAATTTCAATAGTAAATTTCTTGTGTGCTTGTTCTCAAACATGTTTTCTAGTGGCTCAGTATAAGAATCCGCCCAAAACGATCCTAGTGCCCCATTTTCAGATAATGCAAAACTGACCAAAGATAATATATGGTTTTTTTTTAAAAAGCTGGGTATTCATAGCCACTGTAATGAGTTCTTATGACATGAGCTATATCGTAATCCATTTTGAAATCAGGTACCTGCCTAAGTTTGTTAAGAAGAGTATCGATCTCTTGTGATTGAAAGCCATAAAACTTGTTAAATTGGTGACGATGTGTTAATCTGCTTGAAATTATATCATTTACAATGCCTGACCATCTGATGCCTGCTATGTAGGAAACCCCTGTCATCAGTGCCCCTAGTAGCTCCATTCCATTCATAGAAAGCGCCACAGTAAAATTACAGCTTTCAAAAATAATAAAAAAACAAATTGTAGCCAATACTAGATACTATTACTTGCCGTTGCCGCATCTGCACAAGTGTAACTATAATTATAACATTGTACAGTTCAGCGAGTATTAGGTTTCTAAGAAAACAGGCAGCAGGAATTTGAATTTGTGATAGCCTGTTCCATTGGTTTCCGTACCGTACCTCTATCCATAGAAGCAGCGACTACTGCACGAAATCAAGGTGATCGCTCGCCGAAGCGCTTTGGCGAATTAGAAATTCCGCAATGGATGTAGGACAAAAATGGCTATAATAGCTTTATCTAGGAAGTTATCAAAAATATGCAAAAAATGAAAAATATATTTTTTAACTAGAGGTAACTGATAGGCATAGTTAAAATCACGTAACTGCCGGAAAACGCGTTGCTCATATTAAAAAGTATTTGCTTTAAAATATGCTTGAGTTCGAGTTTCCTTAATATATGTATTTTCCACATGTATCCAATTTTATTTTCTTTACACTATCTTTCTTTGGTTTTGAAAAAAGTCGTCATCATCAAATGAAAATATTTCTAATTTATTTCGTTTTCTTTGTTTATGTAATTGCTCTTCTTCTTTAATAATCTCGCTTATTAATTGTGCTTTATTATACCTTTTAATGAATCTTATTCCTAAGGATTTTACCATGTTACGTAGGTCAGGCAAACGAAGTTATTCAAATTATTCCGTTCCATTTATTAGAGGAAAAATCTAACAATTTTTTAGTACACAAATAGGTTCACTCCACTTTTATGCAGTTCTGTTTTAAATGTTTCTTAAAATTCGTTTCAGTATTATATCTACCACAAATGCACAATAAACATAATACAGAATTCACCACTTGTTTACATTGTAAGTATTCAATGTGTTAAGCATGCTATTTAAAGGTTTTGTTTTAATTCATATAAAAAAGTCTTCACGTTTTAGGCACATTTCAGATAACAATCCGATTGACACAATCATAAAGCGTGGGTAACATTAAAAGTAAGATTGCACTAAAGTACTGAACATAATAATAGCTAGCTAGCTAATATTCTTCTTCGTCTTCCTCTTATTATAGGTCAATGGCTAATATAAATGACATATTTTCTACTCACACCCGAGGACCTCCACAATTGTTCACAATCATAAATACTACTAACGCACAGCACAGCTTTAATCGTTTGACATGGAACTGTAAATAGTGCAAATAACAATCCAGCTGTTATTGCATAGGTATTCTTTTTATAATCAAGTCACTGTACCAACAATTCTCAGCTACTCACTTCTGCTTACAGGTGGCGCGCAACTCATTAAAACTTAAAAATTCTAATTTCATATCAAATGTAAAAAAAATCACTAATTAATATGGCTTACAAATAAAATTCGAGATCAGTAGTGTGTTACCTGTTACATTACAAAAAATCCTGTAGCTTTACATTTACGAGATCATTAACGCTAACATCGATACGTTTTAACTGATGTTTTATATTATTGACAGTTCTCCAGAAATGTATTGTTGTTTTTAAGATAATTAATTGTGTAATGAAAAATTCGCACTTTTCTTAATTTTTTTATCTTCCAGATTTCCCTTGTTCAAAAATTACATACCTACCCATTATCATTTGGGTGAAAGTTAGCATTTAATTATAAGATTTTTAGAAATTTTTCATGGTGCTCGGTGCAAAAAATTACGTACCTATCACTTTTTCGAGAAATTGATGTTTCACTAAAATTTTAAAGTATTTAACATGTATTTGTATCCCCCAACTGCCGGTGGTTCAGAAATTCAATATTTATTATATTATATTATTATATAAATTTTGTAATAAATATCGATGGCTTTGAAGTGCCCAATCCGTGATGGTCTAGTTCTTTTATGTCATTTTTGGAGACCAATTTGTAGCTAAATTTTAGAATTTTTACTTTTTTCTTAATCTTCCCAATTTTGGGTGGTCTATAATTTTTTGGAGTCGAAAAAGGGTGATTAAACATGATCAATTTATAGGATTTTAGGCAACTTTATAGGATTTTTTGAAAGTGCCCAAATTCCCCGGTCCCGAAGTAACATTTTATACACTACTGTAACATCTTTATTAGTTCTGGCATTTTACCTTAATTTTAATTTAGAATGCACTGGTGTTCATTAATTGCTTATGTTTATTTTACCAGTCTTCAAATTGATAAAAAAATATTTAGCTTAGTGTGTACATCAGTTAAAAGTCTCATGATAAGGGCAAAGTAGGTTCAGAGGGTCCATTTCGTCTTACAAAAGCCGAATCGAGATTCATTCGTGAAGCTAATAAATAATTGTCATCCCCAATTGGCGCCGCCCTATAAAGTAAAATGCAAATTAAAACTTTACGTTGCAAATCGTAATTATGCTTGGCTCTTGCTGATGATGAATAATATTTAAAATATGTAAATTATAAATAAACTTACTTGCTGCCATACTTAGTTTCCCTTGCCAACATGCGTTGATATGTTCTATGTTTCTGTTCAAGCTGGTATGCAACTTCCACTATTTGTTCTAGTGTGTGATAAAAGCCTTCAGTATCTTGTGCAGTAGAGGACAGTCTACTTCCTGAGGAATACACAGCTGCACAATCTCTTGCCTTTGAAAGCCTTTCTATTCCTGACATATGGGATATTATTAGAGAATGCATGCGCTGCATGTCTCGTTCCGGATCCAGAGTCATATGCAAGTTATTTTCAGGTCGAGAAACTGCACTGCAGCCTGGAGCCAATTCGTTTGGAGATTTACAACTGAAATGTGGAGTGACTATATAAAATTATACGGATTTAGTCCAATATTAAAACAATAAGAAATAACAAGAACAAATTTGCGAGTTCAGTACAATCTTTCAAGATCGCTCTCTCGGGCCGAATATTTAGCTGAATATTGCATAAAGCTTAATATTTTACAGTCAGCTGAATATTCAGTATTTTTTTCACTAAATAACCATCATAATATAAGATAAAACATCACCCAAAGTTTTATCTTTTGGCGATGTTCATTTCCTTATAGCTCCAATTGTTTTTAGATTGAACTCACAGTCATCTATATTTTTAAATAGCATGGTATACCAGGCGTCAATGGAATCATTAGACAGCCCACATTTTCTCAGAGTTTTTGAGATATGGCAATGAAACTTAGCATACGTAATATGTACCCAAAACTGCAAATTTTGATATATTGGACACATTGCTTTGACTTCCAGTTTCACTAGAAATTACCCTAACTTTAGAATTTCAACTAGAACACCCTGTATATTTTAACATTTTTGAAATCCAGAGACAGTTTTGAACCTTTTTAAGCCTACTTTTTTTAGAATCTAAATTTTTATTTTAAACCTAAAATGCTATGACCAGGCTCCAATCATTCTAAGGGACGATTTCTGCTATCGTCATATTGATTTCCTTTTCAACCGTTCTTTTCCATGCTTCCCTAGGGTGGTTTGGTATCCTTCTGCCTTGAGGGTTCCATTCTAGCACCCTTCTGCATACCTCGGATCTCTCCTTCCTTACTGTGTATCCCAACCCCCCAGGCTCTCTTCTTTTTATTTCAATGTTTTTGTTTTAAACGTTTTTGTGGTGCACCATGTTTCTGAGCCATATGGGAGCACCAGCTTGACCATTGTGTTAAACACTTTAACTTTTGTTTTAATTGTAATATTACTCGCCCTCCAGATGTTATTTAAGCTAATGAAAACTCCCCTTGCTTTGTTCATTCTTGCATTAACATCCTTTATCACACTATCTTCACTAGATACTACACTTCCTAAATACGTGAATTCACGTATCTTTCTTTAGAAACTAGGTATCTAAATGCAGATTTTTACTCCACAACTCCAATGATCTCCTCAAATTCAATATCGGATTGATCTAAACCCACCAATTTCTTTGTGTATGAAGTTTAAAAAATCGAGGAAATACTTGTTTCAAGTTAGTCATGGAAAAAAAAAAACGTATGCAAAAGGGTGATTTATTTAATATGAATGCCTGTACCTACCAGAATACTCGTAAAAATATCATGTTTGTATTTTTTTGTTATCGTCTTCATTCCTTAGAATGATTTAAGCCCAGTCATAGTACTTAAAATTTTAAATAAAAAATTATTCTAAAAAATTAAGTACACTTAAAAATTTTCAAAAATAGTGCGGATGTACACAGAATTGTCGTAAAATTCCAAAAATGTCAAAATATACAGTGTCCCATTTTAAATTCAAAAGTCGGGGTCATATTAAGTGAAACGGGAAGTCAAAAAATGTGTCAAATATGACAAAATGTGCAATGAGTACATATTACTACGCTAAGTTTCAAGTTTTGTTGCCATATCTGAAAACTCTAGAAAATACGAGCTGTCTAATGATTCAGTTGCTACCAAGTACGTTTTTTCCATTTTGTAGTAAAGAGTTTTCTTCTTTTTCAACCACATGGAAGAAATTTGATGTCATCACATGGTAAAATTTTTACCAAATGCAATACTTTTTTATCAGGTTCGCCATGAATTGTAATTAAATAAAAATGGGAGCAAAAGTACCAATCGAAATATGAATACCAAACAGCGTCATATTTGTTGAGTTAATTAGCATCGTACTTACTTTCAATGCATGTACCAGTATAGATGCAATTAAATAATTTGATCGTAGTTTCTATACAATCTTCAATAAATGGTTGCTTCAATTTAGACAATTTGAAATTTTTACAGAAATTTTATATTCAGGAAAGGCATCGTTTTGAAATACAAGGTTATAGAGGACGTTCCTTAAAACACTTTGTTTTCGATATACAGGGTGATAAAGTTTAATTATTTTTTTTAGTTTTTTCAATTTATCTCACACTTTTTGTAATATCTATGAAAGAACATTACCCTCCCGAACTTTTCTTTTCGGCGACACCAACTATCTTTCACTAAAAAAATCAGCTTTCTCGTTTTATTTTGAAACATTGTCTCTTGCTAAATGTCCCTTGTTTCTGTATTGTATTGAAGTTTTGAATTAAATTTTAGTATTTAAGTCAATTTTTCTTGTTACTAATAGAAAAACTGCAAAAATGTTCTTGATGAAATACTAAGTAGTTTATTTCTGATCACAATCCATTTAACCTTACCTAACGATTTTTTGCGACGCCACTGACTATTTTGCACTAGATAATCAACCTTCCTGTTTCATTTTAAAACTTGATTCTTTAATTTTTTTTTGATATCTCCCCCAATCAGAAGTTATTCGACAAAATAGCCAATTAAGCATATAGATCGAAGAGCCATTGGACATTTTGCCAAATAACTTTTAATTGGTACAGAACATCAAAAACATGCAAGTGATCAAAAAGTTTCAAAAGAAACGAGAAAACTAATTTTAGTGAAGGATAGTCAGTGTCCTCGTAAAAAAAAAAGTTCGAGAGTAAAAGAGATCGTAACCCGAAAAAAATATCACCCTATATATTGTTACAAATGTTGGTAATGTTCTTTCATAGGTATTGCAAAAAGTTGCCTGAGTACGAAATTGAAACCCATTAACATAAAAAGTGTGAGGTAGATTTAACAAATACTAAAAAAAATATTAAACTTTATCACTTGGTATCTCGAAAACAAAGTTTTTTAAAACATATGTTTACAGCAACTTTTTCAATTAAAATCAACTAAGAATTCACACCTTGAAATATCAGCATGGAATTAAGAAACACCCTGTATTTACTTTAAATGTTAAATTTTTTGCAGTTAAGCAAATTATTCTGTACAAAAATTACGAACTTAATTGAAGTTGTTAATAAAACAACAATAATACTCTTCGAGAATAATATTTTAATTTTAATACAAAACAGCAACAGATGAATGTCTTTTAAAAGATTGGAAAGTATAATTAATGCAGTACCATCCAGAACGTCGCTAGACATTTCCTGTTCCTACGATACTTATAACGCTTTCTCAGGATATTATATAGAAAGTAGGTATGTTGCCAATTAACTTGACAGCTATAATGCTTTTGACTTTCCTATACGTTCAGTGTAGGGAAGTTTCAGGAAAATTTTAGGAATCAAGATTTTTATGAAAATAGATGAAATGTCGAAAAATAATAAAAAAAAAATTAAAAAAACAGGTTTGTCAGCGGAGTTGAACTGGGGTCACCAGATTGCAAGCCCATGCCTTTACCGCTGAACTACATTACCGTTTATAATGTTTTTCCATTATATAAGTTAAATAGATCACGGGTGCCAAATTTATCCTGCACGTTTATAAAATAAAAATAATAAATATTAAAAATAATTCGCAATGCTCAGTTGCTAATTGTTCCAAAATGTTAAATATGACAATTACGGTAAAATAATAAACCGCGCATCTAAGACATTGGCATAACGATTTGCAAACTAATTAACGACGCGCTTGTTTCAAAGGCTACTGCGATTAAGTTTGTATTTGATCGCTCTGTAGGATATGATTAACAATTTAATGTTTAGGTGCAGCAATATTTAGGGGGGGTGAACTGTTACCCACCCTCCAAATTTATGGCAAATGAAGTTTTATTTCCGTTTTACATTTTTTTCAAGCCCAAGGAATATTTTTCCAAAAAATCCAAAAATCGATTTTTGTCAACAAATTTACCTCCAGGTTCAGTTAAATACGCTTTGTTGATTTTTTAGTCAAATTTGAATTTCATTTCCCATAGTGTTTCGAACCCTGTGTCAGTAGGAGAGTAGTCTCTCATTACTGTTCGAGTCCATTATGTACAAAATGTGACAGGTGCATTAAAAACTGACAGTTGCGATGCGCCACAAAGGTATACAGGGTGCCCAGAATATTACAGAGCATGGGGATCTCGGCAAGTATAAGAGATAAGAACAGTTACATTAGATAAACGTTGTCTATGTAATGGTAATATTGAATTTCCAAAAATATCCATGGCTTACTAGTAGGAATTGCAATGCTGGTTTATCAGTAAATGACTTAAAAATCCCTTTAAAAAAATACCGGTAAATTGGTTACCGGTAATTTCAGTAAATTTCTACAAGTTTTTTTTATGAAACAAAGAAAGAAATTGGGAGAAAGTATATCATCCTGATTCGTAACTGAGTAATGTTGTTGAATTTTCGTTTTTTTATTGTGTTAATTACTTTTTTTTTGTTCTGTACTTCAATTTGATTAGTTAAGTAAGTTTATTATATATTAATTGTTTTGTGTTTCAATTTCAATCTATTTTCAAGGCTTCAAAGTTATTTTTGCGTTTTTCTTAACGTTAATATTATTATGTTTTAAACTACAAGTTTTGGTTATTTATTTTTTATTTGAATTTATTAAGTAATTAAAAAAATCGAAATTTACAGGTAAATTACCGGTAAACCAATATTTTCACAATTACTAAATTACCAATAATTTAAATAGTCGGTAAATTTGCAATCCCTACTTACTAGACACGAGCGGAAAACTGAAAAAGTAGAATTTCTTTGAGGTAAAACATCTCTGTTCATAGTAAAAATAAAAAAAAAGCATAAAGAAAAAAGTTGTAGATTTATTTGAGCTGTAATAAGAAAACAGATTTTCAAGATTGTGTTTTGTTGTCGAGATATAACACAAACATGCAATTTTTTAAAATCACTATTCACCAATTCAATTTAATCATTTTCACACACTAACTTATTATAAAACACACTCACCACAACCACTGGCCATTAATAAATGCGCAAGAGTGATATTTTTCTAAACGATTTGCATTTGTTTGACAGATTTTTGTTAGCAAATCAACCCACTCTTTCTCTTCTACGCAATTTGCTGCTTGGACATACAAGGCTCGCTCTGGCTGTACAATTTGGAACATATTCTTCATTTTAAATGAACGTTCGGTCAGTCTTTCAACAGCCAGAATATTTGATAATGGAATCTGGCATAAAGCTTCTCGCCCTTAAAATATTTTCACGTTAAAAGATTAATAAATACAAAAAACATAATGCTAATAAACTAACCTTTTGTTTTAGAATAACTGAGATCATGTGTTGTAAGTTTAAAATATCGCTGCTTGAAATTCTTTCTGCCAAACCTTTTCCTTCCTTGAGCTCGTTTTATCATAACCCTAAAGCAAAAAATACCTCAAATTGGCATATGAAATCAATAGTCTTGTATGTACTAGTAAGTTATAGATGTATCAAATTCATACCTTTTAATTTCCCTGCAGCAACAAAAAAGTAAGTGATTTTATTAATATGGACGGCTATAATATAACGCAGGAAGAGATGACAAATTTATATACTATGTGTATACGTTAAATGCAAAAGTTTTAGACGATACCTTAACGTATCTTATTCAATTATTGCATCCCTTTTAAAGCTTTTCAATAATCAAACAGCTAGTAAGTAGGTAACAAAAATAGTTACAAAATAGTAGCTGCTGAGGAATTTGAGCAGTACCGGTGCCTTGTTTTATTTTGTTATTTGTTTTTTGATGTATTGGACAGCTTAAAACAAATGTAATTAATAATTGAACTACGTAGACTACAGTATCCTCTAAAACTTTTGTAATTACAAGTTGTTTTAAGGGTTTTAACTGCTGTTATTGGTTCCCATCTATGCCAGTGTGCACTTTGCTGCACCTTCAATGCTGCCATTATCGCTAAAAACATCCCAGGGAGCATAAACAGTAGCATTACACCATTTACACAATAAAAATACACGATAAATTGCTCAATATTTAAAATCCTACCTAAAATACTTAGCAACTTCCTTAAAACAACTTGGCATAGCCTACAAGAAAGTTTAGCAAAAACTATAAAAACACTGAGCGTATAATTTGTTGTTCAAAATAAATAGGGCAGCAAATTTAATTTTAATGTTTTCTTGGGTTATATCGGCGTTATAAATGTGTTATTTTAGTAATTGTACAAATCATTAATTTAAAACAATTTTTTGACATTAATAACATAAAATTATTCGTAACTTGTTTCTGGTGTTGACAAAGATTGTAATAAATCAAAATGTCCACATTAATCTTAATGCTATTTTACTAATTAATTTAAAAATGTTCGACCAAAATAACCCACAAATGCATTTATTTATTTTAGCATTACAAATACTAGTCGTCACACCAAATATGATAAAAAGAGAGGTCTTGTTAATTAAGGTAAATAAAGCACAATTATGCAGGACGAGTAAAAAGTAAAGCTATCTGTAACTTCGTAAATACTTTGGTGATGCTCAATTGTTTTTATGTTTTGATACTTTTGTTTTTTAACGGCACCTTATATTTATTATCACGTTTTTAGATTCAGCAATTTTTCCTCTTTTTGATACAATTTTTTTTGCATAGGAGCACATCAACACAATTTTTGAATGGAATATCTTTAAAGTTCAAAAATTTCCCAGTTGCCACATCAACCAAATAATGAAACATATGAAAAATTGTGCATCAACAAAGTATGCGCTGAAATTTAACAAAAAGCTTTTACTGGGGTGATTTTTTGAAGAATTAATATTTACAAAGTTAGACATTATGTGCTACTTTTTACTCACCCTGTATAAAAGTGAGACAAAATAGATTAACTAATATTTGAGTACTAACCCTTCTTTAAGTGTAACAGGTACATCAACTGCTACAGTTTGCATATTCGAACTTGCAGAAATGATTTCTAAAAATTGTCGAACAGCTTGCATGTGCTGATCAGTAAAAAATTCCTTGTACACACACTCCATGTATTCTTCCTTGCAAACTTGTTGCATAGAACGACAACTCACTAAGTTGCCCAAAGATTGAATAGTTTTGGATATTAGCGTGAGTGTTCTGTTAGTCTGACAATCCTAAAAAAATATTTTCTCAAAAATAGAAGTACATACCAAATGAAGCAAAATAATATACTAACAATTTGTTCTGTTGTCAGATCGAAGAGTCGTGGTCCCAAAATAGCAGGAGCAAAAAATCTTAGAAAAATAAAACCTGAAATAACCGAATACCGAACCTCTCGGTTATTTGGAAAATACTTGGTAGCACACTCTCTTAAATTATGGAAAATCTGGCACATAAGGGCAGGACAATTAACAGCACTTTGAGTTATTGCTTTGAATATTTTCTGTACATAATCTTTTAAATTTGCTAAATTGGCCTTTGCAAGATTTGTGTCCTTAATTCTAGTTATGTCAATTTCGCATGGCTTCTTTTCATTAAATACTAAATCTAATGTTGGTCGTAATGTTTTATGCAGGTACTGTAAGCCAATTAAACGCATGGCTTCATCCATCATTTTTGAAACTAATGTATTACCTCGAAAGATTGTAGTAGGATCACTAAAAACAAGTAAAGATTAATCAACAACCATTTCCAAGTAACTTTAATACTTATTTTAACAAACAATATTAAGATTGAGGTTAGAGATTTTCATTTATAAGTTCGAGCTTTACTTCGTTGAAGTTCATTTTAATTTATTGTAAATAAAACAATTCTTAACTTCAACAGGTTTTATGGTCTTCTTGTACATTTTAGCTTGTTCTTCTAACGAAGATGACATCACTTTATTTATAAGTTCGAGCTTTACTTCGTTGAAGTTAAGAATTGTTTTATTTACAATAAATTATAGAATTTCCTTCGTTTAAGTTTTTTAAATTACATAGTTTTTGAAAAGGACAGTGTACTTTCGTATGCATATCGATTGTTTACACAGTTACACTGTCCATTCTACAAAAACCATCCAGCACTACAGCTCTGTTATTATAAATTCCAATGAACCATATATCAGAATAAATCTTATTATTTTATATTATTATATGAAATAAATTAAAGAAAATAAAAATTCATCTTTTAGTAATGTTTGTTTTTTTATAGCTTCAGCTGTTTTGAGACTATCAGGCAGTCGTCAGTATTAGGGCTGGGGATATTTATCACTAATATCGATGTTATCGATAACATCGATACTTGCCAACTAATTTATCTATGTTATATTGGCAATTTAGGTGATTATCTAGGTAAATGCCGAGGAACTTTACTTTTCCTATGTCAATAATATCTATAATTTCGATAATAATACCTACATACAAAATCGAAATATAGTAGTGACAGTTAGAAAAAATTTAATCCAAAAAATATTGTAGTTACTAGACGTACATTAAATTAAAATAACTGATAAATATTTGACTGTTAAAAAATTAATAGATTATTAATAAAATAAAACTCTTGGTAATTGTTTCACAATTTGTTGGTATTTATTTTCTCGACTTAAGTTTCAACCTTCACGGTCATCGTCAGGAGTTTACAAATCAAACTAATGCTAAAACTTAAAGATGTACAATACTACCCTACCCATTTCCGGAATTTTGCGTCGCCGCCATGACTCTAAGTGTTAACACATGTGCCTCCATGCTTTGTTGGCTGTAGGTCAAGAAGGGGTGAATTACCTAAATCCGTGTGGTCGTTAACTATATTTTTATTATTATTTATTGCCTTTTTTATTTCTAAATTTTCCAATTTATTTAAACGGTTGCCCTTGTTTTCTACGTGTAAAATTTTTGTATCTGTTTGTTTGAAAAAATGATTATTTGTAATACAATGTTGGGAAATGCCGGTTGATTTATGATTATATTTAATTGATCTAATGTGTTCTTTAATTCTTGTATTAAAACTGCGGCCTGTTTGTCCTATATATATTGCATCACAATTAGAACAGTCTATTTGATAGATACCATTTTTTGAATATTTTTCTATTGTGTCTTTATTGTTTACTAGATGTTTATGGAGTTTGTTCGGATTGTGCATAGCTACGTTAATATTTAATTTTTTGAGCCTGTTAGAAACTTTATAGCTAACTCTACCTATATAATTGACTTTTGACCATATTGGTTTTTCAATTGATGCCTTTTGTTCGTTGTACAAAAGATGTTTTACATTTTCTTTTTTTTTTTCTTTAAAATGTTATCTACAAATTGCTCCGTGTATCCGTTTTTTAGGGCTATAAATTTAATTAGTTCTTTACTGAAATTTTCAAAGTATTCGGTAAAAAATTCTTTAGAATTAATAGGCAAACTAAAAAATTATTGGCTCAGAAATGTTTAAAAAATGGTGTTGGTGGTTTTTGTGAATTTTTTTTTTGAAGTTGTCCTGACTTTTGAGCCGCTGGTATATTTACCATTTTCATATTTCTAAAAATATTTTTACATTACATGATTATACTTATTAAGCGCTATCAAATAATATGATAATGTGTTTTAATTAAATATTTTGTTTTTGAGTAATCGTAGTAAAATTTGGTAAAAAAGCATTTGATCTGTATTTAGATGCACTACAACGCTATGTATTCAAAACTTTGAAAAAGTGTTTAGAAACAAATCTATACCACCAAAGATACAGGTCTAATTTCCGTTTCCGGTTCCGATTAACAACCTTACAAAGAACCACCTGCAACTAAAACACTTCTACACACCCAATCTTATTAAAATCTATCAAGGGGTTCCGGAGATATAGGGAAACAAACGCACCCACCCACAGATAGACATTTTTTAAAAACCACTTTTTTAGGTTCTTTGGACCTCAAAACCCGCACTTCCGTTAAAATCTGAAATTCGCATGAAATCGTAACTATCCTTACTTCAGTAGAAGTATGGGAAAGTAAAAAATGAATTGTATATTTTTTGTAGAAAATTTAATCGCCTTTCATTTTTGTTATGACCCATTTATTAATAAAATCGATAATTTACAAGATAAATGCAGAAAAACCGTAATAGTGCACACTTTTTTCAATATGGCAGCTTTACCTCACAGTCAATTTTTCAGGACTTTTTACAGGTTCAATGGTAAACCCATACAAACGTCTATGCCAAATTTCAAAACTTTGAGAATAATTTTTTTTATATTTGCTAATTTGACTGGCCTAAATCCCGAAATCCTGAGATTGAAATTTCGTCTCAAGATTTTATTCCCTAATGGCGGTACACCAGAATTTTTTTAAATAGTATCAGAGCCAATAACACAATGTTTATTTGAAAATGTAGGTTGCAAAAATTGACTTGTTACTTTTTTTGATAAATAACAAAGTTGCAAAACTCTGGTTACTTTGAAAATATATTTAAGCCAACATTCATTCGCTTTTTTTCTTTTACTTCACCAACACTTTTTCATGAATGATGGTACCACAGATTTCTAATAGTTTTTATTCGATATCTGTGAATGGTACACCCTCAGATTCATTTTATGCAAGTCTCTAGACTCTAGAGTAATAAATATAGTTTCCAAAAATTTGGTTGTTGTCAAAATGTTTTAAACTTACTCTAGATTTATACTCAGACTTAAATATGGAGTCCAGAAATACAATACAGTGTTCCATTTGAGACGAGAAAGTTGAAGCTACTTCCCGTAAAACCAGAAGTGGCAGAAAACTATACATTACGTCAAATAATTATATATTAACCTTATATGTATTATAATACCAAATATGATTCTGATATCTAAAAATATAATTGAAAACATTGGAGCAGATTCACTGACACCCACACAGGAATTAAAAACCAAATATGACTCGTCCGTTTATTTTGTCTTTATTTTTTAATTTAAACAAATGAAATTTGAAGTCATTAAGATGCACATACATTTCAACTGTTTGACATAAGTTTCAATATTTTTGCACTTCTGGTTTCACCGGTCAAGAGTGCCATGATTCACATCAAACTATTTTCCTCTGAATTAATATAATAATCATAACTTAATTGTTACGCACTTCACTATGTGATAGGTTAAAGTTGCTGAAAACAGGTTTATTGAAAAAAGTACATTTGGTTTCTTCAAATGGAAGGAAATCGGCTTGTTATGTTGTTTGAAATGAGCTGTTATGACAATTATGATATCTCAAACTTGATATTTTCCTTGAAACAGGTGTAAGTATGTTAGATGTAAACTGAATTTCGTCTAACAATACCAGATAAGTAGATTTCACTATACCTACATTCACACATGCGAGCAGTGACGAAACAACTGAATCTATACAGCCTACAGCTTTTAGAAAAAAAAAAATTGGCTATAAAGTTATGTTTTTGAGTGCCCTCTACAACATGGACAAGTTGAAATTTTTATTTAACGTCAAATGTCAAAAATACGATGCTCAACTTTTTTTTTTCAAATGGAACCATGTTATTTTTGGTTAATTTGAATGTTCTCATGTTCTACATACTTATCTTAAACATATTTTCAACTGTTTATTATTTTAAAGGTAAAAAAATATTTCTTCAAATAATATACAGTAGGCTTCTTCTCACAACAGAATTTTAATTTAAATGTTCTTTCAACATAGATAGTAGACGGGGCGGGGCTTCTCACAACAGAATTTTGCTATAAAATCTAGTTGCTAGGAGGCCACAACAAGAAGCAAATGTGATTAATTTATTGCAGATAGTACATGCTCAAGTTAAACATCGTTTTCATCTTTGTGTTCCAAGTTATTCTCATGCCTATGAATCGTGGTAATTTATAAAGATAAACAATTCCCACAAAACTTAAAAAAAAACTACTTTTTTAATAACAGTATGGAAACAATGTTGTATTGTAATAACACTAACTTGCCATTGTTTTAGTTTGCTATAACTTGTAGCAACTTGTTTTTTTAATAAAATTTTGGCCAGTGAGAAGACATACAACCTACTATTTTCTATAAGAAATTGTCCACCTTTAAAATAAAAATTAGTACAAAAATAACAGCATCGTTTTATAGAAAAAACAATAGTGTCTTTGACATGTGACTCAAATAAAATTTCAATGATGTCCATGACTTTATAACCAATTTTTTTTCTATAAGCTACGTATAAACACAAGAATAAAAAAGACGTATCAGTTGACTCACGCTGTATATCATTCTTATGGCTAAAATTCAGTAGAATTAGTTTTTTGTTTTGTTGTCACTCATGCATGAAAGTGTTACATCTAAAATAATCTAAATAAAATTTGGTTTGTTGTGCAAAAACTTACACGCAATTAAAAAAAATATATTACATTGTTAGAGTCATACAAATCGCTATAAATTGCTCATTTTAAGGAACATAACAAGCCAATACGTTCTATTAAAAAAAATCAAGGTTTTCAAAATACTGTTTTCAGTAACTTCTCATACCATAAAGTGGATCATGTTATTTTTAAACTTGTAGCGGATCTAAATTTCAAACACGAGATATTCAAATAGCCCGCCGTTAAATTCCACCCCACGAACGGAAGCCTTCTCGCAAGCTCCCGTGAAATCCGCGCAGGGGTGGCTGAGCCAGTTAGCTTCCCTCGGCAGAGGTGTAAAGTGTGGTCAAGTGTTTTCTGTATAAGACAAATGTTTAATTCTTGTTTCGTGTAAATTGTGTTTGTAAACTAAATTTCACTTGTGTTTATGAATAAATATGAATGTTGCAAGTGCGTATATTATTTTGAAATAAATAGTCTGGAAAATGCTACAAATTGGCGCCCAACGTGGGGCCGTATACGAACCACGGCAGTAAAAGTAGTTTCCAGTTCTTTGTGTCAGAAAATATATAAAAATAGTTTACACATTCGACAGTTTAATTAAATTCAGTGAATGTACATCGATATACATCTCAATACAAGGAGCATCGGGTTTTCTTTGTTCATATGCTGGGGTCGCAGGGACGCGTAGCGTGGCCATTTTCGACCGTAGTGAAGCGCATGAACCACCCCGTATTTCGACTCCTTTGTTGCATCGCTTGAGGACCGCCATTGACTGACCCTCTGACGCCAACTCTGACTCAGTGTCCGGTTCGGAAAGTAACGAACGTTTAAGGTATTTATAACATTATTGTTGCAAATCTATAAACACTGTAAAACTCGGGTGCGCGTGTTTGTGAATTGACATTCAGTGGACAGATTTATTTCTTTTTCTACAACATTTTGTTTGTAACCAGGTTCGTTTTAATTATTCCTGAAGTCTTAGTTACGTTAAATTAATTAACTTAGTGCGTTAGTATATGTCGAGCGGGCTCCGCCGTAGTGAACGGATACAAAAACGTTTACGAACGGTCACTCAATCAACACAACCGGAAGCCTCTGTTCATATAGAAACCATGACTGACGCAGCTCCAGCAGTACAGATGTCCGCGGAACAACTGCAAACGTTGCTCGCGGGTATTCAAGCGCAATTTAATACGCAATTACTGCAACTGAGGACGGAATTACAAGATCCGCGGTCGCGGGCCCCGACGCCGGGGGCCGTAGGGCAAGGTAGTTTCGCAAAATGTACGGCGCGTTTTACTGGCAGTAAGGACGCTGACGTTACCGCGTTCCTTGACGCGGCAAATACGTATCGCGAGTGTTTAAATATTACCGAAGACAACGCAATACGCGGTCTATCCATGTTGTTGACCGATGCTGCTGCTACGTGGTGGCAAGGAATAAAATCTACCATCAAAACCTGGGTGGATGTGGAAACAGCTTTAAAAAATTCTTTCGGGACTCAGAAGCCCGCCTACCAAATATACCGAGAATTATTCGCTAACGAACAAAACGATAAGACGTCAACAGATATATTTGTAAGCAATGTTCGAGCAATGTTTTCGCATATTAAAGATAATGTGCCAAATGAAGCTATTCAACTCGACATGTTATACGGTTTATTACACCGTCGGATCCGTAAACGCGTACCGCGTAATAAAATAGAGACATACGACGATTTGCTTAAACTGGCGCGTGACGCAGAGCAATCACTCCAGGAAGCGCTACATTCCGAGGTGCCGGTGCCCCATTCTACACGTGTGGAAAGGCAAACCAAAGAAAGGCCGCGTTGTAATTATTGCAAAAATTTTGGCCACACTGTCGAGGAGTGCCGCACGCGCGAACGCAAACAGCTAAAGCAAATTCCGCGAGATCAACCGGTACTAAAACACGCGACAGTGCCACTTAAATGTTATGGTTGCGGTGCGCCGGGTACAGTGCGCGCAAACTGCAAGTCGTGTAACGCCCCCGCTACCTCCGGCCGACCACATTCAAATTCCACAGCGCTAAATTACGCAACGGTGCTGGCCACTACTACCAACGTCAATGGACGTCCAAGACCATTACTGCCAATAAACATTTTGGCCAGGAATGGCATTGCTTACGCGGATTCTGGAGCGCAAGCGAGTATTGCCGGTCGTCGTGTGTATGATTTTTTAAAATCTGTAAATCACCCATTTACTGCGGAGCGGGTGTCCTTAGCGTACGCCGACGGGGTGATTCACGAAGAGGAGGTACTTACCGCGGAAGTTCCGGTAAATATAGTCGACCGAACAATCCAAACTACTTTTATAATAATGCCAAATTTAGAGCATAATCGCACGTTATTAGGCATCGATTTTTTGCAAATCGCGGGTATCGTCATCGATCACGGACAACAGACGTGGTATTTCGCAGACAAACCCACAGAACGGTACGAGTATGCTGAAGACCTACCGTCAGGTGTGTCGGAAGCGACTCACGTCCAAATGAGCACCATGACCAAGCTCCACCTTCGCGAAGATGAAGGTATATCGCTGTGTACCGAAGAAAAGCAGCGATTAAACGCCCTCATAGACGAATACGAAGGCGTTTTTCGTACAGAGGGGGAACCGACTCCATTCGCGGAACATCGTATAGACACGGGTGATCATCAACCCATTGCTGTACCACCGTATCGAATGAGTCCGGCCAGTAAAGAAATCTTAAAAAACGAATTGGATCAAATGTTGCAGGATGGCATCATAGAAGAGTGCGAATCCCCCTGGGCCGCGCCTTTGATTATGGTACCGAAGAAAAACGGAAGTGTTCGTGTTTGTATAGACTTTAGGCGCTTAAACGCAATAACCGTGAAAGACACTTATCCCATGCCCCGTATGGACGAGCTACTTCACGCTGCGAAAAAAACTCTGTTTATTACTACATTAGATTTACAATCGGGGTACTGGCAAGTGCGTGTGCGTGACGAGGACAAGGATAAAACTTGCTTTGTGTGTCCATTCGGAACATATCGGTTTACGCGGATGGCTTTTGGACTTATGAATGCACCCATGACGTTCCAACGACTAATGGACAGATTTCGGGCCGGATTGGGGGACCGCACAGTGGCCGCGTATCTAGATGACCTCATCTTGGTTTCTAGCAGTTTCGAGGAACACTTAAGTGACCTGAAAGCCGTGTTCGACAGGTTGGGACAATTTAAGTTACGCGCGCGTCGCGAAAAATGTCTGTTCGCGGGTCAGTCCGTAAAATACCTCGGCCACGTGATATCCACAGAAGGCGTTGAAGTTGACCCGGAGAAAGTGCAAGCCATTGTGGACCGAGCTGCCCCACGCAATGTGAAGGAGGTGTTGTCCTTCTACCAAACTTGCTCGTGGTATCGTAAGTTTGTTCCAGGGTTCGCCGAAATTGCTCGTCCGTTGTCAAATCTCACAAAAAAGGATCAACCATGGAAGTGGGACTCCGCGGAGCAAACGGCGTTTGACACCATGAAGACGCTACTTACCACAGCCCCAATCCTACGGCAAGCGGATGCTGCACTCCCTTACATCCTACGAACGGATGCAAGCAGCTACGCTCTGGGAGCTGTATTACTTCAGGGGGAGGGACCCGACGAACGCCCCATTGAATACGTGAGTCGACTGCTAATTCCAGCAGAATGCAACTATTCTACAACCGAGCGCGAAGCTCTCGCGGTAGTATGGGCGGTTGAGAAATTTCGGGGGTACGTAGAACATGCTGAAATAACCATTGCTACAGACCATCAACCGTTGAAGTGGTTATTCACCATCAAATCACCTACCGGTAGACTGGCCCGATGGGCACTCCGTTTGCAAGCTTACAACCTCAAAATAGACTATATACCCGGAAAATCGAATGTTATAGCCGACACCTTATCGAGGCCGCCATATCCAGAATCGGAAATAGCAGCCATGAGCGTGGAGGTGACCATGCCAAGAATCAGCGCTGAGGAAGTTCGCAAAGCTCAACTAGAAGACCCGGAAGTGAAGAAAATAATAGACGCCTTCGAAACCAATAACCCGTTCGACGCAAAGAGATGGACCGAACGTGGGTATCTCTTATCCAGTGGGGTATTATACCGCTACGACCCCGCGGGCGACGCAGAGGAGGGACAACAAGTCGTTCCTATTCAGGAACGACCACGTATTATGCAAGAATACCATGATTCCCCTACCGCCGGCCATTATGGAGTCGAGAAAACGGTACAGAAGATCGCGGCGCGTTATTACTTCACCGGTATGCGGAGGTACGTGGAGGAATATATCCGAAACTGCCTCGCCTGTCAAAGATATAAACCTGACAATATGAAACCTGCAGGACTTCTTCAAACGCCGGCCGCTGCAAAACGGTTTGAGGTTCTTGCAATCGACATTTTCGGACCGTTGCCAAAAACCATAAACGGTAACCGGTCAATTTTAATCATAGAGGACACCGCATCGAAATGGGTCGAGTTGTTTCCTGTCAAATCTGCGACAGCTATAGTGTGTGCGAAAATTATATTGGAGGAAGTGATCTTACGGTATGGGGTACCCCGAAAGATAATTAGCGACAACGGGGTCCAGTTTATTAGTGAAGTTATGCAGAAACTGACGCATTGTTTGAGTATTTCACAGTCTTTGATACCGTTATACCACCCCCAGAGTAATCCTGTGGAAAGAAAAAACAGAGACTTAAAGTTACAGCTATCCGTTTTAGTTGGGACAGACCACGACCAATGGGATGAGCACATTGCGGCTATCAGGTTCGCCATGAACTCAACAGTCTGCTCCTCTACGGGGCATACTCCAGCATATTTAACCTTTGCCCGCCAGCTAAGACAGCCGGAGGAGGTAACTCACGATCTTCGAGCTGTAATAGAAGCAGAGAATTTTGTTCCTGAATTTACCCCTTACTTAAAGCGCTTCGCCACAGTACTTCAAGAAAGTCGTGAGCATTTAGAAAGCGAACAGGATCGCCGTAAAAACGTGGCTGATGAGAAACTCCGAGGAGTTGTACCTTTTGATAGTGGAGATTTGGTACTTCTACGGAGCCGCATCGTAAGCAGCGCAAAAAAGGGAATTACTTCTAAATTCGCACCCAAACGCGATGGACCGTACGTCATTTCTCGTAAAGTCACGCCGACGACGTTTATTGTTGAAGATCAGGAGGGAAACACCCTGGGAAAATACCATGCGTCGGATTTGAGACGGTATATCTCATCGGAACGAACACCAACCCCGTCCGCGGTGATACCAAAGAGAGCTCGAGGACGACCACGTAAGAAAAACTAAGTACCTGACGAGCCACGAGACGTCAGGCCCGTCAGGAGGGGGAGACTGTAGCGGATCTAAATTTCAAACACGAGATATTCAAATAGCCCGCCGTTAAATTCCACCCCACGAACGGAAGCCTTCTCGCAAGCTCCCGTGAAATCCGCGCAGGGGTGGCTGAGCCAGTTAGCTTCCCTCGGCAGAGGTGTAAAGTGTGGTCAAGTGTTTTCTGTATAAGACAAATGTTTAATTCTTGTTTCGTGTAAATTGTGTTTGTAAACTAAATTTCACTTGTGTTTATGAATAAATATGAATGTTGCAAGTGCGTATATTATTTTGAAATAAATAGTCTGGAAAATGCTACAAACTATTATTTAACTCCAAAAGAATAGCTTTATGTGAGTCACAATACTCTTAATGAAAACCTTAAATTTAGCCCAAAAAATTTTGATATTATCATATAAAGAATTTTATTCTAATTCCAAAAATGTCAAAATATACAAGGTGTTTCATTTAAAGTAAGAAATGTGGGATGATTTTAGGTGAAAACAGAAACTATTGAAATTTACATAAAATAATAGCAATTTTTGTATGTACGGGTGTTCCTTAATTGCATGCTAATATTTCAAGATGCGATTCCTTAGCTAATTTTATGTGAAAAAGTTCCTAAAACACTTCGTTTTCACGATACTGATACAGTTTAATTTTTTTTTAGTATTTTTAATCTACCTTACCGAACTATTTTATACGACGTCAACGACTATTTTGCACTACATAATCAAACTTCTTGTTTCATGCTAGAACTTCTTGGTTCTTTATATTTTTTAGGATATCTCCCTTCCTCCATTCAGAAGTTATTGGACAAAATAGCCAATTAACTATATCGATCTAAAAGACTCGAAAAGTGTATACACCATTGGACATTTTGCCAAATAACTACTAAACGGTACAGGATATCAAAAAAATACAAAAGACCAAAAAGTTCCAAAATAAAACGAGAAATCTGATTTATTAGTGCAAGATAGTCAGTATCATGGTAAAAAAAAACTTATAAAAAATAATTAAACTTTATCACACTGTTTTAAAAACGAAGTGTTTTAGAATATACGTTTATAGGGATATTTTTACATAAAATTAGCTAAGGAATCACATTTTAAAATATCAGCATACAATTAAGGAACACCCTATATTAAACATTCCAAATTTCATTTGTTTAAAAAAATAAATAATAAAAAATTAAAAAAAGATGTGCCATGTTTTGTTTACACCCGGTATAGAGTGTCTGCTGTATGATTCGTATGCTGCATCACAGAATTATTTTACAAAATGATAAAAATATTCAAGAAAAAATGCAAAAACTAAAATGTACACCGAAGGCTTAAAGAGTGTAATCATAATTATGATTTTGTTTTGTTGATTTAGTAGTCCTGTTAATTTATAAATTGCTGTGAACGTAATACTCACGTCAAGCTAGAGATTTCCTTTTCCGCTAATGCTCTAATAATAGATACGATTTCTCCATGATTTAAAAAAATTCTTACTAAAGGCTGCGCAATTTCAGTTTTATTTGGCACAATTTCCCCTAGTATGTATACTGCACTAGAAGTTATCGACTGAAACAAATTATATGAATGAGCGTTGAACACCAATGGTAACAGTATACTTACTTTGGCTTGCACACTTTGGAGTAAAAGTGTACGGAGAGGGTCATACACAAAACTGGGAAAAACATGATCAGCTGTATACTGTACATTTAATCGTAATGAGCCTAAGGTACTATTAACAGAAAGTCGTGTGCCTGGTGGTGTAGCACAAGATGGCATTGGTCTGTCTTTTGTAGAACGAGGTTGAAGAAAATACCTTAAAAAAAAATAAAAAAATTTCAATTACACTTTTAAAAATGTAGGGACATAATATGTAAGTAACACTAAATAAGTACAATGGCTAATCAAGAATAGAAAATCATTGGTCAACACATTTAATGATCTCTAAGTAATCACTTTTCGTTGCGGCTGTCATAACAAAAATCTGCATGTACATTGTACATACAGTATTTTCTAATCCAAATATACGGGGGTAGCGCGAGATTGTTTCCTAACGTCCTTATTATAGTAGTTAGCAAAAAAATGTTAAAAGAAAAATTGTTTGTTGTGTTGCTGTGCATCACCTAAAATTATTACCAGTTATACTTAGTCTTTAGTTATGTCTGTACAGTACATTCATTACTTCGTTATTTTTAATAAAACACCTTGTATATTATTGCATTCTTAGATTCTACATTTAATTCTAAATAGTAAAGTATTAAGTTACTATGATATTAAAATTACCAGTTTTCGACTTATTTGACTTCTTTCAAAAATTTTGACATTTGTGGACTACTATTAAAAAATTAATATTTAAGATACCAAAAACGTTCACCCATCGCTATTTTGCACAGACTATTAACACATTATGAAGTATTCAGCGGTATGTTAAAAACAGCAGATTGCCAGAGGTACCTCCATTTCTACACCCGAATCTGAATCTGAAGGCAGTGCTTCTGTTTCAACCTCACAAATGATCTCCAATGACTTCTTGCAGACACAATGCAAATTACTTTTTTTTGTGCAGTCTTGATTGAGGTATTAGAATATAAATATCGGTTTGCTTGCTTTTTCGCCACCTAACCTATTTCTTAGCTTGGACTCGGGTTTCTAACTTTACATGTAGAATATTATTTTCTACATTACACGTAGAAAAGTGTGGAGGATATGTGGAATAATATTTAGAATATGTATGTTAATTAAAAGTGGTATGTATATCTACCTTTTTCTACATATTATACATGTAAAATATGTAGAATATTGTGTACGATGGATTCTAGAACACCAGTTGGGTGCGACTATAACACGGTACGAACTTTCCTTTTCTCTATTCAAAAACTGCAAACAAATTTTAATAGTCATTGTCGGCAACTATCAAACAACAAAGAAGTCGACTCCATAAAAAATACACAAGAAAATTGCGCCCTTTTAATCGTTACGCCTGCAATAGAAACCTCGCTCGCTCACCCTTAGTTCGCAATTATTTTACGTTTTTACTTTTTTTTTTTTAATTTAACATATTTTAAATTTAATGTTATCAAGACTACTACGTTTTATTTTACTTAGACATAGGGGGAGTTGTACACTTGTTAATTTACGTTTAAACCGTCTGATTTTCAAAGATATTATTCTACATGTAGAACATGCAGAAAAAGAACTTAAAAATCTACATGCAGAATAACCATGTATAATAAGTATATGTTTACATGTAATATTCAACATGCCCAACCATGCATTGGACTGCACCAGTCCAAAACAAGAACAAAATTTAATCAAAAAACTTAAAGCTTAACCAACTACAAATATGACAAACCAAACACGCTTCGCAAATGAATCCAACTACATAACACCATACAAGACTCGAGCAGAAGATTTTCCCGCTGGGGCTTCCATGGCTCTATAACAAACCACTGTTGCCTATTTCTCACAATTCTAAGTGTTTTTAGCGACTTTTTAGACTTGATATACCAGTTGATCATTTTCAATCCGGGACATAGGACAAAAGCATTGAGTTTTACCTATTTCCAAATTCCTCGTCTGCAGTTTGACCTACAGCATTGGTAATGATATCAATCGAAAGAGGATAATATTTTACATCATTTAAAATGAACGATATATTAAATAATTATTTTTTAACACAAAATATTTAAATAATATTATTACTTTTTCGTCTTTTACTATCCTTGTCCTTGATAATGACATTTTAAATTTGACCCTCGTCATTTAAAATGAAAAATGTAATAACTACTGTTTTTTTTTCAATCCGGGACAAAGCAGCCCGAACTTGATTTCAAATTCAAACAAAATTAAATATAAAGTTACAAAAAATTTATTAACAATTTAAAAAAAAATCTAGGAAACAAAAACAAATGACAAGACGCATAAATAAAGAACGGGCTTCTACGTCTTGGATTGGAAATGAAAGCAGTAATTATTACATTTTCATTTTAAATGACAACAGTCAAATTTAAAATGTCATTAAAGACCAAAAAGTAATAATACTATTATATATTTTTTATTGAAAAGTAATTATTTAGCACATTTTTCATTTAAAATGACAAAATATAATCCACTTTCAATTGCTATCATTACCAATCTTGCAGGTCAAACTGGGGACGAGGAATTTGGAAATAAGTAAAATTCAATGCTTTTGTCCTATGTCTCGGATTGAAAATGATCACACGGAATATCAAAAAATTAAATATTTATTCATGTATAAATATCACTATATATATCATGATATATACGGTGATATGTATATAAATTGATATGTATCATCAAACCCTGCTGGAGCGGTTAAGAATAAAACTCTGCAATTTGGTGCGCGGTTGCTATTTAGAATATTCAAAAACAACTGATATTCATAGTCAAGTATACAGTGGCGTAGACACATGCTAATTTTTACATTTATATATTTTCAAAATCTGTATCAACGTTAAAGGTACTCTCATTGTGTTGTGATAGAATTCATCGTTTGTGAAAGAAACGCAATAGACCATTTCAATAAACAGCAACTTAGGTACAAATTTTGTTACTTTTTGAAAGAAGGCTGTGAGATGAAGTACCTTTTCAGTGTGCTTTCAAGAGATCATTCAGAACCTTAATACAGATTTTTAAAATAAGTAAAGATAAAAATTGTCTGATCTATGCCACTATGCACTATGAACATCGAGCTTTTTCCGAATATCCTCTATAGCAACCACATACCAAATTGCATAATTTTATCTTAAACTGTTTCATAGCTATTTCCAAAAAAGCTATCCCTCCAGGCCAATACATCGTTGGACGCAAACATTTTTTTTATATTTTTAAGTAAAAAAACACCACAATATCAATCTTGACATATCCCACGTAGACACCCTGTATAAACGTCAGATCAAGTATAATAAAATAGTAAATTTAACTAACAAGTAAAAGTAAGAGAGGTCAATATTTATTTACACTCGTCCACCTGAATTTATAAGAATTTTGTCAACACAATTTCTTACAACTACATATTTCCTGCATTAATTTTGCATTGCTCTCTTGAACGAATCTTACAGTCAATATTTGTTTCAAATGATGTAAAATACAGTATCTATTTCCGTTTCCTCTACAAATAGTCTATGTAGACATACGATAAGAAATTTAAATACATGGCTATTTGCATAGGGTGTTTAAAGAAAATGGGTTAGTAATAATTAACTTTAAAAAAAAAAGAAAACCGACTTCAAATAAAAACACAAAAGTAACATAAGTTAACTAAAAAGCAAAAAATAAATGTTTTTTATACAACAGTTTAATACTTATTTGTTGTTCCGTTTAATGTAATTAAGAAATTGTTGTTTATTATATAATTATTAATTGTTTTATAATTTTTAAGTCGGTGCCAAGTATAACATAGATATAACATTAGATTCGAATTTTTATGTTATACTTGGCACCGACTTAAAAATTATAAAACAATTAATAATTATATAATAAACAACAATTTCTTAATTACATTAAACGGAACAACAAATAAGTATTAAACTGTTTTATAAAAAACATTTATTTTTTGCTTTTTAGTTAACTTATGTTACTTTTGTGTTTTTATTTGAAGTCGGTTTTCTTTTTTTTTAAAAGTTAATTATTTTACAATTTTAAGTGATGGGTAGACCTAGTAAGGGTGCTTCTCGAATGAGGAAACGATTGCTAGTTGAAACGGAAGATGAAATACGGAAACACTAAAAAAGTCCGTTAAAAAATAGATTTTGAGGAGTATCTTCGAAGTTCAAGCTCCAATACCAATGAAATTATAATGGGACCACCTTGGAACTATACTGAACCCAACACCAAAAAATCATTAAAATCGCTTCATAAACAAAAAAGTTATGCCCGAACATACATTAAAAAAAAACATATATACAGACGAATTGAGAACCTCCTCCTTTTTTTGAAGTCGGTTAAAAAGTATAAAACACTACTGTTTTTTATGGCACATTGAGAACAGATCATATCTTCTATTTCTGAGAGTAGCAGTCAAACGTGATTACAGAAATTTATATTCTCTTTGCTTAAAAATTGGGTATGTCACAACTGTAATATTGATAATCATTTGAGATCTCTAAGAGATCTACAAATTAAAAAAAGTACTACACCAATTTACTGACAATCAATAAGATTGACACTTTGTTTATGTTAGCATAGCTTGTCTACCAAAAAGTGGATGGTTAAAATTCAAGCAATTTTCTTTTAATTAAGGAACGGAACATTTAATTGTTAGGTCAGTAGTCGTCACCCTGAGTCAAGACTGTGTTATTGTTAAATATTGTTTAAAGGATGTGCCATCTCTTTTTACGCTGCTAAATGGAAAAATCTTTAGTAAAACATAACTACGGATTTAAAATTTACCTTTAAGAAATGTTTTTAAATGAATTTTTTTATTTAAACAAATTATATTACCCCTTGGTTATTTGCACACAGTAATAACGTAGGTATTGTCTGCAGAATCAGTGTTTCATTTAAATATTTAAATAATAACTATAACATAATGTTTTGTATTATGTTTTTCATTTAGAATTATTGTGCAGAATAAAATTTTTACTTCTTGTGTAGATTTCTGTAATGTATAAATTATTTTCTGTGTGCAGTTCAAATAAAGTATACAGGGTAAGTAAAAAGTAACGTATAATATCTGTAACTTCGTAAATATTGATTCTATGGAAAATCAACCTTAATAAAAGTTGTTTATTACTTCCTCAAAATTCGATATTTTATGTTTTGCGTTATTTGGTTGCTATGACAACCATCTCTTTTGCATTTTTAAATAGCACCGTATATTTTTTTCATGTTTTTGGATGCAATAGTTGTTTCTCTTTCTGGTACAATATTTTTTTCATAGGATATTACTAACAGAATTTTTAAATAAAATGCCTTTTGATATTTAAAAATTTCCTGGTTGCCATAGAACCAAATAACAAAACGTTATATTTCTGTTAATTCAATATTTACAAAGTTATACATAGCGTAGAGTCTTGTAGCTTGGGCCATTTATTGTTAATTCGAAATTACCTCAAATAAATATGCTATGTACAAACTTTAATCTCAATATCATAGCATAAAGTTTTTTTTTATGACTGGTTATATTAAAAAGGAGATTCATTAGGAATTATAGATTTTATACGCAATATTAAAATAAACATAAATTGGCCTAAGGTACAAGACCATCTTGTACCTTGGGCCCAGGAGTGTTGTACCTTGGGCCATGGTGTGGTTATACGACTTTAAGGATTCAAGCTCTTTGAACTATCAAAGAACAAATAAAAACAGACCAGAAAAATGTTAGATTAAGATATTTTCGGATATTTTACTCTTAATAATATATCTAATATTTTAGTAAATAATAAATAAATAGTCTTGTACGTTGGGCCGGCAAAAAGTACAAGCGAAGTAAGTGGCCCGAGGTACGAGACTATGCCACTAAAAAATTAAATTTATACAGAAATTACTAAGACTTCAAGAAATTGTTGGAATTCCTACCGCGTATTAATAAAAACCCAGAAACATTTCTCATATTAAAAAAATATATGTATATACAATGCTTATGTTTCTCTATAAAAACCGTTGTTTGAAGTTCCAAATATTTACTACACAACCTTAAAATCATAACAAGCGCTAAGTAATGCTGGAATGCAACTGAAGTTAGGTTATTTTTCTCTCTACAGGCAATATACAATGTTGTCCACAACATATAGTTTTCCCTAATATTTTCGATAAATAATGTAGCTCTCAGGGGGGGTGGCCCGAGGTACAAGACGGTCCTAGTTAACTAAAAAGCAAAAAATAAATGTTTTTGATACAACAGTTTAATACTTATTTGTTGTTCCGTTTAATGTAATTAAGAAATTGTTGTTTATTATATAATTATTAATTGTTTTATAATTTTTAAGTCGGTGCCAAGTAAAACATAAAAATTCGAATCTAATTTGTTATTGTAGCAAGGTATATAATTTTTATGTTTTACTGGGCACCGACTTAAAAATTATAAAACAATTAATAATTATATAATAAACAACAATTTCTTAATTACATTAAACGGAACAACAAATAAGTATTAAACTGTTGTATAAAAAACATTTATTTTTTGCTTTTTAGTTAACTTATGTCACTTTTGTGTTTTTATTTGAAGTCGGTTTTCCTTTTTTTTAAAAGTTATTTATTTTACAATTTTAAGTGATGGGCAGACTTAGTAAGGGTGCTTCTCGAATGAGGAAACGATTGCTAGTTGAAACGGAAGATGAAATACGGAAACACTAAAAAAGTCCGTTAAAAAAATAGATTTTGAGGAGTATCTTCGAAGTTCAAGCTCCAATACCAATGAAATTATAATGGGACCACCTTGGAACTATACTGAACCCAACACCAAAAAATCATTAAAATCGGTTCATAAACAAAAAAGTTATGCCCGAACATAATTAAAAAAAAAAAATAATAATAAAAAAAACATATATACAGACGAATTGAGAACCTCCTCCTTTTTTTGAAGTCGGTTAAAAATGAAGAATATTGGAAATGTTAACTCAACATTTGTTAAATTTTATAGAAAATTGATTAATACTTCTTTATTGTACATTAATGACATCTTACATTTCTGAAAATATACCTTAATATTTTTCAAACCTCCAAAATCACTGCAGTTATGTTTTACCTTCAAGATTAATTTATGACTTCCTTTGAATTTATTTACAAATTACAAATTTTGGAAGCAGCAAATTTGAAGACCATAGTTTTGTAAGTTCTAGTTAACTATAACAGTTGTATAAACTGCAATAGGGATATTTTAAAGTAGTATACTAGTATAATAATTAATAACTTTATTCTTCTAATGATATTTAATGGTAAAATTAAAATTTTAAATTCTTGGATAGATTAAATAGGTTATGAACCCACCCGCCTTATTAAGCTGCTGAAATGTTATGATAGAAACATATTTTAATGCTGAATTATTTTATGTAATGAAACTTAACTCTCAAACTATTTAAATTAATATCTGCTTTTCTTAGATATATAAATATTAGAATTTGTCATAGTATTGTCACTATTTGCCTGGATAATCCGGTATTCGGCTTTTAAGTACAGCCGGATATTCGGTATCTTGCTTTTTTTAAAATCACTACCTATTTGTTGGACTCCTATATAGTTATTTAACACTTTTATTTAATTCCACTCTAATTTAGAGCTTATTGCCAAATTATGCACATTATCGTATTAATTGGAATATTTGACATGAAAACGACAACCCAATCGATTTAAATAAATTATTTTTTTATGCATATAAATCTTTTGATTTTTCATGATTCAAATCAACTTGATTCAAATCTTCGCACCCTGATAGAGGAATACCCTGAAAATGTAAGCAACAAAGAGCTGTTTAGCCTGTTGATAACAGTCGCTAAAACTAATCAGGATGTTACCTAGTAGTGACTAGTGAGAAGTATCTCGAGCAGTATTAGTACCGCTTTTTTCCAATTTTCTGGAAAATCCACAACACTAATTTTTATGTATGAGCCCACAAATTCAACACTTCGCAGCTATGGAAAGGTAAAGTCTGAAATTTTGTCTTGCGATCAAAATGGTCGGGGTGTGGGGAATCACTGGTTGCTTTTTATCTAAGTTTGATCATGATTTGTCATTTTGCCTCTAGAAAAATGACAATTATAAAAATAGAAAGGGGTCTAAGTGGCAAAATCAAAAAGTTAAACTGTTCAATTTATCCTCAGAATATTTACCTTCTGTTGAAACATTTATTGACCTTCATAGTCCCAACTAACGTGTAATCATGCCAGGGATATTATAATTTTAATTCTACTACATTGCTTAAACTTTAAAACTAGTATATTCATTGCTTTTAGCGGAGGTACTCATCTTCTATGGTTATTTGACACTTTTTGTTAATTCTATTATATTCTAAGTTTCCTGACAAATTAAAGACGTTATTGTACCCACTAACAGTAGTGTTTCCTGATCCAGCACGCAAGTGCCAAATGGTGAATTTTCACCTAAAACAGTGGCTGATGTAAAATTGGGCAATCAGTTGAGATGATTTTCTATACATTTCCACAACTTTCACATGCGCAACATATTTTTATTGATAATGGTTTATCAGCTTTTGAGTTTTTAATTACACATACAGCAAATGAATTGTTTAGAATTCGTCTAAAAACTTAGCATAGATTGCCGAAATCATCTGCGCCTAAATGTATTCTTTAAAAAACACTACTATTGGAATATTTGACATGAAAACGACACCCCACTCAAAAAGCAATCGATTTAAACCAATGATTTCTTTGTATAATACGTTTGATTTAAATGTTTGCACCCTGATAGGGGAATACCCTGAAAATGCAGGCAACAAAGAGCTGTTTAGCCTGTTGATGACAGTCTTAGTCCTAAACATAAAAAGCAAAACTGATTAGGTTGTTACATAGTAGCGAGAAGTATCTCAAGCTCTCTAGCAGTATTATTACTGCTGATTTTTAAAAATGTGTTGTAGTGCGTGTATGATTTACCTTTAAAAGGACAACGCCAAACAATATCTTTTCATCTGCACGATTTCATTTTTAATACCAAAACCGATTTTTATATACATATACCTACATATAACTCCACAAATTCAAAACTTTTGAGCTATGGAAAGGTCTGGAGTTCTGTCTCGCCATAAAGAAGGTCGTGGTCTGGGGAATCACTTTGATACCTAACAATGACTACAGACAAGCATTTTATCTAAGTTTAGTTATGATTGTTCATTTTGCCTCTAGATAAACGACAATTATAAAAGTAAATAAGGGTCTACGTGGCAAAATCAAATAGTTAAAATGTTCTCTAGAATTAAATGTATTATATTACACTTTATCAATTTGACACCTTAGTAATAATACATTTTATATTTGTACTCTTCAATTTATCCTATTTACCTTCATTGGAAATATTTATTCACCTTCATAGGCCCAACTGAGATGCAACGCATATTTTTTGATGTTGATTTTTAGCTACTGGTTCATATTATTACAACTTTAAATTTGCTGCATAGCATTAATTAAATTTTTTTGAAACTAGTTTATATATTTTATCCCGAGGTAAATTTGCAACAATCTCCTCCAAAATCTTATGGTCTGTAATCGCAAAAAAAGATAGGAAGACAATATTGAACACAAAAGTGCAACAAATTTGTTTGTGTACAACACTGTAAAAACAAACATTTTGTAAAAATTAAGTCTAATACGATAATAATAATTAAGTAATCAGAAAATTATGCGTTTGTTCAGTAAATATGCATTTTTCTGGAAATTCTTTTCTGCTTTTGTACTACAATTATTTCAATAAAACCCGCAAGAAGAAATACTGGCCATTTATACAATTACCAAGGTTTTAAGTTGGGATACATTTGCATCCCATTTGACTGGGCACCTACGAAGGATTAAGATTGACCTATAAAGGTTAATACAACAATTTACAAAAAATTACGTTCAGGATCAATGCAATAAAAAACGAAGACACATTTATTAACCTTAGCCAATTTTTTTTAAATGTCCATTAATGTATTAAGGAGTTTTTATGGAAATTTAGGAACGTTCATCAACCAGAAATAAAAAAGCAATACTGAATTACTTTAAAAATGATACAATAGTGTGAATTATTGCTGTGGTATGAGTATTTTTATAAAAAAATATTGGTATATTACTGCTACGAATAAAAGGAACAGAAAATAATATAGTTAATAGGGTAATGTTGAAGCAAGTAAGCCTTTTTAGATGCAGTCCAAGTAACATGCAATCAAAAACAACCACCTCTAGAAAGCTCAGGATGCCGCAATATAAACAAACCTATAGTAGTGCGACATGCATGGACTTCTGAGGTTTTATTTTTGTCAGCTATTTTAATGCATAAGTCTCAAATCTAGGAATTTTCATTTCAACTATCAAGCTATAATTGATTAGCCATATGTGTGAAACAGAAATATTGGTTTCTTATTATAAGAACAAGTTGGTTTTATAATATGTATACAATTCAATGAGGTTACAACGAAACTGAATTGTAAAATTTAAAAAAATTTAATGTTACAATAGTAAAATTGAATTCAAAACTAGGCTGTTAGGAGGAATAGTCTTAAGCCGTAACTGAAGTCGAAGCCCTAAGCCACACTTAAAATCTGATAGTTACCATTCTTTTTAAATATAAAATACTGACTAGTACAAGATAACACCCACTAAGACAGGGCAATAATTTACTTTCTAAGCTACACCATATTACAAACAAAATAGTAATTTGCAAATAATTTCACACATACCAAGCATTTCTAAGAGCTGCATTTTGTTGTTGTAAACCTCGAAGCTGAATCCGGACTTCACCAAGAAAGACATCATCTCCCATACCAGGACTATCATGCCAGAACGACACATGTAATTCACAGATCTCGCCTTCATTCTCTGGACAAACTGTATAAGAAGAGTTTTTATCTTTATCTTGTCCTACACTACTGTCAAAATCAAACGTCTCTTCAAACTGTGGACACACGGTTTTTTTGCGTACTTTAGTCCTCTTTGTAATTCTTTTACCATTTGAATAAATCACACACACTAACGCAAACGAATCGCACGAACCATTTTTCAAAGTTAAATCTGAACACTCAATTACACGCACTAATAAACGTTTCTGACAATTTAACTTGTTCCTATTATTAACTGGCTCAAATTTAATGTCGATGTTGGCCTTTCCCTGGACCTCTGAGTCAGCATCAACTGCTTTAATGGTAAACCAATGGTCTTTATTGTTGTATGAAGCCAGATCTTGTCGTTTTATTGCTACCTTCCCAATAACTTTGTCTTGCTTTAAATGTCGATCTCGATCGTATAAATAAACAGAAAGGTATCTAAATTTCCGAGGCACTTCAAATTGAAACTCTTCGCCAAAGAATGGACTAAAATGAACATAACCTTAAAATACAAAGTAGGTAATTAGAAGTACTTTTTATTACCTGAGGGTTTTTTCGATTGTGGATGTGCGAAAGATTTCTTCTTGGTCCAACGATAAAATGCAGTAAACATCTCTGTGCAAAGACGAGCCATGGTTGCGGCATAACAAATTCTTGGCCTCTCCTGATGAAAATTACAATTCAAGTATCAAACAAGATTATACAAGTATTTGCTTTCCAGTGTAATTAAGGAAAATATTACCACCTGCACTTGCAGTACAAAAATAATAATCTGACGTTAATGTAATATGAGTCATGCACGTAAAGGTAGGTTTAAAATCCTTGAATAACATGGAGGACTACTAACAGAAACGCAGTTTTAATTAACTAAACCGTAACTATAATTAATGAACTCACCAATTTTAATTTTTAAACGCTCCTCGGTTCTAACTTTAAAGTTCTCGTCCGCCATGTTTTCTCCATATCCGGAAAAAATGAATGGGATGGTACGGACAGAAGGTACGAATCCGACACAACAACCACCTCGTTCCGCTTGCTACGGACAATAGGCCTACGCGATTATGGAGTGGAAGCGTGGAAATTTGAAAGGTTGGCCACTTCCTTTGCTGGAACCACGTATCAGAGGTGTAACCGCAGGTTAGAAATCAGAGGGAATGCTCAAACCATAACACGTGAACTGCCGATAAACCCATATCAACAATACCGAGTTTTATGAATGAACGACACGACATTATGCGTACAACACTGCATGTGGCCCAGTAAATCATTACAAGGTAGCGCACTACGCATTCTCCAGCTTGCATGAATGAATGAATGAATGCGAAGAGAAAAAGCGCGTTCCCACTTCCCATCCCATAAGCGCCTCACAATTAATCATTTTTTTACAGGTCATACGCAATGTGGTAATTACACGTGGGAGTTTTCATGTATCATACAATAATATTACATTGTGATCGAGAATAATAACGCAAATGCAAGCAGCGCAGCGGCGGAGTTATCGGGGCAATCTAGTTTTAGTTAGTTTAGTCGAGAATCAAGTTATGTTAGCGTTAGAGCCAGGGGTACAACCGTACCGTGGTATTTTTCTCTCTGAACATACTTATAACCCAGTGACAGTTAAAATTTAAAGATGTTTCAATGTTTCTAATTTTCTTTCCTCAAAAAGTCAAAACATGCAACCAGAGGCGGTAGCCACTTCAGTGGCGTATCATCCAAGAGGCAAAAGGACCTATGGATACGCACGTCTCAGTCTCGCTGCTTTCTTCTCTTCACTTCAGTCCATTATATTATGGGTCGGGGTAACTCGAACTGATGCTACTTTTGTAACCGGTTTAACAAGAAGTAAAATCAGCATTTGTTTAAAAAATAGGTGTTGCATCATATCTGATGATAGGTACCATACGATAAAGCTTTTTTATTACAAAAGTATTGATTTCATGAACATCTTTGAAGTCGAAATTTTGACAGAAATACATGTTTTGAACCTCCAGGAACCCAAAAAAGTGTTTTTTTAAAAATGTCTGTACTACGTGGAAGGGTGGGTATGTGGATATGTGGGTGTGTGATGTATTATAGCTATCAAACGGATTATCGGATTTCCACGAGCTTTGAAATCTGGAGGTATATCAAAAATTCACCGACAAATTAATCTTTTAAAAAAATCCGAAACCGGAAGCAAAAGTAAGATAGGTTTCTACGATAGCATTTTTTTTCTAAATCAAATTTTATAAATTTGAAAACGGAATCAGATACAACACTTTACGACAAATCCAACGCTTTTTCCCGAATATTTTAGCATTAAATTGGTGCTCGCTACGAATATTTAAAAAAATTGAATTAGCACCTTATTACTCACAAACAGGTTGACAGATCGCGTTTACATATTTTATCGTAATAGCTCTATAGACTACACAATGTTACTTTGGAAACATTTTCGAAAAGTTAAAAGCTGTATATTATACAGTGAAAAAACTCTCCAAAAATTTCAGAAAGTTTCAAAAAAATATTGCTCAAAAACTGGCCACACGATTTTTTAAAACTTTAAAGGTGCATAGAGCTGAGGATGGGCTACAATTTAGTTCGTTTCCCAGCTTGCAAATTTCTCTCTGACGCCTTCTATGAATCTTTGAGTTTCAACGCCTATTTACTCAAAAACGAGTTATCAGATCAGGATGAAATTTGATAGAACTGCCCTAATGATGCACAATTTTACAAAGCTACTAGCATTTTTGGAACTACTAAAACTGTTTCGTCATTTCGACATTTCGTCCCTATTAGGACTCACAGTCAAGTATAGTTCCTATTTGTAAATGCAAGCATCCAAAGCGCTTAAGCCGTGCCAGCAATAAACAAATGGGGATAAATGACCCTAGAGACATCTATATAAAGCACGAAGAAGAAATAAATGTAGCAAAGCTACAATCCACACACACAAAAGCGATGAACTGGCTAAGCTGGTATCAAATCGCACGGTCGCCCTCTATGTGCGAATACGAAAAACATCGTAACACACCAAAAATAAAAAAATTCCTACAAGGACGAAACGCGTCTTAAATTGTTCCTATTTGTAAATGTGGCATCTTTTTCTTTTATTTTTGATCTATTGTTGAGATAGCGCTCGGCACGGCGCGCCTTTCGACAAACTTTGTAACTAAACGAAACGGGGTGAAATTTATTCATATTTACGTTAAGTAACGGTCATGTCACATCTAAGAATGGCTTTTCGTGTTAAATTATGTGGTTCAAAAAGCAAAAATGATTGTTGTGTACGCCGGTGTTAAAGTGTGTAATTAATTTAACCGCTTTTGCGGTATTGGTCAATGCTCTTTCAAAATTGTCGACAGATAACACAAATCTATCATCTAATAAGATTACAATTAGATTAATTGTTCACCGTTTTATCGATGCTATTTAAAACTAGTTCGATGAGACAGCAGGTCTTCATTTTATAATACACCAGAGATAAGCATAGTTTTCAAGTCATTAATTAGATTACCTATAAAAGAAGAAATTTTAAATAGCATGCCTGTTTGTTTTGATTGGTATCAATCAACAAGAATAGTTTTAAATTGCACAGAAATTGCCATAGAAAAAAATCTCACATGTAGAATCAAATTCTTTTCATACTATAAAGGAAATAATACAATAAAATATTATTTAATCGACGTTATATCTTCTGGGTTAAAAGAGTGAAACGTAAAAACTTTCAAAATATGTTAAGGGACATTATTATGGAAGATTTTACCTTATTAAAATTATATTGTATCATTATAAAATCATGATTTTTACTGTAACATTAATTAATTTAGATCCACCAATATTAGGTGATGATAAATTTACAATATACTAATAAACCGAGGGTGTAGTATATAGTATAATTTTAATTGCCTCTCGAATGAAGTTCGCCGCAAAATTAATTAAAAAATGCTAAGTGAGGACTTTGAGTGGACTTTCCCATACTAGATATTAATACTTGCCGTATTTGCAGAAGTGTAACTTTTAATAATTATAACGTTGTACAGTCCACCGAGTATTAGATTTCTAAGAAAACAAGCAGCGGGAATTTGCGATAGCCTGTTCAATTGGTTTCCGCATCGTAACTCTACCCATAGCAGCAGCGACTATTGCACGAAAGCAAGGTAAGCGCCCGCCGCGCATCGGCGAAATACACATTCCGCTTCGGATGTCAGACAAAAATGGCTATATTAGCTTTATTTAGGAAGTTATCAAAAAAATGCAAAAAATGAAAAATGTATTTTTTAGCTAGAGCTAATTGATAGGCGTAGTTAAAATCACGTAAATGCCGGAAAACGCGTTGTTGACATTAACAAATATCTTTTTTTTGTTAATTTTTAAAATAGTTAAAAATTCTTGCAGATCCTAACAAAATACTCAAAATAGTCTATCGAACTGATAAAAGTTTATAACGATCGGCGTTTGCGATTTTGAATAAATAATTAATCAATTTAAAATTCTTCAATAATTTCTGGAAGGCGCCAGAATGAAATTTGGGAAATTAGTAAACAACAAATTTGTAGTTTGTTTCAAGAACATAAATAAAAGATAAAACGTTGACAGTGGCGTAACGCAAGCCGTAAGCTCCCCCCTCCCTTCCCAGAAAACTTTTTTATAATAGGCTCCCACCCCTACCTCCAGTTTTGTTACAGGCAAATTAAAAATAATACGTTTACGTTTATCAGTCACATAAAAGAACAAATACATATTAAAAAATATAAATTTTAAACATTACTACAACTATACTATAACACCCCAACAGGTATACCTTATTTTCGTTGGTGATATTATTGTGCGGTCCAAACACAGTATTGTCTAACCTTAGTTTATAGAAAACGACTTGCATTCGCGTATTTTTATGGTGAATTCATTATGATTACTTAACCTTTCAGTATTTGCTACTTCGCTTCTGCTTCTATATGCGAAAACACTAAGAAAACTGTTAACTTTTAAAAGTTATTTAAATTTTTTGACTTTTTCCTTGCTCAATATTTGATATGCATATACTTAAAAATTGACAACAATTTTAGTATATTTTAAATTTGTAATATAGATGCATGTTCGCGATTTACACCGAAACTGAAGTAATTATTTCTAAATTCAACTATCTAGTTATTTTTCCGGCTTGGGGCTTAATGCGTTTATTTAGGCTACATAATTAAGAACTGACGTGACTTTTTGCGGTTGTGTTTTACAGTACCATGACCGTGTATATTTTGTCAGTTTTTTTCATTGGTTCCTGACAGCCCATGATTCTCTGGGCCCTTAAAAGGCTTAGGCCCCCCGCGGTGCAGGGGTTGCGGAGATGTTTGTTACGCCACTGAACGTTAACAAAGAATTTTATGAGAATTGAACGCAGGATATTCGCAATGGTGAGTCTCAAGACCGCACTGCCACTAAACAGGTGACTTGCTGTTGCTTCATGAATATTAAGCTAAATATACACTGTGTCCATAAAGTAACCCCCCCCCCCCCCAACTAACTTTTGAACGACTTGATATTTTTCTACAAAATTTGGTGTGCTGTAATGGGAAATTAAATACTATTTTTCAAACTATATTAAAATTTTGTATCATCCAAAATGGCGACTGGTCACCATTTTGAAATTTTTTTTAAATAGAAATGGCGGTCGAGTGACCTCACTTGAAAGGACTTGTAATTCTGCGTCTGGTATTAGAGTTTCAAAGAAAAATATTCAGCCATAACAAAATGGCGGATTTTAAACAAATGGACTCACTCAATTCAAAATTGTTTTGATTTTTTTATCCAGGGTCAAGTGGCACCTCATTTGAAAGGTCTTTTAGTTCTGCGTTTGATCCTATAATTTCAAAGCAAAATATCGAGCCATAACAAAATGGCGGATTGTAAACCAATGGACTCACTCAGTTCAAAATTGTTTTGATTTGCTTATCCAGTAGTCCACTTTTTCATTTGCAAGACTAAATTTTCCCAGAAATATCTCAGGTGGCTTGAAATAATATTGAAAACGTTATGTTCCAACAAGACGGTGCGCCGCCTCATTATTATAGGCCTGGTTCTGACTTTCTCAACGGACATTTTTTGGCAGCTCGATTGTCAGGCGGGGACCTGTAGAATAGCCGACTCACTCCCCAGATTTAACTTTCTTAGATTTTTTTTCTATGGGAATATCTGAAATCGAAAGTGTACAGAACCCGTCCAGAAACAATTGAAGAACTGGAGCAAGTTTGTAGAAATATCACTCCAGAAACTTATGAAAATGTAAGGCAGGAATTTCATAACCGACTTTTTATGTGCCAAGAAGTGAATGGTAATCATTTCGAACACTTAATTTAAATAATTGAAGCTTTAATTCTTAGTTTTTCTAAATAGACTTCTTTATCTTCAAACATTGCCATTTTGTTATGGCTGAATATTATTCTTTGAAACTTAAGGATCAGACGCAGAACTAAAAGACCTTTCCAATGAGTTGTCACTCGACCCCCTTTCCATTTAAAAAAAAAATTTTAAAATGGCTACCAGTCGCCATTTTGGATGATACAAAATTTTAATATGATTTGGAAAATAGTATTTAATTTCCCATTACAGCACACCAAATTTTGTAGAAAAATATCAAGTCGTTCAAAAGTTAGTTGGGGGGGGGGGGGGGGGGGGTTACTTTATGGACACAGTGTATAATGTCATGTGATCCTAACCAAATTACATGTTTAAAATGCTATGGCTCGTACGCCGCGAAACAGACTGTATAATATAATAAATAAGGAGCTGTCAGATTTTTTGTTTATTTTTCATTTACAAGGGCACCAACTTTAAACATACACAGCAGCGAGCTCGCGGGCGTTTAGGTGTACGTACACACACAAGAGCGCTAGCGCGCGCTCATCCATGCACCCTCTCCGGGATCGAACCCGAGCGTGTTTGGTAGAGCAGGGGCAAAGCCAGCAGCCTTAACCGCTGCATTTCCGCCCCTACCTGATATATTTATATGGAATTTATTAACTTATTTAACTAATTAAATATTATATTATAAAGTTACAACAGAAAAATATGTTTCAAAAATTGTTGAAAATATTATCCGTTATTTTGTAGGCAAAGCCGAACTCTTTTCTTCACATTTTTAAAAACACATTAGCCAAAACCAGTCAGTTGGGGCAAACTTACTCAATGTGTTTCAATCTGAGCAGATGATTTCTCTTTTATAATGTACGCCGATTCGGTTACTTATTGATCGTTCTGTATAACTACGTTATAGAATTTTCGGAAAAAAGTCTTCAAAAAACTTTGTTTGAACTTCCAGTTTTTTGTTTGTAATTTTCAAAAATATTAATTCTTTTATTTTCCGTACTTTCTCTACAAGAAATTAATAATTCCAAATTTCTATTTACCTATCTATACATATTTAAACTTCTATAGTGTTGTCGCGAACAGGAATTATTTTTATTAATAAGTTTCAGCTTCGCGGGGATTTTTCTGTGGTAATCAGTTTTGTGAGACTGATTATGGAAGGTTGTAGCTACAGTGAGCACCCCAGAGAAATCCACGCCACTGAATGTAAGACGAAAACAACAAAGAAAATAATAACCTAAGTACCAGACCATTTTGATGAAGACAGGTTAATTGCAAAAGTGCGTTTTATTAGCGTTCTCTTTTCGCGAAATGTCAACGATGTTTTGAAATAACTGCTACATTACAGTCATTAAGCCTCCAGTTTTTCCCATGGTGTTATTATGCGTAATTACTTTTAAAAATGAGAAAATGCGCAACGAATTGACCTACATTTTTTAATTTTCTTCGGAAAAAAAACTAAAGAATAATAGCATTTAAAGATTAAGTCACAGATTAAGTAAATTGCGTTCTGAAAAACAAAACAAGATATAAATTATAATAGAAAAAACGGATTAGAAACGTTGACGCGGAGCCCATGTGTCTTTTCTTTAACAAAAGGAATTCATCACAGCCATCAAGAAAGGAGACCAAGAAAGAATACTTATCCTCATTTTCATTTTGGTTGCAGCGGGTGTTTGAACGCGCTGGTTTGGACGTAGGCACGTTTAGATACAAGGCAATTACAATTATTATTATTACAATAATAACACTATACTATTGGTGTAATTTGTATAGTTTTTAAAATTTCTTAGCGTGTCTCTGTTGGTTGTAACGTAATCGGTAATTGCATTTGCATCTACAGCATTTAGGCTTATCGGCAATTGCCGAAATTTTATAATCCCTTCCTTCTTATCCTAATTGGTGTTTCTTTATTAAGATAAACGAATGAAATTTGGTATGGGTAATATATCCATAAAATGCAATTATTTGATAGTATTAGCAGCATTTTTTTACCATTTCCGGTTTGGCCGGAATTGATGATAACTTATTTTAAATGCATTTTTACATATTTGGAACGTTAAAATGTTTACTTGATTTTTACTTTCCTATACTTTCAGTATAGGAGAGTATTGATTTCATTCAAAATTTCAAAGTTGAGATTTTAACGGAAATAGCCATGGACCCCAAAAAAGTAATTTAAAAACACTGTCTGTCTGTGGGTGGGTCTGTGGGTGAGTGCGTTACGCTCCATATCTCCAGAACGGTTGGACCGATTTTGATGTGCTTTGGAATGAGGGGGTATATCAAAAATTCACCGACAACATAAGCTTTAAAAAAAAAGACCGAAACCGGAAGCGGAAGTTAGACATGTTTTTTTGGTAGCATTTTTTTCAGAAACTGAATTTTGAAAATTTTAATAGTGGAGATTAAAGAAAGCCTTAGGACAAATCAAACGATTTTTTACCGAACTCTCTAGCTTTAAAATGGCGGCCGCTACAAATTTTTGAACATTTCGACTTTAACGCCCATTTACTCAAAAACCAGTTATCTGATTGGAATCAACTACATCTTGTTTGGTAGCCCTTTAAGGGTACTATACAATGAAATATAATTAATTTTGAAAATATAAAAACGATCGCAATGACATCACTCCTAAGTTTTGAAACTTTTCAAAAAAATATTTCTCAAAAACTGCCAACACGTTTTTGTTTAAACTTTTTAAGCTGATAGATCTGGAAATCTTCTACAATTTGCTTTTTGGCTCATTGTTATAATTTCACTGTGACGCCCTCTGTGAATTTTTGAAAATTGAAAATTGGTACCCTTTTATTTATTTAACGGGGGGCAATAAAATATTTCTGTTAAAGCAATATAGCTCATCATTGCTAGCAAAATCCGAATATCATAATATTTTTTTAATACTTTAATATTTAGGGGGGCTACTGTTTCCCCTCCCCCCAAATTTTTTCGATATGAAATTAAAAATTTGTTTTTTTATTTTGTTTGCTCTAGGAGAATCTTTTTACAAAAATATCAAAAAATCGAATTTTTTGCCCCTTAATAATCTTTTTGTCCTTCGAACAATTTCACATACTTTCTACAGCAGTTGTATTCTTGTACTAGTCGTTTAATATTCAGTGTAGGCTAACTTTTTTATTTTAATAGATAGACTCGCAAACCTAAGAGCAAAGTTGTAGGGCAAATTCTTCTCGATTGTATTTAAGAAAAAAACTTGAGTTTCCAATTTTAATATGGCGGCCACGGTGAAAAATAACTTTTTTTTAAATGGAAACGTGGCATTTTGGCTTTAAAATCAGAAAGGTTTTGAAATTCTAAATACAAATTAATAAGAGTAATTTCTTGCTAAAAATAATACTTCTCGAGTTATTAATATATTTTCAAATATCAATTTCCGCGCTTCCGTTGATTCAGTCCGAATATTTTACCCAACCTTATGCTTGCAGCGCAGCGGTCGGTCTTTCTTCAGCCGCTTCAAGATGTTACAACTTATAAGAACTATTTACTTTAAGTAGTCGTGTCTTGTCTAGACAGGTGTATATCGAAAGTGTTGGAAAATATAAAACAATGTATTTCAATGTATAGGAAAGTCCAGGCGAAGTGTTTCGCTCATTTTTTGTTTTGAGTCTACAGTGCCATGGCGCGTATAAAATTGTTCCTATGCAGCCAGGCGTTGCCATAAAACTGTTTGCTGTTCATATCCGTCGAACCTGTGCGCTTTAAAAATTCAGCTAACAGTTTTTTGGAAAAAAATGTTAGAAATTTCAAATAGAACAATATTGATTCATATTGTTTTTCAGAAACAGCACTTCCTAACGGTTGCAACGACATTCATAACTCGATACTTTATTACGTTTATAATCAGTAAAATTAGGTTTTAATTAGTTGTTAAACAAAGACGTAGCTATGGTCAACTACAGTCGTTATACTTTCAAGTAGAAGATTATTACAACATTCAAAACAAAAGAAGAAGGCAGTTTAATAACAAAAACAAGTACAAATTAATTAGACAGCAGATAAATAGCAACTGAGAACGTTTTATTTAAAATAATGTAGAATTAAATTTTAAGTTTAGTGCGCGAAACAGTTTAAAACATTTGAACGAACAAAAGATGAAAAATAGTTTATGTGCACAGAAGATTATAGAATGACGGAACGAAAAACTATAAAAACTGTTCATCATGTTCTCTCTTGTGATTGCTGCGTAATACGACTCTTTCCACTGTTTCGCGCATCACTTCATTAATAGTTCTGGAGTAATAATGTTTATAGCATTGATAACTTTATCTTCCAGATCTTGATGGGTTGTTGATGCAGTTCGGTACACCTAATGTTTTAATCTAATCCCACACGAAAACATCTAGAGATGTTAGATCAGGTGAACGGGGAGGCCACCTTAAAGGATCATTCGTTCCTATCCACATTTCGTTGAAATTGTTGTTCAAGAATTCAATGACATTTCTTGCATTATAAGGCGGGACTCCGTCTTGGTGAAAGAAGACGCCTTACATATTGGCAAGCGGTACTCCATTATTTTCAATTTCATTTTGCATAAAATGCAAGTAGCGATCTCCTGGCAAACGCCCATCGAGAATTATTGGCCCTATTATTTGATTTCCCAGGACGCCTATCCACACATTAAATCCAAATCTGTCCTGAAAGTTTCCTCCTCTAACCAATCTTGGTTTTCTCTAGACCAATATGGAGCATTAGTCTTATTAAAGATACCATTACTGGTGAAATGGCTTTCATTCGAAAATAAAATACTATACATATAGAAATTGCCCATATTGTTGAATACCTGTTTAGAAACTAATTACAATAATTGAGCCGCTTTGCATAGTCGTTTTCATAAAGATGTTGGAACAATTGATATTTATAAGAACGAAAATGATGTTTCTTTAAAATTTTCCAAACAGATTGAGACTTACATCGCACACATGTCCTATTTCTCGAGTGGAGGAAGTTAGTAATTAACTCCTGTATAAGCCAGAACGTTAATCTCCGTGTTTGCATCTACTAAACAAACGTTCTCGATCGATGTTTATTTACTGTCTACACGATTTGTATTTGTTTTTGTTAATTAACTGCTTTCCTCTTTTGTTTTGAATGTTGCGGTGTTCGTTTGTTTGAAAGTATAACGACTGTAGTTGACCGTAGTTACGTCCTTATTTACCAACTAATTAAAACCAAATTTTATTGATTAAAAATGTAATAAAGTATCGAATTAAGAGTATCGTTGCAACCGTTAGGAAGAGCTCTTTCTGAAAAACAATATAAACCAATACTGTTCAATTTGAAATTTTTGACTTTTTCTCAAAAAACTGTTAGCTAAATTTTTAAAGCGCTCGTGATCGACGGATACGAACGCAAACTATAATAAACAGTTTTATGGTAACGCCTAGAGCTGCATTGGAACAGTTTTACAACCGTCAAAAATAGATAAACATTTTTAAGGTGTGAAAAAAACAATTAAATTAAACAATTGTATGTAAATTTTTTTGCTATATTCCAAATATGTAAAAGTATACAAAGTGTTGCATTTAAAAAAAAAGTTGTAATCATTTCTGGCGAAATGTGTTAAATAATTATATTATATAATACGTGGGATGGCCGAATCGCCGAGAAAATGGTAGGTCTCTTCAAATATTGTCAATATTACAATTTATTTTCGGCTTACACCGCGTCGTCATTTGGGAACTACACCCAGCATAATCGGGTAAGGACCGACCTGCAGTAAAGAACTTAGCACAATTAAATTTATAGCCCTAAAAAACGGATACACGGAGCAATTTGTCAATAACATTTTAAAGAGAAAACAAAAAGAAAATGTAAAACATCTTTTGTACAACGAACAAAAGACAACAATTGAAAAAACAGTATGGTCAAAAATCAGTTATACAGTATAGGTAGAGTTAGCTATAAAGTTTCTAACAGGCTCAAAAAATTAAATATTAACGTAGCTATGCACAATCCGAACAAACTCCATAAACATTTAGTAAAGAATAAAGACACAATAGAAAAATATTCAAAAAATGGTATCTATCAAATAGACTGTTCTAATTGTGATGCAATATATATAGGACAAACTGGCCGCAGTTTTAATACAAGAATTAAAGAACACATCAGATCAATTAAATACAATCATAAATCAACCGGCATTTCCCAACATTGTAATACAAACAATCATTTTTTCAAACACACAGATACAAAAATTGTACACATAGAAAACAAGGGCAAACGTTTAAATAAATTGGAAAATTTAGAAATAAAAAAGCCAATAAATAATAATAAAAATATAGTATACGACCACACCGATTTAGGTAATTCACCCCTCCTGGACGTGCAGTATACAAAGCATAAAAACACGTGTTAACACTTAAAATCGGCGACAGAATGGGTAGTATTGTACATCTGTAGGTTTTTAGTTTTAGTTTGTTTGTAAACTCCTGACGATAACTGTGTGGTTGAAACTCCGAGTCGAGTAAATAACTCTAAATAAAAACCAACAAATTGTGAAACAATTACCAAGCATTTTATTTTATTAATAAACTAATAATTTTTAATAGTTAAATATTTATTAATAATGTTTCACCATGTGCCTACCACACAATCAATTAAAAAAAAATTATACCAAAAGATTTTAAAATTTTAAAATTTTCAAAATTTTGATTATTTTTTATAATTCTAAAATTTAATAATTTTGAAATATTTTTGTAAACGAAAAATTTTGAAATTATGCAACATTTTGTAAAAATTATTATTTTTTTTGAGAAATTAAAACTAAAAATTGTATTTTTGAAAATTTTAAAAATATTCGAAAAGTTTAATTATTTTTTTAAAATTTTAAAATTTTCAAAATTTATACATTTTGAAAACTTTATATTTAAAACTTATATTTAATATTTTCAAACATTTGCAAATTTTTGATATATTAAAATAATTTTAAATATTTAGATAATTTTTGAAGTTTTTGGGAATTTTAAATATTCTGAAGCCAAAGTTCGTACAAATTTTTAAAATATAAAAAATAGTGGGAGTAGGAGGTGGGTGATACGAGTGTAAAGTTCTTTTCCGAGCGCATTTATATTCAAGTAGAGTACCCTCTCTCTTACCATTTTTTAATGCAGTCGCCCGGTTTTATGACATTTTGTGTTTTCAAGTAATTGTAACCAGTATTTACCCTTGAAATATCAAAATCGATTTTCACGTTCTATACCTATACCTTTGCCCGTTTTTTTAGAGATTACTAAATTAAACTGTTAAGGTAAACGACCTTCAAGAAAGAAGATACAAAAAAAAATTTGGAGAAATTATTGGAAAAGATGCGATTGCAAAAGAAAAAGAGTATTCTAAAAAAGCTTTAAAAAGAACTTTATTCTGGCGAATGTCATCTTTGTTTACTTGTCGTGTTCGTTGAACTAATGCATTAAGAAACTGAAAATGCTCTTGACATTTGTTTTTTAACATTTTCTATTCGCAATCATTCTACGGCTAACTTTTTTGCGTTTAAAATAACAACATAGCAATTACAGAAATTTGTAGATAAAAAAAGCTGAAGTGTTTATTTAAAAAGTTATCAAAAATATGCAGAAAATAAAAAATGTTTTTTAACTAGAGTTAATTGATAGGCGTAGCTAAAATCGCGTAGCTGCCGGGAAACGCGTTGTTGACATTAAAAAGTATCGTTTTTTTCTTAGTTTTTAAAATAGTTGAAAATTCCTGCTACAAAATTATTTTACTTCATTGTATAGTACTTACAAAGGGCTCTCAAACAAGTTGTGGCTCATTCCAATTAGAAAACTACTTTTTGAGTAAATGGGCGTTAAATTCGAGATATTCAAAAAGTTGTAGCGACCGCAATTTTAAAGCTAGAGAGTTCGGTAAAAAAGTTTTTCATTTCCTCTAAGTTCTCCTCTCAGATCCTGTGCTCGAATGTTCAAAATTTAGTTTTGGAAAAAAACGTTACCAAGAAAACATGGCCAAGTTTCGTTTTCGGTTTCAGATTTTCTGAAAAGCTTAACTAGAACTACAATTTTCAATATATTTCTTGATTTAAAATTACATCAAAATCGGTACAGTACTTTTGCCTGTAGCGGCGTCACACACCCACAAACCCACCCACCCACAGACAGACTTGTGTAAAACCACTTTTTTTTTAGGTTCCCCGAGTCCCAAAACGTGTATTTTAGTTAAAATCTAATTTTCGAACATTTTCATGAAATCAATTATTTTGTATAACGAAGGTATGGAAAAGTAATAAAAAACATTTGCACTAAAGACACGTGGTAAGTGATAGAACTCAGTATGTAAAGAGATTAGCTGCAGACCACTACTGTAATAATGCTTTGATCAAGTTGCGTTTTCTAGTTACACTTAAAAATGCGAAAAATACAATAAAAACTAGTCATTTAACAATTTTAAATTTTTCGGCTCTAATTGAACTCAAAATCTCGATTTTAAATTAAATATTCAATTTATCCCTTGGCTGTAATGATTAAGCAATATTTAACAATTTTATTTTGAAAATTAATATTGGCATTGTTGAAACTTTTTGTTGTTATTGCCTTTTTACCTGAATACACTGCGACAGAGATTAGAATAATCACAAAAGGTTAAAGCTGCGCACATTTGATTGTAGGTTTAAGTTTGAGAATTGTTTAGTTACATATCCAACAGCTAGTCTAGATGGATGGGTGTTGAAAATTTCAATGTTTCTGTCTTTTGTACAAGTAAGTAAATATTTTTTGTTATACGTTGTTTTCGATATTATAATTCAGTGCTACTCACCCAAATTAGAATAAAATATAAAATATAAATTCAAAATAAAAAATCAGCATCTGGGGTGGTCTTCATTCCTTATGCTTAATACTTATAATTTTGTTTGAATTTCAAACGTTTTAATTTTGTGAACGATTTAATGGTTTTATTTTGAATTATAAGAAAACTATTAAAAATAACTGGTAACCTTGAATTATAGCAAGTATTTGTTGAAAATTGTAGATTTTAACAATTTATGATTATACGAACCTTAACATCTGTATGTTCGGACGGCCGGGCCGGTTTCTTTTATAAACATTTGATGGTATTCACTTTGCTTTATTGAGTAGTATAGCGATTGGTTCTGCGTATTTCTAAAAATATGTATACAAAACAACTATGTTTCAGATGAAAACATTCATTTACTTACACAAATGATTTATCACCTAATCTGTAATTAAAAACGCGAAAATTATCTAGCAACTAAATGTTTTTATTTTTAACACTTTGATAAGAAGGGACGTCCTCATTTGGTTTAATAACTGCCTGGATTCTTAATGACATGGTCATGAATGACAAGCTTCTGACATTCCTCAATTGCAAATAAATATCCAATTTTCTTGTAGTTTTATTCGAAGTTGAGGAATTGTTTGTTGTGGATTATCCCTCAAGCGCTGCTTCATTTTGTGCCATAAAGTCTCGATAACATTAAGATCAGGACTGCTTATGGGCCAACCCATGACGGCAGTATTACTATCTGCAAACCATTTTTTGGTTGTATTTGCTGTATGGTAGGATGCGCTATCCTGCTCAAAGATGACATTTTTTAGTTCAATTTTTGAATACTAGCCTACAGGCCAATTTTTAGAATTTTTTGGTATTTCTCAGCATTAACTGTTCCATCAATAAGTTGTAGACTTCTCAGCTCATTTGCTTACATGCAGCCCTAAATCATCATCCCCTGCACAAATTTGACGGTACGTGCGCTTAAGACCACCTTTGTAAAAGTGAAATGCTTCCGTTTTAGACCGTATAACTCTGTTCGATAATCGCTCACACACACACACACACGTTAAATTTTGACTCATCACTGAAGATGACTTTATTTCAGTCCAAGAAGCCCTTTCCTTTGCCCAAGCTAAGCGTTTCTTCTGTTGCACTTCTGTTAGCAGTGGCTTTTCCTTAGCCTATGGAAGGTCTGCTTCAGTATTCAAATCTTAAATTTGAAAATACTAAAACACACTGTATAAAAACTAGGTCCAGACTTATGAATTCATTTCCTACAGCATTCCCGAGAAGTATGCAAGTCTGCTTCCATGTTCCAACGAGCGGTTATCGCATGCAAAATGGATTTCTTGATTATTATTAACTTCCGTATTTTTTGGGTTGTTGGAACGCCACGAGCCATAATTTACGTAATAAATTATTACATCAAAATCACAACAGTGACAGAAAGCTTTGAGAGTGACTTAAAAAGATCTGCAATTATTTTCATCACATCCTAACTATGATTTAAAATAATTAAATAGTTGACTTCCGAACCAAAATGACTGGAAAGGGTAATTGCACAGACCTAGAAATAGTAGACTAATTATGCATACAGTCCCCACTCCCAAAATGTGTACCTAAAAACCAGCCATCTTATGAGTTTCGTGTAGTATCTTTTGATGCAATAAGTTTCTACTGGTTGCTTTCTTGAGCAGGTTTGTGACAATAATTAGCTGTGACACAAACTATAGCCGATATGTCAAATTCTCAAACATGGTTATGTAATCAATCAATAAGCAAGTAAATGCTCATTTTGCAGCCACATATTGTTTAGTTAACTATTATTACGCAATGTATTTCTCACACTTCATGTAGGTGCGTACGAAAAGTTGGGTTAACGAATTAAGATTTAACACGTAGTAAAGATGCAAACCATTTTACTTGTCTTCAGGGGAAGCAATGTGCTTTGAGGGGAGTACGAAACTCGTAAGATAGCAGACTTGGGTACACATATTTAAGCAAGCATTCCGAGTTTATTGTTTTTCTCATACAAGTGTAACTCCACAGGAAAAAATTGAGTAATGTTTAGTTCTAACTCCGTTTACCTTTACGTAACTATATGGCGCTGTTTCGGTATCGATCGTAAATACTCGGAAAATTCGCGAACGTCAACTTACGAATATTTACGTAAAATTTGAGTTCCAACTACTTACACTACTGTCGCTAGTGTTAACATTTATTTTATAATTTCATATAACAGTTGCATATCTATATACGCATATATATCTTTTATCTGTGGTTTTTCTATGTTTGTGAGTAATAGCTATCCATGCATCTTGTTCCGAACATTTAGCTGTCAACAAACTTTTACAATTTTTAATATTCATCGAGCTGTTCATCAGATATAGTAAATAAAAAGAGTCAGAAAAAAACTGGTAAAGATCTTGAAATATATGTAACTCTACAAAATATGTAAAATCAATAAAACTTCTTTAAAAAAATCACCTTATTAACTGTTTACGAAAAAATCGGCGGCCGTCCGAACATAGTTGTTTGGGCTCATAATACAAAAATATACATTTTTCTAAAAACCTTTTTTTTTGTTTTTAGGTTACGCAAAAATGAGCTGTTCTTTCAGGGGATTGGAGTGCTCCATATGCTATGAAGTTTTTTCAGAAAAAGTGTTTCTTTGCGAAACTGGACATAGTTTTTGTAACTGGTGTCGTATAAAGCTAATTTCGTGTCCACTCTGTCTGAAGCCAATGTCCAACACACGAAATTATGCATTAGAGACGTTAGTGGCAGAAATTTCAAGTCAAAATACAATAGCAAGTGGTAATCACGACTGCCCTTTGTGTCAGCAGTTCCAATTTCCATTAGAAAATTTAAATCAGTTGATACATCATCTTGAAAATCACAGCACCAAGTACCTATCCTGTATAAAATCCTTTACCTACCAACATGTTTTCGAAGGCCTGAGGCAAGAATTTGAATATGATTTTATAATAATACGTCGCATGAAAAACCTTTTTAAGTTTTGCATTAAAGTAGATCGCAAGGAAGGGACAATAGGCTTCACTATGCAGAAGTATGCCAATGTTGATCGTTCATATTTATTCGAAATGGATTATAAAAAAATAATAAGAAGCAATAAATTTGTTGGACATATTTCTGAATTAACCAGTGAAGATGAGACATTTTCTTCAAATTACGTAAGAGTCCCAATAGGTGAATTTGTGCGAGACCCATCTGATGTGCTATATGTTAAAATATATTGCCGTATAAAAGATTTTATAGAGGGAAGGACAAGTCAAGTCTGCACCACTGAATCTAAAAAACGTTAATTGAAATATTTGAGCGTTAAAAACTTATTTAAAAAAAATTTTAACAATTTATTGAACCACTTTTTATTATTGTATCGGTACTTATGCATGTATTTGTAGTTTTATATGTTTTTTGAATGTGCTTGTAATCTATTTTTCTATATTATATTTTTATGAATTTACGATCCATTTAAAATAAATAAATAAATTTAAAAATATGTTCTGTAAGGTTGACTTATTTTAACTTATAAAAAACGTCAATATATCCAGATACATTTTATTATTGATGATTAATGTCATAATAGAAAAGATTGCAAGTAGTTTGACTACATTATCTAACAGTTTACCACCGATGATAATAGCGCAGCTATCGAAATACGTATCTGGTATAAGCTGCTTTTGTGTAAAAGTGCTCTATGTTTTAAGTATTGTTATTCACAGTTTGAGTGTTTTTAGTTTAATTTATTTAATTTTATTTTGTACGTTATTCGTTTTTACTTTCCTATACTTTCAGTATAGGGAAGTATTGATTTCATGCAAAATTTCAAAGTTGAGATTTTAACGGAAATAGTCGAGGGGGGGGGTCCATGGACCCCAAAAAAGTAATTTTTAAAAAATGTCTGTCTGTGGGTGGGTGGGTGGGTGGGTGGGTTTGTTACTCTCCATATCTCCGGAACTGTTGGACCGATTTTGATGTGCTTTGGAATGAGGGGGTCTATCAAAAATTCACCGACAAAATAAGCTTTTAAAAAAACCGAAACCGGAAGCGGAAGTTAGACATGTTTTTTTGGTAGCATTTTTTTCAGAAACTGAATTTTTGAAATTTTAATAGTGGAGATTAAACAAGGCCTTAGGACAAATCAAACGATTTTTTACCGAACTCTAGCTTTAAAATAGCGGCTGCTACGAATTTTTGAACATTTCGAATTTAACGCCCATTTACTCAAAAACCAGTTGTTTGATTGGGATCAACTACGTCATGTTTGGTAGCCCTTCAAGGGTACTATACCATGAAATATAATTAATTTTGAAAATATAAAAACGATCGCAATGACAACACTCCAAAATTTTGGAATTTTTCAAAAAAAATATTTCTCAAAAACTGCCCACACGTTTTTGTTTAAACTTTTTTAAGCTGATAGATCTGGGAATCTTCTACAATTTGTTTTTTTGCGCATTGCTATAATTTCACTGTGACGCTCTCTATGAATTTCTGAAAATTGAAAACTGGTACCCTTTTATTTATTAAACGGGGGGCAATAAAATATTTCTGTTAATGTGAAATAGCTCACCATTGTTAGCAAAATCCGAATATAATAATATTTTTTCGATAATTTCATATTTAGGGGGGCTACTGTTCCCCCTCCCCCCAAATGTTTTCGATAAAAAATTAAAAATTGGGTTTTTTGTTTTGTTTGCTCTAGGATAATCTTTTTACAACAATTGAAAAAATAGAATTTTTTTTCTATTATAAACCTTTTTGTTCTTTCATCATTTCAGCTACTTACTGTTCTTGTACCATAGTTAGTAGAGGCTAACTTTTTTACTTTCCTATACTTTCAGTATAGGGAAGTATTGATTTCATGCAAAATTTCAAAGTTGAGATTTTAACGGAAATAGTGGGGGGGGGGGGGGGCATGGACCCCAAAGAAGTAATTTAAAAAAAATGTCTGTCTGCAGGTGGGTGGGTGGGTCCGTTACGCCCCATATCTCCGGAACGGCTGGACCGATTTTGATGTGCTTTGGAATGAGGGGGTATATCAAAAATTCACCGACAAAATAAGCTTTAAAAAAACCGAAACCGGAAGCGGAAGTTAGACACGTTTTTTGGCAGAATTTTTTTGAGAAACTGAATTTTGGAAATTTTAATAGTTGAGATTAAAGAACGCCTTAGGACAAATCAAACGATTTTTACCGAACTCTCTAGCTTTAAAATGGCGGCCGCTACGAATTTTTGAACATTTCACTTTAACGCCCATTTACTCAAAAACCAGTTATCTGATTGGAATCAACTACATCTTGTTTGGTAGCCCTTCAAGGGTACTATACCATGAAATATAATTAATTTTGAAAATATGAAAACGATCGCAATGACATCACTCCAAAGTTTTGAAATTTTTCAAAAAAATATTTCTCAAAAACTGTCCACACGTTTTTGTTTAAACTCTTTTAAGCTAATAGAGCTGGGAATCTTCTACAGTTTGTTTTTTGCGCATTGCTATAATTTCACTGCGGCGCCCTCTATGAATTTTTGAAAATTGAAAATTGGTACCCTTTTATTTATTTAACGGGGGGCAATAAAATATTTCTGTTAAAGCAGTATAGCTCATCATTGATAGCAAAATCCGAATATCATAATATTTTTTTAATACTTTAATATTTAGGGGGGCTACTGTTCTTCTTCCCCCCCCCCCCCCCCCCAAAATTTTCGCTAAAAAATAAAAAATTGATTTCTTCTTTTGTTTGCTCTAGGAGAATCTTTTTACAAAAAATCAAAAAATCAGAAAGGTTTTGAAATTCTAAATACAAATTAATAAGAGTAATTTCTTGCTAAAAATAATACTTCTCGAGTTATTAACATATTTTCAAATATCAATTTCCGCGCTTCCGTTGATTCAGTCCGAATATTTTACCCAACCTTATGATTGCAGCGCAGCGGTCGGTCTTTCTTCAACCGCTTCAAGATGTTACAACTTATAAGAACTATTTACTTTAACTAGTCGTGTCTAGACAGGTGTATATCGAAAGTGTTGGAAAATATAAAACAATTTATTTAAATGTATAGGAAAGTCCAGGCGAAGTGTTTCGCTCATTTTTCATTTTTACTTTCCTATACTTTCAGTATAGGGAACTATTGATTTCATGCAAACTTTCAAAGTTGAAATTTTAACGGAAATAGTCGGGGGGGGGGGTCCATGGACCCCAAGCAAGTAATTATTAAAAAATGTCTGTCTGTGGGTGGGTGGGTCCGTTACGCTCCATATCTCCGGAACGGCTGGACGAATTTTGATGTGCTTTGGAATGAGGGGGTATATCAAAAATTCACCGATAAAATAAGGTTTTAAAAGAAAACCGAAACCGGAAGCGAAAGTTAGACATGTTTTTTTGGTAGCATTTTTTTGAGAAACTGAATTTTGGAAATTTTAATAGTGGAGATTAAAGAAGGCCTTAGGACAAATCAAACGATTTTTTACCGAACTCTCTAGCTTTAAAATGGCGGCCGCTACGAATTTTTGAACATTTCGACTTTAACGCCCATTTAGTCAAAAACCAGTTATCTGATTGGAATCAACTACATCTTGTTTGGTAGCCCTTCAAGGTTACTATACCATGAAATATAATTAATTTTGAAAATATAAAAACGATCGCAATGACATCACTCCAAAATTTTGGAATTTTTCAAAAAAATATTACTCAAAAACTGATCACACGTTTTTGTTTAAACGTTTTAAGCTGATAGAGATAGGCATCTGCTACAATTTTGTTTTTGCTCATTGCTATAATTTCACTGTGACGCTCTCTGTGAATTTTTGAAAATTGAAAATTGGTACCTTTTTATTTATTTAATGGGGGGCAATAAAATATTTCTGTTAAAGCAATATAGCTCATCATTGATAGCAAAATCCGAATATCATAATATTTTTTTGATACTTTAATATTTAGGGGGGCTACTGTTTCCCATTCCCCCCAAAATTTTCGGTACAAAATTAAAATTGATTTCTTCTTTTGTTTGCTCTAGGAGAATCTTTTTACAAAAAATCGAATTTTTTGCCCCTTAATAATCTTTTTGTCCTTAGAAGAATTTCACATACTTTCTACAGCAGTTGTATTCTTGTACTATTCGTATAATGTTCAGTGTAGGCTAACTTTTTTATTTTAATAGATAGACTCGTAAACTCAAGAGCAAAGTTGTAGGGCAAATTCTTCTCGATTGTATTTAAGAAAAAAACTTGAGTTTCCAATTTTAATATGGGGGCCACGGTAAAAAATACCTCTTTTTTAAATGGAAACGTGGCATTTTGGCTTTAAAATCAGAAAGGTTTTGAAATTCTAAATACAAATTAATAAGAGTAATTTCCTGCTAAAAATAATACTTCTCGAGTTATTAATATATTTTCAAATATCAATTTCCGCGCTTCCGTTGATTCAGTCCGAATATTTTACCCAACCTTATGCTTGCAGCGCAGCGGTCGGTCTTTCTTCAACCGCTTCAAGATGTTACAACTTATAAGAACTATTTACTTTAACTAGTCGTGTCTAGACAGGTGTATATCGAAAGTGTTGGAAAATATAAAACAATGTATTTAAATGTATAGGAAAGTCCAGGCGAAGTGTTTCGCTCATTTTTTGGCTTCCTATCGTTTTAAATTATTTTGTTTGTGTAATGTTAATTTTGCTTTTTTAGAAAATAGAACTCTTTATATAACCACGGCTTTAATTTAAAATCTCTACAGTAATTTAGGTTATTGCTTGCACCATTGATTACACCTGTATATATAATCAATGCTTGCAGTTGTCAGGATCTACTATCAGAGAGGCATCTGCGCCATAATTACGGTTACCACTTTTTGGGCGTATAAAAAGAGAATGCAACAAATTCTAACAAAAATTTCTATATAAATGTTTTTGTTTTTTATTTCCTTAAAAATGCATTTTAAGCTGCTGTGATTTAAGACCTTCGATAGACTACATATTGCATAGGTATAAAGACTAATACAACTCCTGCACCACGTTGTGTTAATATATTTGAAAACTGACGTAGATGGTCACTAAAGTAAGTAACTACCTAGCGAGCAATCGGACCCGGATTCGAATCCTGACTTTCTTAATAGAACTTTATCTGTGCTTATAGACAGCGACCATTAACCCTAATACTTGACGCCATCCTGTATTGCGTGCTATAAAAAGGCTAAACTATGGACTTCGAGTGGACTTTTTCATACTGGATAGTATCACTTACCGTATTTGCCAAACTGTAAATTTTATAATTATACCTTTGCACATTTCACCAACTGTTAGATTTCCAAGAAAGCAAGCTATATAGGCAACCCTTCATTCCATCCATTTAAATTCGTAGAAAGCGTTACAGTGAAATTATAGCTTTCAAAAACAAATCAAATTGTAGCTAATTTTTCGTTCTAACAGCCTACAAAGTTTAAAAAAAATTGTGTGGGCCGTTTTTGAAAAATAGTTTTTTGATAATATTCAAAAGTTTGAAAAAGCGCCATTGCGATCGTTTTCAGATTTTCGAAATTAATTTTGTTTCATCATATACCACCCTTACAGAGCTCTCAAACAAGTTGTAGCTGATGCCGGTCAGGCGACTACTTTTTGAGTAAATGGGCGTTAAATTCGAGATTTTTGAAAAGTTGCAGCGGCCACCATTTTGAAGCTAGAAAGTGAAGCTAGACGTTTTCGATGTGCCTTAAGCTCTTCTCTCGTTTTACGGTATGTTAAATTGCTAAGTTAACAATTTATATACCCAACCTTACCATGTCGCATACCGTATAAGAATAGTACGAACGGAACTGGCTGCTCTACAGCTAATTAGATGCGCTTCGGATTTCGGACTAAAAGTCGATATAAATGGTTTATTTAAAGAGTTATCAAAAATATGCAAAGAATAAAAAATATTTTTTAACTACAGCTAATTGATAGGTGTAGTTAAAATTACGTAACTGCCGGAAAGCGCGTTGTTGATATTAAAAGTATGGTGATTTTTCTTAACTTTTAAAATAGAAAATTTTTGCGGATCCTAATAAAGTACTTTAAATAATCTATCAAACTGATAATAGTTTATAACGAACGGCGCTTTTAAATAAATAATTCGCAAATAGCTGTTAAAGGGCTGCTAAAGGGCTCATAAACAAGTTGTAGCTAATCCCGCACAGACAACTACTTTTTGAGTAAATGGGCGTTAACGTCGAGATTTTCAAAAAGTTGTAGCGACCTGCAGTTTTAAGCTAGAGAATTAGAAAAAAATTTCAATTTGCCTTAAAGTTCTTCCTAAATACTTAAAGTTAAACACCAAATGACGTAAGTACTGCTATGATATTTGGAGGTGTATGTTTTTACTGGGATATTGTAGTTCCTGGAAGGCAATTTTTGGGATGCTTGCTACAATTCAATTTGAGATTGGAGGTTTGTGAAGGCTGTAAGGTTTTGATATTCTAACTTTTAAACTCAGGGTTGCGTATTATTGCTGTAATTTCTTGTTATAAATTCTAATAATTTATATTTTTTATATTTGTGAGGTTTGTTTTTACTGAAAGAAAAGAAAAACACAATCAGATTGATACGATTTTTATTTATGTTACTTTTAATTATAATTTAGTTCAGAATTGTTCAAAAGGTTTAATTTATAAGAAGTTTTAGACTTATTTGTTATGTGCAACGATAAATGTCATTATGGATATCACTGTCAATGTCACAAACGTATAAAAGAATACTCATGGTCATGAGATTTATTTGTTTGTTAAAAAAATGGGAATCAAAGAAGGAAGAAAAAAGAATGGAAAATTTGTTTTAATTAGTTTTAATTTGTAAATGAAGACAGAGATTTTTATATCCTCTGAAAAATAAAGAGAAAAACCGAGTTTAAAAGGAATGTAAAAGTAATTTTGAATATAGAAGAAGAGGATACAAGTAATTAACAACGAATTGTGGAAAGTCCAGAAGTATAAAGCGATCCAGAAAGTTTTTCCAGTGGTGATGGTGGTAAAACCAAGTATAAAATAACCTAAAAGCAATCCAGAGAAGGAGTCAAACTAAAGGCGAGTGTTTGTGGTTACTTGAGGAACCTGCAAACTAGTAAAATAGAAATTGGATATTCATCGTTTGCCTTTGGTAAAGGACATCTCTATAAGGAGACATTAAGATAAGTGTTTTTTTTTTGTAAAGGACGATAGTAGTTAGTAAAACCTATTTGATTTTTCGAAAACTTCATTCAAAATTTGTTTTATTAAATAAATTTTGTTGTTGTTGTAACGTTGATATTGTTTTGTGTTTGTTCTATATAAAGAGTCTCATACATAATATAATTTAGAATTGCATAAACACCGGGGCATTTAGGGAATTGTTTCCTAGTAAGTACAAGACCACGCATATCATTGCAGTACTTAAACATTTATTGATTATAGATACATAAAATACTTTATTACTTCAAAAACATTTATTTATTTTAACCTTATACGTATTTCAACATGTTTATATTTCGTTGTCAAAGGTTATATGATAAAGTAAATAGTTAATAACAGCTAGGCTTCCGGGTTGGAGCCGCGTCATCCGGGATGATGATGGGAATGTGCGTTTAGGTAGCGGTCTGTGTGTGTAGGTTTGCGGTACACGGAATGTCCTAGTTTGCCGTTAGGGCGACGACTCACTAGGACGTCGAGGAAAGGAAGGTTGTCATTGGATTCAATCTCCATAGTAAAATGGATGCTAGCATGTTGGGAATTTAGGTGAGACAGAAAGTCGGAAAAGGAATCCCGTCCATGAGGCCAGTAACGAAGGTATCATCGACGTATCTGAACCAACATTTAGGTTTTAAAGGTGCGGAGTCTAGGGCTTCCTGTTCGAATGCTTCCATAAAAATGTTAGCAACGACAGGAGAGAGTGGGGAACCCATGGCAGCACCCGACACTTGTTCGTAATACTGTCCACGGAATAGAAAATAGGTGGAAGTTAGTCAATTTTCTACTAGGAAGGACAAGTCAGTGGGTTGGTTGTGTAAGGAAAATATGTCCTGGATTAAAGAAATGGAATCAGGGATAGGAACCTTAGTGAACAGGGATTCGACATCAAAACTGACTAAGATATCCTCAGTATTTATAGACAAATTTTTGAAGTCGTTGAACAAAATGGTTGGAATTTAGGATGAAAGAATCAGTTTTGCCAACATAAGGTTTAAGAATTTTGGAAAGGTATTTCGAAAGTTTATAAGTGGGGCAGTTGATAGCACTAACAATGGGACGTAAAGGAACATTAGGTTTGTGGATTTTAGGAAGTCCGTAGAGTCTTGGTGTCTGAGAATGTCTGGAATTAAGGTTTTTTGAATTTCTTTTGGAATTGAAGAGGATTTTATAAGAGCAGATGTGGATTTTTCGGTGCGGGATGTTGCGTTGGAGGATAATGTGCGGTAAGCGTCATTGTCGAGTAGTGAAAGGATTTTATTATCATACTCCTCACGGTCAAGCACAACGGTAGCGTTGCCCTTGTCCGCTGCTAATATGATAATATCATTATTGGTTTTGAGGTTTTTAAGGGCTTGGGATTCGGACTTGGTGCAGTTGGATTTGGGTGGTTTAGAAGAGTTAAGAATTTTAAAGGTTTCGAAACGTATGGGATCTGCTACAAGAGCAGGTAATTTAGAAATAGAAGCTTCAACACCGCAAACAATTTCCTCTACAGGAATTCGTTTTGGTGCTAAAGCGAAATTGGGACCTTTGGAAAGAATGGAAATTTCGTCTTGTTTCAGTACGTGTTTGGAGTGGTTGAGTGGAGCGGAGAGCAGTGTGAGTCATAGCTTGTGGTTTGGAAATTTGTTTAGAAGAATGTAAATCGTATTTCTTTAAGTGGGTTTTCGTAGTTAGTGCGTCAGTAGTCTGTGCTTGTTCGGAAGTTATTTTGTCAATGAGGTCCCAGTCACAAGGGTTAAGGATGTGAGAGAGTTCGAGGTGCAAATGAAAAAGTTCAGAGGACAGGTTGTTGAGGTCCCGTCTGGTTTGCTTGATGCGTTCCCGTATCAAAGCCAAACCAGCGCGGCGAAGAATAAGGTTCGATGAACGGGTATTGATATGGTGTTTGACAGTAAGGAATTTAGGAACTACATGGTTATCACGACCCAGCATTGACACCTTATTACCCACCCGTCCCTTATAAACCCGGTGCCTGCACCGGTCTGGCCAGTTGTGTTCTAGATCCCAAAGTGACCACAGCCCTGAAGATGTCCCGTGGAACCGAGGACGAAACGTCGGCAGTTCATGCACCGATGACGCGGCTCCAACCCGGAAGCCTAGCTGTTATTAACAACGGCCGCGGAAGCCTGCAACTTATATTAAATAGTTAATGTTGTTATAGCAGTAATACTTGGTGACTTGATCTCGGTAATCGTCTGCAGATGACTTGATTTTTTATTCCAAAATGTTCAAAAGAGGTAAATTTAAGAGATCAATTTCCTCATTCATTAACGGTACAGTTTTTAAATGTTTAGTATATCTAATTTACATTTATCATCACAAAAGTGCAAACATTTTATAGTGTTATTAGATGTCATTAGATGATTGTGTTCTAGTAAGTGTTTAGCGTCTGACCAATATAAATCGAATTACAATGCGAAAATATTAATTTGTAAATGCTTGACTTTAGCAAATCATCTGCTTCGATTTTCCATTAAACAAAGTGTTTAAAACGTTTTTGGGTGGTTTAAAACTTACTTTATATTTATTTGTTTTGTTTATAATTTTAGCTTTTTCTGATTTGTCACCAAAATATAGGTCCGAAGCATATTTAATTGTATCAGATGGATGAGGTTGGGGTATTCGGATGCATTTAAATAATATGCTTCAATCCCATATTGTGGTGACAAATTAGAAAAAATTGCTAAAATTTGAAACAAAACAAATAAATATAGAGTAAGTTTTAAAACAACTTAAAACGTTTTAAACACATTGTTTAATGCAAAATCAAAAACAGATGATTTGCTAAAATCAGGCATTTACAAATTAAATTGTTCGCATTGTAATTCAGTTTATATAGGCCAGACAATTAGAAATTTTGTTATTAGGTATAAAAAACACGTACGTTGCCACAAATACAAACACCCACACAAATTCAAATGACATCTAATAACACTATAAAATGTTTACACTTTTGTGATGATAAACGTAAATTAGATATACTAGAAGCTTTTGAAATTCACAAACATTTAAAAACTGTACCGTTAATGAATTAATCTCTTAAATTCACCTCTATTGAACATTTTGGAATAAGAAATCAAGTCATCTGCAGACGATTACCGAGGTCAAGTACCAAGTACACTAACTGTTACTTTTCAATATAACCTTTGACAATGGCATGTAAACAAGTTGAGATACGTACAAGGTTAAAATTAATAAACATTTTCGAAGTAATAAAGTATTTTATATACAGATAATCATTAAATATGGTCTTCAACGAAATAAAGCTAGAATTTATAAATGACTTAAACATTTTCTTATTTTCACTGAAATATTTAGAACTCATATTGCTAGATATGCAACACACTCGACATAGATGCAAGATGCAATGTGATTCTTTTCATTTTTGAATTCCGTTTTTATTATTCTATATCTATATTTTTAGTTTTTTTCTAGTAAATAATTAAATATTGCAGAAAAATAATAATTTTTGTATTTCTGTGACATAATTATTACACTGTCTCAATCAGCTGATCGAATTGATAGTAACCATTAACGTACCAATATTAATAATACGCAAATAAGGATGTTCTAGTAGTTAGGAAACACCTTCTTCGCACCCCTGCAACTTTTAGGAACCATTTTATGAGTCCCGGATCGAGCTACTAGCTAGTTTGTATATTGGAATGCATTGCAGTTTATAAGCGTGCGTTTCTATGGAGTGTGTTTAATTGCTTTGTAAAAGGAAATACCAGGTGACCCAGATATTACAAGAATACTTTTAGTTCCGAATAAATCAAAAAATATTGGATGTAATATGAAATGTTTCACGACAAAATAAACTAGATGAATAAGAGTTCTTATTAATAATATGGCCACGGTATAAACTTTTAAAACAATGAAAATAACAAGAACAAAGGGGAAATCTTTTTTCGTGAAAAAGTTTTACTGTTTAAAGCTAACGTCATTTAAATGGCCCCTATTTTTTCGAATTTACGTTTCAGCACGTCTAATATGAGCAAATCTACATTCTAATTTTGCAACTGATATATTCTCTTTTAATTCCTGGACGTGGATTGTTCTGGTTCTGCTCTGATAGATTTTAGGTACCCCCACAAAGAAGAGTCCGGAGTTGTTACATCTGGACTTGCAGGCCATGGTAATTAAACAATATAAAAACAATATCTTCCTCTAGCGAAATACTAAGTAGATACCCATAAGAACTATATCATTTTAAATTATTATGCCATTTACATGTTTATATAACGGCAACATAGATAAGACAAAATACAATAAGTAATACGAGTAGGACACAGTGAGAATGTAGTTACTAAAAAAAGAATCTCCCAGCACTGCACACAATATAAATACCTCGGAGTAAGTATTACGGATTCTAGGAAAAAAGTCTTACGAAAAAAAAATCTCAGAAACTGGTGGTATGCAAGTCTGGTGTCTTTAATTAACAGCCGATCCTACCTCATTCTAACTGTCATGACTTAGAAATTTTGATATTAGGTACAAGAAACATGTACGTTGTTACAAATATAAACACCTACATAAATCTAATTACGCTAAATAGGTACTTATTAAAACACAATCATTCAATGACATCTAATGACACTATAACATGTTTATACTGTTGTGGTGATAAACGTAAGCTAGTTATACTGGAAGTATTTGAGATGCACAACATTTAAAATCTGTACCTTATAGAATGAACAAATTTGTTTTAAATTCACCATTATTGGACGTTTTGAAATGAGAAATAAAGTCATCTGGACGCAGATATAGAAAACCAAAGTCAAGTTATAAAGATTTATTGTTTCTATAGCAAAACCAACTGTTTTTTTTTATTCTTGCTTTTGAAAATGGCATGTTAACATGTCAAAATACGTATAAACTAAAATAAAAAAAACCTGTTAAAGTTAAGAACTGTTTTATTTACAATAAATTAATATGAACTGCAACGAAGTAAAGTTAAACGATTTAAACTACCTACAACAGAAAAAAAAATATAAAATTCACGTCAAAATACAATTATAAATACAAAGCAATGGCAATAATGTTAAACTAAAAATCAACATTAAATAATTGTAAATCCAGTCTTACAATCTACTCATTGTTTTCATCAGTACAAATATTGCGTTGCTTGAATTAATCTAGATATATACAGACAATAGCTTAATAACCATTTTAGAAACTAGTGAATTATTTCATCGAATGGAAAATTTTGGAACGATTTTGTGAAGATTTCTGTGAAAGCTGTGCTTACCAAGTCATTAATAACGGGCCGTAAAACTACAAATCCTGGTTGCCATGCGTTGTTGATAATTTGATCTAACATGTTTTCTGCAAATAAGAAACATTTTTAGTCATCAATTAAAAAAATTGTAAGAGAAATCAAGAAACGACAAGTAAGTAACTATAGTTATGTATATTGTGTTTATAAAAACCGATTATATAGGAACTTAATCTAGACAAATATAGAAAACCAAGATCAAGGTATAAAGATTGATTGTTTCTGTAGCAACACCAACTGTTTACTTTTAATCTTGCCTCCTGAAAATGACTTGTGAACATGTCGAAATACGTATAAGGCTAAAATAAAAAACCCGTTGAAGTTAGGAATTGTTTTAATTACAATGAATTAATATTAACTTCAACAAAGTAAAGCTAGAACTTATTAATAAATGATAATGTATTGTTTATTTGTGTTTTGTAGAGTTGTGAACAATTTTCGTTATATAATTTATGTCTATATATATGTTTGCGCGCCAATAAATGAGTGAATAACATTGTTTACACATAAATTAAAACAAGAAAAAAGAATAAAAAATAGTAATAGCGGAAATTTAAACCTGCGACAGCCTGTGCAAAGGATAGGGGCACGGTAATCGACCACGCCTTACAGCTAATTAGATGCGCTTCGGACTTTGAAGCAAAATCGCTGTAAAATCTTTATTTAAGAGTTATCAAGAACAGGCAAAAAATATATTTTTTAACTAGAGCTAATTGACAGCCGTAGCTAAAATTACGCAACTTCCCGAAAATGAGTTGTTGAAATTAAACGGTTTTTCCTAATTTTTAATATGGTTGAAAATTCTTGCTTATTTTAATAAACTACTGCAAATAGGCTGTGAAACTGTTTAAAGTTTATAACAATTCGGGTTTGCGTTTTTGAATAAATGTAATAATAATAATACTAATATTTTTGTTATCTTCTTGGACAAAAACAAGTTTGTATAAGATTCGTCAACATTCAATATAGTACAAAAATAAACATTAAATAGAAAGAAAATTCAGATGTGACATAGTGGCCTTTAGTAAGCAGATACGTTCTTAATCTACGTTTAAGTAGTGTAAAAGTTTTACAAGAGATAATGTCAACAGGCAGTTTATTAAACATCTTAATGCCTAAACAAGAAGAAGAATTGATCTCAATATTGTATTTGCTGAATGGAACATGAAGTTGTTTAGTCTGCCTGGTGTAAATGTTATAAGTATCGCTATTTAACTTAAATTTCCCCTTATTACAAAAAACATATACACACATTTCAAAAATGTACATACATGGCAAACTTAGAATATTATAAGATGTGAAAATTGGTTTACAAGACTGTGTGTTAGACACACCTGCAATACATCTCAAGATATGTTTTTGAGAAATAAAAACATCTAAAAAATGTGGAGAGCTGCCCCAAAAACTGATTCCGTACCTCAAACGTTAATCGACTTGGGTATAATAAAAAAGAAGTTGTTGGTCCAGTGTCAGAACGGTTTTAAGACTTCCCATAAGGTAACATAATAAATCTAGTTTTGCTACTAATGTGTTACAGTGCACTTTAAAATTTAAATGTTTGTCCAAATGCAGGCCGAGGATCTTGGAGTTATAGATTGTAATATTTAAATCATTACACTGCTTTTGCCAGTTATGAAATCTTATCAAAGTATTTTTTTTTCATGATTGAGATATAGGAAACTGTAGCAAAACCAATGAGTCATTATTGGCTTTTTTCCAGGCTTTCGTCAGAACAATCTACGATAACAATGAAAGTATCGTCGGCGTACAGTGTAAAAACTGCATCATGCCTGACAGTGTCAATATCATTAATGTACAATAAAAACAGAACTGGGCCCAGTATGGAGCCCTGTGGAACGCCCATGTTAATTTCAATTTGGTTTGAGTTGATATTGACGTATTGTTTCCCATTACGTACATATGAATTTATCCAGTTCAGTGGAAAACCTCTAATACCACAGTTTAATAAGTTTAATAGCAAACGATCATGATTGACCCAATGCTCTGCCGAGATCGAAAAAATTCCAACAGGGCACTCGACTGCTTTAACTCCTCCCCCCGGCACTATTTCGTCATAAAAGCTATGCATTGCTGTATTAGTTGACCGGGTACTACGAAAACCGTGCTGATTTTTCCTAAGTATTTAGTTTCTATCCAAAAATTTTAACAGTCTATCCAAGAAGCAATATTCAAAGATTTTCTTATCTTATCTTATCTTATCTACTTTTTAATTCCGTTAGGAATGAACCCGTTTCTAGAAATAAGTTAATTAAATATGTGATTGGACCTACAATTTTAACGGCTGCCTGTCTTAGTAAAAACGCCGGTATGTCATCCGGACCTAATGATCGTTTGCTCTTCATCTTGTTACGAAGTATATTTAGCACCTCGTTTCCCGTGAATGGTTGTAAATAAAAACTGTGCATGTGATAAGTTTTAGTACTCCCAAACGCCCCGTTATTGATTGCATTGCTATTGTTACTTGGTATCTTATTTAATACATTAAAAGAAGTATCTCGAAAAAAATTATTAAAATTTGAGGCAATCCAATGATTTCCCCATTAACAATAATGCTTAGTTTACTAGGAGTTTTGTTTTTATTAGAGAGCTCCCCGATAACGTTCCAGGCTGCTTCATGCGTATTATCTGAACCTACAATTACTATGTTTCTTTTTTGCTGCTAAGTAAAGCTGAGCTAATGCTGGATAAATGTCCTTAAGTCGATAAAGCTGTTTTAAATTGAAGCTTGAGTTCTTGACTTCACTATTTACCCAATGTTTGTTTAGGTTGGTATTTGAATATCTTTTCTTTTACAATAATAAATAGTGAAATCGTGCAAAAATGTACCATAAAACATTCAAAAGCTTGATCAATATCAGCCAGCCCATCCAGGCCTGCCCATTCTTCGGTGGACAAAGCGTAAATAAACCGGCCAACTGCCGCATTGCTAAAACTTCGTTTTGCAAATGATACTGAGGTGTTTCTGTTTTTAGCGATATCGGACGCGAAAAAATTATTCTACGATCTGATATAATACTGTCGTTCATACAGAAGCTGTAATTTTTATTAGTTAGATTCGTAAATATATGATCAATATCACTATATAATTAATCAATTTTAAATTCTTCAAAAATTCCTGGAGAGCGTCAGAGTAAAATTTGGGAAATTAGTAAAAGAAAAATATGTAGTTCATTGCAAGCTCTATCGGTTTAAATTATAAAATAATTCGGTTGCATTTTTGAGGAGTACCAATTTTGAAAATGTCTAAAATTTTGAGAAGCTAGTATATTTACAATTTTCGTTTTTCCAAAAATATTTTTTTGGTTTTTTGATTATACTTATTAATGGCTATCAAAAAATATGAAATTTGTATTGATCGGATATTTTGTTTTTGAGTAATCGGACATTAAATTTAACATTTTCAAAAATTCGTACCGGCCTTCATTTGAAAACCAAAACAGTTGATTTGTTTTTACATGCAATGTATTTAAATATATGCTATGTATTTAAAATTCGAGTCGAAAAGAGCAGTGGTCGAGTCCACACGGTTAACGACGCCACTCCAGCTTTTAAATGTAAAACGGCGTTTTGACCGTTTGAAAAGACAATTTTAGTGTAGAGTGATCATTAAAGTTAGTAAATTAGTACCTTTGGGTTAGCAGATCAGGTAATACAGGTAACAACGTAGCGCGCGCGCCCGGAGAATGTTTGCTTTGTCAGCGCAAAGCAGGTGCATCAGTGACATGCGCCAGCTCTCAAAAACAAAGAAGCGAGAATTACCTGCGGGATTAATTGTACCACCTGGATTACCTGCCGATGTCACAACAGATGAAAGGAAACCGGAAAATGGATAACCAGCAAACAGTTAAAGCTAAGTTATAAATATAAGTAGTAATTTCTAATAGAGAATAAATAGATAAAATCCCCAAGATAAATTAAGAACAGGCGGCTGTAAGTAGATATTAAACAATACAAATAATTTAAAAAAATAGATATTGTTATTCTGTTAGGGCAGTCTGTTAGGCAATAGAGTTTATTTTCGTCCAAACCCGACAATAGAGAACGCCAACAGAAGAATTCCTGGAACTCGACGCTAAAGGTCTTGAAAGCAGGTAGATTTCTAAGGGTCCCCTTAGCTGAAAACGACAAACGAGATAGGTTACAATGTAGGAAAGTTATAACCAAAATAAATTCACACTCAACAGGCGGGAAAATTCAAGCAAACGAATTCTTTTACGTGCGTGCGCCGCGATACCTACAATAAAGTACAATAATTTTCCATTAGATTAATTGATGTAATTACCGATATTTGTATTGAAAATACACTTTTTTAGTATCATGTTTGTATAGATGGTTATTTATTATATACTCTAAGGTAGTGATATACACCTAACATTAAGAAACTTTATATATTAAGTTGTAGAACAGAACATCTAGGGAGTACGTTTATGTTCATGTAATTTAAGTAAGGTTTGGAGCGTAATGTTGAATTTAAGGCTCAGAACCGGGTATGTCAAATAAGATTGGTTCTAGTATCTAACATTAACGTCTGTTGTCAATGAGAACAACTAATAGTATTAACAGGTGCGTAAACATATACACGGAAGTGTACACACCAGCAAACCAACGGAAATCATCAGAAGCAGAGAACACAATACCTACCATGGAACAGGAACAGTATATACGGACAGACACAAATTGACAGTGCGGAAAATCCCAGGAGATGGGAACTATTTATTCGTCTCAATAGCAGACCAAAACACAAATGTCACAGCAACGCGAGAACAGCTCAAAAAATAAGCTTTTATCTTAAGCAAAAAATCGTGTGTGTCATACATCAGAGAAAACCCACAAAAATTCCAATTGCAACTGGAGGAAAATGTAAGAAACTTGGGTCCGCGCTACGACCATCTAGCACATACCTACGGCCCAGCACTACAAGCAGAAGCCTACTTAGAAGACCTAGGGAAAGAAGAATTTTGGGGAGGAGCCGAATCAATAGCAGCAGCAGAAGAAATACTAAAGGCGTCAATAGAAATACACTACAAAGCAGGTCCAACCTCCACACACACTCCGGTAGACAACAATCAACCACCCAGGGCAATAAGAAGCCAAAGAAGAAAAGGAATCCATAGGAAGCAAGAATGGAACGCCAAATATGATCATGCTAGATCAAAGAATAGTATTAAGTAGTTTATTAGCTATTAGGAAATTTAGATATTTTCAATTTGTAATCTTAGAACAATAGATATGTGTGAAGTAAGAACAATGTGAAACTTTGATACCAAAGTTTATTAAGTTAAGATGCATAATCGCATAACATTCTTGGTTACGTACTCAAAACCCCCATTGATGCGTAGCTTACTAACTACCCGGTGTTGCAGCAGCGGTGTCTTGCGGTATGCATTGCAGACATGCTAACGCGGTTCAACACCCCACCCGATCCCACCTATCACATAAATTCCTACCCACCTTACTGGCATGGGGTGGGCCTGGCGTAATCCAGGATCGACCCTCGAATCAGCTCCATGTCAGATGATGATGATGATGATGTATTTAACTATATGCTATGTATTTAAAATTTTAAAAAAGTTTAAAAAATAATCTATACTAAAAAGACAAGTCTAATTTACGTTTCCTGTTCCGGTTCCGATTAACGACCCTACAAAAAACTACCTGCAACTAAAAAATTTGCACATACCAAATCTTATAAAAATCAGGGAAGGCGTTCCGGAGATAAAGGGAAACAAACGCATTCACCCCCCCACCCGCCCACGAACGCACTCAGCCACAGATAGACATTTTTGAAAAAACATTTTTTGGCCTAAAATGTGTATTTTTATAAAAACTTCATATTTTTTACAATCACAATACATTCTCGTATTGAAATTATTAATTTATAGAAAGGTAAGAACCGAGGTTATAAGGTATAACGTAGAAAATTGTATTCGTTAAAAATAAATTTGTATATTCGCAATGAATTTATGTTGTTAACAACTAGCATTGGCGTCGTTATTACATAATGCCTCCGTTAGTAATATTGAAAGCAGTTATGACACAATTAGCTAACAAAAGTTAACAATACAGTTTATGGAATGCCATAGCTATTGTATTTGAATATTGTTCAAAATGCCAAAACGGTGATGGTACTGTCGCAGCAAATTATAAATAAAATTTCTTCTTTTAGTTCTAATAAAAGAGTAATCCTGACAAAATCAATTCTTAAATTTGGCAACCAACTATAAAATAGATACTGTCAAAAATTACTACTTCGTACAATTAAAATTTTTTTGGGATGGTTTTCCTTTTTTATAATTTTTGATAAATTTTGCTATAGTCTTTTATTCTAAACAATTTGTTTAATGCTCAAACTTCCTGTATAGCAGCTTAAGAAATTTACTATGCATTGTATGCACTATTATTTTTTACTTCACTAGCTGTAAAACTGTCGATTGATTATATTGACAGAAAGTTTTTTATATGCCAATTTAACCATATTATCTATCAATTAACGAGTGCTACGTTTATGCATGAATTATTCAACGATTGAATTATTCCGCAATAAAATTTGGTACGTCAAAGATAATCGGGTTAAACTTTTCTACTGGTTGCTGATACAACAAGTGATGGGTCAATATATTACAAGCAGACTAGTTAAAACAAATTCAACAATAGCCGAAAAATTAATACATATAAGATGTTTAATAAAAACTGTGATTTTGCGTTGTTCTTCTTCAGTGAGGGACAGGGGGCACATGTGCCCACCCAAATTTCATTACGATTTTTTAAATATATGTGCAACTCTATGTTTTACAACTGGCGACGGTGATGACTTATCGAAGAAATAAGATTCTGGTAGAAACAGTTATTTTCTTAGAGCACAACCATTAATTAAATTTTATTATGAATTATGGGAAATTATGTACTATTTTGTTTTCTTAAAGCTGGTGGGTCGGAAATTCAAAATTTCTATTCAAATTCAGTCTTGGATTTTCTCTTTAGCATAGAAGTATGTTGTATTTTCAGTATTTTACTATTTTATACATACTTTGATTTTTAACACCAATCTGCAATGAGTAAACGTGAAGCCAACACTACTTCACTGATTTTTTTATCAACAAACCGAAGAATAAATAAAATTGCACAAAAACATCTTCGCAAATTATTATTTAAATAAAAAGTTTAATTATGTTTAAAGTTATTTTTAGTTTTCTATAATACCAACTGTGTCCAACCCTAAAAATATTGCGTCGAATTGTGCCTTCCCCCTTCCTATCTAAGACTTCCTGATGCCATCGCTGTTCGTTTTTTTTAATAATTCTTATAATACCCAAAAATAATTTAGAGCCAATCTTGCCATTGTTGTTAATGATAACATAATTAGTAACTATTTTGGTAACATGGTTTGATAAAAATAGTTTGAAATTCTATTTTGGATGATTTTTTCTGTAAACAAAGAACAGACGATTTAAAATCGAAATGTCATTTTGGTATAGATGGCTAAATAAAGTAGTTAAATCAGTTTTAAATTGTTACTTGTAACATAATTACATACATGGAGCTAGTTCTTAGAAAAGCGGTAGTTAAATTTTAATCTGATGTAACAGAACATGTAGGTATTATACAATGGGACACTGTTGTTCTATAGAATATCTAAATAAAGGACATATTTGCATTTTACAGCCTTTATCGTCGTTGTGCTGTAACTACCGTATACCACTGTTCATTTGTTTCATCATTCCATTTACGACAATTGCAACACAACTCAGCCTACTTTATGAAAGTATTTTTGATGATTCGTATATAATTCAAAACGTTTTTTTTTGTATATCATAAATAAATTAGTAAATTACTCTAAAAAGTATTAGTTTTATAAATTATATAGCAATTCCTTTAATTTTTTTATATATTAAATCCGGATTCTTTCGACCTGTCTCAATTCGAGAGGAATACGGATGCAGCTAATACAATGCAACCTTAACGGAGCGCGTTGTGTTTTATTTTTTTTTAAGTTACCAAAAACTAAGCGAAGTACTTCTCTTGGAATGCTGTTACGTAATATATATTTATAAGTATTTTAATATTAACGTTTCACACCCCAACAGTGACTGCAATAACATTCTACCATTCTTACTACTGCACCGAGAGCACAGCTGCATAATAATAGTCATATTATAATAACGCACTACATAATACTCTGAAGCTTACACATAAAAATAATAGTATACACTTTTTGATGGTCTGAAAGTTTTTGAAAAAAATTCGTTGGAATTGAAGAACTAAAAATAAGAGGATCAATTCGTCCGACAAAAGTTGGGTGGGAGGAGAAAAATTAACGCCCCTTATTTTTGCAACACCTAATAATTAAGTTGTGAACCTTAAGCTACTATTCATTACTCCTGAGCAAATTACCTTAAACAAAATTTTTATCGTCCCCATTTATTTAATGAAGGAGAATAAATTTTTTATTTAAAAACATTTATATAAAGCGTAAAACAAACAAATTAGCGAACTAGGACACAAACCAAATTGTAGCCTATCTCTATCTGCCCAAGTTTACAAAAGTTAAATAAAATAGTGGAATTTTTAAGTAATACTTTTTTGAAAATTTCAATGCAGAATTATTTCTTTATAAAAGAATTAGTTATACACTGTGTCCATAAAGTAACTCCCCCTCCCAACTAACTTTTGAACGACTTAATGTTTTACCACGAAATTTGGTGTGCTTTAATGGGAAATTAAATATATTTTTTAGCCAATAAAAAAATTTTGTATCATTCAAAATGGCGGCTGGGCGCCATTCTAAATTTTTTTTAAATACAAAGGGGGGTCGTGTGACACCTCATTTGAAAGGTCTTTTAGTTCTGCGTCTGATCCTAGAGTTTCAAAGAAAAATATTAAGCTATTCAACAAAATGACAATTGTTTGAAGATAAAGAAGTATATTAAAAAAACTAAGAAATAAAGCTAAAAGAAATTAAATTAGGTGTTCAAAATGTTCACCATTCACTTGTTGGCACATAAAAAGTCGGTTATGAATCTCCTGCCTTACATTTTCATAAATTTCTGGAGTGAATTTCTGCAAACTGCTGTAATGCGTTGCACCAGTTCTTCAATTGTTTCTGGACGGGTTCGGTACACTTTCGATTTCAGGTATCCCCATAGAAAAAAATCTAAGGGGTTAAATCTGGGGATCGAGCCGGCCATTCCACAGGCCCCCGCCTACCTATCCATCTTCCAGGAAAATGTCTGTTGAGGAAGTCAGAAAGGCTTATAATAATGAGGCGGCGCACCGTCTTGTTGGAACATAACGTTTTCCATATTATTTCAAGCCACCTGAGATATTTCTGGGAAAATGTAGTCCTGCAAATGCAAAAGTGGACTACTGGATAAGAAAATCAAAACAATTTTGAACTGAGTGAGTCCATTGGTTTACAATCCGACATTTTGTTATGGCTCAATATTTTTCTTTGAAATTATAGAATCAGACGCAGAACTAAGAGACCTTTCAAATGAGATGTCACTCGACCGTGGATTAAAAAATCAAAACAATTTTGATTAAGTAAGTCCATTCGTTTAAAATTCGCCATTTTGTTATGGCTAAATATTTTTCTTTGAAACTCTAGGATCAGACGCAAAACTAAAAGACCTTTCAAATGAGGTGTCACTCGAGGCCCCTTTTCATTAAAGAAAAATTCAAAATGGCGCCCAGTCGCCATTTTGAATGATATAAAATTTAATTTTTGGTTAAAAAGTAGTATTTAATTTCCCTTTAAAGCACACCAAATGCTGTGGTAAAATATCAAGTCGTTCAAAAGTTAGTTAGGGGGGGGGGGGTTACTTTATGGACACAGTGTATAGTGACGTTTCGCTACCGTAGGACTATAATTGTACTAAATTTCAGCCCCATCTGTTAACTCGTTTTTGAGTAAAAAGGCTTTAAAATCTAAATTATCAAAAATTCGTAGCTCTTGCAATGTTAATGTTCATACTTTCCAAAAAAAAAGCAATCGCTTTGCCCTAAGGTCTGATTCCGTTATGCAATTTTAAAAATTTCGTTTCTATCTGTTAAAAAATGCTACCAAACAACTTGCAACTCCTGCTTCCGGTTAGAATTTTGAAATGCTTATTTTGTCTGGAAATTTTTGAACTACCTCCACCAGCAAAATCAGACTATCCATGGAGTTATGAGGCCCTCCCCCCACAGACATACATTATTAAAAACCATTTTTTAGGTTTGCTGGAGGGTCAAACACATGTATTTCCGCCAAAAATTTGAATTAGAAATTGTTTATGAAATTAATGCTAAAAGTTTAGGAAAGTACAAAAGCCTAGGTTGTAGAGTTCAGCTAGTTCATCGCAATTGCCTGTAGACGCAGCAGTTGTTAGTTTGTTAATAGTGATAAACTGCACCTATATCATAGAAGCCTTTGAACAAACATGATATACTTGAATTATGAAAAATTTATAAATAAAAAATAAAAAATCATATCTCGCAGAATTTGTTTAAAATTATATATTACTGCATTTAATAAACTTAGAAGCGAATATAGAAACTTTGTTTTAGTATTTGCACTTTGCAATGAAAAATTGGTTAACAAACTTACCTAAGACGCTTCTTCCTCTCAAGAGATTACTGATGTGCAGTTTTAGATTTTTACAAGTTTGTATGTTTACGTCGACTTTCAGAGGTGTGTCATATATCATAGTCCCATTAATTGCTCTTCTTGGTTTTCTAGTAATTGTTGTCGTCTGTACAAAATCATATAAAGTTAAATTCCATGACCCTTTGTTGTTCATTTTATTTCCAATAATATTTCCAGCAATTTCGTATTCTCCTTGTAGCCTCTTATCCGGAAAGAATTGGGTGTACTGTATCATATTTTTGTTAAAGTTGCTTCTAAAAAATATTGAACAAGTATAACTAAATACAAGTAATGTGGAGGTTTTTACTCACTTAAATTGTGTAAGTTGAGAGGCCGTCCAACCTGATTCGGAGACATCCTTCAGTAAAAGTCTGTAATTTAAATTAGGCCCACCTCTTTTTTGTGGTATTTCTTTTGCAAAGAACGGGTCGAATGGTGCCACTCCATATTGTGGCAAACCTATGAAAATCAGCTATATGAAAATGGTTTATGTTGCAAATTTTAATAATGCATTTTATTACCGGTTTTAAAATATGAACGACAATCGTTAAGAGCGTCCTTTATGCAGCTATCAAATGTTGGGTCGCTCATATGGCAATTAGCGAAGAGACCAGCTGAAATCATTTAAAATGTACGTGTTGTATGTGTCAGACAACATAAAATAAACAATAAAATAGTTTAAAGCAAGTATTTAATAGTTTAAATATAAACAAAATACTGAATAACTTTTAGGCATGTTAAACAAAAAAGGTTGATACAGGGTGTTCCGAAACTCGCGGACACGGGCTGTAAGACGATATTCTACGACAAAAACTGAACAAAAAGATTTAAGTGTTGGATTAAGTACTGAACATCAATCCATGATAAATTACAAAAAACAAGCGATAGTTTAAATGATAATGTGTCTGAAAAACTTAAATTTACGTGTTCAATTAAGCGGCACGCTATTGAATGTTGAAAACAGCACGTCATTATTTATTTGTTTCATAGTTCGTCATTTGTTTAAATTAAGTTCTAAAGTGCGACAGAATAGCGGCGAATTTTTGAACCAAGAATATTATGATTGTGGCACTGGAGGCTTCTAATAAACAAACAGGACGAGCGGTACGTTTATAGGCGACCATTCTTTCGATTTCAATATAATAAGTGGCATTGCACAATGCAAAATTAGGAACGAACTTCAAACAAATGACGAAGTATGAAACAAATAGCGTGCCGCTGCTTAATTAAACACGTAAATTTGAGTTTTTCAGACACTTTAAACGACATTTGTATTTTTTCCTTTTAATTATCGTTTTGAACTATCCCTTGTTTTTCTAATTTATCATGAATTTATTTTCAGTACTTGATGAAACACTTAAATCTGAGTTTGAATGTTTTCTTTTCTGATTATCTTAAGATTATTCAAAATTTTAATAACTCCAAAAATATTAGTCGAATCGAAAAATCATAAAAGAACTTTTTGTTCAGTTTTTATGATAGAATACCGTTCACAGTCTGTGTCCGCGAGTTTTGGAACACTCTGTATATATCATCGAAACATTGGTTTCAATTTGAGTAAAATCTAGAATGCAGGCATTTCGCAAATTTACGGGATTTAAAAAATCTTACAAGTAAAGTTTAAAAGTGTTCTGAAAAATTTACGGTTCTATAGAATTATAAAGTAACTTAATTGAATGCAAATGCTTTATTAAATTTTTTAATTTAATGCTTGCTTATTCAAAGTTTTAAGTCGTGCTACAGGTTTTGTAAAATAACATTTCTTTACAAAAAAATTTAAGAAATCTGAGAATAAGTAATCATAAGAAATGGATTTTAAAACTTTTTAAGCTTCTTCTGTAATTTTAGTATTGTTACAGATTGTTGTTGATTCGTTTTACTTAGCTGTTTTACACCCTTGACGCAAAAATTGTACTTTTGATAAATTAAAAATAAAGTACATATACAGAGTGCCCATTTTAAAACTCCGAGCCTAAATTTTTTTAAATAGGCAACACACAATACAAGTCACTGCCGACTATTATTTTAAAACAAAATATTTCTATAATTAAAATCAGGGCAATCATGTTTGCATTTTCTTGACAGTTTACTAATCAAATTCGTTAAGCCACATTACTTGAACGGTGCAAAACAAAGATTATCGATCACTAATCTTTGGTGCAAAATGTATTCCAACGCTGACAAAGTGGAGATGCTTCTAATTCTGGGTGAATGTCGAAAAAATGCGAGTGCTGCCAGTACTTTGTATGCGCAACGCTTTCCAGGTAGACGAATTCCAACAGAAAAACATTTAGAATGCTTCTTCTGAATTTACAAGAGTATGGGCAATTTTCAAAACCAAAAATAAGGGCACGGCAAGTTACGGTTGAACATAACGAAGTAGCTGTAATTAAAATGGTTACAGATAATCCCCATACAAGTCAAACGGCGATTGCAAATGCCTTAAACATTAGCAAAGGTTCTGTTTTCAATATTCTTAAGGCGAACAAATTTCACCCCTACTATGTTTATACCATACACCATCTTGAAGATAGGGATTATGAGCATCGTGTTCAGTATTGTCAATTTCTTAGACGGCAATGCGGAATTTTTAAGTATGGTATTATTCTGTGATGAAGCAAGGTTTTCAAAAAATGGCATGGTTAATCGACATAACTGCCACTATTACGCCCAAGACAATCCCCGCTGGATCAGGATAACTCATTTTCAGAGAATTTTTTCTCTTAATGTGTGGTGCGGTATTATTGGCGATTTTGTAATAGGTCCACATTTCTTTAATGGAAATTTAGATGGTGAAATCTATTTAAATTTCTTAATTAATGAACCACCGGCTCTCCTCCAAACAGTTCCTCAAAACGTACGGAATAGCATTTGGTTGTTAAATGATGGTGCACCTCCGCATTTTCATAGGGATGTGAGAAATTATCTTAACCAACGTTTTGAGGGACGCGTAATTGGACGAGGTGCATTGTATCCTTGGCCTGCCCGTAGTCCCGATTTGACTCCGCTAGACTTCTTTTTGTGGGGCAAAGTAAAAAATGATGTCTATGAAGTGCCCATGCGAAATGAAGAACATCTACGCAAAAGGATAACTCAATGTTGTCGCTCTATCACACCGGAAATGTTAGCTCGTGTTAGAGGTTCGATGCGTAGAAGAATTAAACTCTGCAAAAACGAAAGGGGAAGGCAATTTGAACACCTACTTCGTTAGTTTTTGTACTATGTTCCTATTAAATTATTGTAGTTATTGTTGTCAAATATTAAATTTGAGTTATTAAAGTAACCTTAAATTTGTACTTAATCATTAGTAGATACATGTACTGTAAAACAACTCTGATCTCTATTTAAAAAATGGTAGAAATGCATAGTGATCTGGGGGTTGCATTGTGTGTTGCCTATTTAAAATTATTTAGACTCGGAGTTTTAAAATGGGCACTCTGTATAAATTATTAGTATGACATACAGCAAGTGCCATTTAACCTTGCAAAAAAAATGACGGTGAGTTTAAAAGGCGAGAAGCCGTTACACTCTCAAGCAAAAGCAAGGTTTTTTATTACATTTCTAGTTTCTTTGCTGTATTTTTTATACGTAACCTAAATTATCGTTAATCCCTCCTCAAAGCAAACTGTTTCTAACCTTATGGCGCACGGCCTTTTAATTTGTCAAAGAATTCACAATTTTTCGTTAACCATAAATAAATTGACTTTCACTTTTTAGTAGAGTGTACCACACTGTCCAACAGCCAATTAGAGCTAGTTTAAGTTACGACTACCGACGAAACAAAGCGTAAGTAGCCGAATCAAAGCCCACTAAAATTTGCAAGGTTAGGTGGCACATGCTGTACAGAAATTAAAACAATTCGCAAGATAATGTTTTCCTGGATGGTACATTTAAATTTTACTTCTTTTACGAAATTTTAAGCGTTCTGACTTAAAGATTTGCTTAGGATAATGTCAACAAATGTTAGCCTCAAATGAGAGGAAGTTAGAAACGTAGTGATACGCAGCTTTGCAGTTGCATAAACAAACTAAAAGAACATGAAGATATATTAGGGTTTTTAAGATATTAAGAAGATCGGACGAGTAAAGTTTATGTATTATAAGATATCATGCAATATTTTAAAGTATTGTCGAAAATAACATTTTACTTGTGTTTATTTTATTTCTTTAGCAAATATAATTTCATTTATAAAAAAAAGAAACTGAACAAAATAGGTCTATTAACTTTGTAGATTTAAACTTAAAGATTAATTCAAATAATAAACTTCAATATTCTGTTTATAGAAAACCTACACAAACAGACATTACAATACCACACGATTCTTGTCATCATAAAACACAAAACTTAGCAGCATATAGGTCTATGACACATAAAGCTTTAAAGATTCCTTTAGGTGAAATTAGTTATAATAAAGAAATTAAACAAATTGCATACAATAATGGTTATAATACTCAACTTATTGATACACTAATTAAAGAGAAAAATTATAAATTAGCTATTCAGAAAATCTATCCACTACTTCATCAGATAAATTGAAATATGCCTCAATTCCATATTTTGGCAATCAATCAGAAAAAATTATCAAAATTATAAACAAAACAAATAAATGTAAAATTAAATTGCTCGCACTGTAATTCGGTTTATATAGGACAAACAAGTAAAAATTTTGATATTAGGTACAAGGAACACGTACGTTGTTACAAGTATATACACCCCCATAAATCCTATTACGCTCAACACTTATTAGAACACAATCATTCAATGACATCTAATAACACTATAAAATCTGTACTTTTAATAAATGAACAAATTGATTTCTTAAATTCACCGTTATTAGACGTTTTGGAATGAAAAATCAAGTCATCTGGACGCAGATATAGAAAACCAAGATCAAGTTATGAAGATTTATTGTACCTATAGCAACACCAACTGTTTACTTTAAATCTTGCTTTTGATAATGACGTATAAACACGTTGAAATACGTATAAAGCTAAATTACAAAACCTGTTGAAGTTAAGAATTGTTTTATTGACAATAAATTAAATATAATTTCGTTTCAATCTTTGTATTTCAGACATACCCCTTATTATGTAAATATATAAATAAATAAATACATAGATTATGGGCGCTTGTTATATTTCAAATCATTACGTTCTACCTTAGGTTAAACAATAATTTTGGAGCATCTTTTAAAATACTCTAAAAGTGGTGTTTAAAACTGTTTTATCTGTTTACATTGAAAATAACACTCGCGCAAAATAAACAACTTTCGTACTATGTTTTTGAACTTTGGTAAAAATAATGTTATTTCTTCAATAAAAAAGCACTCTTGCTGAAAGTCGCTAAGCCTTACAGTTTTTTGTGCCTATTGTCACTATAAGGATAAGAATAAGGGCCTTTCACCTGACCTTGAATAGTCAGTATCTCAATAACCATACATTGTAGCTATAAGGCTGTCCCAAAACAGCCGATAAAACAACTCGTAGCGGTATTGTCATCAATACATACTAAACACAAAACTGCTTTTAAAATGTTTTTCTTCAGGCCAGTTTTCTTACGCGAGACAAGAAAAGAAGTGCACTCATCTTACTTCTACTGAAGCAAGGAAAGTTATGATTTCATGCAAAATTTCGAATTTCGGATTTTAGCGGAAATACGCGTTTACCCAAAAAAGTGGTTATTAAAAAATGTCTGTCTGTGGGTGGGTGCGTGGGTGGGCGCGTTCGTTTCTTTATATCTCCTTTTACCGATTTTTATAAGATTTGGCGTGTGGAAGTTTTTTAGTTGCAGGTAGTTCTTTGTAAGGTCGTTAATCGGAACCGGAATCGGAAATTAGACCTGTGTTTTAGTATAGTTTTTTTTCAAAACACTTTTTTAAAGTTTTTAATACATAGCGTTGTAGAGCATCTAAATACAAATCAAATGCTTTTTATCCAAATGCTGTATCTTCAAAATGAAGGCCGCTACGAAGTTTTGAAAATTTTAAATTTAATGCCCGATTACTCAGAAACAAAATATCCAATTAACACAAATTATCATATTATTTGATAGCTCTTAATAAGTATAATCTAGTGATGTAAAAATATTTTTGAAAATATAAAAAATGTAAATATACCAGCGGCTCAATATTGAACATTTAAAAAAAAATTCCACAAAAACTCCCCACGCCATTTTTTTAAAACTTTTTGAGCCGATAGAGCTTGCAATGAACTACATAATTGGTTGTTTACTAATATCCCAGATTTCACTCTGACGCCCTCCAAGAATTTTTGAAAATTTTCAACTTGATTAATTATTATTTATTCAAAAACGAAAACGCCGATCGTTCTTAACTTTTATCAGTTCGATAGGCTATTTAAAGTTCTTTATTAGTATCTGCGAGAATTTTAATTATTTTAAAATTTATGAAATAAAAAATATACTTTTTAATATCAACAACGTGTTTTTGGCAGTTACGTAATTTTAACTACGTCTATCAATTAGCTCTAGTTAAAAAAATATTTTCCATTTTTTGCATATTTTTAATAACTCTTAAAATAAAGCGTTTACAGCGATTTTAGTTCGAAGTCCGAAACACATCAAATTGAATGTAAGACGCGGTCGGCTGACGTGCTTCTGTCCTATGCGGCCAGCCGAGGTTATAACGCTATAGTTTAGCTTTAGATGGTACACGATATCGTATTACACAGGCTGTCGCAAGTTCAAATCGATGCAGAGACGTTATTATTTTTTTTTCTTGTTTTAATTTTTGTAAAAACAAAAACGTACAACACGTAACGTAAACGTAACTAACGCCTTAAGTCTGCAGCTGGCCTTCACCTGCTTGATTAGATGTAAATTTCCATCACTTCTTGACGGGAGAATATTTAAAACGTAGAAAGTATGGGGATTGGGGAAGTATCAGCGACCTGTTTTGCTAATTTTTTTACATTTAGGATTTAATAATATGTAAAACGTTGCTATATCTAAAACTTGGGTTTTCAAAAAACATAAGTTTAAAAATCTGCAATTTTGATATGTACGAAAGTCATTGTTATTGTTAAGAACTTATGTTTACATTTTTTTCAACAGTTTTGCATTCAGTGTACATTATCAAACATTGCTATGAGTTGTTCTGGGACAACTTATATAGTTGATCAAAACTTATTTGTATAGAACCATTTGCTCTATAAATCGGTGATATGAAAAGTTATTTAGAACTTCCAGATTAATCGAAAATGACGACAACTTCATGTTTTTAAATAGCACTCTGTATATTTCTAAGAGATTTTTGTAGAATATAAAATTGTCTTTTCAATTGATTTTCCAAATTTGAATTTGTTTCAAAAATGAAAATGAGGGAGAGAAATGTAATTATTTATCTACAGGAAGACAAGATGGTGGCTATGAAATCAATATTTATTTTAGCAATTTTTAACAAGTAAGCGTCGCAAATTATTGAAAGTTTATTATAGTACACAATCAAAATTAGTTTAGACCAACAGTAATAATATTTTTTTAAATTTTGATCTATAATGCTAAAAATATTAATTTTCTTTCGAAATAGCTAGCTATAACACCATTTTTAAATAATACCATCCACAATGTTCTGTTTTTTTTTCTAACGATGAATTTGAATAATAAGTTTTTATTAATTATGTAGCTAAAATGTATAATTATTAAGATACCGACTGTTAAACGTTAGGTGAAAGATTGTATTACGAAACATGTTCGTCATACAACTAAATAACATTAGTGCATTCTTTAATGTTTGAATTTTGCAATTCAGGAAAAGAATTAACGTAAAGCAGTATTGATGATAACAACCCAATGGTTAATAAATAGTCATTTAAGCATTAAACTTACCAAAGTCATTATTCCGGCAGCTCGCTGTAACGAACATGCACACAATTGAAAATAAGTGGAACTCGAAATTCGTGTTAAATTTCATAGTGCTGATATTAGAAATATTAATCTAAATCTGTAAGAAGTTATAAAACGACTAGATTGAGGTACTACTGAGATGACTTTTAAAATAATGAAAGTGGATAGAGAAAGAGAGAATCACTACAGCAAATTTCCCCACTTTATAATTATAACAAATACCGTAAATTGCTTGCTTCCATTGTTACTCTCACCCCGACTTTTTTGTTAAGTTTAATACTCATGATATTTAAAATTTACAGCATAAGAGGAAATATAAGGGGCGTTTTGTTCTACTTGACACATACGTTGCTCGGTTGATAAATGCTATATTGTTATTACTGGGAAAAAAGTAATAAAAGCGAAGAAAGGTAGCAAAACTATTACTTACACAGCAAACCTCAAAACGTTTTTCAAACAGTGTTTAAATTATTAATAGATTATAATTGCTGTTACTTGGGAATATTCTTCGAAATGTATGTATTAAGTAACAGGCTACTTTCTCTGTTACGACGAAGTCGAACAGATAAATATTCTAAACGAAAGTTGGTTGCATTTCCACTAAAACTACCATTACAAATGTTTATGCTGTAAGTAGATAGAAATTAAGAAGGTTGTGGGCTCATGATTATTAAACCAATTGTCTTCAAAAGTTTTTATATGTCAAAAGAAAATTATCAGATGCATTGCCGGTGTTGCAAACACTTACTCTTGTAGAGAGATATTTAAATCGTATAAGATTCTAACTTTAACTAGTATATTCATAATGGAACTTTGCGTGTACGTACACAACAACAAATCAACATTTGCCGCAAACGAAGCAGTACATCAGATAAATACAAGACAAAAACTTGATTTTTATAATATACCCTTAACCAAGCTTACATTAATTAAGAATTCACCAAACTATCTAGGTCTGAAAGCGTACAATAGTTTGCCGACATACATAAAAAACATCAGAAATGTTATCTTATTCAAAAAAACTGTTAAACAGTTTCTAATAGAAAAATGTTGCTATTCTTTACAAGAATTTGTATAATTGTGGCAAACTTTTAAAAATAATTATTATGTCTTAGGTTGTAGCTATGTATTTTTGTAAGTTATGTACATTTTTATGTTTCACGTTATTTTTTGACGAATACATTCACTTACATGTAATAGTGACTTACGAATGAAATAAAATATTATTATTATTATTATTAAACCAATTAAATAAACCTGGCATTACTGATTAACGATAACGAGAGCTACTTAATTTTAAGTAATTAAAATTGTGTAATGCATAAGTGTGATTTACTGCATTCAGTTACTTTAGAGTTGAGACAGTTTTTCTATTTCTATTGTCTTTAATAACTTTTGTAAAGATGAACTAACAGTGTTTCCAATGGGAATAACATACTAGTAGAAAACGAAGAAGAAAATGTGAAGGAGGAGTAGTATTTCCAATTTGTTTTTGTTTAACTCACTTTTATTCATTCACAGAATAACATTAAATACTAATTGTCAACACTTAATTTGTACACATATAAATAAAAAGATTCTCACATTTACAAATACACAAACAATCAAGCATAGTTCCTATCTGTAACTGCAAGCATCGTATGAACTTTAAGGCGTGCTGAAAATAACAAAATAAGGGTAAATGCCCCTAGAGACATCTACAGGTGTATATAAATCAGACACTATTCAATATAAAGTTAGGAAATACGGCATACGGTTTATAGAACTAGTAACTGCTTCTATCTAACAGCGTTCAAATAAAATTATTTAAACCAGAGGCGTCTCAAACTGCTGAGTCATTTTTATTTATTGTTTTTTTTTAATTTTCATTTTTTTTACAAATATAGTACTTAGTACTTTTAATCTTTTTGCCGTTTTCCAGGAAAAATTATTTTTACCATTTTTCTTTTTCACAGTTAGACATAATTTTTTTTGTTTCGTCCTTATTTATTAACTTTGAATTCAGAAAACTCTACCATTATGTTGTAAGAAAGAAGCATTTTGCAATTTTTTCATAAAAGCGTACCGTTATTCTGTAAAAAATGACGCAAAGTTAAGTATGAAAAAAAAATTGTATCTCATTCTGAAGCAGAAAAATGTTTAAATTGATTTTTCTGGAAAATGACTAACCGTACAAAAAAACCAAAAGTACTATTTTTATCCATTTTGTAACTTAGAATCATATTACGGACTCAAATTGGTAAAACATTGAAAACTACAAAAATAATAAATTAAAATGACCCAGCCCTCCGTTTGGGAAGCCCCTGCTTTAAATAATTTTATTTAGATGCTGTTAGATAGTAGCACATACTAGTACTAAACCGAATGCCAAATTTCATTATTTTATATTAAAGGGTGTCTTCAATATTAATTAAAATTTAAATTGTATTCGCCCCTTTCAGGAGGCCGTAGCCCACTTCGAAAGCATTTTAAGACACATGTTTATAGAAACTTTTTTTAATTTGAGGAATCACTTCTGAAGTCTGTCGGTGTAGTTTATATACATCATGTATATAAAGCACATCGAGGAAATAAAAGTAGCAAAGCTACAATCCACACAAAAAGCGATAAACCGCCTAAGCTGGTATCAAAGGACAAGGTGGCCCTCTGTGTGCAATACAAATATCATCGTTATAGATCAAATAAATGATTCGCACACAGAGGGCCACCTTGCGATTTGATACCAGCTTAGCCGGTTCATGTTTGTGCATAATATGTGTTCATGATTATACATAGTTGACAATACGAAACGTTAAAAATTTAAATTTAAATTCATTAAAGTCAGTTTCTATCTACCGAGTTATATTTCTCATATTACCATCACCGACCAATAAAATTCCAACAAAAAGCAAAGTTTTGTTACAACATCAAGCAAAAAAAATAACCAATTAAAGCCTATCTTTAATATACCTCAACATTAATATATACAGGTATGGTAATAAGGTCGCGGAAATATTATCTAAAAATTTTGTGAAAACGAGTAGCTTAAAAAACCTTTCATGGTAATGAATGTATTTTTATTATACAAACAAAGTTTTATAACAAGACATAAACACTGAACAATTAAATAAATATTTAACAAACACTACATTGAAAGAATAGTAGTTTAATAAATTAGCACGAACTAAACACACGTCCTCTAAAAGATTAACATACGTACACTACGTAGCTGCGTTCAAGGTCGTTTGTCTATAGGGCGTCGGGCAGGAAAGGAAGCAAATCCTTCGGTTTCTATCTGAGCAAGAGCTGAAGAGGTGCTGCGGGTTTCTGAGAAAGAGTGAGGTTGTGGTCTGTGGTGCTCTTGTAAGAGCTGGGGGTGCTGTGGAGTTCGGAGAAAAAATGGTGTTATTTGTTACGTAGCTGTGAAAGAAACTTGGTGCAGTAGGACTCGGTCTGTGTAGAACCGTTTAATCGATTCAGCAGCAGATGTGTTTTAGTAGTCTTTAGACCTTAGTTGGAGATTACCTCAGTTTCGATCCTTAAAATTAAGTAAGCTCTCCGTCCAAAATGCAGCGCTTTTATTTCATTTTTTGACCGTCGTCGTCGCATAGTAAAATAACAAAAATTGGCCGTCGTCGCGTATTAGAATAAATAAACATTTGCAGATGTGGCGACTGCAATAGGAAACAGAAGTCGCGTGCTGCTTAGTGACATACAAGGCGGCCAGACGTGCATGTTTGTTGTCACTTTAGTGTCAACTAATTTTCATTTGAAAAGGTTAAGTGCAAGTTAAAAAAGGTTGAGAACTGGTTATAAACACCGGACGTGAAAAAAGAAACTTGAGTCTCCGGGGACGGATAGGCTTTGCACATCTAGCTTAAACGCACTCAAGATCGCTGGCTATCGTCTTCAATAATTGGCGGTGTGTGACCTTATATTGCACCCTCTCAGTAACCCTGTTGAAAGTGAATTCAGCGAATCTAGACTGGGAACTTAATTAATATACCCTAAGCTAAAGTGGCAGCTATCGTACCGAGGGCTGCATGGTACTAGGGTCAGTAGTGTCACAAACGATTCCTATGAGCACCGGGCGATATTCCATGAGTATTTAGCCTTGCTAGATACGGAATATCTCTGCAGGAGTCAACCACCCTTTCCTGTTTACTCGTGGGGGTAATATGAGTTTAACTGATATAATAAAACCATCAGAAGAAAACTCCTTTTAACAATCGTGAAGGCTTCCCTAACAAGGACATCTCTATTTCTTAAACCAGAGTGCTTAATAAGTGGAGACTTAAACTTATCAAAATTTGAGGGAAGTTTCCAAATGCGGACATCCCCATCTTATCTTTTTGGGAAAGGAGAGACGCTACTAAGGCAGCCCGCAAACGAGAAAGAAGGCTCATCAGGAAGCCTAAGGTACCGCAACCTAGCGGCCTGTGACTGCAACGGGGTTTCTAAAAGCTTCGAGGAGACCATCATTTGAGTCTGGTTTCAAACGTGGACGACCTATGAGAGCAACCTTTTCCAGTACCGGCAAACCGCCAACAAAATTTTTGTTTTCCTTTGGCAGGTTCTCCACAATGTTTTAGTCAGGGATTTTTGCTATTTTAATTTGTGCCCAAGAGAACCTATATAGAGGTTACTCTAATAAGCATACTATACAGTAGGTAGCCACAAGCAACGGTCTTCAAGGCTTCTCTAGGTTTTGTTCTAATCAAGTTAGTGCTGGTCAAAGACGGTCGTGAGACCCTGAGCAGATTTAACTCCTACAATTGAGCCAAGCTATTTTGGGTGCCCAGTCACAGTAGCATTAGCAGAAACTACGAATCTAATGCTTTAGCCAGAACGGCTTCTTAGAAGCATTTGGCTTGGATTTCTTAGGTCTATCGTAAGACAGGAGATTGATAACTGGGTTTGCTCCCAGTTTAAAATAAACTAGAACTTGCATCTAGAGCTGCTCCAGTCGAAGGTTATTGTTTAAGGAGTTTCACTGTGGCGTTTCAAACAACTCCTACGCTTATGTATTAAACACATCAGGATTGTGATAGGATTTCTGACTGGTCATGGTTCTTTTAGCAAACACTTAAGCACCATAAGCGTAGTCAACGGCTTCAAGTGCAGTTTCTGTAGGGAAAAAGAGAAATGTTTCTTCCATCTTCTCACGTATGCTCCAGACTAATGGTACTGAGACTCCAACACCCCAGCACCTTGTTTTCTGAGCCAGAGAATTTACAGGGTATCTCTATCAGCAGGGTACTAGTTTTTGGCCTACTTACTGGTTTGTATGATAAGAACCCCGTGAACTAGCGGTGGATGCACAATTAGGCTTGCGTGCTGCGACTTTCCGCACACCCAAAAGAAGAAAAAGAAGTTCAATGCACTATGATCCGAATATCCTAGAAAAAAAACAGAAAGAAAAATACTAAGTTATTTTTCACTGTAGGAAGCTCTTCTAGGACTAATCCCTCTAGATATATATCTAAAGGGGGAGGCCTGGATTGGCACACACAGAATGAAATAGACCGGTAACTGGGACACCAACCATGAACGGTGTGGACACAAACGAATACAGGAGGCATTCAAAGGCCAACCCATTCTAAAAATGGGCTCCGACTACACCCTCCCCCAATACTCGTTTGATAAACCATTCAGCGTTAGATACTCTCGCAATGACTGAGCCCAAGGAACCCCACCCTTCCTGTCAAAAGGGCTAGTCTGGTACGGATCCCGCACATCAGAAGGCACAGGGGCAGGAATACATGGCGTAAGACTAAAAGAGAACATCAGTGTAGTACCTCTAGGTACTAAAGCCACTGTATTCCAAGCTGAAATCTTTGCCATAATGCAATGTGTTCAGGAAAATGCAAAACGTGGGTACACTAAACAACACATAAGTATCCTGTCAGATAGCCACGCAGCCTTAAAAGCATTTGAATCACTTCGTACTAGTTCCAAACTAACGAGGGAATGTTTAAACCACCTGACACTTCTATCAGAGAGGAACACAGTTCAACTCATCTGTGTGCCAGGGCACACAGGTGTAGAGAGAAACGAAAAGGCGGACGCCCTTGCGAAAACTGGTGCATCTAGCCCGTTTATAGAACCGGAGCCTGTATTCGGTATACCCAGAAAAAGCATTCGAACGGCAATAGAAAAGTGGACCGTCACACAACACATTCTCGTAATTAGGACACCTTCCTCCAGACTAACAACTGATGTACTCCACTTAGGATGAACTCAGATCGAAGGTTGGTGGGACTTGTTACAGGACACTGCCACCTGAAAAAACACCTCCAAAAAATAGGTGTACACAGAGGAGACACACTCTGCAGACTATGTGAAGAAAAGGAGGAAACAGCCTTACACATAATCTTTGACTGTCCAGTGCTCTACCGCAAGAGACAGCAGCTTTTCGGGGGAGCTCCGAATGAACCAACCTTCACACACGAGCACCTTGTAAGAAACATCCTGCAACTCGTTGAGGGCACAGGACTACTTTAAACAAAGGATCGGGGGGGCACAAAAGACTACAGAGTCGAAGTGCAAATCGGGCTCATTAACCTAACTATAACCCCGCTTAAAATCAATCAATCAATCAATCACTGTAGGAAGGCCATTCCTGCAACTGTGATTTATTCCAAAACGAATTAAATGGTGCCATACGGCACACGCCAAAGCCATCTACTAGCTTAGATAGCCCTAGCTATAAAATGTTATAACACCGAAATCTTAAAAATGAAAGCTGTTAAATATTTACAATAAAATCTAGATAACTGAAGAATATCCAACAAAATGGCGAGAAGCAGCTGCGATCCGTATATTAAAAGAAAGCAAAGAATTCTCCCTTCCTTTAGGTTAGAGACCAATATCACTGATCAGTTGTTTAAACAAGGTAATGAAATATGTGGTAAACAAGCGGCTTGTAAAGCATGTGAAAAATTATAAAATGATTTCATCAAATCACGGAAACTTTCGAAATAACTACTCGGCTGATGATGCGCTAGTCTGCTGAGAAAATGCTATTTAAAATAAGTGCTCACAAAACTCAAGGTTTATTAATCACTACTATCGCCTCTTATTCGAGTTTATTGGCGAGATGTGGAGAAACGCAACAGCCGTTACTGACGTCACAAAATGTGCGATATGAGCGTGGCCGTGTACATATTTACCGTCCTTTTAAGCTATTTCATTTGCTTTCAAAGGGATTGTGTAGTGCGTGCTCTATCAGGAGTTTCTCAGGAAAGTTGAAATATGTGGAAAATGCATGGGAAAGTATATTTTTCTATAACATCTAGGCTTCCGGGTTGGAGCCGTGTCATCGGTGCATGAACTGCCTACGTTTCGTCCTCGGTTGCACGGGGCATCTTCAAGGCTGTGGTCACTTTGGGATCTGGAACACAACATTACAGTTACCAATCTTTTAACATTTTCATCAAGAGCCGCTCCAAATTCGCAATGTGACGCAAGGCTGCAAATACGTCCTGCCCACTCGTTTGACGATTCACTTAATTTTATATATTAAGTTTATAAGCTTCTTTGCTTAAACAGTTTTAAAAAATTGCACGACGAACAGCAAGTGTGGTAATATCATTTGCAATGAAATAATTTTCCAAACGCGACCTAAAAATTTCCCAATTACTGTTCTCGGGGTCAAATTCTCGCAGGTGTCCCAAAACCGGCTAACTTTGCTTAACTTTTAAAAACTCTTTCTTCTTATTGTGGCATATCCGTTACCGGATGCTCGTAATTCTTACTTTATTAACGGCCCCACGAAAAATACCCGTTGCTGTGATATTGAACCATTTCTTTAAGTTTTGAGAACCCCTCCTTCCGAACAATTTTTCTTTGGAGAATTAGCTGTAGTAGTCCATATCTTTAATTGTTTCTCATGATGTGTCTTAAATATTCCAGTTTGCGTATCTTTATATTTTTTAGGATTTCTGTTTCTTTGGTGAATCGATCTAAGACATTTCTGTTGGTTACATACGCAGTCCAGCTAGTTTTTAATATGCGGCGGTCAGTGATTGGAACATTACTTTTTAAAAGTAATGCATTACAATTACTCGTTATTTAGCCAAAAAAAGAATGCATTCTCATTACTAATTACTTTACGTGGAAGGTAATGCATTACAATTACTAATTACCGAAAAAAGTAATGCATTATTTTAAACATTACTTTTGTCGTTATTAAATACTACTAATAATGACACCACACAAAACACAAAAAAAAAATGTATTCTACACATTCCGTGTTTAAATTTAACAACAATTGCGTTTCAAAATTGTTATCTGCTAGAGCGTGACGTTTCGTTTTAAAAACGTCTGCTGCCACAAAAGCAAAATTAATCAACATCCAATTAAGCTTTCCTAAAATGTTACAATTGGCAAAATGTATGAGTAGGTATTAGGTATAGCTACAAATTTGGAATTAATAATAAGTAAATATCTGTAACATTCAAATAATAGGGTAGTTTTATACTAGGTACTTAATACTTACCACAAGATGTTTTCTTAAATTAGACGATGCTAATATGTTGCAGGAAAGTATTTTAATTTTTGGAACACGAACTATGTACCTCGTTCTCAACCAAGCAACAAATTTCCTATGAAACCTTACTTAACATTCCTTCACTCATTGCTGTAGGTATTACACATTATTCTAGGAAAATAAGGATTTTGTTGGTCCCAGGTTTACCCGGATTTGTCATGTCATGACTCATGAATGATATTCTGAATATCCTGATTATTTATTCTGTTGAATATGAAAGTAATGACAAAAGTAATGTATTTTTTCATCACATTACCAAAAAAAGGTAATGCATTCAAATTACTAATTACTCATCAAAAAAAGTAATGCATTACATTCCTTATTACCGAAAAAAGTAATTTAATTACAGTAATGCATTACTTGTAATTCATTACTTCCAACCACTGGCGGCGGTATAGCCACATTTCAAATGATTCTATTCTCTTACATATTGCCTCAGTTAGTCCATGATTCAACACCATATAATAATACCGGAAAAACATAGCTACAGAGTAAGCGTACTTTCATTTTTAAGTTTAACTCATGACTTGTGAACAAGATCTTCATCTTTTTAAATGCTGATCTAACGTGTTCAATTCTGCACTTGATTTCCAGGAAATTATCCTATTGGTCATTTATTACAGTGCCGAGGTATGTATGTTTGCTTACTTTTTCTACTTGTTTGTTTTTTACTATTAGTTGACCGGGTTGTACTGCATTTGTACTAATTATCATATATTTAGTTTTCTTTATGTTTAAACTTGAACCATAATTTTCACTTGTTTCTGTTACCTTTGTCATTAATTGTTGTAAACCTTCGAAGCTATCTGCAAACCCTATTGCATCGTCTGCGTATCTTATGTTGTTTAATCGCTCTCCGTTAACTAATATTCCCGCGTCTTCTTTATCTAAAGCTTCTGTGAATATTTGCTCAGAGTATACATCAAAAAGTAAGGGCGAAAGGATACACCCTTGTCTTACTTCTCGTTGAATGCTTATATCTTCGGATTCCTGTCTTTCAATACGCATGTTAGCTATTTGGTTCCAGTATAGATTAATTATAATTTTTGTTGAACTTTATTAAACCCTTTTTCATAATCGATAAAACAGGAGTATATTTCGTAGTTCATATCTCTACATCTTTGGAACAATACCTACCTGTACACTACATAACGCTTCCCTTGTGCCTACAGCGCTTCTAAATCCAAATTGGGTTCTTTCTATGTGCTCTTCGAATCTTTTTTAAATATCTTGTTGAATATTTCAGTTAGCCATTTGAGTTCATTAACCATTTTCAGAAACTACGCATGAAAATTGTCCGGCCCTGGCGCTTTTCCGTCTAATTTGACAGCTTACCGAGTTTCCTCTTCCGTAATACATGGACTTGTTTTAGGTATAATGGTTGGAGGTTGAGGTCTTTCGTCATCAAATAATTTTGTTATATAGTTTTGCCAAGTCTTCATTTTTGTTTCTTTATTTACTATAATGATGCCGATGTCATCTGATAGGCACAGTATGTGGTCTTTACAGCCCAGCAGCCTTTTTAACCTTCTTGTGCATGTTAAACAGATCATGCTTATTTTTCAATGTTTCAAGTTCTTCACACTTCTCTTTCATAAATTTTTCTTTGGCTTTCTTATTTCTTTTTTGATTTCTTTTTAAATGCTTTTATATTTAATTTCATTCTTATCTTTATATTTTCTTTTTTCTCCTATTTACATAAGGATTTCTTTTGTCATCCAGAGTTTGTTCTTTCTATCTTGACATTTTAGGTGTTCCTCACTGATATCATTAACTATAGTTTGCTATTTGAGTTATTTTTCTACCTGGTTTGTATTTCCAATATTTCTAAGGTTATTTCTAAGTTTACCCTGTATTTCTTCCCTTATCGTTTCTTCTTTTAAAAGTCTTACGTGCACTGTGTTTGTTGTGGCTTTTACCTTTAGTTTTTTTAGCTTTACTCTAAAGTGTACCTACTAATGGATTGTGGTCAGATGACACGTCTGCACCCGGATATGTTTTGACCGAAGTTATACTATTTTGATATTTTTTGTTGATTAAAATATAATCTATTTGATTTCTTACTATGTTACCTGGCTCGCCTCTTGGTGATCGCTACATGTACAGTCGTCTAGGTGGTAGTTTAAAGAACGTATTTGCAATAGCAAGTCTTTCCTCTCTACAGAAACTATGTAGACGATTTCATCTCTCATTTCTCACTCTCAGCCCAAAAGGACCCACGAATTCCCCATCTTTTCCTTCTCTTATTTTGGAGTCAAGGTTTCCCATAATTAGGTTGAAATCATTTTGAGGAAATTGCTTTATCACCGACGTCAATAAATTAAAGAATTCTTCCAACTTTGCATCACTCCTCTCAACGGTGGGGGCGTATACTTGTACGATGTTTATGTCTACTGGATTAGCTTGTATGGCTATTATCTTTTCTGATACTGGTATATAGTTGGTAATACTTTTGGCAATATTTTTGGTGACAATAATTCCTACCGCCATATTCATGTTTTCCACCATCATCTCCGAAGTAGTATATTTGATGTTCGTCTATATTGCATTGTCCTGTTCCTGGCCACTTTATTTCGCTTATGCCCATTATTCCTATGTTCAGTCTGTCAATTTCTTAAATAGTATTATGTATTTTCCCTGCTTGATACATCGAACGCACATTCCATGTGCAAATCTTTACATTTTTATTTGTACTTACATTCACATTTACATTTAGCCCGGGGGTTCTTCGCAGCTTCTAAGGTCTGCCGGGAACTAAGGCCCATTGAATTAGTTGTGCTTGCCGTAATAATTATACTAAGGACATTAAATAAGTTAATGAAAATAATGAGGTGGTTTCCCGTTGCCTTCCGCATCGCAGTGTCACAGCCGGTTTCATCTATATTCGATAGTTGTTTTTGACTATCTAGTATTAAGCTGTACCGAAGCCGTTCTTCTCCACCTTAATCTAGTACTGACATTGCTGATACCCGATGCCAGCTAGTTTTGGTCCGCTTGGGGTATTTTATTGCCCTGGTACCCACCATATCTGGTAAGCATTCCCCGATCCGCCACCTGAGGAGGCAGCCAATGGGGGACAAGCAACCCCACACGGGGTTTGAAGACTAGTCCGGCATTTTGTCTTAACTCACACGTGCCACATGTTTTACAAAAATATTATTATTCGTACTAAACTATACACGCTCGTTCAATAGACAAAGAATCCTCGTCGCAACGTTTGTTATGTATTAGGGTTAGGGTCTTAAACTGAATATTAAAGTACACCACGAATTAGCTTTATTCAACCACAACTAAATAACAACTGTTTTCTTCCAAAAGACATTGCCCTGTGTAACTTTTTATACCTGCGCAATGCATCCAATACATCACAGTCTACTCCCACCTTTCAAAGCTCAGCAAAACCTGGCCATCCGTTAGGGAGATAAACTTTATACCTAAACAAACAAACGTATATGTCCACCTAGCGACTCATATACAGACCTTTTTTGAAATAGTTTTAGTTCAACTTGTAACAAGTTAGTTGAAGCACAACAATTTTAAAAATTATTATAATTTAATTTGTTGTATTAATTTCCCAAAAACGGTGGCGCTACAAGTGAAGAGTGACTCGTCGAATGTCCGCGCCAAAGCTCCCTTTTTCAAACACGTTTCAATGTATCCTCCCATCCAGGTTCTCGAGTATAAAGCCAAGATGTTTTCCCAGAAAACTTCACTTCTACTTTCAGTCTTACGTTTCAAGTCTAATACTTCTTATCGTTTATTTTTATTTTAATTATTTTTTCCATCAACGACACCTTCAATTGAACTTATTAAATCAAACCGTTTATTTATCTAAATTCTATTTTATTTTAACTATTTTTTCCGTCAACGACGGAGCACTGACAGTTGAGCATATTCATTGAAACCGTTTATGTACCCGCATTTTATTTTGTTTTTAACTATAATATAAACCAATTTTTACCTAACCAGTCAGTCAATTAAAGTATACAATTTTATATATTTTCCCAGTATAAACCACCGAAGCTTTTCACGGAACTTTAGAATGAGCTCAAACCACAAACCATGAAAACGACGTATTCTATTCTCATGCTAAAATCCAAATTTTACTCCAGCAACACAACCATCAATTTTCGTATTCGCAACTCCAACAAAATCACTTCCCGCAATATACACATCAAAGATAACATGGTCGACCTAATTTTACACCTGCAACACAATCAAATTCAAATCAACCTTTGCATAGTTTTCTAGTTACCGAAAACCCTTCGGTAAGTCTGACCAAAATGTGTTTGCACCAAAGAAAATTTACCAGCATTCCAACAAACCAAAATCCATGCAATCTTCAACTGTAAAAATGCCTAGCTTCTCAACAAGTAGGAAATTTCAGACAAAGGTCTTTTAACCAAAATTTTTATAATTAAAGCAACTTTTAATCAAGAAATAGTCTCCGTTTTCCAAATTATTTCACGGGTAACGGCGAACGCCCGTACTTTGTATTCGAAGAATTATACAATCTGATCACAGACCCCAACGGGAATTATAAGACTCATACGATAATTATTCCGTTCAAACGGATAATTTAGAATACCCAAAATTGTACAATTAAAAATCTAATCAAGATTAATAATACAAACACTGTCACTGCAGTCTCGGAAAAGGTAACAAAAAAAAAGAAAAGGTCGGTGTTGGTTTATTCCTCGTTCATTTCGCCGGTATAGGTCTTTCGGACTTTGTATCGAAGTCTTAAGCCTTTCTTTAGCCGAGAACGGATGGTAAGGATGGGTCAAAGCAAGAAATTTGGATAACGGAGGATTTGGAAGGATCTTTGCGGATAGTACTGTTCCAGTATTCACCTTTTGAATCAGGAAAACTAGGAGGACTTGAGCTAAAACAGTCAGTTAGGCCGGGAGTTAAAACTCAGGCTTCTCAAATAAGAAGTGTACGCCTTATCCGCGGAGCCACCTCTCTCGGTCGGAAGAAATGACGCAATAGAAAAATTCCCTATTAATCCTAAATTTTATCTACTATTTATTATCATTACCCGAACTAACAAAAAATTTGTATTTCATACCTAATCATCAAAAGCTAAAACTCCGTTTAGCACCACAATTTCGAAATTACGACCTCTCACGGAACCTTTAAGCATAACTTAGTCGCCGACATTCCTTTACCCACACTTTTGCATAAATCAGGCAATCACCAAGTTTATTTCTACAATTATAATGCCAAATACAAAGACCATATAGAATCAGAATTATTAGCCGCACTTCCTGTCAATATTGACTACAGACAGATATATATCCAGACTGACAACCCCACTCACAGCCCGTTTGTTTTTGTAAAGAAATAACTTAACCTGCCGCTTACGCTCAAAACAAAGTGTCCTGAAATTTTCGCGTACCTAATGTACTTAAAGGCCAAAGTAAATAAAAGTGGCGTTTTGTTTTCTTCCATCAGTTCATGGAATACTAAATTTTTTCAAAATAAATTAAATGACGTGGTCTTTCCATGGCACTCTTATGAAATTTTTATTTTCTGTAATAAAATGCTCAAAACTTAAACAAAATGCAAAGTGTGGCACATTGTTGAAATCAGAATCAAAAACTCTATTCAAATATGAAAAAATTTAAAATGCCGATCAGAAGAAAAAAAAAAGTTGACGGTCGAAAATGGTAACAGTTATACCAAATCTGATCTAAAATTTAAATTCAGCATGAAAAGGTGTCCTAATAATGCGTGAACTAGAAATACGAAATATAAATGACAAACGAGTTATGGCCGAAAACAAAAAATCCAGAATTTCAGTTTTTTCAGTTTATTTAGAAACTAATTTCCTTTCAGATTATTAGTGGGCATACAATTCCACAACTTTTCTCTAATTTAACCATCGTTGTATCTCTTCAAATAAGCGAGATCCCCATAGTTAACACGCAATTTGATACATCCTGTAGAAAATATATCTGACATCTGATTTCTAAAATTGCCAATTGTCATATGATTTAAGATCTTGCAAAAACCCTATATGGAGGTTAATAAAAGCGTGGCATTAGCACAATATGCAAGGGCTTTGTTGCTTTTCCGTAGTAATGATTAAAATGTATGTGGAAATTAATTCCGCATTAACTATTTCAAGGCTGCGTAACGTTTTAGTATTGCTGCTGGAGTTGTACAAGTAATTATTAAAAGGACAATTTTTTTATTGTTTGCTAAGTATTGCAACGCGGAAGTTCACATATAACATATCATTTTGTAGAACGTTTTAGTTTGAAGTAAGTTTCTGTAATTGATACTTGAAACAAGAAGTATTTTAATTTAAATACAAGTTTGGTGTAAAATTGTTGTATAATAATTAGTGTTCTCTTTATTGAATGGTCTAAAATTCGTACCAAGTAGCATATACTTAAGTAAAATTGAGAGAAAGTGAAACACAGGCCTTATCTTGGATTCATTTGTCACACAAACATCAAATGGTTAACATCCATAAGTCATTATTGCTTTAATACTGCAAGTGACGCCGGGCTATTTATAAGGATTGTGTTGGTTTTCATCAGATTTTACTTCCTTCCGTATAAAATGTTGTGTATATTACTATTAAACATTTTACCTGTATGGCTTGTTAGTGGCAGTGCTCCTAATACCGTGCGTAAGTATTATAAAGTTTATTATCTAATATTTGCTTATTTATTTGATTTAATAACTAATATTTTTATTATAAATATATAAGTAAAACTGAAAGTTATAATTAATAATTTTATTAACTAAACTAAACTAACCGAAACTGTACCATCGCATATATCACCACCAAATCATGTAGATATTTTTCAAGATATTTTTTATGTCTTGTAATAAACTTTGTTTATTAATTTATGCATGTGCTTTCTCTTTAAAATAATAAGTATCATTATCAATGCACTTGCACCGTGAAGTTATATTAAAAATAAACATTAGAAAGTCTTCAGGGGCCACTGACATCATTTAATACTCACTTGTACTGTATTATATAAGAGAACACTCTAAATGAATTTCTTGTCGAACAAGAAAATGACTAAAGTAGGTTACATGGAAGTTTTTGGTTACGCACATAGCGCTAAATTGCATGTTATTTGCATACACAAATTTCGGGCAAAATAATAAGTAGAACAACTTTGAACTTTTTCTTGATACGCTTGCTATTAATAAGTGAAAGGTATAAGTAACTTCTTGTCTAGTAAGTAAAGCCTTTACATTTTAAGCGATATTGAGTATCTACGATTTCCTGTTGTGTTAAATAACTCAAATAAGCTACAACCGAAAAAAGCTGTAAATTCTGTAAAGATATAAAAATTTCAACAAAGGGAAGTATTTGATTCACGCAAATATTTGTTCTGGAACTCCAGAAACCCAAAAACGTTTTTTAAATTTCTGTGTGTGGGTGTGTATGTGTATGTAGCGCCTCATGTCTACCGAACGGATGGCCCGATTTTGGTATGCTTTAGAATATTATCTCTATATTACAAAGCAAATAGAAATCGGTCTATCCATTCGGAAGAGGTATCTCAAAAGTTCTTAAAAAATCTGAAACCGGAAGCGGTGATACGTGTTTTTCTGGTAGAATTTTTCTGAAATTTAATTTTCTAAAACCGGAATCTCATCTCACCTTAGGACAAATCTAAAGTTGTTTTTCTAACTTTCTGGCTTCAGAATAGAGGCTGCTTTGATTGTTTGAAAATTTTAACGGTTATTACTCAAAAACGAGCTGGCAGATCGGAATCAAATTTGGTATTGTAGTTGTTCTCGAATTACAAAATGATACTAAGCGCGAGAATTTTAAAAACATGAAAATTTTTAAGTTAAATTATTCTAAAATTTTAGAAATTATCAAAAAAAAATATTGCCTAAAAACTGGTCACATATTTATTAATTAAATTTTGTAGTTTCGTAGAGCTATGAATGAGCTTTAATTTGGTATGTGTCCCAGTGCGTAATTATTTCTGACGCTTTCTATGAATATTTAAAAATCAAATATTTGTGCCTTTTTATTTAACAAACAGGAGACGATGAAAAATTTCTGTTTATGCTAAATTGATCACGAGTGCTAGTAGCTACGATTCGCTTCGCAAAGAATCATTTTTTTCTCATATAAAACGTAATAATTTTAGGTTGTAAATACAACAAAACATGCCAATAAGTTCGCGTTAACCCAGAGGTCGGCTGTACGTAATGTGGACCGATCGCATTTTTACGTTTCCTTCCCCATTAGAACATAATGTGCGCTAATCTCATAGGAAACAGATTGCGATGATTCGGGTCAGTTTTCTACCTACATGCGACAAACCAAAATGCTATTAATCTGCTTTATATACAAGGTGGGTCAAAACTAGAGAAACAACGATTTTCTGCAGTTACTGTTGGTTTTAGAAAACGATTGTTATAAATAAGAGTTATTCATCAAATTATTATCTACAGAGTGGCTATGAAAACCCCGGCCACTTTTCTTGCGGCGGTCAAGAGATGGCGCTTTTGCCAGAATTTGAATTTAATTTTTCTTTACTAAAGCGCCATCTCTTGACCGCCGCAAGAAAAGCGGCCAGGGTTTTCCCAGCCACTCTGTATATCTTGACGTATACAATTTTTCTGTTCACTGTTTTACGTTTTTCTATACTTTGAGTATAGGGAATTGATGGTTTCATGAAAATTTTTGAAAACGAGATTTGGACGGAAATACATGGGTTGGACCTCTGGGCACCCAAAAATGTTTTTGAAAGATTGTTTGTCTGTGAGTATGTGGCTGTTTGGTGCATCATAACTATCGAACGAATGGTCAGATTTCGAGTTTTGGATTCTGGGGCGATATCAAAACTTCACCGACAAAATAAACTTAAGAAAAACATCGAAACCGAAAGCGGAAGTTAGACATGTTTCTTTGGTAACATTTTTTTCCCGAACCAAGTTTTATAAATTTGAAAACGGCGTCTCATGGAAATCTTTAGGGCTAATCCAACGTGTTTTTCCGAACTTTCTAGCTTTAAAGCGGCGGCTGCTACGAATTTTTGGATATTTTTAATTTAGCGCTTTATTACTCAAAACCAGGTTGACAGATCGCGTTGAAATATTAGATGGTAATAGCTCTATAAAGACACAATGTTATTGTTATTGCACAAAAAATTTCGGAAAGTTAAACGCTATAAAGTGAAAAAAATTTCGAAAACTTCGTAATGTTTCAAAATAATACTGCTTAAAAACTAGCCACGATTTTCTTCTAATTTTATAAGCACATTGAGCTAAAGATGAGGTACAATTTGGTTTGTTTCAGCTCGTAAATTTCACTCAGACGCCTTGTAAGAATTTTTGAAAATTTGAGTTTCAATGCCTATTTACTCAAAAATGAGTTATAAGATCGGATGAAATGTGATGTTAAAAATGCCTTAAGAGTACACAATGTTACAAGTTACTATAAGTTTTGTAACTACTAAAACTGCGAAGTGAAAAAATGTTAAAATTTTGACTTTTTCAAAATCATACTGCTCAAAGCTGGCCACACCTGAAGCTTATGAAGCTATGGATTAGCTACAAGTAAAAAGTAAAAATTTTTGGTTAGATACATATAACTTACTATCTAACCAAAAACTTTACAGCTGTCAACATTTAACAATTGGCGTAATATTAAGTATTGCCAACTTTAACACTTCGGTCATGGCCTGCTCTGAAAGATGTTTTTTACGATCACCCGGTATATTCAAAATGTTGATAACTATCAAAAATAATGCTTTTTAATTTCATAAAACTTTTCTATTACTTTTAAGCGTGTACTTTTCTCTCTTTTGCTTAAGTAGTTTTATGTTATAGTAAGCGACATATATATACGAATCATTTTTTGGCAAACATCGAAAGTCAATTTACCTTTGCTTTTGTTAACGTTTTCGCCCTAAGAAAATACTATGAGTCACTACCGACTTAGCTGATTATGTTAGGGGTATACAGTACCCCTTGGAAGTAAGATGCAATTAAGAAATATTTATAAAATACCCTAGATGCCGCACTGCTGCACTATAAAGACACAGAATATACCGAGTGATCATTTAAATTTCAGCTCTAGTTACTTATGGAAATTTAAGTAATGGCTTTGATTAATTCATACAAACAAAATTAATTGAAATGTCAAATTTATGAACTGTCAGTAGTGAACATTAATTATGTTAGTATTTTTATTAAGAATGGTTTATACTACAGCACAAAGAGCTTTTATTGTTGAGACATACTTTTGTACATGTAAAATAGTCAATGGCGAAAGCAATTTTCAATTCTGGAATGTATGGCAGCATTTCACGAGAGAGTTCCCAAAGTTCCCATTCAGGGAAAATGGTTGTGTAACAAGAACAGAAGGTAGTGGTCGACGTAGAATGAGAACCGCTGAAAATATTACCAATATCCAAGAAATAATTACAAACGTACTATGACATCAATCCGTAGGTTAACACAGCAAACAGACCTCTCCAATTGTTTGTGTGAATTGATCAAAGTCATGACTTAAATTTCCATAGTTAATTAGCTGAAATTTAAATGATCACTCGGTATACCGCACTGCTATATGTCTATATAACATGCGTTCAAAAAATAAAAGCTTCGAGAGGGCTTTGTGTGCCCGATTTTCAGCAGGAATGCGGCATTCAAAAACTTTTACCTGTAGCAATTACACAAACGTATTTTTGATTTTATTTAAAAACATATTATTTCATACATCTTGGTTAAAATCGCGAGACCACAGAGGTCGAAAGATTTTACTTAATGCCAGTTTTTGAATTAAATTACCCGAAGACAACCAAATCTGAGTTGCTAATATGAATATTAACCCACAAGAAATAAAATTGAAGAAGAAATCAATGAAGCGACAGAATTATCGACAAATTTTTAATTCGCTTGTGGAACAGCTAATGGCAGCCGTTTATTTTCATGTTCTTGACGAATTAGACCTTGACTGGCCGCGATTATCTTTTTTTAGGAAGCTCCGGTGCTATCGGTGGTGTATAGCCCTAGCAAAACGTCAACAAAACTTTTTATTTTTGCATTTAATAATTAAATAACTTGTTTGTACGATAGTACATAACAACTAATTATAATAAATAATAAAGTAATTTTGTGTTCAAGGAATATTCTAAAAAATACCACTCGTGAATTAAAAATTATCTACAATTCTGTCTTTCATTGATGAACTCAATTGTGTTGATGCACGGTAATATCACTCGTCTTTCGGATTCGTGATATTGCCTAGTAACAACACAATTTCGTTTTCAACAAAGCGACAGAAATTTTTTTGTGCTGATACTACTTGAATAATAACTAACTTCTGTTTTCAAAAGCTTTTACTTGATCTGTCACCCAGGGAAGATGCCAATTTGACAAAATTTTAATTGCATTATACATTATGCGGCGTGACAAGGCAATTTAACATGTAAAAACTAAATTAGTTGTATATTACGTCCATAGAAGAACTTTAATGCTTGCAGTAATCTTAAATAAAGATATAACATTTTTTACAAGTTTTGTTTTTTACATTCAATACAAATACTACTTTTAATAAATTATTTATAATATTTCTTATTATTTTATAATTATTAATAGTAAGCACGCCCGTAGTGCATTGATAGTATCGGTTGCGAAATAAAACCTCAAAATGTCTCGGCAACGCTCAGGTAGAGGATGAGGTCTGCTTTTTTTATTTGTGATTGTAAAAAGATAATCAGTTTTGTATTATTTCGTTTAAAATCAATAATTCTTTTTTTTAATGCTACATCACTCTAGTATCTAACGAACCGCAGGTTAACAAAACTAATCAGGTGAAACATAAACTTTTTAGGTAGGTACATTAACTGAAGCCCATAAATTAAACTGCTCTTTTACATAATAACTGAAAGTAAACATTTAATTTGAGTTTAACACCAAAATGATTTAAATTCTACTTAATATTAAAAACAGTGTTTCACCAGAGACACTTCGTTAAACTGCGGTTTGTTAGAAGAAAATTGGAATTAAGTAGCATTAAAAACAAGAATTATTAATTTTAACAAAATAATATAAACTTGATTGTCTATTTACAATAAAACAGAATTTAAAAAAGCAGACCTACTCAAGGTTTAAACTCATAATTTCTTGTTTAGAAAGCACAATCTCTACCTGTTCTTATTAAAATAATTTATTTGTTATTTAAATCATTTATTTAAAGCATTATTTGTATTACATTATCAACTCAATTGCTATCAGGTAATGTAAAAAATGTTATCGCGCTATTTAAGACGACTTAAAATTTTTCTAGAGACATAATATACAATTAATTCAGTTTTTACATGTTAAACTGCCATGTCCCATCTCAGTTGAAATTTGATGTCAAGTTGTAATAGTACACATTGAGACACTGCTATCTCTTTCACGCTGTTAGTTTGAAACAAAAACTTGATCAACAAAATCGTATCGAATTTTACTTTAGACAAAAATAAATTTCAAAATGCCAATGTCAGATTTGAAACGTCTTCTAAGTTCTAAATTAGTTTTTCATTGTACAGATATTCTTGAAGTGCCATACCCTACAGAGCGTTATAGCGAGAAGGTCAAAGTCAGATTTTTAAACGACTTGCTGTCGTAACCTTTGAGCACCATTTTACTAGGGAAATTCGGGGTAAACTGTGTAGTTTCCCGTTGTTTTCACAGTTTCTAGGCGAATCGATGCTTAACTTTGAGTACCGTTTGACCGGCACTCGCAGCGCAGCTCCCTGCTAGACAGCTGACTCATTGCGTAGAACTTATTTATCAAGGTGCCTGATGTCACTTTCAATTTTCTCTGATATATACACACGATAAACGTGTGTAACCACAAATTTAGTGATATTGAGCATGTCTCAATCCATACATTTAGAAAAGCTCAAAGGGTATTTTTCTCCGGTTCCTCAAGCTGCTACCGCTTCACCAATTTGGTCCATTTTCTTTTCAATGAAAGGTTTCTATCCTCAGACGGAACAGGAAACATTTTTATATTATTATTCTACGTCGATTTTTCAATAATAATTATTTTAATTTATATATGAACGTCTGCTAAACGCGCTTTACTTGAGGCGACATCTACACCAACGCCGCGTCTCCTCATGGAACTAATGCATCACGTGACTTAGCATTTAGCCGGCTCAGTCAACGCTCAGTCTGTCAGTGCATTGTGCGCTGGGGTAACACTAGTAGATATTATTACAACTGTATGTACAGGGTTTTCTAGGAAAGATAAACTACATGCAAAATACATAGAAAATTATATTTTTCTAGGATTTATGTTCCCAGGATACTTTGGCTAAGAAATTAAACTGTGTTATTGTTATTAGTGCCGTTTAGTCAAACAATAACAGTTTTTCCATTTAAAATTAAGCAAAAATCTAAACAGATATTAATAAAGTCAAGACGTGCCTTTTTAATCCAAGAGTAAGAATAATGCTTTCATACAGAAAATCCGGGTTCTTGTCCTCGGTAGCACAAAAAAAAAAAAAATAATTTTATTATTCGATTTTACACCAGTTTTACATTAAACAAGTAAAAAGAACACGATTTGTAAAGTAATATGTAGTTTTAATACATCAGGTAACGAAATAATTAAATTGATACCTATTTTATTATTATATATATATTTTTCAAACGTCATAATAATAATATAATTACACATTAAAATTTCAGTTGTAAGAGGATAAAAACAGCTCAAAAATTAAATAAAAATAACAAACAAAATTTTTAAACAGTTGGTCTTACCCAGGATTAGAACTTGGGTTATCTGCATGAAAAACAGCTGCTTTAGGCATGTAGCTAAAGATACATTACAAAGCATTATTGTTACTCTCGGATTAAAAAAACACGTCCTGAATTTATTAATATTTATTTAGATTTTTGCTTAATTTTATATGTAAAAAGTATTAGTTCTTGACTAAACGGCTAATAATAATAATACAGTTTAAATTCTTACCCAAAGTATCCCAGAGATATATAATCTGGAAAAATACAAATTTTCATGCATTTAGCATGTATATAAAAATTGTAACTTTACTGTGTTGAAGTCCATATTTAGTGATTATAAGTACATAAAATACTTTATTACTTCAACAACATTTATTTTGAAATATTGTTGAAGTAATAAAGTATTTTATGTACCTATAATCAATTTTGCATATAGTTTAACTTTCCTGGGAAACCCTGTATATGTAATTAAAGAAGAAGCCTAAAGCAGAACACTTTGTAGACGTTACAGTCAAAGTAATTTATGCAAATAATATATAGTTTTAGTTTTGTCAATAAAGATAGTAAAATCTCTTCAGAAATATTAATTATATGATTATATTATAAAGTTAAAATGTCCAAAGTTATCGACACTGTAGAAGTATGTCGCATTCACACCGTATCAAAGAGTATAGATCCTGGTACTTTCTCTCCTTGGAAGCTATGGTGGCTCAACTAGAAACTAAGTCAAGGAATAAGTTGCATAATAACCCACACGGTTCCACTTTAGCTCGAGTTTCCAGGACTCTGCTCATATGCTATGCTGATGCCACACACGTGACCTAATTGGACCATTGTGCGTCCACCGCTCTTTCATGGTACATCTTTATACAACTCAGCACCAGTGGCGGTTTCTCCATTGGGTCAAATGGTCATTGACCTCCCAATGAAATAAGAAAAAATAAATAATTACTTTTTGTTTGAGTACATAACATATTATACACTATAATATTTAAAAAAATACTTTATAGTTAATTTTTGTATGAGATTTCTATGCAAGAACGTTTATTAAAGAGCTGCCGCAGGATCCGAAGACGTTTGAATGTTTGAGTATTTCGCGCGCATTAACCAATCTATGCGAGGATCATTTGGCTGTTAGTCCCCAATTCAGCTATACGCCACCGAATAAAGCCGCCGGCTTTAAAGTCCTTTAAATGAAGAAGTGTGAAATAGAAAGCTCATTGCGGTAAAATTCATATTACACAAGCTAAAAGCGGATATAAGTATCTGCGTATTAAAGACTTCAGGGTCACGAACCCACAACTTCCGAGAATTATGCTTTCAGCTGTCCGTGATAAGCGCATGCCAATAGCCAACTAATTAGCGGAATTCGCACGTACACGACGTAGTAATGTGAAAACAGGTGTTGGTTGTCTATCACAATTTAGTGGTGTTGTACGATGTCAGTGCAAAATAATTTTGGATTGTGAATGCCATGTATGAAAATGCTTTCACTTGTTTCCACTGTCTACTATTTTGTGATAATTTCATGTGTGATATTGACCGCAAATATTTAAAAACTAAAATTCAAACACATTTCATATCGGTAAACCACATGAAAAATTTTGTGCATTTTGACACACTGGCAACGTGGGTATCAATTTACAATAATTTTATTAGAAAGTGCTTATCGAAAGTCTATTAAGGACTTCAATGAAAATGTTGGTAAAAATAGATCATTTTGCCAACGTAAAAGATGGGTTTGAAATATAAGGCTACCCAAAACTTGGTCAAGAACAAATTTTTTCCAAAAAAATACTTTAAAATGCCTCCCAGTACACCACACCACGAGCCGCCACTGCTCAGTACTCTGATTTAAGACCAATACGCTGCTGATAGAGATATCTCGCAGTAACCGTGGGCCTCGAAACGGGGTTGCCGAGGTATTTAAGCTTCAGTTTCAATTGTCTGAGGCAATGGGTAAGAAGATGAAGGACCGATTCCTTCTGTTCTCCACAAAAACCTACAGTTGGAGTCGTTGATTACTGTGTCGATGTGTTTCTTGAAAACACCATGACCAGTCAAAAATTCCATCTCGATCCGAATGTGTTTGTACTCGTAGGAGCTGTTTGGAACGCCTCAGTAAGAGTTGTTGAATAAGCTTTGACTGGTGCAGTTCTAGATGCAAGCTGTAGCTGATTTTAAAATAAGAAAGTGTCTCGTTTTCAATTCTTTGCCTTGTGGTCGTCCTGGAAATTACAAAAGCCAGCTCTGGGCCGAGAAGGGGCTTCTGTGAGCTCCTCCTGGTCAAGACATCAGTTTTCTCGTTTCTACTAATGTTACTGCCTCCAGGCGCCCAAACCAGCCTGACCCAATTACGTGAGCTAAACCTGCTTAGGGCCGTATAACGCCTTGAAGGCAGCTTGGCTATTGGTAGTTATAGATATGCTTGTTAGAGTAACTCTTTTGAAAGATCTTCTGAACACAGGCTAGGAATGTAAACCTTCTTGTAAATACAGAACCCATTCCGGAAACGAGCGGGGACGTTGCTACAAGCTAAAAGCGGCAGGGGTTGTCCAGCATGCCGCCTTTTCGTCATGCATTGCACAAAGAAACGGCTCAACTATCAAAACCTACAGAAACAAGCTTCTTGTTTCAAGCTTTGGCCATTAGAGAGCATTCAAATGGGAATTTTTGGACTATGACGCGTCATATTATATGGACAGCGAACGTATTGACGACTAACGTAGTAAATGAAGCCCTAAAGAAACTAAAAAATCCCAACGGCCCCGCCAAGGTAAGAGGGAAAAGACCTAAGTGTGAAATTAACAAAATTTTTTCAGCTGATATAGAACAGGCGCGCTATACCAAAAAACTGAAAATTGACCATAACAATACTCATATTTGAGAAAGGAGACAAACAGAATCCCAAGAACTGTAAAGACGATTACATTGCTTAGTTTAGTTATGCTATTTACTAATTTAATGAAATTTAGTATTGTCGACAACAGAACCGCAAATGAAAGACATTAGGGAATCTAAATAGTATATCTTACAATACGCAATATATTTCATTGTGCGTCAAATGGCCGAAAATTCACGAAAACAACCTGTATATTATCTGTTCTTATCGATTTTGCCAAAGCTTTTGATTGAAGTTAAACGTCGTGGTAGCAATTCTCAAGAAAATCAGATACCCATGGATAATTACATCCATAATTCGTATTAATGAAATATTATTAAATTAAACATTAAGACTAGAATACGGATTGACAAATGACAATCACTTAATTGAAGCAATAAGCATAACAACTAAGCCCGCTGGTGTTTAATGTAACCATGAACAAAATCATAGAAAACATGAAACACAAGAGCAATAGATATACACTGAGGAACCGAGAAATTAAAATAATTTGTTACTCTTGACACCATGGTAGTATTGTAACATTTTCCATAGTTTGCTTGGGTATATTATCTTATTTGCTTCATACAGAATACAATACGAAACCTGCTGGCTGTAAACAGCTTAACAGTTTAACAGTTTCTCATAAATTTCTTCATAAATCCTTTCAGGTCTACAAGATATCACATTATTAAATTTATAATGGCTTTAGCAACGATATCTTCTTCTATTTCATCTTTTCTCTTTAAACAATTATTAATAGTGTGGCATTATAATAATGTAATATTTTGGCCTGTTTCTCTGCATTTTCTGCCACTCAGGTAGTAGTAGTATTAAGTATCTATTTATATATAAGTTCTAGCTACTCTTGGTTGAAGTTCATATTGAGTAAGTATGAACACTTTAATACTTCAACAATATTTATTTATTTTAATTTAAATAAATGTTGTTGAAGTGACAAAGTATTTTATTCATTTTTTATTTATTGTTTACTAAGGATCTACTTCCCGACGATTCTTATATTCTTTTTTCGTTTTTTCTATAGTTATCGTTCTTCTTGTTAGTTTTTTTATTTTGTTGTATTCTTCTCTATCCTCTTGTCTTTTAGTATTTAGCCACCCCTGTATATAGCGTTTTCTTTTGTTTCACCAAGTTTTCAATTTTTTCTGTCCACCAAATTTTTTATTAGTTATTTATTGAAAAGAACACCCTCTCTACATTGCTACGTATTTGTTGATAGATCGATTTCTGCCAAACAAAATACTAACGTGTTTGTTACCTGAAAGAAAAAAAACAAAAAATGATATTTATTTCTTCTTCTTCTTCTTCTTCACGTGCGTGCTCTTCGGAGAAGAGCGTTCGCGATCATCAGACGGGACGCTGCTGTTCTAAAAAGTTCTACCGATGTTAATCCGATCAGGATATAGTCTTCTGCCTGGTGGGCGGCGGCCATTGATTTTACTTTGTAATATAATCTGTGGTAGGCGATATTTATCATTCCTCATTATATGGCCTAGATACTCAAGTTTGCGCTTTTGAATAGTATTGACGCATTCAGTTGTTTTGTGCATTCTTTCTAGAACCTCTTTGTAGTTTATTCTTTGTATCCAGGAAATGTGGCACATTCTTCGGTATGTCCACATCTCGAAAGCTTCAATTCTCTTCAGGGCATCTTTGCTTAGTGTCCATGTTTCTGCCCCATAATATAAAACTGAGAATACATAACATCTCAATAGTCTAGTTCTTAATTTAATATGTATCTGTTTAGAAAATAATGTTGTTTTCATCTTCATGAAAGTTGATCGCGCGGTTTCGATACGACACTTAATTTCCTGGAGGCAATCACTTCTGTCGTTTAACATTGATCCTAGGTAGCGGAATTGGGATACCTTCATTATAGTTTCATTGTTATGTTGTAAGGTAATCTGAGGTATGAGTGGATTTCTAGTTATTGTCATAGACCTTGTTTTCTTGACATTTATTTGAAGACCGCATTCCTCGCTAATTGTTGAGATGTTATTTAACATTTCTTGCAGTTCTTGTTCGGATTCTGCTATCAGAACCGTGTCATCAGCATATCGTATTGATGTGATTTTCTCTACATTTATCATTATGCCTGCATCTGAGTTAGATTGAGCTCTTTTAAATATCTCTTCTGAGTACACGTTAAACAACAACGGCGATAGCACACAACCCTGTCTCACTCCTTGTAGTATCTCTATTTCTTCCGTATTTTTTCCGTCGATTCGTACCTGAGCCTTTTAGTCTTTATATAAATTTATTATAATTCGAATGTCCGCTTTATCTATTTGCGAATTTAGTAGTATTTTGAAAAATTTTACATGCTGCACTTTATCAAAGGCCTTTTCATAGTCGATAAAGAGAAGGAAATATCTTTATTTACATCGTGGGCTCTTTCCATCAGTACTCTCTTGAAGAATAGTGGTTCTCGTGTGCGGAATCCTTCTCGGAAAACGAACTGCTGTTCGGACAGTTGTTCTTCGCATTTTCGGTATATTCTTCTGTGTATAACTTTGGAGCGGCCGTAGCTCAATGGTAAGAGCGCGGGCTACCAATGCAGCGGATCCGGGTTCGATCCCCGGCCAGGTCGTTCTCCCTCGCAAGGCAACGGGAAACCAGCGAGGTGGATTTTTCCCCAGGAAAACCTCTCTGGAGAAGAAGTGCATGCATTTCCTGTGGTTCGGAGCCCACGTTAAACTGTAGGTCCCCTATGTCTGTCTGTGCAAATTATCTATCGCCGCGCACCAAACACAGACATAGGAGAGAGGTAGCCAACGCCCTGAATAGGGTATAGCACTACAAGAAGAAGAAGTATAACTTTGAGGAAAGTTTTCAAAGTATGACACATGAGACTTATTGTGCGGTAGTCTTTGCATTTTGTTTGGATTACTGATTTTTGGGAAGGTTATAAACGTCGAATGTAGCCATTTCTTTTGGAGTATGCCTGTTTTTTATATGTCATTAAAGAGATCAACAAGATTTGGGATGTTTTTTTCTTCTATTAGTTTTATTAGTTCGATTAGTACCTCATCTGGTTCTAGTGCCTTTCCTGATTTAGAGGTTTGTATGGCATTGATTACTTCTTCCTTTGTTATTTCTACGATATCGTCATTAGTAACATTTATTACCGGTATGTCTCCTCTGTTGGCTTTGAAGAGATCAGAGATATAGTTCTTACACTCTAGCAATATGTCTTTATCAGACATGAGAATTTCGTTGTTTGAGTTCTTAAAAATATTTCCTTGCCGTACATATGGTCCTCTATTTAGTTCTCGTACTTGTCTGTGTAGGTTATGTGTGTCGTGCAGTGTTCCAATCGTTCTATGTTTTCGCATTTATCTTTAAGCCATTTCTTCTTTGTCTTCCTTATTTCTTTAATTATTTCTTTGTGCAAAACCTTATACTGTTCAGTATTGTTTTGTATCTTCAAAATTCGTCTCTTTTCCATCATGTCCTTAGTCATCCAGGTTTTCTTCTTCTTAATTCTTTTGGGTTTATGCATTTCATTACAGATGTTATTAGCACTTGACTGGATTGTGCTTCATTTATTTTGTATATCATTATTGTAATCGTATTTTTCATTTAGTTCTTGGTTAAATTTTACTTGTGTTTCTCGGCGAAGCACGGTATCTTTTAATTTGTTAACGTCCACTTTTTAAGTTTGTGATTTTTGGACCTTTTTTAAAGTTATTCCTATATCTGCCACTACGGGATTGTGGTCAGATCCAATGTCTGCACCAGGATATATTTTCATAGTTTTAAAGGCATTACGAAAACGTTTATTAACCAATATATAATCTATCTGATTACGTACTATTCGCTCTGGGGTGTCTGCTGGTGACCGTCATGTATATAGGCGTCTTTTAGGTAGTTTATACCATGTGTTTATGATAGTTAGGTTTTGTTCCTGGCAGAATTGTATTAGTCTTTCACCGCGTATGTTTTTATCCACCAGTCCGTAGGCTCCAACTATACCTGATGGCGTTCGTTACCCACTATTGCATTAAAATCGCCTAGTAAAAGATTTACATCATGTTTCTTAGTTAGTTTGAATGTGTTTTCCAACTGATGGTAAAATTCTTCTATTACATCTTCTTCGCTCTTTAATGTAGGTGCATATACCTGTATGACGTTGATTTTTATTTTTTCTGATCTTAACCGAAGCATGGTAATTCTGTGTGAAACAGGTACGAAGTTCCCTATATACTGATTGAATTTGAGAGAAACTAGTACCGCTACTCCGTTTCTCTTCCTTGTATCATTGTCTCCTGAGTAGTATATTGTTTCGCCGTTGTCTGTGGTCATTTTTCCACTGTTTGGCCATCTGACTTCACTTAGTCCAAGTAAATCTATTTTTATTCTTCTCATTCCTTTTGTGGTGTTATGCAATTTTCCAGCTTGAAATACACTTCTGATGTTCCAAGTAGCTATCTTAGCAGGCTGGGAGATTCTTAGCACTTTGTGAGCATTTAAGCTCTGCCTAGGACTCAAGGCCGTTTCATTTGTGTTCTCTGCCATGATTGTTCTTGGAAATGTTAATATATGTGGTAGTTTTTCGTTGCTTTCCACATACGCAGTTCTTCTGCTACTACAGTCATTCTGATCATGCCAAAAGATGTGTTTAGTGAAACCACTCCAATCCACTCGGTTTCTGCTATCACTAACTACAGACTAGCCTGCTGCCACTAGCCCGTTTTTGCCATATCTGACTATCCTCAGGTAGTCAGGTACTGTTGGAGCCATTAAATTCCTGACTTGAAAGTTGCCTCCTGTGCCAGTTTTGGTCCACCCCAAGTTTCCTCGGTGCCCACGATATCTAGTGAACGTTTCCCTATCCGCCACCTGGGGATGCGCCCGAGGGGCGACTGGCAACCCCACACGGGCTTATTACGGGTTATTTCTAACTTGACTCAATCCTTGAGAAGTTTCCAAAAATAATTTAAAAGATAGCCAAGACCAAATATAAAAAAACTTGAACTAAAAATATTTAAAGAATAATAATTATTTCTTCAGAAAAACAACCTTTTCGCTACTCAATATTTACTGAAACATTATGTTCTGGTGTTTTCTATTCTGAAACTATGTTTACCTGTTGAAATAACAAAATCGATTTTATCTCTCATTGCAACTGCGTCGCGTCGGCTAGATTGTTTTTCAAAATTAAAGCTTATGTTTGTAACTTGTTTACAATATCATACCAAGTTTTAATTCAAAAGTTTAGAAATGCTTGAGTAAATAAATAGTCGATGGCGTGGTTTAAAATGAGTACGATGGCGTCACCGCTGCTATACTGCTTTGGTAACTATAAAATACGATACTGCAGTTACTTTTCAATTCTAGCAAACAGTCGTTGGCGTCGTTTTCTCGCAGTTTTGTCTGAGTCATATCACTAATTTTTAACCCATCACTGGCGCTTTTACACTTACACTTACGCATACGCACATGCACCCTAGATCGAACACAGCGTACCGTTTTCGTCGCTATGTCTCCTACATTAAAAGAAATAAATACGGACAGCACACATAATTTGAGTAGTGTCTTAACTGCGTATGTGGTGATTTAATCTAAGAAAGATACTGGGTTTCAATTGAAATTGACGGTACACCATAAATTGTTAAAAATATGAATTTTTCCTGAAATTGCAAAAAATATTATAGCGTTTGATGTTTATCACTAAAAACATGCAAAATACTCTACGCTTTGTTTGTAATGCGTATATAAACTAAAGCTAACTTATCAATTTACTTTTCAGCCCCGTATGTGAAACAATGCCAAGAAGGAGACCCGAAGCTTTTAGAATGTTTAAAGGGTGCCTTACACCATCTAAGTCCATATCTAGCAACAGGGATAGAAGATATAGAATTGCCTTCAGTGGAACCTTTTCAAATGGATGAACTCTCGTTATCTCTTACAACAGGCCCTAACGGATACAAAGTGTCACTTAAAGACATCGATATTTACGGAGCTAGCAACTTTACAGTGAAGCAAATAAAGTATGTTTCTAAAAGTAATTTATGTTCGTTTTTCATGAATTGTTAATATTATTCTCAAAACGCTTTCATAAGGCCGGGCTCAGACGACTGGTGTACTTGGCAAGTACACCAATATTGGTATAATTGGCAAGTAACCCAGGTCACGATGGCCATTAACAAGTAAAGGCGCTCACACGACTTGTACATGTTTGTTTTTAATACGCCAGTAAATTGATACAATGTTGGTGGGATGAATAGACGAGTATTGGCCAGCATGGATAGCGGTCGTTTATTATTACGGACTGGATAGTAGCGAAGCAAGGCGGCACAAATATGTACAACTCGTGTGAGCGCAATCACAAGTATAGACAAGTATGGACTTGTCAAGTGTACCAATAATTGTGAAGCCTTTGACTTGTGTCATTTTTACCGACAGACGATGGGAAACTGACCAGCACTCACCAGCGACCAATAATTGTACAAGTAAACCGTTCACACGACATGGCAAGTATACGCCAGTAAAAAATATTGGCCAAGTACACCACTCCTCTGAGCCCGACATAAGACAGCCGTTGGTATTTGTTTTGGCAGCATATTTTAAACAAAATTTTATTGAGATATGTGGCAAAGATTGATTACGTACTCATTTTATCCTTCCCTTTTCACCATTATGGTGTCGGGGTATTAATATATGTAAATACAACAGGTGTTTAACAAAATTCCTGGTTGACTCACCTACAGTTTTTTTTTCTAAGGTACTTCTTAGAGTTCGTATTATTGTTGTGTGCATAACCTCACTATAAACATGATATTTGCTTGTAATAAAATACAATACCACGTTTGACAGTAGGAATACCGCTGTCAGCTGTCACAACCGAAAATTTCCTATAAAGCATAAGTAATAAGCTAGGATATGCGTTAACATTCACTCACCAGCCTACTTGACCAAGAATTGTTTTAACACCTGTAATTATACAAGAATTAGAATAACATAACAAGTCATTAATTTAGCCTGGCAGTGTGTAGTCGCAGATTAGGGTGCAGTTACACCTCTTGTCGATTATGTGGAAAATGCACGTTTTAGACGTTTTAAAACGCAAAAAATTGTGCAATAGTCCGATTTCGATGCGGTTTGTAACGTAAAAGTTTGACAAAAATAATCGACAAAATAAGCTTTTAACAAAATATTCGAAACTGGAAGGGGAGGTTAGACATGTGGTTTGGCATTTTTTAAATTTTGTTCCTACTTGCAATATTTTCTTCTTTTCCTCTTCTTAGTCGTCCTGTTCTATTTCTACGTACAGTTTTTACCTCCCAGGTTTTCTTACATTGTCTGTTTTTGTTCAGCATTATAATGCGGCACAACCACCTCAGTTTTAGTTCTTTTGGTTTTCTAATTAAAAGTTTTACTAGTAGCGCTTCTCTGATGCTTTCGTTTCTTATTTTGTGCATTTTTTAACTACTTGAATTAACCTTAGGAGTTTCATCTCAGTAGCCTGTAACCTGTTTTTCTACTTTTCAGTTAACACTAAGTTCTCGCCATCGTAAGTTATATGTCGGTAGGTATACGGTTTTATAGACTGTGAAGTGGGTTGAACGGACGCTTTCTTTTTACTGAAAAAGTTTCTGTATAGGGCTTGAAATTTAAATTTATAAGCGGAAACTGATAGATTCATGCAATGAATTTTTCGGAATTTATAGCTTCAAAATTGTGACGGGTGCATTTTTTAGGGACCGCCGCGCCGCCGTGGAATGTTCGTCCTCCTCGCGCCTCGCGGGCTAGTAGCTACGCCACTGCTACGAACCCATATAAAGTTTTTTGCTTGTCTTGCTATAAGTTTTTTTGAACTTCGTATGCATTTCTGCTGAATTCCATTTTTATATTTATATTTTAGTGCTTTTGTTATCTCTGCTGCAGGCTGTTCATTATTGGCTGAGACAATACCGAGTTTCGTCATCACTCAGTATTGGCTGCCAGCAGTTGCGTATAGGCAACCCAAAGTTAATAAGATCTAATAGCTATTCTATATATTATAGTTTACCAACTAAATAATGTTTTTTTAAGAAAGGTTTAAAGAAATAAAGCGGTGTAACACAGCAGGAAGTCAAAGTTAATTTTCCTCGCAATTTAATGGGGGGGGGGGGGGGAGTAAGTCTGCAACATGTAGTTTAGGATTAGGACACAAAAAAATTAGAGTTCTGTTTACAACTAAAATATAACAGCTGTCAGATAATCGCCACGAAACCTTCCTCGCATACGCCCACTGAATTTTTTCAATTCTTTGATTTGATTACTTTCCATTGAAATAGTAATGTTAACCTGTTCGAAGAATCAACCAAAATAAAACCTTCCAGATGCGTTTGCTTTAGAAAAATATATTCTTTTCATTATTACAACATCTCCATGGAATGATTGTGTTCTAATAAGTGTTTAGCATAATTGGATTTATGGGTGTGTATACTTTAATAACATAAGCGTTCCTTGTACCTAATATCCAAATTTCTAATTGTTTGTCCTATATACATCGAAATGCAGTGCGAGCAATTTAATTTGTAGAAGCCTGATTTTAGTAAATTGTCTGTCTTTTCCTTGGGCATTAAACAAGGTGTTTAAATTGTTTTTAGTTGTTTTAAAAGTTATTTTACATTTATTTCGTTTGCATTTAATTTACTTTTGTATTTCCTTAATAGATTGTTTCTCAATGAAGAGTTGTTTGAATTGTCACCCGGCACTTTCGTACCGAGTTTGAAACTGAAAATTGAAATTCAGAAATAATTGAAAAACTAATGGTGGAAGTGACTGGGGGTGGTAGCGATATAGCGATTGCGTAGTTTGGCTATGTCATATTCGTAACATAAGAATTTTCGCTTTATTTATTTGGGCGCGCCCATATTGATTAAAGTACAGCACCCCTATTGTGTCAACGAGTCACCTCGTTTTATGATATCTGGTATTTTCTAATCGCAGACAAAGTTAATCTGCTGAAATCTCAAATAGACTTTTATCACAATTTGATGCATTCAACCTAGTTGTGACTATACCATAAGATTGCCTAAATGATTATGCATTATGAACATGTTAGGTGTTGTAATCATACACTACTATTAGGCGTTGTGACCACGTTAGGCGTTATGAACACACAAAATGCTAGTTAGGAGTTCTGATCATTAGACATGTTCTTTCCCGCGTCAAGTATGTTTGGTTTTAGTTTATCCCAGCTAGTCTCTAGGTCGTCTTCGTTGGTATAGACATTTTATACATTCCTCTTCTAGTAACTCTCTGTTTAAGCAGTGTTTATGTATTGATTCTTTTTTTTACCTGTCTAAATTTGCAGTGCTATGATACATAGTAGTAGATTGTGGTCACTACTTATGTCTGCTGAATTTAGAGTTATTGTATATCATTATCGTAAAACGTGTTGTTTATTTAAAAGTTTTGTTTCTGGATTCTGGATTTAGAATTTGGGAGTGTGAGTTACCTCACGCGCACTTAGGCCACAATAGGTGGGCCCATTGTACTACCTCCCCAGCAGCTCTCCACATTGGACGTCACCCAAGCCATCCAACCTTTTGGATGTACTTGAGGACATCCGCAATTGGAGTGTTGCTGATTTCGGCCATGTTAGGCCAGAAGTCCCCCAGCATGGATCCTCTGGTTGTTGCGAGAGCTGGGCAGTGACATAGGACATGTTCTGCCGACTCGTCGTCCTCGTTGCATGCACGACAGTTTGGGCTGTCCGCCAGTCCCATCCTGTGCATGTGTTGCTTTAGGGTGCAGTGTCCAGATAAGATACCCACAACTAGTCGTAAGTTCTTTCGGGACAGTTGCACACAGTATTTGGCTGTTTTTGGCGAGGGTGCCGTAATAGCAGCCCTTGCTTGACGACAGCTTTGAGTGTTAACCCATCTTCGTGTGAAGCTTTTTAAGGTTTCTTGGTATAGCATAAAGCTTAATGTCTTCAGGGATATGGGAATTACGGGTTCTGGCCCCCAGAGAGGTTGTCCAGAGGCCAGTCTCGCAATCTCATCAGCCTTTTCGTTGCCGTAGGTTCCGTCATGTCCTTTCACCCATACAAGGGAAACGGCATTATCTTTTGAGATATCGTCGAGAGCTTCACGACACCGCAGTACCACTCCTGAGGTGATTTTGCAACTGCCTAGGGCTAGTAAAGCGGCTCTGCTATCGCTGTAGATACCAATACGTTGGTTCTTGATTTGTCGTTCAAGAATTGCATTTGCACCATGCATTATTCCCACTACCTCCGCTTGGAAGACAGTGGCAATTTTGCCTAGTGGTATACTCTGGCGCAGGTTTAGGTCATCGGAGAAAATTCCGGCACCCGTTCCATGCTTTGTTTTAGATCCATCGGTGAAGATGGATATGTCCATATGCTGGGTTGGTCCAGCATTCGCGTAGACACTAAAGTGTCTATTAAAGGCATATTGTAAAGGAAGGTAGTCCACCATAGCATCCAGAAGAGGAATCTTGACGATTGCCTCATCCAGGATGCGGGTGTGTCTGCCTCCCTTGCCTGCTGTTTGCCACAGCCCCTTGTGGCGCAGCCTTAAAGCAGTTCTCACAGCTACTTCCTCCACAAAGAGATCAAGTGGAGGAAGGCATAAGATCACCTCTAAGGCGGCCGTGGGGGTTGAGCGTATAGCACCTGTAGAACTGAGACAAGCAAGACGTTGCACGTGTCCCAGTTTGGTTGCTGCCGTAGCCTGTCTGACCCTGGGCCACCAGACAAGTGCTCCGTAGCATAGCATGGGCCTAATCACGGCAGTATACAGCCACAAGGTAATTCTAGGGGAAAGTCCCCAAGATTTACCCAGAGCGCGGCGACACTGCCAGAAAGCCATGCATGCTTTGTTTGTTTTAGCTTTCAGGTGTTTCTCCCAGTTCAGCTGTTTGTCAAAAAAAATAACTCCCAGGTATTTGACATTGTACCCATTCTTGTATTATACAGATTTATAGTTTTGGGCTTGCGCATAACTATTTTATGCATTGAGCACTGACCCATTTTGGTTCACCAGTGTTAAGTTACCATTAATAAAATATAGTTGGTTAATAGGGAACTAGTGTTTTATTTAATAAAATAATAAACATCCCCTACCAACACCACATGGCGCAGTCGGTTTTTTAAGAACTATACGTTATTGTGCAAAAAAATCACAGTAAAAGTAATAATAGTTTGAGATAAAGAATCATATTTTTCGTAAAATTTACGGCGTGCATAATGGCGGACCGTACTTTATCGCCAATGACAATGAGCGGCAACCTGAACGAAAACTGGCAAAAATGGATTAGAAGATTCAAAAACTATCTAATCGCCAGTGATGTTAGCAAAAAGCCTGAGGAAAATCAGTGCGCGGTACTCCTACATTACATCGGAGAAGAGTGCTTTGAAATTTATAGTACGTTTACTTTTACGGAAGCAGAAAAGAACAAAATTAACGTTCTTATCGCAAAATTTAGTACGTATTTTAATCCGAAAAAAAACATTACATTCGAACGCCACAAATTTTTCATCCGAAATCAACTTCCCGAGGAGTCCATTGACTTTTATGTGACGGAGTTAAAGTCCTTAGCAGCTAATTGCGAATTTAAGGATTTGTGCAACGATCTAATACGGGATAGATTGGTATGTGGAGTGAAAAGTGCGCGACTTCGAGAAAAATTGCTCGAAGATAGTGATCTCACATTAGAGAAAGCGCTAACTACGTGCAGGGCTTCGGAAATTTCGAAACAACAAGCTCAAAGCATCGCGGGTGTTTCAGGAATGTGCGAAATGTCCTCGTCCCTCGAAGTAAATCGCGTAAGTGCCAAAAAACGTACGTATACTCCACAGCGAAGTGCAAGAAATGACCGCGAAATGATCCCAGCTGGCGCAACATCTTCGACGACTCGTACTCGATCAACGAATGGCACCTGCTGGCGATGCGGAGGTCACCATCGCAGATTCAAATGCCCGGCGTTTCAACATTTTTGTAGACATTGCAAAACCAAAGGTCATTTCGAGTCTAAGTGTACTCAAGATAAATTGTATAAAGTGCGCACAGTTAACACTTTGGAAAATAGTATGGAAAATCTATTTTTAGGTATGATTAACTCGATTAACGTCAATAAATCAAAAAATTGGATTGTTTCTTTAAAATTTTCCAACAACGTGAAATTTGACTTTAGAGTAGATACGGGGGCACAGGTAAATTGCCTACCGCTTTCAAGTTTTGAGATATTACAAAACAATAATAATAACATTCTTTTGGAAGAAACTAATGATAAAATTAGTACATACACAGGTTCATTAATAACAGTTTTGGGACACTGTAATTTAAAATGTGAATACAAAAATGCTAATTATGTTCTAGATTTTTTCGTTGTGAAGGAGAATGCACCTCCGGTTTTGGGCATCGAAGCATGCGAAGAGTTAAATCTTATCAACCGCCTAATGACAATTTTAGATAGAAACGAAATATTAAAAAAGTATCAACACATTTTTGATGGTGTTGGCTGTCTAAAAGTTAAACCTTATCGTATTGTTATTGATGCCAGTGTAAAACCAGTGGTGCATGCTCCAAGAAAAGTACCGCTAGCTTTAAAAAACGAATACAAAAATGAATTAGATAATTTAGAAAATTTAGGTATTATTTCTAAGATTGAAGAACCCACACCGTGGGTAAACTCTGTTGTTATTGTCAGAAAACCATCTGGCAAAATACGAATTTGTTTAGATCCTAGGGAGCTAAACAAAGCAATTCAAAGGGAACATTTTCAAATTCCCACTGCAGACGAAATCTTTGGAAAACTTTCAGGAGCAAAGTGGTTTAGCATTTTGGACGCGAGTCAAGGTTTTTATCAGATCAGATTAGATAACGATAGTTCCAAATTATGTACATTTAATACCCCATTCGGTAGATACCGCTATTTAAGGCTTCCGATGGGTTTAAACTCAGCCCCTGAAATTTTTCATAGAACAATTAAACAAATTCTAGATAATATTGAGGGTGTTCATACATATATTGATGATATTTTAGTGTTTGGTGTCACTAAGGAACAACATGATAAGCGTCTGGAACAAGTACTAGAGCGAATATCGAAATACAATTTGAAATTAAATAAAGAAAAATGTAAATTTTGTGTTCAAGAAATCGTTTATATGGGTCACCAGTTAACCCGAAATGGTGTTGTTGTTGACGAAAATAAGGTTAAAGCGATTAGGAATATGCCAACTCCTAAGGATAAAAAAGCAGTAGAAAGATTTTTAGGCATGGCTAATTACGTTAGTCGTTATATTCCAAATTTTTCTGAAATTAGTACCCCTTTACGAGAGTTATGTCATAAAAATGTTGTGTGGCACTGGTATGACATTCATAACAAAGCTTTTAACGAATTAAAGAAGGCTCTAAGCAATGCACCGGTTTTGAGGTATTATGACGTTGATAAGCCCGTGGTGATATCAACGGACAGCTCACAAAACGGTATAGGATCTTGCCTATTACAAGAAAATTTACCAGTAGCTTATGCCTCGAAAGCTCTGACAGCTACTCAGAAAAATTACGCTCAAATCGAAAAGGAGCTTTATGCTATTGTCTTTGCTTGCGAAAAGTTTTATCAGTACATTTATGGTAAGAAAGTAGTAGTTCAAACTGACCATAAACCACTCGTAGGTATTTTTAACAAACCTCTTAATTCAACAACGGCTAGAATTCAAAGAATGCTTATAAAGTTGCAACCTTTTCACTTATTTGTTACATATAAGCCCGGAAAAGAACAATTCATTGCCGATACGTTAAGTAGAGCATATTTAACTGATGAAGAAAACCACGAAATAGACAGTATTTTGAGATCTCAAGAAGAAATTGTAATTCAATCGTTACCCATGTCTGCTAATCAGTTTAAAAATTTTCAAAATGAAACTAAAACTGATGTAATTTTAAAAACTATAAACAGTTATACAAAAAATGGGTGGCCGGAATTCTCAGAATTAGATCAAAGTGTAAAACCATATTATAAATTTAGAAATGATATAACTGAAATCAACGGATTACTTTTTAAAGAAGATAAGTTAATTGTTCCGAAAAACCTTCGCAAAGAAATGTTAAATCGAGTGCATTACCCTCATTTAGGCCAAGAAAAAAGTAAATCTCGCGCTAGAGAATACATATATTGGCCGGGAATGTCTACTGACATTGAAAAATTAGTAGCATCTTGCGAAACTTGTAATTTTTACCAAAGTTCAAAACAAAAAGAACCCCTGATACCTCATACTATTCCCGAAAGACCGTGGCAAAAAGTAGGGATTGATATTTTTCAATTAAGAAACAAATATTATTTATTAGTAATTGATTATTTATCTAAATTTGTTGAACTTTCTATATTACAAAGTACTACGAGTTTATCTGTTATAAACCACTTAAAATCAATTTTTGCGAAAAATGGTATTCCTGAAACAGTTGTGTCTGATAATGGACCTCAGTTTTCCAGTGAATATTTCAAAAACTTTTCTAAATTATGGGACTTTGGAATTGTAAACTCGACTCCAACATATCCACAATCAAATGGTATGGTAGAAAGAGCCATCAAAACTGTAAAAATGATGTTAAAAAAGGCTGTTCTTGATGCCAAAGACCCATATTTAGTACTACTCGAGTACAGAAATACCCCTATAGGAGACGGTATAGGTTCACCAGCCCAAATATTAATGGGTAGACGACTGAGAGGTATTCTACCAACCACAGATCAAAAATTAATGCCCAAACCGGTAAATTTAGATAATATTAAAAACATTCTAGGCGCAAAGCAGAACAAACAAAAGTTCTACTATGATTTGCATGCAAAACCATTAAAAAATTTAGATGCAGGTCAAAATGTTAGAGTGCAGAGAGGAAGAGAATGGCATAAGGGTGTAATTATTAGAAAGAATCCTACTCCCAGGTCTTACAAAATACAGCTGGAAGGAGGAAATGTTCTTGACAGGAATCGAAAATTTATTTCTATAGAACCCTTAGGTCATCCTCTTTCTGCCAATAATGAAATTGTAAAAATCGAAGAAAATGTAAATAATTTAAGTGACGATGATTTAGATTTAGATAACAGTTTGTTTAAAGATAATGAACCCTGTACATATACAAACATTGTAACCCAATATGGAAGATTGGTCAAACCTCCTGAAGTACTTAAATACAAGTGAAAAAAAAAAGTATTATTTGATTTTGTTCATTTTATTATTTTTATAAAAGGAGGGAGATGTACCCATTCTTGTATTATACAGATTTATAGTTTTGGGCTTGCGCATAACTATTTTATGCATTGCGCACTGACCCATTTTGGTTCACCAGTGTTAAGTTACCATTAATAAAATATAGTTGGTTAATAGGGAACTAGTGTTTTATTTAATAAAATAATAAACATCCCCTACCAACACCACAGACATTATCTGAGAATCTGAGAGAAGTATTGAATAGGAGAGGTGTACGTAAGGGTCCAACCTTCTTTTTCTTTGTGAAGAGTACCATCTCTGTCTTCAATGGGTTGACAGATAGGGACTGTTCGTTACACCACTTTTCTGTTATTCGAAGAGCCGTCTGCATTAAGGTGCAGAGCATGCCCTCAAACTTCCCCGTGATGAGGATGGTGATATCATCCGCATATCCAATGGTATGGAATCCAGCATCATTGAGTGCGCTTAGAAGGCTGTCCACCACTGTATTCCATAACAGTGGAGACAGAACTCCGCCCTGTGGGCAGCCTTTCATCACGACACCTCTAATTGAGCTGTCTCCTAAGTTAAATTGCACTGCTCTCATTGCAAGCATGTGCTTTATCCACTCACAAAGAGTAGGTGCAACACCAAGTCTGCGTAAGGCAGAGTTTATACTTTCAAAGGTGGCCTTGTCAAAGGCACCTTCAATATCAATGAAAACTCCCAGGGTAGACATTTTGTTGTCTAATGATCTCTCGCTCCGATTCGCTACGGCATGTAGCGCCGATTCGGTAGATCTCCCTGGGATATAAGCGTGTTGGTTCAGGTGCAGTGGGTGTGAAACAAGCACCTTCTCCCTTATTTCCCTGTCACAAAGTCTCTCAAGAGTCTTTAATAAGAAAGATGTAAGACTAATGGGACGGTAAGATTTGGCCAGGGTGTAGTCAACCCGCCCTGGTTTGGGAATAAAAACTACCTTCACTTCTCTCCAGCTCTCCGGTATATATCGAAAGGCGATACATGCCCGGTAGATGCGCATCAGGTGGGCAATTATCAGGTCCAGACCCCATTGTAATAGGGCTGGGAAGATACCGTCCACTCCTGGCGACTTGACCGCGTTGTGACCACGTTAGGCGTTATGAACACACAAAATGCTAGTTAGGAGTTCTGATCATTAGACATGTTCTTTCCCGCGTCAAGTATGTTTGGTTTTAGTTTATCCCAGCTAGTCTCTAGGTCGTCTTCGTTGGTATAGACATTTTATACATTCCTCTTCTAGTAACTCTCTGTTTAAGCAGTGTTTATGTATTGATTCTTTTTTTTACCTGTCTAAATTTGCAGTGCTATGATACATAGTAGTAGATTGTGGTCACTACTTATGTCTGCTGAATTTAGAGTTATTGTATATCATTATTGTAAAACGTGTTGTTTATTTAAAAGTTTTGTTTGCGCAGAGGTGTACGCACATTTTTCTATTGTTATTAAAGGGCGAAAAATTAACAACTTTATTATTTATGTACTTGAATTCAAGGATTACGATTTGTTTAAGTCAAATTTTTTCAGCATTCAAAACTTGGAAGTTTTAAATCTACTTGGCAGTAAAATTAAAATTAGGCTGAGCTGACTTATTGTTTTCGGTTTTTTACAGGCTAAGCGACGGCGACAAACCTTTTGAAGCAGTAGTACATGTGCCGGAACTGCGAATAAGTTCAAACTACAGAAGTACGGGAATATTAATTATTTTGCCCGCTAGTGGAAACGGAACATTCCATGCAAACTTTAGTAAGTTGCATGCTACTCTATTTACTTATATAATTGTAACGTATATTTTAAAATACAAATTATTATTTTCAGATGACATAACTGTAATCGTCAAGGGACAAGTTAGCACTAGTTACAAAGAAGGCTTAAAGTATCTGCATGTAGATACCTTACATTTAGATCTTGATGTTAAAAAAGTGCGGATGGGAGTTAAGAAGGTTTTTAGAAACAATCGGATATTGAGTAAGTGCTGCATAACGTAACATATGATATAAATTGTATTGCTGTTTAAAGTGTCAAACCGATAGTTCCATTAGTTTTATCATCAAATTAATAATTAGCAAAGCGCGTAAAAGAAAATGACTACGTTTATCTCCTCTATCAAATGAAAACTTTATGTTGATTTATATTTTAGTAGATTAATTAATCCTTACTTCGCTCAGCTACAACTGAGAAAATGCAAATGCAATATAAAGCGAATATAGCTCTCTTATTTAACCTTCTAGATTTTCAATTGCACATTAACTTTACAAATAATTATGATTGCTATAAGGGAAGTAATAGAACGTGCGAAGTGCGAGGCGGAAACATCGGCCACTAACTACGGAGTAGATCTACCTACCTAGATGCAAACTAAAGAGATCAAATGTTTAGTTGTGCCATCATAGACACACACCTACAAACGAATGTCTTTTGTGGCTTTGCTTATATATTCAACGAATGAATAGCATAGCATGCGTGAGATATGATTTATAATATATTTGTGTAAGATTGAATTATTTTCGAATTGTGTTTCCTCTCTACAAAAACAAAGGAAATCTAATATTGAATTTAAATATTGACATTTGAAACATTAATAACATTTTTGGATGAAAATAAATTAGCAATTTTCATGCGTACGCTTGTCTCGCCGCTGTGGAACACTGTGATCTAAATTCCGATTTATCTTTCTTGCAAAATGTATGTGATCTTTGCCTGTAGGAGTAAATACGCAATGCTATTCTGTTAAATCATACAATTTAAAATACATTTTTAGTGAGGACACGATAGGACATTTTTACATTCGGTCATCTCGCGCGCTTCATAAACAAACGTAAACGAGCAGATGGCGAGAAACGAAATGTACATGAACTTTGGAGCACATAAAAACATCCTGATCTGTCTTCTCAAACCAACCGCGTTTGTATCGTAAAAATAATTATGGCGCTTGCATCCACTTTACTCAATTCAATCTCCACAACATTATAGGACTGTCTTTAGGTGTCGCATCTGATCGAAATTTCAAGTTAAACGGTTTATCTGGTGATATTCAAGTGGATGGAGACGATCGGATGGAGTTTCCATTCGATGGAGGAACCGAAATAAACGTAGTCAATAATTACTTGATAGATAAAGAATTTGAATGCTATAAATTGTTGATATTTACAATATTAATATCAAGTTTATGACAAGTGTGTATTTACGCTCATCAAGTTATGAAAGTTCAAAAGTCCATTTCTATTGTAAATTGGTCATACGTATTTGGAACAACCGGTAAATTAATGTTGAAGGGCTTACCGTTATAGTTAATATACTTTGAAGCAACTTCTTATTTAATTTTAATACTTGTGTTTGTTTGCAGCTGAAGCGACAAATTTGTTTTTGCGTGAAAATGGACAAGAAGTGTTGAAGGCGATGACTCCTCAGCTAAAAAGAAAACTTTCTTTGTTATTCCAGACCATAGCCAATCAACTGCTAACTCATGTGCCAGTACAAACCTTCCTACTGCCTGGTTCGTCTTCATCTTGATCACCATACGCTTTAATAGCTTTGTAGCTCCGCATTTTAAAATGCAAACCTAAATATTTGTATTGAAATCACTTTTAATTTGTTTGAGGGCCTAAGAACTCAGCCAGTATTTAGGTTTAACGCTTTACTTTAAGGTTTTTATGTGCTTTCAGGTGCAAAACATTTTAAGGTGTATCAGTACTCATTATTATTGTTACAGGGAAATTTTTAGTTTAATAAACTACCTATATAAGATTTCGCTTCTAATTTTAATAATTTGCCTTAAACAAGGAGTATTAAAAAACGAGCGAAGTACTTCGCTTGAACGTTCCCATACTTTAAATATTACTGCTTCAAATACGTTTGTCCTAACGTTTTGGCGCCAACAGTGACTAAAATTACATCACTTTTGACATAGCAACGGGAGCACGAGCGAATAGGGCGCGAGCGCTTGCATGCCGTACAACACTGAGTTCATTATAAATAAACGAAATTGGAAAAACACCATAGATTGAAAGAAAAATTGGAAGGAAAATGGTCAATTAACACCTCTAAAATAGTACTGCTTCTAAAATTAAATTTAGATCAAGCAAAAATCTTTGTATCATCTCCCTTTTGTTAAATAAAGAACCATTAATTTCCAAACAATTGTCAAACATTTCCAACTATATGAGCACAAAAAATTATGTAGCCATAAAACATTTTGCAAAAGATTTTATTTTACGGCAAATTATTTTAATGTTAGCTATATATTGCATTGGCGGAAATGTTGTTCCTTGTTTACTATCAGAAATAGAAACATTTCCTGTCGGTTGCAGTTATGGTGGTACCAACAAACATTTTACGTTTTAGTTAAAACCGATGCATCAAACTTACAGAAAAAAAAACGTTCTTTGTTCTATACTAAAACAATGCATGGAAGTTAAAAAAATGTCAGTGTATAGTTTTTGAAGTAGCTTCAGTAAATATTTTTTAAATGTTGGTATAGGTAACAGTTGTATGAATTTATACAAACAACTGTAATAATAATGTGCTTCATGTTACATTGCACGCATTTACACAGTTACTTTCATCATGCATGTTGGATACAAGCGCAATCATATATGCATGAAATGGGCAAACAAAATATATTTTTTATGATCTAACCTAGTATTAGCATAGGCTACTCAGGAAGGTTAAGGGGCATGGTTGAAAGCAGGTTTCAGATTTTAATAATGTGCGGTGTTATATTATGTGGTAGGTTGTAGCGCAAATAAATGTTTAAAAACTTCCTCCTTTAATTTGAGAACAATTTTAAAGGAGATGATTGTTATTTAATTATGTAGCTAACACTTTACTTTTATCGAATTGCGTATCAGTTTCACTCAAAAATTATAGAAGAACGTCCTTAATTTAAAATATTGCAAAATCGAATTTTAATAAGATATAAATAGTCATATCTTCTTTATCTTTATATCTAAAAACATTTACTTACTTCAAATATGAAGTTACATTTTTAATAATAGTAGCTTTATTTCGTTGAAGTTCATATTGATTTCTAAATAAAATACTTCAAAAATATTTGTTTATTTTAACCTTATACGTATTTCGACATGTTCACATATTATTCTCAAAGGTAAGATTATTTATTTTTTTAACCTTATATGTATTTCAACATGTAAATATGTATGCGCGGATTCAGTAATTTCTAGTGGAAAGGGCTTAATTATACATTTCTTCATACTGGAACGTCCAGGGATTCTTTTCTGGAAATAACTATCGATAGATAGAGGGGGGAGGTACTAAAAACTGTCTTGCCATGCTTGAGCCACCGGTATATCCTTGACCTTTTTTAACAGAATATCATCATAAAATAACCGATTCACTTCGTATGGACTTTACGATAGTTCAGAAACCGATTTATCATATTTTTTAAGTATGTTTGTAATTTTGTCAACGTTTTAACTTGTAACGTCGCATTGATTACACTATACCGGCTCAGCGAGCAAAAACGTACGCTGGTAACCTGTTAGTAGTAATCCGCTCATATACAACCAACCCGCCACATTCTAGAGTTACAGAATAGCTCTCTCTTATGTGCTACAGTGCAGGGCGACTGAGGGCGTCATACAAAATAAAGGTATAATTCTATACCGCTAGTCTATTTTCTAGCCCCCAGCTATATGACAGGCGCCAATGTGTAAGGTATTGGCTACACTGCACTTCGTCAGAGCAGATCAGATCAGACCAGACCAAATACGAACAGATTGAACAAAAGTGTGTGGGTACATAAATAGGCGCGGCTACACTGCACCCGACTAGATCAGACTAGAGCAGACCAGGCCCGACCAGACCAGATCAGATCCAGACCGAACAAGTTGGTTTGGTTTGTCAGGACGTGCGGATGCAATCGGGTCAGCCGTATTCGAACGCGCATGCTCCACATGTGCTTTATTACGTTGTTGTATGGGAACAGAGTGTGTAGGATTCCCGTAAACTCACAGGTGTTTTTCTGTTTGTTCGAAAATTAGCGTCACTGCACTGAATGTCATCACGTATTTTATCAAGAATATAATTAAAGGTGGACAAAGTTGATCGAAAATACAAAAAAAATGTTTAAGAGTGATCTTTTAACGTCAAACAAACTTTATGAAACTCCCCTTCTTCTTTGTTTTAAGAAATAGCATGCACCTAAACCCTTCTTCTATTTCTTCTAACTCCTATTTTTCTGCTGCTGTTTTTAAAGCGAAGCAGAGTGCTCAGTCCAGATTCCGCCGGGTTGCAATGTAGCCACCCGGTTCTGGTCTGGTCGGTTCTGATCTAGTTTGGTCCGATCTGATCTGATCTGGTCTGACGAAGTGCAGTGTAGCCAATAACGTACCATGTATGCGTGCGGACATGTCTTATTGTACTTAGAAAACGAAAACGTTTCTTTTTTTTATGAAATAAAAATCTTTTATTTGATTTTTCCTTGGAATTAAAGAAAGACAAATTCATTCGAAACAATTTGCTGGGAGCATAAATTTTCTATTTCCATAAATTCATAGAAAGTGTCACAGAGAAATTGGGGGAATGGAAAACGAACTAAATTGTAGCTTATTTATTGATAGCCGTCTGAATGTTAGAATTAACCAAAAATCTAGTGACCAATTTTTTCAGCAACATTTTTAGAAAATTTTCATAATTTTGAAAATAATTTACCTTTACAGTTTTTATTTGTACAAAAATTCTTCTGCATAGTAACCTTGTATATTTCTAGAGCCAGCACAATTTGCATTATTGTCTTTTGTCAAATCCCGCTTTCCTATGAAAAATGCTTTAATTTATCCACAGACAGCCAGACAAGTAACAACACACAACCACACAATATTAGAAACTGCTAAAGTGCTAATAATGCCAGTAAAATTTAGAAATACTAAATCATCGTTAAATAACAATTTGTTTTTAAATTTATGGTGACAGAACGTAAATATTCCAGGATGGTATTTACTTTCTGATCTAATCCTATTCTCTGATATCAAATGTCGTTGTCAAGGTAGCGTCAGTAACCTTAAGGTTATTATCTAACCTCTGTCAAAAAGTAAGTCCAGCCATCTGAACTATTGGGCCAAGAAAAAATTTAAAATAATTGAAATTTGGCCAATTTATAAGTGTTTTTAATACAATTATTTTGATATGAAGAATTAAGGAAACATTAAGGGCGGGGCCACATCTCCTATGGCTCCCACCCCCCAGTAGGTTCACGCCTGTAAACTTGTCGAAATACAAAGATGGTTAAAATAAATAAATATTGTTGAAGTTATGAAGTATTTTATTTACAAAAGATATTTCTAAAACTGAAAATGAATGCTTTTGATAATACTACGTGAAAATGTCCTTTCTATAATTCTATCAAGACGACTTCAAATGGACGTGTTTTTTTAAAATCAAACCGTATATCTGTAATGTTTTTAGTAGCTTAGATATGATGTCGATTTTTCGACGTTCGCCATTTAAACGAAAACGACGGGCAACCAACAAAATTTTGGGCTCATTAATAACTGCCAACTGAAAAATTTGAGCTACCTCACTTAATTGCAGGGAAAAGAAGACAAACCATTGATATATATATATATATATAATTTTTGATATTCATAGCAAGTACACTACTCAAAAATAAAAGTAGTCACCTTTTCCAAATGCATATCTTTATTCTCAGTTTAGGAATCTTACTGAAACTAGATATATCAGTCCACATAAAAAATTCTCTAAAAAAACAAAGTAGTGTACGAACTGGTGTACTTGTTGTTGGCTGTAATTCCGACTGCTAACATTATGGGTGAGCAAAATCAAGGTGTAGTGCAGTAAATGAGAAGACAATTGAAGAAGGGTGATCGCAGCGGTATATAGCTCAACAGCTGGGAATTACACAAGGAACTGCATGGAAATACTAGAAACGTTACAGGAAGACTGAACTTGTTACTAGTTGTCCTGGTAGTGGCTGAAACATAAAAACAACTGTAGGTGAATACCGTTTTCTTCATTTGCAAGATCTTCAGGCAAACATTCTGCGGGCTACTGGGTGCAGAATTAGTAGGTAATAAAACTCTCCGTAATGAACTCCACAAATCACACAAGAGCGTGTAATGTTTAGAGACGAGTCCAGGTTGTCTCTGTTGGGTAACAATAGACGTTTGCATGTATGGCGAAGACGAGGCAAACGCTACCTTTCTAATACAACGTGTGTAACCCCTCCTTTTGATGGAGGATCGGTAATAGTATGCGACGATATCACATTGAATACCGGTACAGGGCTTCTCATTATTCGTAATGATGCCCTAAAGTCGTAGCGGTATATAAATAAAGTTCGGCATCTACATGTTCATCCCTGTGCTTGAATGTTTGGCCAAGAATTTATCTACATATGCACGATAATGCACGACCACACGTCGCAAACATTCAAACGAAGTGGCCAGCATGTAGTCCAGATGTGAATCCCATAGAGCATGTCTGGGATATACTGGAAATACATTTTCGCTCTCGCCCAAACACCCCGCAAACTCTTCGTCGATTATAACAAGCTCTTGTGGAGGAATGGGAGAGTATGCCAAGACGCTCCGAAGAAGTGATGCGAGCAAGTGCAGTCCCTACTTCGTATTGAAGTTAAATTTTATGATAGAAAGTGAATTTAAACAAAATTAAAACAAGACATTTATTATTTAAAATTTCTGAAATCATTTTAGTTTTTGTTGCTGATGAACTCGAAGTACTCCGATCGTTACAGATTTAATTAAAATAAAACAAACTTGTAACACTGTATAAATAAATGATTTATTTACATACAGTGTACGGATAAAGTTTGGAACAAATTCAATATCTCCCGAAATGTTATATTTCAGTAAAAACGCTTGGACACTTAAACTTCAGTTTCATCCCAGCCACATTTTTAAGCATATTACTATTGTCAAAGGCTCACGTGACACGGCGCAGTGACTTGATCCTTATTTTTTTAATGGAACAGTATGCCGTGTGACGGCTCATTTGAAAGCTCTTTTCAAGGGAAATTCAGAGCACATTGGATCTATGAATAAATCATTGAATACTTACAAAAAACACCTTTTTTGGTACAAATCTTGTGTGCGATTTTTAATTTTAATTTCGAAGTTTACTCATTATTTAAAATGAGTAAACGTCAAAATTAAATAAAACTAAAAATCGCACACTAGATTTTTCGCAAAAAAAGTGTTTTTTATGAGATATTCAATGGTTATCCATACATTATCGGTCAATATGAGGCAAAAAACAGTGCTCTGAATTCCTCTTGAAAAGATCTTTCAAATAAGCCGTCACACAGCATACTATTCCATTTAAAAAAAATAAGGATTAAGTCAATACGGCGTGTCACGTGACTCTTTAGCAACAACATTACGTTTAAAATTTGGCTAGGATAAAACTGAAGTTTAAGTGTCCGAGCGTTTTTACTGAAATATAATATTTTGAGAGATATTGAATTTGTTCCAAACTTTATCCACACACTGTATATGCACTAAGATATCTTAATGCGCAAAAAGCCACTGCTTTTATTTTGTAAGCAGTGTATTTAAAATAATCTAGACGTTTGTTTACTAAAAATTCTCTATAACTTCATAATTGGGGTAAAGGTGAACCTCGAGTTCAAAATTTTTAATTTATCTAATTATTTATACAAAAGTAAAAAATACAGAATGATTTATATATGTTCCTCAAAGATAGATAATAATAAATATAAATTACCATTGATGTATGTTTGGTTGCGTTGCCGTTTTCTTGAGCATAATAGATTTCACCGTTTTTGCCGCTGACGTTACTATTACAATGTGAACTAAGTAAGCATCGAATACTTCAAATTTTTTTATAATATATATGCTTAAATTTTAATGAACTGAAATTTTTAATGTTGTTTTGGATATTGAATTACAATTTATGTTACTTTGATATCTCATTACTTATTTACCTAATCACACTGTTTGGACAAACATCAACTCAAAAAAAATATTTAAAAAGGACAGTGTCAATGTAACTACTAAATAAACTTAAACTCACGTATTTGAAATAATATATTATTCAGAGGTTATAGTAAAGTAAAAACAAAAAATTAACAGCAAGCCCATTAAATAACAAACTTCAATACAAACTTCATATTCATCAGTTTCATTTAACACCAGTTATTCATCTTCATCATCAGAACTGTCATTCAAGTCTATTCACAGGCCAACACAAAATTTGCTGACATATCTGAAATTGTTTTTTTTTTACTAATTTTAGTGCGCTGTAATGCAATGTATTTTAAAAGATAACAGGTTAACAGACAAATATAAAAACATTAACTCAAAATAGAAAATTACCATAGTTTTCAAGGAAGAAATTTTCGCTTGTTAGATTTCCTGGAGTGCTCCATACTTGGACAATCTCTTTGAATACTCCAGCAGTAGTCGGCCATCATGTGAGTGTCCTACCTTCCTTGGTACCGCTCTTCCATAGGTTTTAAGTCTTGATGAAGCCGTTCACCTTGCTCATCACTTACGTCACCAAGATTTTAGATTTTTAAGAAACTCATTAAAACGACTGTTGAGAAAATGAAGTTTTATGCTCATGTTGCAGCCAAGGCAATGAAATTTTTAAGCAATGTGCAAGATCTTTGTAATTTTCGGCTTTTTGTTTCCGGGAAAATTTTTAACAATCGCCATAAAAGAATTCCATGCATCTTTGTCAATAATGTTTATAGAGCTAGTGAAACGCGGATCTTTCATCAGAGTTCTAATTTGCGGTCCGTCAAAAACGCTAGCTTTTATTTTTCGCAACTTAGATTTGGAAACGTTTTACAAATTTACTTAAAGTAGTCACCTTGCCTATCTAGAGCTTTACATACTGCTTTATGATACCAAGTTTGATGTGGAGAGGAGGAAAGATGATTTTTTCTCTATTTATTAAAAGCTGGTTTGACATTTTTTCTCAAACATTTAAAGATGTTCTTAGTGGCAAGTTCTTCTGAGTCCAATATTGGTCCCTAGCCCGACTATCTCAGAGACACAAAAAACAGGAATACTTAGTGTATCCTGCTTGTTGACCAAGTAATAACCTAACCATTTTAAGATCTACACAGATGATCCAGTTATGGTCACCATATTGTATTAACTTTAGAACTTTTTCAATGTCTCCATATTTTTCCTTTAGAAGAAGTGAATGGTCAATGAGAATTGGCTTATATAAATTTCCATTGTGAAGTAATACACGCTTTAGATTTCTGTTTGAACTATCCATAAACATGCGCCACTCATTTTGATCATAAGATGTCACACCCATTGCGTTTAACAAACCTGACACATCATGATAATAAACTAAGTCACTCTCAACTAGGAAGTATTGTACAAAATCATGTTCTCTGTTGCGATAAAATGTTATTTTCGTACCGTGCTCCAGTAATTTTTTTCATTTAATTTTGAGGATAGCCGTTCTGACGAATCTTTTGAAAGGCCCAAATCTCTTCAGTTCTTCCTGATTAAAACACTGAGAGACCTTGAGTTAGAGCATAAACAAAAACTTGACGCGATAGAGAAAAATTAGTGCGCGTTTTGAAATCAGCGCATTAAATTTAGTAAATAACAAATGTCAGATCATAGTCAGCAAAAAAAAACTCTGTTTTGTCATATCGCACTTCATTGTCCCAATCGCGTTGGATTATTTCCCTGTGTGTTTTATACAATCGGCACAAACTGTCGAAGTTACTTTTTTTAAAGCGTCGTTCCACACAGCTAATACCTTTTCATCGCCATATCCATTTTCTCCTATATGGCGGTCATAGATCTGTATACAAATACCCCGAACCAATTGTATGGTTTTATAGTGACAGTGGTAAGGCGGTATTCTTAACACTTAAAGACCATGTTCCCGAAGTAATTTATCTATAATATATTTAGGATTTTGGGCTTTATTGTGATTACATCAATGGAGCAATTCCACTTTTAAGGTGTTTTCGTCAAACTTTATATTTTTCGATGTTAGCCATTCTCTTAATTGTTTTTTATTCTAAGAAAAATTTAGAATTTTATCTATTAAAGCAGTATGATGGGAAACATTGTCCATAATAATTAATAATGGTTCCTCCCGATTTGGTATCAGTTTCTATAAACTAAAACAAAATTTCTTTTCATGGAATCATGGTAATCTGCACGTTTTAATTTTAAAGAAAAAATTAAAGCAGTATCATCTACAAATCCAATTTCACTTCCAGCGTACAAAACTACAAAACGTTTTCCTATGCCATGGTATTCTTTTTACAGGTTTTAACGCTGTCATCTTCCCATACTTTTTACTTTCCTATACTTTCAGTATAGGGAAGTATTGATTTCATGAAAAATTTCAAAGTTGAGATTTTAACGGAAATAGTCGAGGGGGGGTCCATGGACCCCAAAAAAGTAATTTTTAAAAAATGTCTGTCTGTGGGTGGGTGGGTGGGTGGGTGTGTTACGCTCCATATCTCCGGAACGGCTGGACCGATTTTGATGTGCTTTGGAATGAGGGGGTATATCAAAAATTCACCGACAAAATAAGCTTTTAAAAAAAAACCGAAACCGGAAGCGGAAGTTAGACATGTTTTTTTGGTAGCATTTTTTTCAGAAACTGAATTTTGGAAATTTTAATAGTGGAGATTAAAGAAGGCCTTAGGACAAATCAAACGATTTTTTACCGAACTCTCTAGCTTCAACATGGCGGCCGCTACGAATTTTTGAAAATTTCGACTTTAACGCCCATTTATTCAAAAACCAGTTATCTGATTGGAATCAACTACATCTTGTTTGGTAGCCCTTCAAGGGTACTATACCATGAAATATCATTAATTTTGAAAATATAAAAACGATCGCAATGACATCACTCCAAAATTTTAGAATTTTTCAAAAAAAAATTTCTCAAAAACTGCCCACACGTTTTTGTTTAAACTTTTTAAGCTGATAGAGCTGAGAATCTTCTACAATTTATTTTTTTGCGCATTGCTATAATTTCACTGTGACGCCCTCTGTGATTTTTTGAAAATTGAAAATTGGTACCCTTTTACTTATTTAACGGGGGGCAATAAAATATTTCTGTTAAAGCAAAATAGCTCATCATTGATAGCAAAATCCGAATATCATAATATTTTTTCGATAATTTAATATTTAGGGGGGCTACTGTTCCCCCTCCCCCCCAAAATTTTCGCTACAAAATTAAAAAATTGTTTTTTTCTTTTGTTTGCTCTAGGAGAATCTTTTTACAAAAAATCAAAAAATCGAATTTTTTGCCCCTAAATAATCTTTTTGTCCTTAGAAGAATTTCACATACTTTCTACAGCAGTTGTATTCTTGTACGGAAGTGGCTAGAGTTCTGAACGTTCTATGCATTTCTATTGGGCTCGCATTCAATACGCACTTATTTAACGATAACGAGCAGATTCAGAATAGCATGGATGGATATGCGGGTGTGTTCGGGTGTACTGCCGTTTTACTGCATAAGTAGTTGTGGGGTCGAGCATCGGTTGGGGCCAAAAATTTTTTTTTATTTTATAGTTTTTTTTAAAACACTGCTTTTGCGTTTCTAGACAGGTGTATATCAAAAGTGTTGGAAAATATTAAACAATGTTAATTTATAAGTATAGGAAAGTCCAGGCGAAGTGTTTCGCTCATTTTTTGAACTCTGTTTTGCGAATATTCATGTTTCATCCAGCTAAACAAATTGATGCGAACATTTGCGCTTTAAGTTTTTAATATACTCTCTTGAAAAATGTATTCGTTTACTTACAACGTGAGACTTTTCACAAAGATAACGTCTACTACTTTCTTGTTTATAAGAGAATCCACAGCTTTTTAAAAAACGCCATAAACTGGTATTACATAGTCCAATATCAATTTTTTTTGAATTTCTCATTAACTGATTTCATAGTCACGTGCTTCGGTTCATCTATCATTATATAAATTGTCATGCACATCGGTAAATTTCAATTTTGGTCTCTTATGGGTTTGCCCAGGTGTAACTACCGGTAATCCTAATTTGCCCTCCCCTGCAATTCGAGAAACACCCTTTAAGCCAATTTTTAGTGCGTCGGCAACTCTTTCATGAACAGATCGCTATGGTAGAAAAGGATTATTACTTTTCTTCTTTTTTTTAAATGATCGAGGACGTTTGGCACAAATTGTCGGCACTGTTTTTTAATGGTTGATCCAGGCATTTTGAATATAACATTTTTCTACTCCCATGTTTTAATTTACTTATTAAGTGTGCGCTGCCTATGCTAAAATGATACCCATTTCGATACAGATTTTTATTTTGAAATGACCAAGCGGTCCAATAGCAGCAAAACATTGTTTAAATTGACCAATAACAGCAAAGCATTGTTTTTGGTAACCATGGTTACAAGAGTTGTTGACAGTTAACATAGCAAAACAGTTTGAGTTTTTTTGCATACAAAAACTTTTTTAATGAATATTTTTTTTTAATTAATTGGTCGTAGAAGAAAAGTGTATGCAACTCTTATATAATGGTCTTAATATATTCGTTTGAATTATGACACTCGCTGCCGCTCGTTTTTTAATTTCACTAGTGTATGAATAGCTATCATTATAGATTCGTTGTATAATATACTATTACACGTCAAATTGAAATGTTATTTGACGTTTATAATTAATGTGAGTCAGCCTTATAAAAAGTCTTGCCACTGGATTTTTAAATTGAGAATACACACTGACGTTAACAATTTTCAGTATTCATAGTGAAAAAGTAAAATAAAGTGTAGAAATGTAGGCGTCTTATTGCATCGAATGACGTACAAAAATCATATTTATCAGAACGCTTTTGTATAAGGGAGACAACAAATTAAACGTTATGAGAAAATTAGCAAGACGTACGCCAAAAACGGTGAAATCTGTTTATAATAATGGTCATTAGCTAAGTTTAGGATGAATATGCACTAAAAAACTTCAAAATATGCCTGCAAATATGCATCAAAATCATCCAAAATATGCACTTAAATATGCACTAAAAAGTCAACTAACTAGAAAAAAAAAACATTAACGTTATATCAATACATATTTATTTTTCTATTAAAATGCACAAACATTTTTAAAATCCAAAATTATTTAATTAAAATTAATCAAAAAACACAATATTACTAATTTAAAATTAATTAAATTATAAAAACAAATTATAATTGCACTTAACAACAACGTGGTGTAATAAATTTTCGAATGTAAATTTGCGCCTGTTGTCAGCGAGAGTATTTTTATACTGTGAAAAGACTCTCTCGACATCACACGACACCTATGGTACAAATTCATAATTTAAATGTCAATGATATTTAAATGTTTATTTCTTGCATCAAGAGCTGTTTCATTTTGCAACACCCTGCTTATATTATTCAGTTGTTGATAGCCCGAATTTTTTGACAGCGCTTCGTTTAATTTATTAATGAAATCCTTTTTCTTGAGTTTACTTAAACCCTTAACCATATCTTCTACTATACAATGCTGTCTTGTAAAGATAATCCCTTCGCTTCTAGTTTAGAGATTGCAGTTGAAATGCAAGTCAAATTAGCTGGAATAAAAATTAAACCTTCTCGAATACCTTTTTTTTCTCAGAATACCCTCTGTTTCTTTAATGCTCTGCGCTTCTTCAGAGTCGAATTCATTAACAACTTTCTTCACAATTTCAAAATTTAGCGTAATACATAGCAGCGTCGATCCAAGTTCCCCATCTTGTAATGGTTGGCGCGGGCGGAAGTGGAACGTCCCCCACAACTTCCCGAAACTTCTGCACACGACTCGGTGCTTTGAGAAAAATCTTTTTTACAGAAGATATCAGCACGTTAACGTTTGAAGAAAGATTGCGAACTAAATCAGCTACTCGGTGTAAACCATGTGCTAAACAGGTCACATGTGTCATGTTTGGATACAAAATATGCAGTCCTCGCATTACTTTGCATCACTACAAACCACTCGCACTGTTGCATATAAAATTCCAGACGGCAACAATAAGCTTACAGCGTCGTTGAAAAAAGCAGAAATTGTTGAATGATTCACTTTGTCCAAGACTTTTAAAGTCAGCAGATATGATTTATTTTTTTCTTTGTTAACCGCTAATATACCAAACCCAAAATTTGCTACGCAGCTTTGTTCTGCATCGGTTGTTTCATCCAAAAACACCCAAATACTGCGACCCTTTACTTTTTTTCTTAGTTTGTGTAATGTTGCTGCGTATAACTCGGAATCATATTTATTTTCTTAATGTCGATTCATCTGGAATATTCTGTTTCGTGGACTTTTCCAAAAAATTGCAAAAAAACTTCATGCTTTAATTTAGCCAACGGAATATCAGCTCACATAAAAGCCTTACAAATTTCTTTATTAAATTCTGAACGTTTAGGTCCAGACCTTGCTAAAGCAGAAATTAACACTTGCCGTTGGTTATTCTCTTTTTCAATTTTTATTACTTGCATGTTTTCCGATTTGGAGATACTGCGTAGCTTGGAACATTTTGGTTGCCGCGACAGGAACTTCGCAGTATTTATCCTAGTCCCTCACAAACTGGTTTAAAATAGCACTTATTTTCTTTCGGCATCTCGAAGATGTTAACACACTATTGGAACTAGTGGACAACTGATTGTTGATGAAATGATGAATTGTTAAACTTTCAACTTTCACAGGTTTTCCCGTTAACGCGACAGGGCCACTCATCAAACGCTGGTAATCCTATTAGCATTTCCAAGTATTCTGGTTTTTCAAAGCTTAACAACTAAGAAAGTACCTACCTATTCAAAACACAGAATGAATAAGTTTGGAAGATTATTTAAAATTTCTGGAAATTACCAGACTACTTGACGAAGTGCATCTGTACTTGATAACAAAAAATTGTATAAATATGCAATTTAAACAGACAAATGCTGCAAATTATGCGTTAATGCTCAAAACAATTAAAATATGCATTTATTACCAAAAATGTCTAAAATATGCATTTGCAAATGCAAGTATGCAAATGCATAATTATCCTAAGCCTAGCATTACTATAAGTTAATTTTAAAAATATTTCTATTCGCATATGACCGAACATATTCAAAATCTATCGTTGTCTCCAGCAAACACCATTATTTTCTTGCTCCATGCATTATTTTAATAAGGAAAGCATCAAAATAGTTTCAACACTGTACTGTAACTATTTATGTAGAATGCAGAAGAAATTATTCTGTTTTGTTTATTTTGTTTCGTTTACATTTTATACAATACCGCGTTGCGTTTCTATTAGTGTATTTTAATTGCTACAGTTTCAGTTAACTTAACCATATGCCAAGTGTATTTACTCTTTTGTTGCAGTTTGCTCGCCAATCAAGCTTTTAGAGAAAGATTTTCAAAAGTTGTAATTCAAGTTTTATCATAGTACAGCACTGTGTATAGTTTTCATGGCTTTTTTGCAACACCTTGTATGCTCTAGTGTTAATAATAATACACGAAATTTGTTATGAAATATGATGTGTTATGAAATACAATTTTTTACATCTTCTTTGAACTATGTATAATAACCTCAGCAAAAACAAATTTATCATTTTCAACCTTTGTTTGTTAACTGTTTATAACGCGCACTCGCTAGTCTTCTGATTTCCTCGAATTATTTCCTTCTCTTTCGCACTGACGCGCATTATACGTTCTCTGCGAAGTCGCAGCGGTCAATACGGTAATCGAAAAAATATCTTTTGTTGTTAAATATTTAATTATTATTCAATAATACGTAAGAAAATCAATGAAGACAATTTTTTTTCTTCACAAATGTAGGATTGTTGCATGATATTGATTAAAATATTAAGAAACTAATAAATAGGTTAGTAAAGTAAATAAACAAAATTAACACTGTAAAAAAATGTTTGTTGTTTAAAAATAAATTCTGATTTTTATTTCGAAATATAGTAAGTAGTACGGTGTTATAATAAATACGACTTTTCACCTACTTTATATCACAGCATACATTGACCGCTGCGACTTCAGGGAGATACTGTAATACGCGTGAGTGCAAAAGAGGCAGAAATAGTTCAAAAAAATCCAGGAGACTAGCGAGCGCGCGTTGTAAACAATTAAGAAACACAGATTAAAAGTGAAAAATTGTCAAATTCCTTCTGCAAATTTCTTATAAATAGTTCAGAAAATATGTAAAGCATTGTATTTCATAAAAAAAATCACATTTTTTAAATACTTTTTAAGGATTGAAAATGGTCCAATTCACGCATTAACTTTCACAAATTTATAACTTAAAAACTATTGACTTTACAACCGAAAGTCATAAGACATTTTCTGTTGGAATTTGACTAAAGAATATGAAAACAATTTGTTAAATGTGAAAAATTAATATTTCTTAATTGTTTCAACAATTTTAATTTAAACAATACCTGACCAGGTTTCCGGCCGGCAACATGCACTTTTGTAATCAGTGCTTCATCCTGAACACGATCCCAAATACAAATCAAATCCGAAAAGTTTTTCATACTCATGCGCCGATAGGTACCGCCTTGGTCTAAACACGTAGATTAAGCATGAAAGAGTTTTGTAATAATGTCTTGGGGAAAAGCATAAACTGAAATGACAAATGCGTTATAGTCAACAACAAGAAATTCAAAATTTCAGATGTTTTTAGTTTTTAAGAAACGAAGCAAGATAGCTCAAATTTTTGTCTTTTCTCCCAATTAAATGGCCCTGGCAGGTAATCTCTTCATATAGGCGAGATCCTAAAAAAGAACCTCGAAAATCTGACACCCTCATATTTATTTTATGAGAGAGAATTATTACTTCGAAGTATTGTGATAAGATTACCTTTTTTAACGTATGAAGGAATTTTAATGACACACCTATCCCAACATTAAAGATGACATATTCTCAAGTTTCGGGGTTAATAGGCTCTCAAGCAATCATCAAACGCAGCAACAAGCATAAAAGATTATACATAAGTACACACTACCGAAGGTGTCCCAATATAATTTATAGTTTACTGACTCTATTGTTAAATGTTTTTCGTCTACCTATCGCTGCATTTCTTGAATAAATTATTGAGGTTGGCGGTGCCACAAGAATTCGGAAGTAGTGGCTGTAAAATGTTTAATGTGTGTAGAAGTATAGTTAGTAGCTAACTTTTATTTTCGTAATAGAGGGTGATCTAAAAGTTACCAAACTTATAAAATTATTAAACGTTCCTAATTATCAAAACTAAAAAACCTCTCAATTCATTAACGTAACATTAAAAAACTGTTTTTTATAGTAGGCTGTGAAAAACTGTTTTTTTTGTAGTAGGCTGTAAATTAACTAAAATAAAGGAAGCAAAAGGCTGCATTTGTTTCCATTGAGGTTTGATCAGTTTATCTTTCCAAATAATGAAGTTATAAGTTATCAGTGAGAAATTGTTTTCTCATGGTAGGATGTGAAAATACAATACCCGAATGTTTCAGGGAATAAAACTATTAAAAATGTATGCTCGTATAACAATGAAAAGACGTTTAACTTTTAAATACTCCTGCTAAGTAATAAAACACGGAAAGGGAGATAAATTTAGAATGACAATAAACTCGTGTAAAGATGCAGATATTGCCAAAACAAATTAAATAGTACTCATCTCTGATTATCATACGATCATACGTTTTTAATAGTTTTATTCTCTGAAACATTGAGGTGTTTTTTTTTGTTTTTTCACAGCCTACTATAAGCAAACAATTTCTCGCTTATAACTTTATTATTTGAGAAGATAAACGGATCAAACCTCAATGGAAACAAATGCAGCCGTTTGTTTTTTGTTTTCTTGTTTTTTTTTGTTAATGGTCAGCCTACTTAAGAAAACAGTTTTTCACAGCCTACGTACACAAAATAGGTTACTTGCTTATAACTCCGTTATTTATAAAAATAAACCCATTAAACTTCATATCAGAGAAACGAGGAAAAAGAGCTCTATTTAATGATGACATGGCCGCCTTTGACGCATATTTATAAAAGCGAAGTTAATTTCAATATCTTGAATATTGAACGACCTTTAAAAAATTTAATTTGAGATACGAATTCTGTGCAAAAAGTGTCTTAATAATGTCAGAACCTCTTTGCGCTATCTTTGATAATAATCAAATTATACACAAAAAAACAAAACTGAAAATTTTAGTTTTTTTAGTCTGTACTGAAAATTAAGCAAAAATTGTAAGATTTGTATGTGGATCAAAGTAGTACTTGAGATGTTGAATAATTCTTTTTATTTAACCGAATTTCTATCTCTTGCAGTTTACAAGATCCCCATGCATGCACTCCTTATCGTGGACACCCTGTATATTATAATTGTATTAATTATTGTGGTGGTATCAACACTAAATATAATATAAACACAACACAATACTATTTTGTAAGCTTTCACAAGGTTCACGTACGGCTTGGTGGAATGGTGACTATTATCCATGTATACGTAGTGTTGCATAATAATAAATATTGTCCCGTTTCTTACAAACTCTCGAATTATTATAAACGTGCCGAACGACTTTTATCAACGCCGCAAGCGATCGTTCTAATTCTAGCTGAAAACTTCTATGAAGTTCTGCAACTGAATGAAATTTAACTGCCAGGAAACTTCCCCTACTTAAATATTGCAGAGTACATCAAGTACAATCTATTTTAATTGAAAACGTTATTTACAAGAAGTGTTGCATTTGCATGATGGCGGGTGATACCCGCTACCAAAACCCACATATTTAGGCGCCCATTAGAGAAGATACAAATTCGCTTGCACAATAGCCCGCTACACTATAACACAGAAAGAGACTTCCATAGTGTGAAATGTTCGGTTGCGATACGGTAACATAATCTATTTCATTGGCGGTTTCTAACCACTTCAGTTGCACAAAACTGTGTTGCGACATGTCATATTAATGAAATCAATTCTTAAGATATGAAAAGTAAAGCCACTAATTAGACGAACAGATAATTGCTCATGCAGACACAATAAATAGGCTTAAAATTTATATAAACGACATTCACTAGAACAATATTTCTATACAAACAGCATTTATAACATGGCCAAAGTGGATTTGCAGTAAGCAAATATAACACCAAGCTTATGTCGCTGTTTTAAATAACATAAGCTGGCTTAATCGTGGACAAAGCACACTGGTATTTTATTAACTTGCAGTGTATATTCGATTAATATTTTATGATAACAATAACATTATACCTGCCCGCTGGATGCAGCAAAATGAACAATTGCGTAAGTACTATAATTAGATTTTACGTTGACTTGCATAAGTTGTGATGCGTAAAACCCTAATACTTCACAATAATTGAATATAAATATGTACAAATCACGGACAGTTTCAACAAGACAGAGGACCAACTGAGGACGCTATATTATATTTATTTATTCTTTTTATTATTTACGTGTATTTAGAATGCAGGTATGAAATATAAAACAAATTCATATGCATATAATACTAAAACAAGTTCTACCGAGAAAATTAGTATCGTTATTATTGCTGTGTGAACAGTGACGTAACTTCAGCAAAGAAGCATCAATTAACGGCACCTCCCTTATGCATTTGATTCAATTTATTTATTTTAAAATTGTTTTGGCTCGTATCATCCGAACGGATGCAATGATATATCAAAAATTCATCGACAAAATAAGTCTTTTCAGCGACATATTGGTTTGCGAAGTATACCCAGATTTAGACAGAGCTTGACGTTCATTCCAAGAAAACGTCGAATTTCCGCAACTGAACCAGAGCGAGCCTGGTAATTCCTATTAAAATTAAATCTTCCATTCACGTGCTCTTGCGTTACTAATAATTAAAGATGTAAAAGCATTAGAAAGTGTTAGTGGAATTTTTATTCAGAATACAGTAGTAATCATAACAAAATTGTTCCAAGAGAAACACTTTCTAGTCAAAAGGATTCGAGTCCAAATTAACAAGATAAACCTACCTAAAGCTAATCAATATAAAATATAATTATCTACAAAATATCGTTAAGTAAGAAATACGTGTTTCGTAATATTACATATTATTTGGTTTTAAGTAAATAGCAACATCTATTAGATTTTAATATAATATGAAAACCAAATAGTTGTCCAAAAATTCTTGAAACATATACAGTGTTTTAGAAAGAAATAAATAAAGTTAAAATTGCTCAATATTCAACAACTTTTTACTAGAAAAATATACATCTGCATATGAAGAGCATCGACAGATATTACCTTCCTCTTCGTTATTGGAGGTTAGCTATAAAGGACGGTAAAGTACTTGTCTTCAAGGTTATGAAGCAAATGCGATGTTTAAAGTTTTCTTTGCATAACAGTTATTTGATAATAGAAATACGAGATGCTTTTATGGTAAACTTGAAATTAATAAGAACGTTTTATACTTTGGAACTTAAATTATCAGTCCGAAGATTACCATCCTCATATTCATTTCTTTGAAAAAAAATCGGAACGCAACTAGTATGCAACCAATCATACTGGGATGATATAGCTAAGAAAGGAGGTTGGTTTGGGGTGAAGGAGGGGGTTTCCAATAAAGGCACAATAAAAAAAGGATTTGTGTGTTCTAACCATAAAAAAACCGCACTGCGTAAGCGCGATATCCTTACCACGTTTACTATCGATTTTTGCACTGAATAAACATTGTTTGCGATTAGAAAATACCAAATATTATAAAACGAGATGTATGTCTCAAACAATAAGAGGACGAGAAGTGTTCTACTGAAATCAATGGGTGCTTGAAAATTAAAAAAAAGCAAATTTCTATTTTACAGCTACTAAATAGCTTAACACTGCAATATCAGTCTATAGTGAAAAATTGATCATAAAATTTTAAGGCATAAACACTGTCTGTTATTTAAAAAAATACTAAAAGGATAAGACGTCTACTTTCATATTGGCGCGCTGGAATAAATTGCCCTAAGTCGTTTTTTATGGATAATAAATATATAAATTAATTTTGAAATTTTCATTTTCCCGTTTTAATATTTGTTGGACGAAGACTAAATAAATTGCTTTGTGTGTCACAAATATTTGGCGAAATATTCAGCCTAGTACCGAATATTTGGTTGAATAATCGGCCAAGTATCAAATATTGGGCCAGGTATTCGGCTAAGTACTGAACTGCAGACAATTCGAACCAGTTATACAAACAAGTGCTGAATATTGGCAGTGTGTCAGCTAATTGCGTCACATCAGCAGATAGCGTTTCCGTTTGGCTATCAACATTACAAATTTGTTTCAATATGATTTCTTCTTAATTATTTCATCAAATGTCACGAAATATGCAATTTAGTATTGCTTTTATTCAGTGCACAAAATGACGAATATTTGGCTGACTCACAAAAGAATTCAGCTTACGCAAATATTTGCCAAGCCCTAAAAATTACAATTATTCGACCCGCCCTTGCTAGTTACAGAAATGTGTGCAGAACACGCAAGTTCTTAGTGAAACTTCTTAGCGTGTTCTCACTGAAAGTGTATTTTAAACTGTATGATTTAACAGAATATCATTCGCGTGGTAACTCCTGCCGGTAAAGATATCACACTCTTTGCAAGAAAGATAGGTTGGAGTTTAGGTCACGGTTTTCCAAAGCGGGAAGACAAAGTGTACACATAGAAATTTCATTAATTTCTATTTTGTTTTTATATAAAAGTGTTATTAATGTTTCAAATGCCAATATTAAAGTTTTAAAATTACATTTCCTTTGTTTTTGTAGAAAAAAAAATACAATTCGAAAGTAATTTAACCTTACACAAATATATTATAAATTATACATATATTTTGTGTCGTATGCTGTTTATTAGCTGGGTATACAGTGAGTTTTTCTTTTTTTAAACATACCAGCTATGTATACGTCTATAAAAAAACGTCAATGCATTGTTTTACTTCAATCTGTAGGCAACCAACTATACACTACATTTCAAAGCTTCAATTTTTGAAAAGAATAGTCTGCTGTGGAAACAGTAATCAAATTGTTTAATGTTAAATTAATAGCAATTAGTTTTGATTTTTTGAATTTAGTATAAAATTTGTGTATTGTTGATATTTTATGTTTTTAACAGTAGTATTAAAAAAATTTTGATATGCAAATAATTTTGGGTTTATTCATAAACATACTTATTGAACATAACCTCACACTCTATTATTTTCTGTACAGTTGGTTGCCTATAGATTGCAGTAAAACAATGCATTGACATGTTTTTTATAAAAGTATACATAGCTGATATGTATACATAAAAGGAAAACTCACTGTATGTATAAAAGCAAAGCCACAAAATAAATTCGTTTGTAGGTGTGTGTCTGTGATGGCACAACTGAACATTTGATCGTTTTAGTTTGCATCTAGGCAGATCTGCTCAGTAAGTTATCGAGATCCGGTGTTTCCGTCTCGCATTTCCGTTCAAGCATTCGCATGGTTACTTCTGCCGCCAAAGGAGTTTTATTTCAACAAATTTCTAAATATCCAAACACTTCAACAACGATTTTATTAGACTTCTTATTAGAGATTTCTTTCCGTTTTCATTGTTGAAAAGTTTAAAAATCTGAATTATTTTTTATCCTGCATTTATAATGAATGGGACTATTTAGAAATTGTGCATATGACCAATATTGTCGATATTAGAATTTTAGTGTCATCTGATAGAGAATATTAGTGTTTATCTAGCACATTTTCAGAATTCTGCAAATAAACCGACATAGGTGCTGAGAAATCTTACGTTAAAGTGTAAGCACTTCTGCAAATACAGCATAATATGTGCAAGCACCTGCGTCAACAAATCAAACTAAAACTGAACCAGAAGAAATTGTTGAATTCGACAATGAAAACATCAGCGACTGAGAGAACTAACCATCGTCAACGAAAAAGTGCCTTATTTTTACTTTAAACATAGAAACGATAATCGTAGTTAAAAACAACATGTGTGTACTTTTTTTGTAATTTTTAATTGTGCAATAGTACATTAACATTAGGAACTACAATAAATGCATTGATAGCAGTGTTTGGTTTGTTATTACTTTCATACAATATATTAGAACCCTTCACTTTAGAACATTCTGCAATGCAGTAAAGACTGCACAGATAGGCATCACCAACCAGAATAAGTTACATAATGGGCCTTCTTAATATATTTAAAATTTGCTAATAGCAGAAAAGTCACGTAACTAATATTTTGTAAATTTGTTCACGTAGGGATTTTTCATGCAAGGTAAAAATGTACGTCAGACACCATCCGTGTGCAACATACAACACACTTACTTATGCTTCAGAAGTTTTAAGATTCTAATTCACGCATAAAAAATGTTCTTCTTAGGAACAGGTTGGGGATTCTTCTCTATATAAACCCCCTCCAGAAAGTCAAAGTCACGGTCAAGTCTGCAAGAGGTCAGTTTATCAAGGCACTTCTTGAGAACTGGAGAACCAAACCGTTACTTTAAATTTCTGTGGCATTATGTATAAATGTTTAATATTTGTAGTATTTTTCGCAGTTATTGAAGTTGTCGTACCTCAAAATCGTAAGTAAAAATTTTAACGTAAACTGTAAATTATGTAGTCATTGAAAATGGAGTTGTTAGCTATTTAGTGCTTTCTCGTCTGTATTTGCATTAAAATGTCTGCAAAATAAAAGATTGTAGTTTTTAGGTTAATGATATTTTAATAAATATAATTTAATAACTTTTTCCACATGAATTTTAAAAAATAACGTTCTTGATGACCTTAAATAGCTGCATACCTTCACGTGCTTGCATTTCCGTAGGTAAATGAACTAAAACATTAATTTATGTCACCCAGTTATAGTATCTGTAAATTAACAATACTAGTGACCGAATTCTTGGTAAACTGTACTTCTAACACGGTTAGGTGGTGTATCTACCTTGATGATATTCTAAGTTGATGTGTAAAAAAAGTCTATTTAACGTTTGTTTCCAATTAAATGATTTAAAAAATTATTAAAATTTTAAATCAGAGTCTTACAGTTTGAAGTTTCGAAATTACGGAATCAACATATTTTTATTCTTTTAAAATTTTGAAGTTTTTAGATTACAATTTACAGCAGCACCTTCACCTTTAATTTAATTATCGAAAACAAGTAGTCTAAAAAGAATATTTCACTACCATAAAGTAATTAGTGTTCTGTAACTACAGCTACTAAAAATAACAATATGTCGTATGTGCAAATTAACAGTGATTTCCCAATTTAGGTGGAACATGGCAGTTTAACATGGAAAAAATTACATCGGTGTACGTTATGTCCCTCGAAGAATTTTATTATGTGCAGTTACCTTTAGTAAAAAGATAACAATATTCGCAACACTTGATAGCAATTTGTTTGCAAATTTAATACAAATAAGGCTTTAATTCAAATATTCAATACTCGGGCAGTAACATAGCCGGTTAGGAATCCGATGCTTAATTGTAGCTGTGGCGCTATGGTAGAGAATCAATTTAGTGTGCTAGGGATTATGAGTTCAAACCGTAATGAAATACCATTTGTTTTTAAATTTTTTAGTTAGTACTAAAAGAAAATCAGGTTAACATTATTTCATTTAAAATGGAAAATCTTTATTATTTTCTTATGTATATATCTCAAATTAAATGTGTATTTTGAGTCATTTTATAAAATAGCAGTGCATTTTATGAGCTTCAGTTAATGTCTTCAGCTTTAAAAAGTCTATTGTTAACTTATTAAGAGTAAAAGTTTATCTTTACCCTTTTAAAAGGAAAAGTTTATTGTTAACTTTTTAAAAGTTTAAATTCCAAAGTAGTTGTTTATAAATCCGCACAGCTCAGGAAAGATTATCATGTTACTTTTTTATGTACCAGCTGATTAATTTTGTTATGTAGCAATAAGAAATAAGAATGTTTCGTCTGATTGAGCTAATTGCCATTTTACACTAAATAAAAAAACTCGGATCTCATCACGGTTTGAACTCACAGCCCCTAGCATATGAAGCAGATTCTCGACCATAGCGCCACGGAGACATTTGGGCATCAGTTTCACAATCGGGTCTCTCAATGCACGATGGTTTTACTATTATTAAATAATTTATTTAGCGCTTTATTTATATTAAATGTTTTAATTCAATTGCTATCAAGTGATGTAAAAATTTATATTGCCATTTAGGGCAATTTCCAGGAAAAAAATCTTTCTAGGGACACAATACATAAAGCCATTTCATTTGTTCTATGCTAAACTGCCATGCTCCAGCTAAATTAGATTTCACTGTAAATGTCGTAGCCAAATTATAAAATTCGTCGTGTTATAAGCCGTAGTAATAGTAGATTTATTCCGCATTATTAAAAAAAGTATTTGTTCTGACAACTAACCTAGCGACCCCCGAGACCCGACAACAATGTTTTAAAAAACAAACATCAGTAAATGGCTAATAATTATCATATGCTTTTCTCTCATTTAATGACATGCTTAGGCATTTTATAACGCCGAATTTTACAATCTGACTACGACATATGCATATACAATCACAATGTGTTCAAAAAAACTTATTTGCGGTACTTATGGATAAATATTGCGTTTAGTTTAAAAAACTACAAACAAATTCTAAAATAAGAAATGTCTTTGATATGTAGTTTATGTCAAACACATATTTGAAATTGAGTTTTTTCCTTATAAACACAAATAAATACAAACACGTTTTTCTCCAATTTACTTTATTTATTGCAACAACAGAAAAATTTATAAGTTATTGATTTAACATCAAATACATTCCGAATTTAAATATGCGCAAGACATATTTAAAATTATTTATTCTTTTGTACATTCAGTACAATAATGCAACGGTAATTAATTTGTTGGTGCTTTATCTAATTGAGATAAAATGGAGAAAATTTTAATAAAGATTAAAAGTAACTAAAAGTACTCGAACTGTGGAATAACAACTCTTAAAAAATACAGTATCCCTTCCACACAAGTAACTAAATACCAGATACGTATTTCGACAGCAAAGCTATCATCATCAGGGGTATCCTAAGTGTCAGTTTACTACTGATGATGATAGCTTTGTTGTTGAACTACGTATTTAGTTACCTGTGTGGAAGGGTGCTGTATTTTTCAAGATTAAAAAGTAAGTAAGTAAAAAAATACGTGATAATTATATAACGAGTGCCTTTTGATTTTGTTTTTTAAATTCAATACTGTGCTTGCAGTTGGACGTCGTTAACTACATAGGTACTATATTCCGTCACCCAAGTGCAAAATTTAAAAGTAAAAGTAAATAATTACTCACTTTACACTTACTGATTGCGTTTACAAGAGAAAATACGAGAACGACTATTATTATCGTGTAGTAGAAAGCAATTGGTACACACTTGGTTAGTTGCAGTGGCGGTTCCTGAATATTTACTACGGGAGGGTTATACAAATTTAAAACAAATATAGACGGAAGTGTTAACTTTTTAGTGAACTTTTTCATACTAGATATTAATACCTGCATTATTTGCAAAAGTGTAATTTTTATAAATCGCGTTAATTCCATATTTTGGCATTAAATCAGAATATATCCTCAAAATTATAAACAAAACAAATAAATTTACAACAGCTTTTAAAACAACAAAAAACATTTTAAACACTTTGGTTAATGCTAAATAAAAACCAGACAATTTACTAAAATCAGGGATTTACAATTTAAATTGCTCGCACTGTAATTCGGTTTATATAGGACAAACAATTAGAAATTTTAATATTAGGTACAAGGAACACGTACGTTGTTATTAATTTAAACACCCACATAAATACAATTACGCTAAACACCTATTAGAACACAATCATTCAATGAAATCTAATAACACTATAAAAATTTTACACTTTTATGGTAATAAACGTAAATATATACTAGAAGCATTTGAAATTCACAAACATTTAAAATCTGCACCTTTAATAAATGAGTAAATTGATCTCTTAAATTCACCATTACCGTTATTCACGTTTTAGAATAAGAAATCAAGTTATGAATATTTATTGTTCCTCTAGCAACACCAACTGTTTACTTTTAATCTTGCCTCTGAAAATGACATGTCAACATGTCAAAATACGTATAAAGCTAAAACAAAAAACCTGTTGAAGTTAAGAATTGTTTTAATTACAGTAAAGTAATTTTGTATAGTTATAACGTTGTACAGTTCAGCGATTATTAGATTTCTTTTTTATTGTAGTGTTACAGATGTGCTACAGTTGTATTGCTTTAACTTAATTTTGAATCTTTCTATCAATTTTTGAAGTTTGGATAAAAACCCATATATTGAATAAACGGTGAGCATTTTTGTTTTAAGTAAGTTCCTTATTTGATAGTAAAATAAGATGCAAAAATTATTTGTAGATGCAATGACATGTAGAGGTGATCGCTTGCCGGACTGAGAGAAGTGGCTCTGCGGTTAACGCGGGGACAGTACTTTCCGCGGAAAAACATTTTTATCTAAATTCCTTGTTCTAACACATCTTTACCAACCTTTCCGGCAGAAGAGGGACCGATTTTTTTTCTTCCGCTTGCCAAACGTTTAGCTGGCAAATAAAAAATTTGGTTTTCTGTTTTTATAATTCAGGTATATTTACAAAAAATATAAAATTTTATATTAAATCAAGTTTTAGTCTTACAATATTTTTGGTTTCTATATCCTTCGCTGGTAACTAAGTACAATTTATTTTATTTAATAGATATACGTGTAGTCCCGGTCAAAGTTGTAGGGCACGGTTTAACTAATAAAAAAAATAAGAAAAGCATTTCCGTTTAAATACTGTTTTTTGAAAAATTGTTGATTCGAACAATTGCTGCGACGAAAAGTTATTTTTCGAACAATTGCCGACAAACAAGGGTTTTTCGCAACAATAGCTGCGTACTGCGTTGAAAAACTGCTTCTTGAACAATTACCGTCGAAGATTATTTTTCGAAAACGTGCTTCCAAACAAATGTGTTTCGAAAAATTGTCGTTTCGCACAATTGCTGCGTCGAAAAGATGTTCATCTAACAATTGTTTTTGGAACAATTTGCTGGACACCAATGTTGTTTGGTTTGCGTGTTTGCTAGGGAGAGCTTCGCCACATTGTCGCCCTTACAGAGGCGCCACTGGTTATTTGTAATTTAAAGTATTACTATAACTATAAATAACCGCCATTTATTAAGCATATGGTTAACAATGTTATCAATGTTGTGTTACTGGTATTGTGCACGGTGTTTGAACCCAGGGACCGATCTACCATGAAACTAATGAAGCCTAAGCTTCGAGCCTCAACATAACAGCTTCCTTCTTGAAGCCCTCCTACCAGAAGCACCTCGTTTGTCGCTTTCTTATTTGCCTAGCCTTTAGCTTGCGAAGTTAGTATTTTTGTTAAGACAAAACCAAAATCGCATAATATCGCCTAAATAAGATATGTATTAGAAAAATAAAAATAAAAATAAAACCCCTAGTTGAACTCTTATGTTGATCATTAAGTTTAATTAAATCTATTCAAAAATAAAACGCACAAGTAAAATGCTTCGCAATGTTAAGTTTAATACACGAGAGAAAATTTATATAACTACGGGTTTCCAAATGTAGTTATAATATTAAAGACATGCTTAACACTGTGTTGCTGAAAAGAATTTTACTAAATTAACAATTATTAAAAATATGAACCGCACCACGATGCACTAGAGGAAACCAAATTGTCTCTAATGTTTGTTAATAGTAAATGATATAACAAGCTCTGTATCCTATGATGAAGTTATCAAGGAATATGCAAAAATTTATCTTCGAAACAACATATTGTATAAGTTTATTTTGCGAGTTCTTCTACCTTGTTTGTCCAGTTTTTGTTACATTTACAGAAAAACAATTTTTTAATGCATAATGTTGATTTTTTCTAAGAATGTTATATTGGTTGTATAAATAAACATTTTTGAACAAAAACATTTGCCTATGCTGTTCTTGCATACTCCAGAAATGACGCCAGTTAAGTTTTCTAAATTTTTTATTATAATTCATTTATAAATTTTAAAAGTAACTGTTTATTTTAATGTTAGGTTTAACGGAAAACAATAGAAAAAAATATTAATTAAGTGTAAGGGTAAGCAAATCTAATCTTTTCTATAATTCAACAGAACTTTATTACCTGAAGCAATGCTACAAAGCTGATCCTGAAGTAAATACCTGCTTGCAGAAATCAGCCAATAACCTTGTAGCACATATAAAGCGGGGAATTCCCGAATTAGAGCTTAGCGAGCCGGAGCCCGTTATCATAGACGAGATTGGCATCGCCCTCGGAAATGGACCTAACGGTTATCGAGCTACTTTTAGAAACATTAACGCCTTTGGAATTAGTAACATGACTGTTCAAGCTGTAAGGTTAGTAGTACTGATTTTAAACACCATAGATACCAGAATAGTACGATTATAAAAGAAAAATCTTTCCTCATCTCTATACCTATTTTTAGGTATAGCAAGTGTTTTAAACATTAAATTTACAACAGGTTCTATGCTAAATATTTCGGCACACCTGCACCATTAAGAATTTGATTTAGAAGCTATGCCATGTATAAATCTAGCAACATTAAAATATCCTGCTTTTGTTTTTATCAGTTATTGACGATTTTGTAAGTTTTGTTTTTTAGTAATTTACAGAATTAGTAGCATGGAAATCGATACTACTGGTAGTTCAAAGAGTGAACTGGAGTCAAAATTTAAATTAAATGTAAAATATTTGCTCAAAAAATGCTTATTTTGCAGAAAATCTGGTCTTCGAGATGAAATTTGAAAAAAGAACACTGCTTGGATGGCAGTTTATCAATACAACAAGAAGAAAATACAGAAAACATTAAGTGGCAGATACCTGTGACGCAAGTTTTACGAGCAAAGAAATCGATGTTTTACGCAAATGAATGAATGGTGGTGAAGCTCAAAAATAGTTACCTAATGTGAATGTAGATGTATGGTTAAAAGACAATCGCTTTGCAAGCAAATTTTTAATATTAATAAACGCCCGTATTGTCAAAAGCGTCCCAACAAACAAAAAGTCTTTAAAGTCCTTTCACAAAAAATTGAAATTAAAAGTTTGCCGTTATGACAGTAGAAATGTATAATCCGGTTTTTCTAAAGAAAAAATTATTTTTAAAATCAAATCAAAATCACTTTGACTACGTAGAAATTTTTAAGTTTATTTTTTAACAGGATTTCAGAAAGTTTTCGTTTGTTCGAAATCTATTGACAAAACAGGCATTTAATATTATCAAAAATTTGCTTCTGAAACGATATGTCTTTCGACCATACATCTGCATTCACCTTTGGTAACTATTTTTGAGCTTCACTACTTACCTTTCATTTATGTAAAAAATCGATTAGGTTAGGTTAGGTTTTTTTGCTCGTAAAACTTGAGTTACATATATTTGCTTAATGTTTTCTGTATTTCCGTCTTGTTATATTGATAAGCAGCCATCCAGGTAGCGTTCTTTTTTTTTAATTTCTTCTCGAAGTTTTACTGCATCTACAAAACTTGAAAGATCTTTGCAGTTCTTTTACGCAACGATCAAATTTTCTGCAAAATAAACATTTTTCAGGTAAATATTATTTTATATTCCATTTTACTTTTGATTCCAGTTCACTCTTTGAACTACCATTGGTATCGATTTCCATGTTACTTAGTCTGCAAATTATTGAAACCGAAATTTAGTAATTTGTCATTAATTAACCGATGTGAACGCGAAATATCTATAATAAATTTAGAAATCGGCTTACTTTTGTTTGCCTCCTTGGACTACCACTAATAATATTAAAAATTATTATTTTATGCAGACTATTTTTTTGTGAATGTTTAAAAGTTATAGCAGGGATAAATTAAAATACCATTCCTTTTTGTTGAAACCATAAAATTGATCATTCGAACAATGAGTAAGAAAGAAGCAGCTGTACATTTTACTAGTTTGTGGCGGTGGAGTGAGTGGGGACACAACGTACAGATCCATTGGAATCGTCAGCGCTGTGCTCACAAAAATTCACTGTGGTATATTTTAAATTATATTTCAAACCACAACTGTTCTAAAAATATGAAAATTTAACAATATATTAAGCATTGTTAAATCTAGGTATTTATTTTATTACGAATAATATTTCTGATAGCTGGTATACTTTCGGAAATAACGCGTTGTAAAGCAAAAAATGTCGCAAATGAATTAGATTTTCGAGCGACTCGAAACCAGCTCAAAAATAAAGTTTCCGGGGAAATAAAAAACATAATTATTATTTATAAAATCAAAGTGTACAGAACTAAGTTTGAAATTTTGGGACCAGTTAGATTTGTTTTACGAATGTCGTCATATACGTAATTGGAATTTTTTGCCTAGTATCTTTCTGCACATGACGGCCTGTTTGACAACTTCAGATTTTGATTTCTTAGGGCATAAGGAACAACTGGGGCCTTTTCTAAACTAAAGTGCTTGCAGAATCGGTTTCTATGCATTTTTTGCTGGCTTGGGCTTTTTACTATTCTGTTACAACTATTACGAGATACCTATTCGTAATCGGCCTTTATGTCCCACTGCTGGGCATGGACAGTGGGCACTCTTCTCTGCAACGTAGTCACCTTGGCGCTAAGGTGGAGTACGGGGAAGCTACAATTTAACGTCAAATATTTTTAAGTAGAAAGTAATTCAATATTTCAAATCTGTATAAGGTGTTCTGGCAACATGATTTTGTAGTCGGAGTAAAATAAACGGATGAGGAAATTCAAAAACTATCTATATATACCACATTTGGATCCCCTCTACCTGTCTAATCATTTGCTGCCGATGGGGCCCCGCTACAACAAGCCGCATCTATACGAGTCAATGATATAAGGCTCATATTCCTATGTATTGCTGTACAGCCGTTTTCGACACAAATAAGGAAATTGAAATTACGCTATGCATGTATAATTGTAATGCCATACCTATGTTTTATTTCTAAATTGGATTTCGCAGAAAACATACATGCTTTCAGGCCACTAATCTTTTTTATCGGGCTCGAATTTTCCTTACGGCAGGGCGCCTGACTGCACATCTCAATAAAGCTTAGTCACGAAAGGAGATATACACTGTGTCCATAAAGTAACCGCCCCCCCCCCAAATAACTTTTAAACTACTTGATATTTTTCTACAAAAATTTGGTGTACTGTAATTGAAAATTAAATACTATTTGCAGACCATATAAAAATTTTGTATCATCCAAAATGGCGAATGGGCGCCATATTAAATTTTTTTTTAAATAGAAAGGGGGGTTGAGTGACACCTCATTGAAAATGTCTTTTAGTTCTGCGTCTGATCCTAAAGTTTCAAAGAAAAATATTCAACCATAACAAAATGACAATGTTTGAACATAAAGAAGTCTATTTAAAAAAACTAAGAATTAAAGCTTAAATTAAATTAAGTGTTCGAAACGTTTACTATTCACTTCTTGGCACATAAAATGTCGGTTATGAAATTCCTGCCTTACATTTTCATAAGTTTCTGAAGTTATAATTCTGCAAACTTCTGTAATGCGTTGCTCCAGTTCTTCAATTGTTTCTGGACGGGTTCTGTACACTTTCGATTTCAGATATTCCCATAGAAAAAATCTAAGAACGTTAAATCTGGGGAGTGAGCCGGCTATTCTACAGGCCCCCGCCTAACAATCGATCTGCCAAAAAAATGTCCGCTGAGAAAGTCAGAAATTTAGTCCTGCAAATGAAAAAGCGGATTACTGGATAAGAAAATCATAACAATTTTGAACTGAGTCAGTCCATTTGTTTACAATCCTCCATTTTGTTATGGCTCAATATTTTTCTTTGAAATTCTAGGATCAAACGCAGAACTAAAAGACCTTTCAAATGAGGTGTCACTCGATCCTGGATAAAAAATCAAAACAATTTTGAATTGAGGGAGTCTATTTGTTTAAAATCCGCCATTTTGTTATGGCTAAATAATTTTCTTTGAAACTCTAGGATCAGACGCAGAATTAAGAGACCTTTCAAATGAAGTGTCACTCGACCCCCCTTTCTCTTTAAAAAAAAAAATTCAAAATGGCGCCCAGTCGCCATTATGGATGATACAAACTTTTAATATGGCTTGGAAAATAGTATTTAATTTCTCATTACTGCACACCAAATTTTGTAGAAAAATATTAAGTCGTTCAAAAGTTAGTTGGGGGGGGGGGGGGTTACTTTATGAACACAGTGTAGATTACATGAACGAACAAAGCCGCATGCGTTGATTAACTTAAATAAGGTTTAAAAAATGCAGCTAAGAAGTCTAGAGAGCAGCCTGTTTTATTACAATTATTTATTATTGTACTGTATTATGGTTTACATTTAAGAAAACTAAATTAGAGAATAGCAGCTAGCATACTCAATCACAAAAAAGAATCAACGACAGACATTCACTTATACTGTTAGAAAAGTTTCAAATCGCTATTTTAAAATTTAAAATACTAATGAACGGGGTCAACTTCAAAGCAAAGTAAATACATTTATTTTAAAGATTTGTTGATGTACATCACGCACGGTCGGAATTTCAAAATAACAAACATCTCTGATTAGATACTAGTGCGGGTTACGGGTTCAGCTAGTTGTTAAATAAATCCTTAGAAACAGTCATTGCATGTTTATGCTTGTATTAAAAAAATCTTTTTTGGTATGACGGTGTAACTCTTTTTTTTGCATTTTGAAATATTATACTCATAATTAAAAAAAAAACATTTGTCTTTTATTGTCATTCCTAATTATTATAGAACGATTAAGCAGCTCGACGAGTCTATCTACAGTCAAATATATGCATCTCCAATAAACTTATCATATAGCCTTATATTTCGCATTTTGCAGGATAAAAAGTCCAAACATATTTTCTATGAATTTTTATAACTGAAATTAAGCAAGATTCTGAACCTAGATACATCCCATCAGTAAACTCCATTTTCTTGTTAACTAATTGATTTAGTACTATCACAAGATTAAAAACAATAATGATGATTTTTCACATCACTTGGTCGTGTACTAAGTAGTTGGGTTGGGCAACTACTTTACTAAATCAAGTTTAGTGAACTCCAATGGGTGTATTTACATAAAAGGTACGACAATGTCATAAAATGCACAACCATTGTTTTATGGTCATGTTTTTTAAATTACGTTACTTACAAAGCTGAAATGTTTTGATATATTATGAATATATTATTAACAGTTGGCTAAATTTGAAATAGATTAATATAAATATCAAGGAAACACAGAAAGAGCTAACTAAGAAAATCAAAATCAACACAATATGCTCCAAGCTGCCCCGCATGTATTCTTTTCTGCGAGGAGATAGCTTAATAATATTACCAATAATAATATTAAGATTAATAATATTCATTTTATTAATAATAATAACAATATTAATTTATTTAAAAAAAATATTTACAATAAAATAAAAAAAACTTCAACGAAGTAAAGGTCGAACTTATAAATAAAATAATAATATTGATTTTATTAATAACTTTATATCTTTTAGACGAACCGCAAAAAATTACTACGGTCTTTTGCAGATTTGGAATTTGTTGTTGAAAAGAAGCTATTATCTTTTAAATTTATTAGGGGAGGATCTGATTACCCTTCTGTCGCAGCTATCTGCGGGCGGACTTGACACTTTGTCACAAATTCATACATATATAAAAGCACAAAGGGGTTTTTCTCCGGTTCCTCCAGCGCGGTAGCCGCTTCACCAATTTGGACCATTTTTTTTAAATGAAAGGTCTCTATCCACAGATGGAACATGAAACATTTTTATATTTTTATTTTACGTCGATTTTTTAATAATAATTATTTTAATTTATATTATATATGAAGGTCGGCTAGACGCGCGTCACTTGGGGCGCCATCTACAATAACGTCGCGTGTCATTATTGGAACTAATGCATCACGTGACTTGACATTTCGCCGGTTCTGTCAACGCTGTCTGTCAGTGCATTGTGTGCTGGGGTAACACTAGTTGTTTATTATAGTCAAAAGATCATTAACATTATTTCTGTTTTTTTCTGTAACATTTTAACAATCTTATTAACTTTTGCTTAACACATTTAAGCCGTGTTTTTTTCTTGTAATGTATAGTGTCCGGATCAAGTCTAGTATTTAAATAATGAGGCAATCAATTATTCAGCAATTTTTGCATAATTCCTTTAAATATATAGTTCGCGCATATTATATAAAATTATAAACAAATTATCTACAAGCCTACAATTGTAACACATCTATATGTTTGACCTTATGCTAGCCTATATAGATAGTTACAATTTATTTGGTCAGCTGGAATTGATGTTTGTGTAATAGTAAAATAAATGAAAACAACGTTCATAAGCGTAGTGTAAAATGGTCATGAGTTTCAAAAGTACTTCACGAAACAGAGATTTTATGAAACTCCAAAAAAATTTTTTTAAATTGAATTGTGAAATAGCAGCCCCGAATTAATAAAAATAGAACGTGTAAATTTATTGATAGGACGAGAAAGTTCTGCTAAACAAAGCTTCGACTAGCTATCAACATTCATAAGAGACGGAAAATCATTGTTGAATAAAAAACTTCAGAATTGCAGTACACAACAACTTTTCCTAAATTCTCAGCCGAAATATTAGTTGTCTTGTCCGACAAAATATTTTTAAACATGAAAATGACTTTTCAACGTCGCAACTCGTTAATGGAGCAAAACTGTAAAAATTGGCCGGTGAACAACTGACTGGATTATTTGTCGACTTTAGCATATCTCCAATGTCTAATAATTGGGAGTAACCAGGATTGCAATATTGCTACAATCTGACGCCAAATTATCCGCCAAATGCCAAATTGCCAATTAAAAAATGAAAATGGTCAACTGATTCTAACAGCGAGAAATTTTTGCCTTTCAATGATTTTATAACTTTAGAAATATTACCAGAACGATTTTTAATAAGTCCCATTTTCTATCATAACAAGCACATGCAAGTTGAAGTTTATAAAGCAATCGTGCAATATATTTCAGGTATAACATAATGTATTTAGGTACGCTGATGGTTATTGTTTAGTTATTGAATTTTAACAAAATGTTTTGCAATTCTGCAACTGAAAGTCTGGTCCTAATGTATGAAAATGGAAATATAAAAAATGAAACAATTATGTTAACATTTTTTCACAGGTCTGATTTGGACACGCACCAATTTCAGTTCACTATATATATACCTCACATTTCTGCAAGGGCTAAATACGTATCTACTGGTGTTCTCATCCTAGTACAAGCTTCAGGAGGTGGAGATTACTGGGGAGAATACGGTGAGAATTTCTGATTTACTAAAAGTTACAGTAAAATAATGTTGATTGTATTGTTAACGTGTAGAGGGTGTTAGAGCCAAAATCTACACCAGAGCAAAACCTAATATTATTAACGGAAGAACCTACCTTACCTTGCAACAGTTGAAGATGGATTTTAGCATAAAAAATATTCAAATGGGAGTAGAAAATGTCCATAATGGAAATTCAGTATTACGTAAGTATCAGCTTGTCTAGATCTAGAAAATTATGTTATGTACTTGTAAAATCATTATTAGAATTTTAGTTAAAGGATAAAAAATAAAAATAAATGTTAATTCTTGCAGAGGCAGCACTAAACCTGTTTATAAACTCAAACGCTCAAGATTTACTCAAAGAAATGAAGCCAGATCTCAAGAAAAAGCTTATGTCTCTATTAACAAAGTTTATAGAACATCTTTATGCACGAATTCCTTATGACGCATGGATTAATTGATGAAAGTAAAAGAAAATTTAATTTATACAAATTATCAGATTAGAACACCTAATATTTATATGCAACTATCTAGAACAATATCTAATAAGTTAATTAAGGATAGTTAGAAAGTTAATTAGTAAATAATTTATAGTTAGTTATAAAGTAGAGCAAATATAATGTTTTGTTATTGTGGTAAAACAGCAAGAAGAAACAAGAAATAAACCAATCAATAGTAGTAGCAGTAAACTTTTGATTTTGTAGTTAAACATAATTTTGCTAACGTCATTTACATTATAACATGAATTATGGAAACATATTCACATTATTTATTCTTGGCGCAGTTTGTTTCACAAATGGAACAATATTATTATGCACGGGAAATTATTAAACCACGAAAACTGAGAAGTCAAAAATTCTTTTTCTACTCATATATGTGAAAATAGCAATTTTTCCACGGCCTACTCTACATGAAAGTGATATTTTTTCACTCTAGACATGAAAATATTTTCACATCTAGAGATGAAAATAAGAATGACAAATTTAATGGAAAGAATGCATTTATTGCTATGGAAACGACTTTACAAACAGTAATTTGCATTGTGACAGTTCGTTTTGAATTAAATTGAACTTGAAAGTTTTGAACTTGAAATTGCAATATCGTAGAATAAACAGCATTTCCTACTCGTGATGAAATACGTTTTTTTCGTTCATGAACAACTGTCCCCTCACGACTTAAACTTAAAAAAAATAGCTTCTAAACTGGCCACTGTTTTCTAAAAGTATTATTATACTCATAAGCTGGGAATTAATTATAATTTAGTTTTGAGCCCAGTCCGCAAGTCTCTGTGACGCTATCTATGAATTTTAGAGGTTTGAAAGTTAATGCATTTTTATTTAATAAACGGGGACAATAAAATATTCCTGTTTAAGCTAAGTTATTAAAAGAAATAGTGAAATAAGATTTAACACTTAGTTTTAACATGCAGTTATATTTAAAGTGGCTAATATCTTCCCTCTTTTAAATACTCCTGCTAAGTAATAAAACACGAAAAGGAAGATAAATTTAGAAAGGCAGTAAACTCGTTTAAAAATGCAGATATTGCCAAAACAAATTAAATACTACTCAACTCTGATTATCATACGATCATACATTTTTGATAGTTTTATTGCTTGTACAATGAGGTGTTTTTATTTGTTTTTTCACCGCCTACCATGAACAAGCAATTTCGTCGCTTATAACTTTATTATTTGGGAAGATAAACTGATCAAACCTGCTATGGAATCAAGTGCAGTCTTTTGTTTTTTGTTTTATTGTTTTTTTTTTGTTGATTTTCAGCCTACTCAAGAAAACAGCCTACTATAAAAATAAGGTTTCTTGCTTATAACTCAATTACATCACATTATTTGTAAAAATAAACCTATTAAGCCTTATATCAGAGAAAAGAGAAGAAATAGCTCTATCTAATGATGACATGGCCGCCTTTGACGCATATTTAAAAAAGCGAAGAAAAGCGAAGTTCAATTTCCTGAAAATTTATCGACCTATAAATATTTTAATTTTAGATTTGAAATCTGTATAAAAAAGTGCTTTAATAATGTCAAATTCGCTTTGAGCTATCTTTGATAATAAGCAAATTATACACAACTCTTATCGTTTACGAGATTCCCATGCACTCCTTATCTTGGACACCCTGTATATACAGGGTGTTAATGAATTGCAGAGACAAACTTCTAGGGCTTGCAAAACACAACAAAGCAAACAACTTTTGTTAATAAATGTGTGGTCAAAGTGTTTCCTTTAGAAAATAGAGCCTCTTAAAGATTCTTTAAGAAGAAGTATCTGAAAATAGGCAACCCAAATTGCATTTTCAATTATTTTGCAGAGGTCATACGGAATTTTGAAGAAAAAACGATCTAGACATACATGCATGCAAATAACGTCAATTTTGACACAATTCGATATTTTTGTGATATTTTTTGACTTATCTTGGATTCGTTTCTTTCTGTGTCTTTTATAATTCGTTTTTTTTTCGTTCTGTGATTTTTTGTGATAATTATTTTCTTCGTTATTTTCTTTCTGTGTTTTGTATTTTTGTGTTATGGCGAATTATACTTTTTTGCCGAACAGCATGACATGATGTTGATGTATGGAGCTGCTTACGGTAACGCACGTGAAGCTGGTAGCCTGTACCAAACACATTTTTCGAATAGGAATCATCCATCGCACAAGGCATTTAGTATAATTTCACGTCGGCTTCGGGAGGAAGGTACATTCGTTGTCAACAGACAGAACTGTGGAGCTACCAGAACAAGGCGAACGGTGAATTTTGAGGAAGAAGTTTTGGAGAGAGTGGCTGAAAATCCTTCTAGTAGTTCAAGAACATTTTAAACATTTACTATAATTTTGTTAATTTTTGAATTAGTTGTTGTAAATTTTTCAAATAGTATGATTTTTGCTTTGTAATTTTGGTGTTTTCTATGGCTTAGTTTTGAAACATTTTGTTAATTAATTTATTTTAAATTTAATTTGAATTTGAAAAGTGAGAAAGAGGGCTTTATTTATCCTGTATTAATTTTCGTCGTTATGGAAACAAATAGTAGGTAGTAAATTGAGTTGCCTACATTTAGGCGCTTCTTAAAGAATCTTTGAGAAGCTTTATCCCTGAAAGGAAATACTTTTGACCACACATTTATTAACAAAAGTTGTTTGCTTTGTTGTGTTTTTCAAGCCCTAGAAGTTTGTCCCTACAATTCATTAACACCCTGTATATATCTCGTAAAATAATCGACCAATTTTATGCAGAAACAAAAAGAAAATCAGAGAAAGCTGCTGTTTAAAAAAATTGGCTATAGCGACGTTGCTGAAAAGGGTGGTAGTAAAAAAAATTAACAACTATCACAAAAGATGCGTCTTCAAAAATTAAGGTTGAAGTGTCCGATGATTTTGTGCGCAGATGACAAAGAAATTTTTTATTTGGAGCGTTCCACGGCCAAAATTAGCTTTGTATATATCTATCTTAACGTCACTTTCTATTATCTATGCGTAAAGTTTTCTGACAGTTGTGAAGACAATTCGATTCGTTCAAAACGTAAAATAATAACGAATATTTGCATACTTCGGTGATTTATTAATTAGCACACCAAAGTAATTTGCAGAACTCAATTATTAGAAGCTTCGGCATAGTAAAAAGAACAGAGTATCAACCGAAAAATTAGGACAAGTAAGTACTGTTTCGATTTTACTAATTTTAATCAAATATTTTTTGTATGTAGAATAACAATTCAAAAACTAGTAAAATTACAGGTAAAAAGCCGAAAAATACTTATATGTATTATTTTCAGGTAGTTAAAAGAATTCTACTTCCAATCATTGTTAATAATAATCGCAACACATAATAATTTCCCTTTGCTTGTTTGTATTTCAGTATACAGTGGAACAATTGAAAAGGATGGTAAAAACTCAAAATCTTACTAATGCTAAAATAACTACAATTTATCACACTCTGCGATTTCTAAATGGGTATTTCTCTTCAGATCATATTTAACTACGTCTCTTACAATGATTGCAATATTTTTTAGGATTCATAGCAACCAGAACGAAGGAAAAGTCAAAAGAGCCTTTTTACTTCATTTGAATGAAGTCTGCACAATTTTCATTTCCAAAACCAATAAGTATTGTCAAGGTTTGGTTTGATACCCTTCACTAAATCTTTTTTTAATGAATCTGCTTTATGTCTTCCTGTTTGTTGCCATTTCTTTTGCTTCGTTTCAAGATTTTCTTCTTGCCTGTAGTATTCTTTTCACACTGTCGTTCAGCGTACGCTTTGATCTCCCTCTTCTTTTTCTCACCGTTCCTGCCTCAAAAATTACGTTTACTTGACTGTTGTTGTTCATTCTTACCATGTGGCCAAACCATCTCAGCTTTTGTTCTCCCAGGTTTTCACCGAGTGGTTTTATTTGTACCATCCTCCTGATGTACTCGTTACTTATTTTATCTGTTTCCTGACATCTAAATTTTTTTCCAAATATTTCATTTCTGCAGCCTAGAGTCTCCTTTTCTGTTTTTAAGTGAGTTCCCAGTTTTCGCTACCGTAGATTAGTGTCGGTAAGTAGATAGCTTTATAGACTGTCAGTTTTGTTTGGATGGTCATTTTTTAACTTAGAAGGTTTTTGTATAGACTCGATAGACTTGATAGACTCTGTTTGCTGCTTGTATCTTGCTGTTTAAATCTTCTTCCAAAGTTCCCCGAGAATGGATGGTGCTCCCCAGGTATTTGAAACCTGCTCTATATCCTTACTTTCGACTTTTATATTTATAACTATATCACTGTTTGCTAATACCAACACTTTCGTTTTTTTCACATTTAGTTCCAGTTTATATTTCAACAGTACTTCTTTTCAGATTTCCAGGTTAAATTTTATATTTCTTTCTGAGTCAGCACACAATAAGACATCGTCCGCAAACGCACACACTTCTAACTTTACCGCTTGAAGATTTCTAAAGCCAAAGTTAAAAATCGTTATCTCTTGTTTACACTTTGTTATTATGCCATCCACATCACAGATGAACTGCAGTGGATTTAACACTCCCCCCTGCCTGGCTTTCTCCATAGTTGTAAATGCTTTTGAAATTTTGTTTATTGTTCTTATATGTTTGTAGTGGCCTTGTAAGTGCTCTTAATGGTTTCTATTAGGTCGTCATTTACATTTTTTCCTTTCCGGCTTCTCCAGATAGTGCGTCTACGTATGGTATCAAAAGCTGTTTTCATGTGTATGAAACTTCTTGTCTTTCCTTATTACTTCTTCTGCCAGCTGCTGTAACGTGAAAGAGTAATCTTGAACGCTGAATTCCGCACAGAAACTACTTTGCACATCTTGTAATTGCTCTTCCACAACACTTCTTAATTTATATTTTGAATTGATTGTGTGGTAGGCACTTGATGAAACATTATTAATAAATATTCAACTATTTAAAATTAATAGTATATTAATAAAATAAAACACTTGGTAAATTGTTTCACAAATTGTTGTTATTTATTTACTCGACTCGAGTTTCAACCATCTCGGTTATCTTCAGGAGTTTACAATACTAACTACCTAACTAAAAATCTAAAGATGTACAAACTGCTTATTTCTAGAAATTCGATCGTCACCGCCCAGATTTTAAGTGTTACCACATGTGTTTCTATGGCTGAAGGGTCTGTGGGTCAAGGAGTGGTGAATTACCTAAGTCGGTGTGGTCGTTAACTAAATTTTTATTATTTCTCATTGCCTTTTTAATTTCTAAATTTTCTAATTTATTTAATCGGTTACCCTTGTTTTCTATGTGTAAAATTTTTGTATCTGTATGTTTGAAAAAATGATTGTTTGTAATACAATGTTGGGAAATGCCTGTTGATTTATGATTGTATTTAATTGATCTAATGTGTTCTTTAATTCTTGTATTAAAACTGCGGCCTGTTTGTCCTATATACATTGCATCACAATTAGAACAGTCTATTTGATAGATACCATTTTTTGAATATTTTTCTATTGTGTCTTTATTGTTTACTAGGTGTTTATGGAGTTTATTTGGATTGTGTATAGCTACGTTAATATTTAATTTTTTGAGCCTGTTAGACACTTTATAGCTGACTCTACCTATATAATTGATTTTTGACCATATTGTTTTTTCAATTATTTTTGTCCCTTGTCCGCTGTACAAAAGATGTTTTACCTGTTCCTTTTGTTCTTTCTTTAAAATGTTATCTACAAATTGCTCCGTGTATCCGTTTTTTAGGGCTATAAATTTAATTGTGTTAAGTTCTTTATCGAAATTTTCGGTAGACAGTGGGATATGAATGGCTCTGTGAATCATACTGTTGAAAGCTGATTTTTTAATTTTGAGTGGTTGTTTAGAATTCGAATGTATGACCATGTCTGTAGTTGTGGGTTTTCTGAAAATATTGTACTCTAAATTGTTCCCTACTCTTTTTATGCTCAGATCTAAAAAGTTTAGGGTATTGTTATTTTCGATTTCTATTGTGAACTTGATATTGTTATGAATTTTATAAATGTTATCTAAAAATTGTTGTATTTGTCTATCTGTACCTAACCACAAGCAAAAAATATCATCTACATATCTAATCCACTTCTTGACATTTTTACTATAATTATTGTTTGAATTAAAAACTTTTTCTTCAAAATTAGCCATAAAAATTTCTGCTAGTAGGGGTGAAAGTGGGGATCCCATCGGTAGTCCCTCCTCTTGCTTGTAAATTTGATTATTAAATTGGAAATAATTCTGTTCTAAGCAGGTTGCGAGCATGGTTCTGAGTTCTAATTTTTCAATATTCGTCAAATTACTATTGTTTATTTTATCGAACGTTATTTCTTTTGCTTCTTTTACTGGAATGGATGTGAACAGGTTGCTAACATCAAATGAAATTAGTTTTGCATTAGTGGGTACCTGAATATTTTTGAGTTTGCCTATTAATTCTAAAGAATTTTTTACCGAATACTTTGAGAAACAGTTTATGTGTATAGGTAATATTCTATTGATTTCTTTACACAGCTTGTAAGTGGGTGCGTTAATGTATGAAACGACTGGTCTAATTGGTTTTTCTTTTTTATGTAATTTTAAAAGTCCATATAAAAGTGGTGGGTGTGGGTTCATAATTCTGAACTTAAATTCGTTTCCTTTTGGTACGAAATTATTGCAAAATTTAAGAGTTTCATTAACTGTGTTATGGTATTTAGTAGTGGGGTCTTTGTCTAGTTTTGAAAATCTGTTGTTAGTAATAAATGTATCTACTTTGTGTACATAATCATCTTTTTGCATAATTGTAACTGTATTACCTTTGTCAGCTTTGGAAACAATTAAGTCATTCATTTTAAGTTTCTTTTTTAATCCTTGAAGTGTTTTTGTGTGAGAATTGGTATTAATTTTTATGTTTTGTTGTTTGGATTGTGATTGTAGCTCTTTCTTGATGATATCTGCACAAATAGACTTTTCCATTGTAATTGTTTGGTTATCTAAATCTAATTTGTCTAATGCTAAATCTACATCTATTGCCAATGTTTCATAATCCTTGAGTCTGGGTTGTGTATTTGGTGAAAATTTTAATCCTAATTCTAATAACTCTGTTTCTTTATTTGTAAATTGAACGTCTGATAGATTATTAACTCTAGGGTAAAAATCGCGGTTCGCGTTGGGGTAGGTTTTTGCACTATTACTCACTTGACTATTTGCACTAACACTAGTCGAGTAAATAAATAACAACAATTTGTGAAACAATTTACCAAGTGTTTTATTTTATTAATATACTATTAATTTTAAATAGTTGAATATTTACTTCTTAGTTTTTTTTTTTCAAGGAAGCCGTTGTATATTTTTGCGGCGATACATAAAAAGAACATTTCTCCGTAGTTTGTGCAATATCCGGTGTCCCATTTTTCATGTAATGGATAGTGAATCGTTTGTCATCGGTAATTCTGTGCTCAGCAATTGCGGAAAGTACTCGATCCACCTGTTCAGTGTTTCCTTATCATCCATAATGACTTTTTTTTAATTTTTCATCTGTTTTAGTGTTGTTTCTTTGTTGTTCCTTATTATTTTATTTCTCTCTAGTTTTTTACCAAAACTTATTTTGGTTAGGTATAGCTTTCAACATTTTTTCTTCACTTTGCTTTTATGTTTAACTCAATCATTCCGCCATGCTGTAAGTTCTTAACACATTCCAAACGTTTTCGTTCAGCAAACTTTTGTTGCCCATTTAATACAGTTTTATTAATCTTTTCCCAGTTCCCATCTAAATCGTCAGCTTTCAGAACTTTCCTCTTTCTTCTTCTGCCAGTCTAGCAAACTTCGTTTTAATTTTAATATTTCCTAACTTGTAAGATCTTATTGTTTTCTTACTCGTGTTTGTTGCTTCCTGTGTGTAGATATTTCCGTTCCTCTTTCTAGTCGAGAGTGTGGCTTCTAGTACGTAGTGGTCATTTCCAATTTTATAACCTCTCTTGACACATTGATCTTTTTCATATTAGTTTTTTTGTATCAAAAAGTAATCTACTATAGATTTTTTGTTTCCACTTTAAACTTCTCTGGTTATCCTGTTGATTTGTTTGTATTGAAAAATTGTGTTAGCAACTATAAGGCCATTATATGTACAAAGCTGCAGTAGTTTTTGCCTGTTGTTATTTCGTGTATCTTCGGCGTAATGTCCGATTATTCCTTCCAATTTTGCATCTTTGTCAACTTTTACATTTGAATCTCTCATCACCACAGCTTGCCTTTATAATTTTCTGCGGCTGCTTGCAGGTCCTCCCAGAATTGATTTTTCTCGTTTGCTTTTTATCATTTTCACTAGGGTCACAAGCAAATAATATGGTTTCCTTTGTGTGTTTATATAGTTCCAGTTCCACTTTTATTAATCTCTCAGAGATGAATTCCCAACTCCTCACATATTTAAAATATTTACTCCGCATTACGCAGGCCACTTCCGCACACTCTTTCACCGTTTCTTGTACTCCTTTATAGATTACCAGGTTTCTTTTACCTATATTTTCGCTATCTCTTCCTTTTTCCTTTGTTACAGTCTTATTATTTTTATATTTAATTTTTCAAACGTTCCCTTACATTCCTGGTACCCATTTTTCATGTTTCAATATCTTTCTCGTCTACCATGTCCTTTGCTAGTTTCGTCTTCTTGATGATCCGTGCAGTTTGGTGTTTTACTTTCTTGACTTCTTGATTACTTCTTCTCCGTTGTCATTCCAGATGTATTTTTTCCATCGATGACAATCTTCCTGTATCCCATCTTTATTTTGGTTCCCTTGCTTATCTCATCTTTTTTTGTGATTTCTGCCTGTATAGATCGCTCCTTCCATGTCATATCATTCTCGTATTTTTGTACCTTTTAATTTATACACTTTATTCATTATCTGTTGTTTTCCACCCTTAGTATATTTATTTTTAACCCAGCTTGGATTTTGAGGGCAGTCACTCAATTTACTATCACATCAACTTCCACTGTTTTAGCCGTTTGTTTTTTGCTTTGTTCATCGAATTCTATCTCTTTGATTACTACATTACATCTATTTTTCTCCTTTTCCATCATTTCTAGCTTACCTTCGAGTTTTTCTACTTTGCTTACTAATTGTTTTTTCTAAGTTGCCTACTCATTTTCTCCCCTTCTCATTTCGTTCTTTAACTGCCTGTTTTCATCCGTATTTTTCTTTATTGCCTCCATTATTGTGTCCATCATATCTTTTATTTCCTTTAGGTCGCCCATATCTTTTCCCTGATTTTCTATCGGCTTTGCTTCTTTTTCGTGGACCTAATTATTATTCTAACTTTCTTCTGTACTTTTCTTGCTGTTGAAACCACTGTTTCTTTTTTGACCTTTGCTTATATGCAGTTTTTTTTTTGTTTTACTTGTTTATATTTTTAGCCGCTATCGCCTTTGTTCAACCACCTTAAGATGGCCGCTATCACAACACCAGTCGGTGGCCTTGTTTCTCTTGCGTCGCGCTAACACGTGCAGTAACCTTGTTCACGGTCGCACTTTGTGATAGATTTAATTTAAACACTCCGTACTTCCGTTCATACCACTTTATTAATTACCTACTTACTTACATCGTAGTAGGACAAGGACGAATATGATAGTGTACTTATAATGTATAGATGTGCAGTAATGCAGTTTTGGTGAGTATGGAATGTGTTAAAACCTTTGGTGATAGCTACGATTGTGATGGACTTTCTGTTTGACAGCGTTATCCCACAAGTACATTTTCAATTTCTTTTTATTAAAAAGTATGTCGGCGATGTAGTTTGTGCTATACCCTTTGACATAATTTTAAGGTTGAAAATATCTTCAATAGTTTTAACTCTCTCATACAATTCATCGTTGAACAAGAAACTGACAACGGCATCCCTTTTACAGATACCAAAATTATTCGGAGGAACGATAATGTACTTGTTCTGGACTGGTAAAAAAACCTACCAGTTCGGGCAGGTACATTAACTATCACTATTTGTAAAAATAAACCCATTAAACCTTATATCAGAGAAATGAAGAAAAACAGCTTTATTTAATGATGACATGGGCGATTTTGACGTATATTTAAAAAAGCGAAATTAATGTCAATATCTTGAAAATTGAATAACCTAAAAAAATTATAATTTGAGATTAGAATTCTGTAAAAAAAAGTGTCTTAATAATGTTGAAACCTCTTTGCGCTATCTTTGATAATCAAATTATACACAAAAAACGAAAACTGAAAGTTTTAGTTTTTTCAGTCTGTATTGAAAATTAAGCAAAAATTCTACAATTTGAATGTGCACTCCTTATCTTGGACACCCTGTATAGGACAAACAATTGAACTTTTGATATTAGGTACAAGGAATGCGTACGTTGTTACATGTACGGTGCGATCGAAAATGATTGAACGTGCCGCTTCATACTGATTTGATCTTGTCCGCTTACTACTTAATGTGATCTTGACTAATTCCACTGGCGTGCAATAGTAATTTAAATAGCGCGGGAAATTTAAAAATGGGTGGCGTGTTCTTTATATGAATGTTGGTGCACCATTTTCAGTTGACCACGACGTCAGTTGACGTACGATAATTTTGCGAGTTTACGTAGCCACTTAAATGAAACCAGGCTTCATCACTGAAAAATGTCAGATCCAAAATGTCATCATTGTTGAAGTTTTCATTAAACCATATACAGTATTGTCGACGCTTTCCAAAATCTGCTGGTAGCAACTCTTGCACCACCGACACTTTGTACGGGTGCATATGAAGTGTTTTTTTGCAAGCCTTCCGACACGATCCGTATGAAAGACCTGAAACTAACATAGATAAATCAATTACAAAAACAACATTATGCTCATTACCTGTTTGAGCAGATAAACATCTTAACGATTTGTTGGGACTTGCATCCATTCGTTGCTGAATATCATGTACAGTGTCTTCGGTAAGTACAGATGACCTGCCCGTAGACTTTCCTTTGCAGACGCTGCCTGTTTCGTGGTACCGTTGAATACTACGACGAACGTGTTGACTAAAAATTTCATAGTGAACTGCTTCGTTGGGAAAATGCTCTTGGAACTGATTGAAACAGGAGGGATAAGAGTACTGCCAAACACCATTTTGGTCACGTTCTCCGGATCTAAAGTACGCTTCCAAAATAAATTTATCATGTTCTATTGTAAACACCATATTAACCTAAAATTACACACCTGTTATCACCCTCATTTAAAATAAACTTTGTAATTTTATTGTCTTACCTAATAAAGGGAACGAATACAAACTTTGAGTTTTGAAAAAAACTGTTATAACGTGGGGATTACAAAAACGAGAACAATAACACAAAAGAAAACAATAACTGTTATTATTACGACATTTGACAGGTAGAATACGCGTACGCTAATGGATTCCAGGGATGTAAGTATTGATAAACAACAGGTTCGCGGACACATCGAAACGCATTTTTGATAATAATGCGACCAGATCGTGGTCACGTGACCTTCAATCATTTTCGATCACTCCGTATAAACTCAACTACACTTATTAGAACACAATCATTCAATGACATCTAATGCCACTAGAAAATGTTTACACTTTTCTGATGATAAACATAAATTAGATATACTAAAAACATTTGAAATTCACAAATATTTAAAATCTGTGCCTTTATTAAATGAACAAATTGATTCCTCAAATTCACCGTTATTGGACTTTAGGAATGAGAAATCAAGTCATCTGGACACAGATATAGAAAACCAAGATTAAGTTATGAAGATTGACTGTTCCTATAGCAACACTAACTGTTTACTTTCAATCTTGCCTATGATAATAACGTGTAAACATGTTGAAAACGTACAAGGCTAAAATAAAAAATCTGTTGAAATTAAGAATTGTTTTATTTACAAAAACTAACATGAACTTCAACGAAGTAAAGCTCAAACTTGTTATAAATAAAACTCTTTATATACTTGTTATGTTTGACACTAAAATTAAATTTTACATTTCGTTAACTAAATAAAAACCGTTTGAAACAATATTTCACAATACCATCAAATAGTAGAAAACTATGGTTTGAGGGCGGGCTTGTAAGGATGTAGGGGTGTGTGTCTGGAGATTGTGCCGCTTTTCTGGGTTTTGAGTTATTCGTATACGCATTGAAAATGTTTATCCAAACAAGAATTTTAAAAAATTCAGCAAACATAATTTTTCATCTAAAATAAAATTTATATAACATTAAAGGGGAATTACACTAGTAACGCTCTCTATTATATGCGGCGAGGAAAATTTGCAAAGCAACAAACCGGCAAAGTTGCGATCGGAACCTGCTAAGCAGGTATCTGCAGATACTAGTTACTAGTGTAATTCCCCTTTAATGTTATACTTTCTGGCATATATCTGCTTGTTTGCTTTTGGTTTCAATTATGGTTAGAATCATGTCCACCTGATGAGTTCAAATAAGAACGAAACATGTAGTGGTCTATTCTAGCCATAATTGAAACCAAATCTCTTCTTTCTTAAAATTTTTATGTTTAACCCTCCCCCCCACACACACATACAAAACCTCCCATCGCAGTTGTAAATTGTCTAACCTGGTAGAGTATGTTATGAATACACCAAAGAACAATTTGAAAGAAAAATACTTGGCAATTAATGTAGTCTGCGATACGTCAGTGAATTTGAAAAATGTTTTGCTAATTAATGCACTAAAATAAAATATTTTCTTTATTTTGATTAGGTACCTATGTATCGTATAATTGAACAAAAAAAATTATTTCTTCTTGAATAAATATAAAATCTTGCCAAGTAAAAAACACTCAATAAACGTCAACTTAGAGCGATTGCACCGGTACATCACAAAGCTATAATTGTTGATACATGAAATAAAAAGAACAGCTAAATTTCAATGTAATACAATTGTCTCACGGTAGAACATGTCTTATTGTGGAAAACTCCCTCCTACTTTTCACTTTCTTATTCTTCTACTAAAGTATGGAAAGTTATGATTTCATGCAAGTTTTCGAATTTCAGATAGTAACGGAAATCCAGGTTTTGAGGGCTAAGGAACCCGCAAGAGTCGTTTTTAAAAACGTCTGTCTGTGGGTGAGAGAGTGAGTGCGTAGGTGTGTTTGCTCTCCTATACTTCCGGAATTATTCCTCCAAAACTGTTCACACAATTTTTTTTACGGATGGGGTTTGTAGTAAACTACAAATCCGTTTTAGTATACTTACCTGTATTATATTGTGACGTCCTCAAAATATTTTTATCAATTTAAAATTGATTAATAATTTATTCAAAAACGCAAACGCCAATCGTTATAAATCGTTATAAACTGTAAACAGTTCGATAGCCTATTTGAAGTAATTTAATACGACAAAAATTTTTTAAATTAGGAGAAAAATTGATAATTTGAATATGAACAACGAGTTTTCCGGAAGTTACGTGATTTTAACAACGCCTATCAATTAACTCTACTTTAAAAAATATAGTTTTGATGTTTTGCGTTTTTTGATAACGTTTTAAATAAAGTACTTACAACCGTTTTTGGTCTAAAGTCGAGAGCGCAATATCTAGCTAGCGTCTTACGTGGATAGTCGATTCCCAGTGTCGTCGCAACGCAAAAGTACCAATGACTTGTTTCATCCAATTGTTAAACTTAAAAAAAAAACTTTAAAAAATAGCTCTGCTCCAAAACTTTCCTGCGACCAAACAGCCGCGCCGTATCAGTCGTTTCCAAACGTTTGGCTTCTGCCCGAGAAATGTAGAAAAGTAAAGTGTCTTTGGAAGATCGCCAATATGCAAATAGATGCACTCAAATAACTATGCCTTAGAAGGTACAACGTCGATTTGTAAATAAATTTTTTTTCCACTACTAGCATTAAACGATATCATTATTTACTTTGTTTTAGAGCCAAGAAGATGAATTTCTTTCCTAGTGGTTACTAATATTTCATTATTAACTACTGGTTAATAATGAAAACAATTGCTACCAATCTTTAAATTCACCATAAACTTTCATGTAACAATCTTTTGATTTTACTGGTAATAACTGTTCATCAACACTTTCTGCACCTTCCCTAATTTCAGGAGGAGTGCAGTTTTCACTCAAATCATCAAAATTGGACATTTTATAACCACTATTATAAAATATATATTTTACATAAATGTCAATTGTCAAATTAACTCTTGTTTTCAAGCAAGGCTACTTTATTTTTGTGCATATTTGGATTTGTAATTTTATTTTTTATTAATGTAAAATCAATTAATTATAAAAGGAATAAAGGTGCTAGTAGTGGAAAAAATAATATATAAACCACGGTAGAGAAGACTTATCAGCCTCGCAACTTATTTCCCTCGATGCTTCGCATCTCGGGAATTAATTCTGCTCGGCTGAGAAAAATGTCTTCTCTACCTTGGTCTATAGTATACTATTAAACAGTAGCAGTCTTAAACCATTTAAAGCTGCCATCTGTTAAAAATTGGAAAGTGGATAAAATTTAGTAAATCTTAACTTTTATAAATATACCATTCCTATAATAAATAACCCCTACTACTCCCCATCTTCTACAAAATAAAAATTAATTGATGACACACAAACGCGCCTACTCCTACGGACACACGCACCCGCACTCACACGCACACGCGCGCACACACGCACACAGACATATTTTAGAAAACAACTGTTTGGAGTTAAGTTTCCCAAAACAAGCATTTTCGCCAAAATCTCAGAATCGAAAATTTTGACGATCACAATACATTCTCATACTAAAAGGAGCGATTATTGTCTTATCAACATTATTATGGTGTTCAGTTTTTAATTTTGTTGGAGTTAATCAAGAAGCACATTTAAATACAGTTAACTGTTTCGTTTCATATTTCGATACGATAAAATTATTAAACACATTCAAAATTACGATTAATATGGAACTTCAAGAAACATTTTTTATACCAATTACTCGAAAATTATCTTAACTAGATTGGAACTGGTGTAGCATTTTAGTGCTACATAAAAATTAGAAAACGTTTTATTTTCTAAACATTATTATTTTTTTGAATTGAAAGCATATTGAATCAGGTTGAAGTTAATAAATCGAAACAATGTAAATAAAATAGGGGTTTGGTAGCGTGCTTAGAAAATTTCGTGTCATGGTATCCACTGTTATTTTCCGACAATTTCCGCTTATCTGAAAAGTTTTGCTATGGTAATACAATGCCATACGAGTATTATTAATGAACACACTTGACATTAAGTATACATTTAGAGTAAAATGCCCGTTTGCCTTTCAATCTAAAATAAATTTATCAAATTATTACAAAATTGCTGTCCCCAACGGACGTTAACAATTTTCGCAGTAAGTCTGCTTGCTCCAACATTATTTTTCGTATTATCATTACATCGTATCAGGTGGCAATAACTGGCATGGACATAAAAATCTTTCTTGTTCCTATAATATTACTAAATATGTAATTTAGGAGAGAAGAATAATCTTATAATTATAAATTTAATCCGAATGATTTGCATTAGCCAGTCGACATGTTTGCAGCATGCAGCAATAATTTGTTTGATGAATGCTAGTTAAATTATAGTAAGGATAAGTATTAAAACAGTGCATGCGTTGGCCTTGCTTCACTTCAGGAAATTAATTTGCACGTCACATCCCCTTCTTTTTTAATGAAATTGTATAAATCATTCTAGATGCTGTACTAATTTTTATTTGTATATTTACAGAACCATTAAAGGTACATTTTTATGTTTTCTAAAATGATGTTGGCAGAAATTGTTTTAGTGGTACTTACAGTTCCTGTGCTTACATGTTTAGCTGCAGAATTGCGTAAGTATCTGATATTAGCTTGATTTAAACACACGGTTTGTTATTTTATTTTATTTTGGTTTTCAATGCCACCCTAATAATTAATGCAAACTGCATTTGCACAAAATTTAATCGCAGTGACCTAAAATATTATTTCACCAATATTTTCACAAGATTAAAATTATCCGAGCAACATTTTTAATACCATAAATAATTAAATAATTAAACAATATTTTTATTATTGAAAGATATGGAACACCTTTTTATTTTCAATGCCTCAAATATTTTTAATTAAGTAATTAAAATGATCTTAACGATATGTAGCATTATTAGAAAACATCGCATCGGTCAGATATTGTTTTTTTAAATATCACCAATAACATTTTTTAATGTTAGCCACCAAAACAAACTTCTATTTTTAAATAATAAACATAATAATAATAAGACCTAATTATTTAAAATTATCGTTGGGATCTATATTGATTACTTTATTTTAAACATATTGTCTATTGTTCTAATTATATTAATATACCATGTATTAATTACTTTAAAATATTTGGTCAGGTATGTTCTAATTATTATAAAATATCCAGTAAGATATGTTTTAATTATTTTAAATTATTTAATCAAATATGCTCTAATTATTTTAAAATATATAGTGAGAAGTGTTTCAATTCTTTTGTAATACCTAATTAGACATGTTTTAAAGTATTTGATGAGATATGTTCTAATTATTATAAAATATCGAGTCAGATATGTTTTAATTATTTTAAAACACCATGCGCTAATTATTTTAAACGGGCAACCCTATCTCTCGTCGGTTTAATTCTGTTGATTACGAAGTCGTAGGCGTCCTATAATCCCTGTCCTGAACTCCCGTCAGGGCTAAGCATTGGTGATTAAGCAAAGAAGCTATGATAATGTAGGTAACTTAAAATATTTCCAATATCTTTAATAACATTTTCTAAAATTCTGGGTACAGACAAGTGCTAACCAATTAAGAAGCTAGTGATAACGGATGTCCAATAGGAATAATTGCTGACACTTATATAAAAATAAACAGTTCAAAGGTATCCCACAGCAGAATCATCCGCAAATCGGTTCAGCGCAGACAGGACTTTATTAAAAACAATATTCTACAATATAATAATCAACAAATTTCTAGATACGATTTCATAAAATGTGTTTCCTAAAATTTAGCACAATAGTTTGTTAACTTTAGTTAAACTTCTAAAATATGTCCGACGTCCGGTTGGCTATGTAGCATTTTGAAATAAATTTTAGGACAAATTTTATATACGTCTGATGTGATCATTTCATTTAAAAACCGGTACATACTGTATCAACTTAACTTTAAACCGCGTGCGTCATTATTCTGACGGGAGTTCAGGATGAGGTTTAAGTTATTGGCCCAGGTAAAAATTTCTTGACGGGAGTTAAGGAAAGGGATTATTTTTCGATTGACCGCTGACGGAAGTTAGTGTGCGTCCATTTTAAAACACCTGGTCAGATGTGTTTTAATTATTTTAAAATATCTGGTCTGTTCTAGTTATTTTAATATATCTGGTCAGAAAAGCTTGAATTCTTTTGTAATATCTGGTTAGACATGTTTCAAAATATTTGGTCAGATATGTTCTAATTATTCTAAAATACCTAGTCAGAAACGCTTTAATTATTTTAAAATACCTTGTTTTAATTATTTTTAAATATATGGTCAAATATGTTTTATATTTTAAATTATTTGGTCAGATATGTTCTAATTATTTTAAAATATCTAGTCAGATATGTTTTAATTATTAAGAAAAAGAAACATTTTAATTGCTTTTCTTGTTTTTGCTACGATTGTCATGGCGTTAACAAAATGCTTTCTATGAAGTAAATCGCCACTTTAAATATAATTTTTGATATTTTAAGGTTGTAATTGTCAATCTGCGGGCTTTCAAAAGTTGTAATAATTTTTGAAAAACAAAAAGTTAGTACTATCAATAATATTAGCTGGTTGTCAGGTACGGAATTTTTTAGCTATTACAACAATGCTCATAACTTCAAATTTTATCACAGTTTTAGCTTTGAAGCTTAATTGTTAACTGTCACTGTTACTTTGCAGTTTACTGCACAAAAACACAATTTACAGCGTCCATTCACCAAGCCTGCAGCGCCAATTTATTCATGTCCCAATAAATTACAACATATCAGAATTAATATTTTAAATACTTAAAATACATATGACCAGATATTTTAATTAAATAATCAAATTTTTGCTATTATTTAAAAATATTTAAAATATATCTGGCCTTATAATTTAAACAAAGTAAATAAAACTTATTTAATCAATATTATTTTTAATTTATTGCTTATATACCTGATGTTTTACAATATTTAAAGTATATCTGAATAATGTTTAAAACTCATGAATCAATATTTTGTTAAGGATATTTTTCGTTATAAAAAATATCGTTCAAATAATTATAGTCATTTTAAAATAATAAAATTCGCATTTTGATGGCTAATATTAAAAACTATCTTGACGAAACTTTTAAAAATATACAATTATCTGAACGATGTTCTTAAATAGTACTTAATCGAGAAGATACAAAGAAGAGTCACTAAAAAAACACTATCCCTTAGGAACCTGTCATATGAGGATAGACTATCTAAATTAGGCTTAACGATTGTCACAGAGACGTGAACGTAGTGACGTAATACAATTTTTCAAAGTAATTTAAGGTTATTATTAGTGTTAAGTAAATATTCTTGAATTTAGCGAAAATGTGCACCTGCGCGATCACTCATTCACACGTTGCGTGGAACTCGCTACCATTAGCATTTAGTCAATAAAGACAGAAAGACTTCTTTCACTAGAGCGTTTGATGGTTTTTGGAAATAACCCATTTTTGTCTATATTTACTAGCAATTATTATTTACTTATTTTTACATAGATTTCTTAGCTAACATTTTTTTTATATTATCACATTTTTTCATATTTATCTTTGTAAAATTGCACATTGTCTAATGTATAATAGTAAGCGAAATATGCCTCGTCACTTGCTTACTTACTTCACAACAATAATAATAATAATAAATGGACAAAGTAATTATAATTTCTGAATTAAAAATATTATTTACATCGTATTATAATATGCTGCAGTAAATAGTAAAGCGGTTTTCATACTTTTAATTTTAGTTTCTTAAAACATTAAGGAAGGCACCAGAGGAATATTTGGAAAATTAGTAAAACAACATGTGTAGTGTATTGTAAGCTCTATCGGCTTAGAAAGTTTAAAAACAATCGTTGAGGCTGTTTAAAAAAAATATTTGTTTGAACATTTTCAAAACCTTAAAGCAGCGCCATTGCGATCGTTTATGGATTTTCGAAATTAATTTAACTTTTTCGTATACTACCCACAAAGAGCTCTTAAACAAGTTGTAGGTGATTTCGATCAAACAACTACTTTCTGAGTAAATGAACGTAAAAATCGATATTTTCAAAAATTTGTAGCGGCAGCAATTTTGAAGCTAGAGAGTTCGGTAAAAAAGTTTCAATTTGCTTTAAGTTCTTCTCTCAGATTCCATGCTCAAATTTCCAAAATTTATTTTTGGGTAAAAATGCTACCAAGAAAACATGTCTAACTTTCGTTTCCGGCTTCGTATTTTTTGGAAAAACCTAAATGGAACTACAATTTTCGATATACCTCTTGATTTAATATTTCATCAAAATTGGTCCAGTACTTTCGCCTTTAGGGTCGTTCAAAAAACACTGGTTTAAGTTCCAAAACGTGTATTTCCGTTCAAATCTAAACTTCGAAAATTGCCATGAAATCAATACTTCTCTATACCGAAGGTATTGAAAAGTAAAAAAAAGTCCAACTCAAAATAATAGTAATAAATGGTTTCAAATTGTTAGTGCTATTCTTTTGTCAAAATTTTTTTACTTATAGAGTTTTTCAATTTTAAATGGGCAATTGTTTTAATTAACAAATTATACGATTTTGTTATGTTATATGAAGAAGATGGTTTGAAAGTTTTAGTGTAATGCTATCTTTAAAATGTATTGTAACCCTAAGTTTTATTATTTTCAGCTTCATTTATTCATGTCTGTCATAGAGATGAACCGGATATGTTAGAATGCTTTATTGCCGCAGGGGAAGAACTAAGACCTTACCTAGTAAAAGGTAAGACATTGTTTTATTTATTTCAGAAGTGATGGGTTCTTTAACTAAATGCTTGAAAGTTTAAATGTAAATACCGAAGCTTATATTGATTGTAATGGTTGGTTAGTGGAGATGTATAATATTTTCAACGTTAGTTGGCCCACTTCAGGTAAAAGGCTTACTAAGTGACGTTCGTAATAGATACCTACTTGTAATTCTTACTTACCTGTTATAACTCTGTCTTTGTATTAAAGTTCATTTGTACGTACAAAGGCTACTGGCTATGCTGTAACAGGTAAGTAGGGATTACAAGTATGTATTACCAACGTCACTTACTAAGAGAGATGAAAAACCTGACACCGTATTTATAATATTAGCTCCAAATAAGAAATATTTGTATTTTACACTAACACAAATGTAAGCGCACATAAAGCACAATAATACTAGTTTTAAAGAAAATCTGTTAGAATTTTTGGTGAATATCTTTCTTTGGGTTGGTATAAATTGCTTGTACCGGCGGCGGCCTAAAAAGTGCTCCTCGCGAAAATCCTTTTAGCCTCACAATAATAGTCCTGTATCTTCAAAGCAGTCCAGTACGTCGCCAATGAATTTTACTGATGTGGTCGTTAATATCCTACAGTTGCATAGACAGTTAAAAGTTGTCTCATCGTTCTTTGCAAAACCTGCAGCACGGGTTTTCTTCGAGACCTACATGTGTATAGATGTTTGTTATTACAACAGTGTCCAGTTTCGATTCGTTTTGTATGCATTAGTTTTTCCTACTAAACGTGAGGAGTTTTTCAGCCACTTTTTTGGACGGCCCGCGATAAGGAACTTGGAATGTGGTATCCCCGAATGCTCTGTTCAGTACTTCCGGTGAATGTTTCTTAGCCAGCTTCTAGTCTGCTTCTTGACGGTGCTAGAGGTTGATCTGCAGGTTGGCTCAGGTTCTATTCGTGGTTTTGCTCTGGCAGCTCTTGCTAAATTGTCTGTTTTGTCTTTGCCATGTACTCCCTGGTTCCCTGGTACCCACATCAGGGGTAGCCTGTTGTATTGTACCAGTTTTACCAGTGTTCTGTTGCATTCCAAAACCAGCTTAAAGTTAAATTGGCAGGTTATCAGCGCTTTCAGCGCACTTGGCTGACAGTCATAATGTGGATTTTTCTATTTCTGTAGGACTTCTACATCATAACTTCGGCATAGGTAAGGATAGCTGTGATTTTGGTCTGGAACACTGTTGCAAAGCAAATCAGGTTTATGCAAAACAAATTGTTTGATACTTCTCTGAACATGCCCAGCCCTGTACTACTATCTGTTCTGCATCCGCCGGTTTACCAAATGATGTCCCCATTTAGTTTGGTGATAACTTTATCTTTCTTCTACTCGTACCGTTCTGGTATAATTATATCGAACGGTTTTTAGAAGTCAAATGAGGTTTCCACTTCATCTGACTGCAGCTGTAAGATGTAGTTTTTGCTTATTATTTTAAAAACTTTGGTATGATGTCCTGGATAGCCGTTTCTGCCGTTTCTATTTATTTTTAGTCAGTACGCCCTAGTCTCGCCTCCGCTTCCACCCGTAGGACTTCTAACGCGGTTGTTAGAATAGTAGACATTGCCGCCGTTATTCCCATGCAGGCCAAAGTATTTGTAATTTGCTTAGCCTGTTTTTTATTGAAACATTTTTAGCGTTGTGCCACCACACCAAGAAAGAACATGTGATTGTTTGGATTATCACTCAAGTGTGCAGCCAATGTACCATGTTTGGTTTTAGTCTCGACGTTTTTCCCAACCTTTGCCTGAAGGCCTAAAATACCCAGGTGGCTTTGTTTGTGACATGTACTAGATGCCGTTTACAGATCAATCTTGTTTCTATTAAAACTCTCCAGTATTTAACCTCCTCCACCATCTTCACAAAAAAATATTCCTGTTGTTGAAAATCTTTCTTCGTATTACTGCCAGCAGCAATGTTTTTTTGGGTTAACAAATAGTCTCTTCACTTCGCACATTTATTCTACGGCCTTCGGGGATAATTGACTTCTATTGAATATAACTTCCCATAGATTGAGATAGTGATATTGTCCGCATAGCCTTAAACGTATACTCTTTTCTCATCTAGCAGCCACAAAAGACCGTCCAATACTAAACCACCATAGCAGGGTAAGAGAACGCCTCCTTGAAGACATCCTCTACTGACTGACTCTTTAACGGTTGCTTCGTTGAGAGAGAGGGTTGTTATTCTGTTCTGGGGAAAATTTGCGATCCAGAAACACAATACAGAGTGAATTTTCTATACACAGTGATTTGATTGATAGATTCAAACGATATCCTCACTTCCAAATTTTTTGGCCTGAAGGATCTTTTCTAGTCTGCTGGTTAGTTGGTGAACAGATAGCTTGCAAGATTTTCCTGATTGATAAAAATACTGGTTTTGGTGCAGTAGAAATCCGTCCAATGGCTCGTTCTTTATGTGCATATTAATTGGTTCAGAAGAAAAGACGTGAGACTTATAGGGTGGTACGATTTGTTAAGTAGATACATTTAATTATCTATAATCGATCACTTACTGTTTGCGTATTTGATATTTTTTCGTTTTTTGTATGTAGATGTAGTAAACACGAGTTAGTTTGATTTTTGTTTGATAAAAATATTCAATAAAATTATTGTTTTTTTGAATTTAAAAATATCGAAGAACATATAATAAACTGCCGGTTACAATCGTAAGGTGCGATACTTTCAATGTAAATGTACAAAATGGGATTCACCCTAATCTCACAAAGACTAAAATAGTTGCAATCACCTGCTAGATAGGCCAGTTTTAAATTTTTTTTCAATTTTCTTTTATCACCTTTTAAGTCATTTTCCAAAAGTTAATAATATATCATTTGCAATTGTAGTAGTAATTGCACTAGTATGTGTAGTTTTAAAAGAATACTAATCTGGAAATGTTTTCAGTTACTAAAAAAGTAAAGTGACAAGATTACAGTAGCGTTAGGAGCGTTGTTTGAAAATTCCCAATATCTGATCTACACATCAGAGGCTGTTATTGCCACAATCGCTAACTGTACACTTAAAAATAAGCTTTTTAGTACCTTACGTATCTTAAGCCGTATTTAGTTTATCCCGTAAATCATTATCTCTTTAATTTAAATTCCCAAAGTTGGACTTTCGAAAGATAATTATTTAATATATCACACGATAGGTGTACCAGATTATAATATACCTAGTATGGAACCCTTAATTATGAACGACCTGATTGCCGAGGAATCTGCTGGACTTCGTCTTACCGCTAATGATGTTAAGGCGTGGGGTTGCACTGACTACTTTGTTCGCAGTATCAAGTAAGTACTATTTTGCTTCCAGTTTCAAAGCTTAAGCCTGAATTTTAAAATTTTACTGAACTATTTAGAATGTGTAGATTGTCACTGCAATAAAAACAACAAATCTGACGAAATACTAATTACGTTAGCGCGTTTAGCTGTTGTTTGAATTTCTGTATAAAGACTTCTCTTTATGTTTACGTATTTTGATGAAAAACTATTCGTTTTATCAAAATACAGCGTAATGCCAAATTAGGTATGCTTTCTAAATTACATAAATTTTCCTATTGTAACGTTTCCTGAAATGAACAAACTAATAAGCATGAATGAAATACCCAAGTACTTTACCAATATTGTTGAAGTAATAAAGTATTTTATTCATACAAAATATGACCTTCAACAGAACTCATAAATAAAATAACACGTTATTATATTTTAAATTTTGGACAAATCCTTTAACGTTTACACCGCCTATTCAATTTAAAAATTGCATTGAATTACCCGGACTATATTATGTTTCCTCACGTGTGATCGGAAGTAAAGGATGATTGACTCCTCAATTTAGTTGTGGAATTGTGAAGAAAATTCCTTTTTTATCTGTTAAATTTTATAGAACATATTATGGTTAATAACAAATACGTCAGAAATCGAAATCAGTTGAAACACTTCAACGCCGAAATTAGCCCTTTTGTTTGCTGGTTCGGTAACAAAGTGTGTTGAAACCCTTCAACCGCGTCTTCTGGAATATTTAGTAATTATATAACGTGGGTTAAAAAAAAAGATCAAAATAAGTCAAAACTCTTTAACAACAGAATTAACCCTTTGTTTTGGAGCAAAAGCGCTTGAAACCCTTCACAGCAGACTTTAGGTATCTAGGTTAGGGTTATTAGTTGCAACATGGGTTAGGCTTGCAGTTGTACCATGAGGGTTGGGGTTGTTGTAGAGGGAATAACTTGTGAAGTAGAGATGCCCGCGCGCGGTTCTGTTTCGCGTCTCGTACTAGAGGCGACACTGGTGCGTTGATTTGTAAACAAATAAATGCACATTCGCTAATTTTTAATATCACGCTTTGTTCATATTTATTTATTTTAGAACTATTACAGTAACAAATGAATTATTTCCAAAATTAAAAAATATTTGAATTCGCACAATTTGATTTAATGAATTTTCGTATCTTTAAAACTTTTTACTACAGACTACTTTGACATTAAACAAATAGGTAGTTTTACTTTATAGTTCCGCAGTTTTCATGAGTTTTGAAACTCAGAAAATATGGTACTGGCATTACAAACAAAAATCGCTCTTTTTCAATACTTTAACGAATGCGTGAAAAGCCTTGTGATTGATTGGGGAAAATTTCGAATTAATGATAATTTAAAGATATGGTCTACAAATTCAAGTTTAATTGCTGCATGTAAAGAAGCTGATTCCATTATCATAGAAAAATATCAGAAATTGTTAATCTGTGCTTGAAGGTAACTAGCTACATCGTTATTAAAGTAACGAAATATCTGAAATTAACGTTGTTATATAAACGACTCAAACACAAGCCACAGTTTTTTTTAGTTTGCGTTGATCCAGAACTTAGAATTTTTCCAAATGTTTTCGTTTTACAAGCTATTTTCTTTAAAAATATTTTTTTTTATCGGAAAACGCATTCGTTATAATATTGTTCATTGTTCTATATATTATCACAAGTACATTCTTTCGAGGCTTTCGCGGTTTCTCGAACTGTCATATTACAATTTACTTTCGGCTTAGACCGCGTTGTCATTTGGGGATTAGAGCCAGTATAATTAGGTAAGAAACGACCTGTAGCTTGTCTTTCCTTACAAGCATATGGCTCTAAAAGTTTTAGCCATGCATATATAAATCTCGTCAATAATAATGTCATGTTTCATGCTCATATTATTAGTACGTTTTAAAAAAAAATGTATTTTAGAATTGATATGGAAAAGCAAACTTATGAAATCGATGTGGACTTACCTTTACTGAGAATTGAAGCTCGCTATAACGTTAGCGGTAAAATATTGGTGATGCCTATAAAAGGAGAAGGGCCTATGGAAGCTAATGTCAGTAAGTAAAATTTTTCATTTCAAATTTGTACAATAAATTTAAATATTGTTTCTTGTAGCAAACTGCAAATCAAAAACATTTTTGCAAGGCGAGCTTTATGAAAAAGATGGAGAAACCTACTTGAAATACACAAATATGACCGTGAAAGTGGATATAGGTGATGGTCATGTAAAAGTTGAAAATCTTTTCAACGGCGATAAATTATTGAGTATAACCAATTTTCAATTATTTTAATAACTTTAGAGTAATATATTTGTTTCAGACGATGTTGTCAACGATACCATCAACAAAAATTTGGGTGCCTTTTTAAGCGAACTTTTGCCAGTCATTGAAAGAGCGCTTGGTGCAACTTTTTTGGATATTGCAAATAAAATTGTTGAACGATTTACTTTTAAACAACTTTTTCCACATTAAACCATAAATAAAATTGCTTTTCGCTAGAGCTCAGCTGTAGCACTGAAAATACATTGTGTATCTTGCTTTCTACACTTGTACTAACATATTAAATGCAAATACACGTTTTATCTTGGAATTTTTATTTATTAATATGAAACACAGTTTTATCATAAAAATTACTATTGCTGTTACATACTACTTCTACTTTACAACAATATTACACCATTACTCGTAATTCATTTTTCTGGGAACACTTCGTCATATGCAAAGTTTTTAACAATTTTATTAGCTATGTCCAACAAGATTTCGGAAACTTTTCTTTGAATGAATGGAGTAGCTCCATCTATAAATTCTTTTCTATTTTGATTGAGAATATCGTTTACTGCTTGATCTACAATAACAGAAATATAGCAAAACAGCAGAGAATAATAAGTACATATTCTAAATGTTTAAGTGATGTACTTACTTAAAACGGGATCTCCATTGAATAAATTATCCAGGCGAAGATTATAGTCGCCTATCTGTAATTTCATATCCAAGTTGGTAAAATGCAAACGCTTTTCTCCGTTTACATCCACAAGTTCACCCCGCAGTACAGCATTTGCAATACAATTTGCTAAAATAAAAATAATACAATATACTAAACTGTTTTTCAGCAAAAGAAGGGGTTTATGAACCCGGGTAAGAGAGTGGGGCGGGAATCATGGAGCTCTACTCACGCACTGCACTGCCCCATGATTTAGAACAAAAAAGTTACATTAAACTATATGATTACAATTCAGATAACATTTTGGGTTTGTGCTGTATGGAACTCCTTTTTACTTTTTATTGGAGTAAACAATAATATGTAAACAATATTTTTAATTCAGTAATTATTTTTTTTATTTTAATGGTATTTAGTTTTATTTAAGACTATTGTTATATAATTTTGTATTTCTAAAAATACCATCAAGAACTTTTATTACTTTCAAACATAGAGCATAATATACGGGGTCGCTATTATGTATGGGACCAAAGCTCCCCTGGTCAAACGGTTTGAGATATGCGTTTCATATTTGGTATATGTTAATTTGAGGTTATTTTGCATATTCTGAAGTAAAATTCTTGTTTTGCATAGTTTTTAAGCGCGGCCGCCATCTTGAATTGTCTTAAATAGCAACCTGGGCTGTGTGATACATCAATAGAAAGCTTATTTATTTCTCTTTTCAGAAATATTAAACATGTATCGGATTACATAAGAAAATAACGCAGAAAATTTTAAAAAAACATTTGAGGCATGCTTAATTCGTCGCTGCACATTTAGTGAAATCTAGTAACCCTTGCATTAACAAAACGTCATAAATAAAGAAAACACAAACAGTAATTAAAATTAATAGGATAACAAACAACATTTTTAAAATAAAAATGAAAACAACAACATTATTAATTAACAGTAGTTAAGAGAGGAGATGTTCAAATTGCTGCACCATTTACTTCTTGGCAATAATGAAAGCGCTTTTTAAAATTGTCTAAAAAGTCGCGCAAAGAATTGCGAGTAATAACAGCTATTTCAGCACAAATACGATTTTTCAATTCTTCTAAATTGTCAGGTCTATCTATTTAAATAAACGCGACGTTTTAAATGGCCTCACAAAAAAAATCTAAAGGAGACAAATCTGGTGACCGAGCGGGCCACTCTACGGTTCCTCTTCTCCCGATCCAACGCCGATGAAAAATATTGCAGAATTCTAAAAATTATTTGCCAGACAACACAACTACAGGTATAATAATTAACAATGTGTGATGTTTATTTTGTCACCTATTAAACTCTTACTACTTGTTTTTGCTTGTGTTTTGCTTATTTATAACGTTTTGTTAATGCAATGGTTATTATTTAAAAAAATTCAAGATGGCGGCCGCGCTTTAAAATTATACCCAAAAAATTTTTTTTTTACTTTAGAATATGCAAAATAACCTCAAATTAATCACATACATATACCAAATATGAAATGCATATCTCAAACCGTTTGACTAGGGGAGCTTTGGTCCCATACATAAAAGCGACCCTGTATACGTAAGCGAATGCACGAACCCTGGTTGCTATGGTCTTATTCTGTAGTGGTTTAGAGAAAGCACCGACACAAAGAAACTACTAAATACAATTTCAGTACAATTTCAAAGATGTGCTGATTCGCTCTAATATTGTTTTTGTTCACAGTTAAGATTGAAAATCTAAATATATGCGGTCTTTATCGAATTTAAAATAAAATATACGATTGACGATCGAGTACTTTTTATAGGTTTCTTGTCTCGAATCTCTCTGTCACATGTATTGCAAAACTGAAACCTGCATATCATAGCAACAAGCGGTTCGTGCGACCTCCTTATGTTTTATATTACTTCGTGCTTTGAAATAATTATTACTATTTGAACGATATTTTTAAATAATATGTTCTAATCACTTTGTTTAAAGTATCTGGTCAGATATATTTTAATTATTTAAAATTTCTAACCGGATGTGTTTTAAATGTTTTAAAGCATATGGTCAGATATGTTATCTTTATTTTAAAATATCTGTTGGGTAGATATATTGTTATTCACGAGATATTAGTAAATTGAGGCGGCACTTTCGGTGAGTAGACGCACTATCGATACGTACTGTGAATGTGCAAACTGTATTTTTGTACAGCGAACAGAAATTAACCTCGAAAGCATTAAATTGCATCGCAAAGAAAAGACATTTTTAAAACACCGTGACTAACCGCCCAGTACCGGTCGTCACTCGCCCAACCGGTACTCTTACGAATAAAGTGCTTCACACTTTAATATGTTTACACGATAAAAAAATGTAATCAATTCACAATAAGTTTTGCCATTTTAGCAAGCGTATGCAGTTTGCTGCGGCTGCCATTATCGCTAAAAACATCCCAGGAATCGTAAACAGTATCATTTATTCACGTATACAATGAAAAAATGTAATAAAAGTCATGAAAGGTATTTTAAAAAACAACGAAAATAATGAAAAAGTTTCCGAGACAGAAATTTAAACCCGCGACATAGTAAGCCTTACATCACGATCCACGCCAGTATTCACCTGCACCACTACGGTTGTGAAAACAAAATGTTAAAATGCGGAATATGATCACGCAATCGGCAGTGAGAGGGTTTACCGAGTCCTTAAACCCGGTGCCTCACGTTTTTGGCGCTGTTAAACAAGTCTTAAATATGCCAAAATAGCAAATGGTAATAAAAGTGCCTACCAGTAAAGCAGGAAAATTTTCACCTTTTTACGCTACCAATAAGCTGCGCATCTGCAACTTTAGTAGATCAAAACAGATAAAATCGTATTTAAAATCTACAATGAATAAGATGAGACTGTCTTATTTGGCCTTATTAGAACCCACATATTTATGCGCCCATTATGTTCGGCACATATTCTTGTGTACAGCAGACCGTTACAGTTTTCAATGCAGATAAGCAAATTCAAGGTCATTGTAGATGCTCGGGATATTGGGAGCCTGTCCGCTCATAACTCGCATTCATTTACAGATCAGAGTTGGTGGCCGGCAGAAACATCTGCAGAGCTCGCTCGTTCTATAACGCGGCGCCAGCTTCTGGATTACAATTTGCGTTGACTTTCATTATTTGTGCCTTCTGCGCAATTAATGTTTAATAATAAGAACAACAATATTGAACTAATATTAAAGTTCTGCCCTACTAAAATGATTAACATATAACACGAAAAGCAATTAAATACTTTCCTTAAAGAATGATAAGAGCTCACGTTCGTTAGTCTCTACGCAGCGCTATAAATTAGATAAATATTTGAGAGTATAAACATCAGAACAAGTTATGCACGGCTACTTTATACATAGACATACATCACTGGCGCCTAACTTTGCTTTTCCACATGAGAGCCATTTTTGGCTAAGTGTAACTTACTCTTTCCCGCTTTTTTAAAGGATTTTTTTCTGGAGTTATGGTAGGATTCTTTCTGGGATTCTTGTCCTTGAGATTTTACAGGGTTTTATTGTCTTAAAAGTTCTTTACGGGAGCGGCTCTCATTTCTGTGATCGACTCAGGAACGATTTGAAGCGTCGAGTGCCGGCTATGAAGTTACCAACGAAATCTGGAGACGTAGCCCACGGGTTTTGCTACTATGCTATTACAATGAATAATACGTTTACATCACACGTATTGTACTTATATTAGTGTTAAAAGTTTATACTTTATCAGAATAAAAAAAATATTTTATTGAATATACACCTGTTGTTCCAAGTCTCCATGACATATTATGCAGTTAGAATAATCCTAATAGAAATATACGCGTACCATGATGGCGCCTTTTGCACCTTCATATCTGCCTCATATTGGTATCAATATACGCCACTGGCAATCGCAACAAAGTAGCGGTTTGGCCAGTACCGGACGGGTATACACGTCCTATTTAATAACGATAAATAAAGTGACTATAATAATAATATTTATTACAAAGAATTAAGAATTCTGATGAAGTAATTCCTACTTTGCGTTCCCGCCAATGCTGCTAATCGGTTGCTGACAAAGAACAGCCCACACCGCTACAGTACATGTTTATAGTAGTGCGACTATTCACCGAGAGTGCGGCGTAAATTTTCTGATATCACAAGGAATTACATCGGAATAAAGATTATAAAGTTATTGAAAAATACCTCGCCAGATACGCTAAAAATAATAAAAGCATATCTGACTGGATATTTTAAAATAATTAAAACCCATCTGAATGATAGTTTAAAATATTTAAAACATATCTGAATGAAATTGAAGAAATAAAATTATTTAAACGATAATTTTTATTTGAGAATATTGGTAAGAAAGTTTAGTATTTGAAAAAAAAATATTAGCAGAGTAATTTTCATTACTTAAAAATATCGTCAAGATAATTTTAAATATTTTAAAATATTGTTTAACTGACGTTGATTATTTAAAAGTAACGTTTATAATAATAAGAACATTTTATGTCCTTTTATAACTGTAACAAAATTGTAGATATTACTGTGGTAAATGATTTAGTATTATATGGCGACATAGTTAATAATTTTCAGATGACGTGGAAGCGTAAACAAATATTTATTAATTTATAGTAAATAAAACAATTCTCAACTTTAACCGTTCTTTTTTAATTTTTTATTTGTTTTATTTTAGCCTTATACGTATTTCGACATGTTGACATGTTATTTTCAGAGGCAGGAGCAATAAATCTTCATAACTCGATCTTGGTTTTCTATACCTATCCGGAAAATTTATTCATCTACTTCATCAGATAAAATGAAATAGGCGCCAATTCTATATTTTGGCAACAAATCATTAACAATCGCCAAAATTGTAAACAAAACCAATAAATGTAAAATAATTTTGAAAACCACAAAAAACATTTTAAACGCCCTGTTTAATGCTAAAGAATAACAGACAATTTACTAAAATCAGCCATTTAGAAATTAAATTCTTCGCATTGTCATTCGGTTTATTTAAACCAGACAATTGGAAATTTTGATATTAGGTATAAAAAACACGTACGTTGTTACAAATACAAACACCCACATAAATCCAATTACGCTAAACACTTACTAGAACACAATCATACAATGGCATCTAATAACACTATAAAATGTTTACACTTTTATGATGATTAACGTAAATTAGATATACTAGAAGCTTTTTAAATTCACAAACATTTAAAATCTGAACCTTTAATGGATGAGCAAATTGGTTTCTTAAATTCGCCATTATTGGACGTTTTGGAATAAGAAATCAAGTCATCTGGACGCAGGTATAGAAAACCAAGATCAAGTTACGAAGATCTATTGTTCCTATAGCAACACCAACTGTTTACTTTTAATTTTGTCTCTGAAAATAACATGTGAACATGTCGAAATACGTATAAGGCTAAAATAAAAAAAAAAGACTGTTGAAGTTAAGAATTGTTTCATTTACAATAAATTAAAATGAACTTCAACGAAGTATACCTAGAACTTATTAATAAAATATTTATTAACTGACCGATATCTTGAATGTAAACTATTTCTGAAATATTTTTAAATAATTAAATTTATCTCAATATTATATTTTTTTTAAATTAAAGTTGTCTTAACTACATTTGCATTTTAGATAATTGCAAGTAATTTCCTGAAAAAAATTAATGAATATTATATTAACTATATTTTTAAAGAACAAAAATAAGGTCAATAACAAAAATTAACTGGAAGATATTTTTAAATAATAAAAAATATTGTTTAGATAATTTTATATATGGTATTAAAATGTCGTTCAGATAATTCAACATCTAACGACAATATTTAAGACACGCTATATACACTCTACTGCAACAATTTATTGCATAATAGTATGTGATATTTGAGCAACTCGTATCTTAGCTCTCTCTGAGTAGCGTTTAAAAGCCAATCAAAAATTAATATTTTTCACCAATTATCAGCAGTGAAACGTATGGTATAAGGTTCAGGTGAACGCAAAATTGTGTAACTTTAAGAATACATTTAAAACAATCAAATAAAACAGTTTTTGTTATGTATATAACTACAAAAAAAACAAAAACAATCGACGTTTGTCTTGAAAATTGACACACAGATTTTTGTATCTTACCAAATTAGGGCTCTGTAGATGTATAGAAATAAGGATTAGTATTTGAGGTTTTTTCAAAAACTCATGGTATAAGAAAATATGTAGAAGACAGTGGAAGAGAAGTGAAGTTTTCAAATTACAGAAAGCATAATAAATAATGTTCAAATAAATATTACATAATAAAAACTGAACTGTGGACTTCGAGCGGACTTTCCCATACTAGATATTAATACTTACCGTATTTGCAAAAGTGTAAATTTTATAATTTTAACGTTGTACATTTCATCGATTGATAAGCAACCCTCCATTCCATTCACCCAATTTCATAGAAAGCGCCACAGTGAAATTATTAGCTTTTAGAAAAGAAACCAAATTGTAGCTAATCTTCCGTTCTAACAGACCACAAAGTTTAAACGAAACTGTGTGTATAGTTCCTGAATATTTGTTTAAAAGCTTTCAAAATTTTGATGAAACACCATTGCGATCATTGTCAGATTTTCAAAACTAATTTTGTTTCTTCGTATACTACGCACAAAGGGCTCTCAAACCAGTTGTAGTTAATCCCAATCAGACACCTACTTTTCGAGTAAATGGGGTTAAAGTCGAGATTTCCAAAAAGTTGGAGAGACCGCCATTTTGATGCTAGAGAGTTCGGTACAAACAATTTATATAGGCAACCCTGCGATGTTGCATACCGTATTAAGAACGGAACCAACCGCCATACAGCGGATATTGGAATGAAAATCAATATAAATGGTTTTTTAAAGAGTTATGAAAAATATGCAAAGAACGAAAATTATATTTTTTAACTAGAGCTAATCGATGGGGGTGGTTAAAATCACGCAACTGCCGGAAAACGCGTGACAGAAGTATCGTTTTTTTTCTTAATTTTTAAAATAGTTGAAAATTGTTGTTGGTCCTAATAATGTACTTTAAATAGTCTATCGAACTGATAAATGTTTATAATAATTGGCGTTTGCGTCATAAATTGAAAGATCAAGATTATATCGCAGTAGCGACATTTTTTAATTCAATTTGTTGTAAACACAATACGTAATTTTACATAATGCTAAAATTAAAAAGGCACTTCTGTTTTAACAAATAGCGGTTGTAAAGTAATTTTTTGAAAATTATAATGTGTTTTGTGCAACAGCTTTGTAAAAATAAAAGTTTATTAGAAATCTAAATTACCCAGAAAATAGAATATTATGAAGAAATCATAAATTCTGAAAAACTGTCTTTTGGTGTTTCAAATTATAAAAAAAAACAGTTTTTCAAATAACATTTTGTGTTTAAATAAGGATTGCATATACAAAAGTAACGAAAGAACTAAAATTTTTTAATTAATAATAATCAATTGAATAAACTAAAATCACAAATTATATTACGAAACGTACTGAATATTTAAGATACTTAAAATAAACCTCGGCATTCGAGAAACATAAAATTTCATGCTCCGAAAGTTAAAATATAAAAACGTACAATATTATGTCGAAAACATAATACTGAGAATTATTTATAGGTTTCAGTAAAAACTCACAGTACTAGTCACAACAGATAGAAATTAACGTGAAGAAAACTAGTATGTTACTCATTTTATCAATTTTTTCCACGCTGACCTATTTTTATATCATGAAAAATTTTTTTTTAAATGATTGTCGGTGGGTGGGTTTGTGGGTGGATGCGTGGGTGGAGACGCCTCTAAAGGCAATAGTACTGTATCTTTTTTGTTGAAATTATAAATTAAAAAATTATCAAAAATTGCATTTCTAGTTAACCTTTAAAAAAAATCCGAAACCGGAAACGGAAGTTAGACATGTTTTTTTGGTAGCGTTTTTGTTCCAAAATTAAATTTTAGAAATTTGAGCACGGGGTCTGAGAGAAAAACGTAGAACAAATCGAAAACTATTTTAACGAACTCTCTAGCTTCAAAATAGCGACCGCTACAACTTTTTGAAAATCTCGACTGTAACGCCCATTTACTCAATGAGTGGTTGTCTGATCGGGATGACCTACAATATGTTTATAAGCTCTTTTGGGTAGTATACGATAAAATAAATTAATTTAGAAAATTAGAAAACAATCGCAATGAGGCTGCTTCAAAATCGCAACAATTTTCAAAAAAATATTTTTCAAAAACTCCTTACACGATTTTTGTTAAACTTTCTGAGCCGATAAAAATTGCAATAAACTATTAATTTATTTTTTACTAATCCCCTAAATTTTACTCTGACGCCGTCCAAGAACTTTTGAAATATTTGATATTGATTAATTATTTATTCAAAAACGCACACGCTAATCGTTATAAACTTTCATCAATTTGCTAGACTATTTGGAGTGCTTTATTAGGATCAGCAGGTATTCTCAACTATTAGAAAAATAAGAAAGAAAACGATCATTTTTAATGTTAATAACGCGTTTTTCGGCAGTTACGTGATTTTAACTACGTTTGTTAATTAGCTATAGTTAAAAAATATATTTTTCATTCTTGGCAATTTTTGATAACTCTTTAAATAAACTATTTATATCGATTTTTAGTACGGTATCGAGAAGAGATTAAAAACTTTGTAGGCTGTTTTTTTTTCTGAAAGCCATAATTATACTGTGGCGCTTTCTATGAATTTGGATGGATGGAATGGAAGGTTGCCTATGTTAGACTTGCTTTCTTAGAAATCTAAGAGTCTGTGAAAAGTACAAAGTTATAATTACAAAATTTACACTTTTGCGAATACGGTAAGTATTAATATATAGTATGGGAAATTCCACTCGAAGTCCACATTTCAGCTTTTCTTGGTTACAATAAGGCAAACAATATTTTGGTACTCACTTGCGTTAGCGTAGAATTTTCCTTCGCCTTTAATAGGCACTACTAAAACTCGAGCGTTAACATCGTAGTTTCCTGTCAACTTTAAACGTGGAAGGGCAATTCCAATTCGGTAAACTGTATTAGGAATGTCTAATCTGTAAATTATTAATTTTTTTAATGTTTACTGCAATTTATTTGCTTCTTACTTCAGTTTGGTAACTTGAAAGTCAGAAGCTCCATAAACATCAATATCCTTAAGAACAGCTCTGTAATTAGAACGATCATCTCCCCTAGAAATTACAATATCTTGAATATGGAGTGGCTCCAATCCAGGTACTTCCAATTCTTTAATTCCACTACTTAAACGAGGTCTGATAAATTCCACTGATTCTCTAACACATTTTGTAACTTCTGGATCAGTACGTTTACAAACGTGAATAAAACTGGCTGTAAAAAGAAAAAATATTATTATTAGGATATAAAATAACAAAATTCAGTTAATGGTCATTTTTAGTCAACACGAAACTTAATTGAAGCGACTTATGATTATTTTAAAGTTTCTCGAGAACTGCTTCATGCAACATTGCAAAAAGTCAGGTTGACGCAATACAAACGTTACTGCAAATCAATTACAGACATGCGGATTTCTTTGTAAAACACTCTTGATTAAGTTTTGTGTGATCTTAGAATTGTTAAGTTTTCAAATGTTGTACTCGTAGCAAAACGTGTTGGTAAGTTTTGTATAAAAAACAGATGTTTGTGGGCGGTTGTACCTATTGTATTGCTTTACGATATTAGACTTCAACATATCAATTCCTTAGAAATTTTAGAACATTAGCATTAAAATTTTAAATTTAATGGCGGATGTTCCTCTTTCGTTTTGCGTATTTCTACATGTGTGTACTTCTTATAACGGAAGTTCATGCGTAGTAAAATCAAACTAAAATAAAAAAATTGATTGTTTGCCAGTGGCAAACCGGTCGCTAAACAAAAATTTTCAAATGGATAGAAATAAAGACCGCTCGCGGGGTTATATGGGGTTTGCCATCACCTAATTTAAACGACATTTTAACGTTATTAGACCACTTGACGACATTTAAATGATTGGTATAATAACATCAAATTTCTTATTACAAAACAGTTGAACGTGATTAGACAAATTTGGCTTGACTATGGCTCAGCAAAAGAGTGATGTTGTACATACTGTAGGGTTGCCATAATTCTTCCTAGAGGGAAGGTATAACACTATAACAGTTATGTTGAGTCGTAAATCTCAGAGAGATATAATAAACATATTTTTCTAGGCATTTTCGATGTGGCTTTATTAGATTAATGTGCTGCTTATTGGGAAAACTTTCAATAGCTTCCTTCGAGATCTCATCTATTGTTAACACATTCAAACTCTTACGAAAACTAACGGGTGTCCAGAAAGTCTTTCAGTCAGGGCGGCTATGAATTGTATAACGCATGTCTTTTATTCAGTCACATCTAAGTCAATTTAAATTAAAAGGTTTTTTTATTTTGAATTATTTACTTTCTGCATATTTCTTGTTATAAAATGTTTACGCAAGAACAAAAAACCTTTATTGTGAAATCTTATTTTCGGTCAATGGTCAACAATTAGAAAACGGAAATTGGAATTATTCCATCAATGCGTGTAAACAAGAATTTCGACAAAGATATCCAAAGACATAAGTTATACAATCCATAGCCGACCAGGACTGAAAGACTTTCTGGACACCCGTTAGTTTCATTTGTTGTTAATTGTAGGAAGAGGCAACGTAGTATTTTTACTTTAATACAGAGTGGCTAGGAAAACCCCGGCCACTTTTCTTGCGGCGGTCAAGAGGTGGCGCCTTAGTAAAGAAAAATTAAATTAAAATACTGGCAATAACGCAGAATCCAAGACGTTTTACGTTATTAAATACGCCCCATATTAAATCAAAACAACCAAAGCGTCTTGGATTCTGCGCTGTTGTCAGTATTTTAATTTAATTTTTCTTTACTAAAGTGCCATCTTTTGACGGCCACAAGAAAAGTGGTCGGGGTTTTCCTAGCCACTCTGTATACCTTCAGTATAGGGAAGTATTTAATTTTTCGAAATCGAGATTTTAACGTAAATACACGTTTTTGGGTTTAAGGAACCTAAAAAGTGGTTTAAAAAATGTCCGTGTGTAGAAGACACCTCTAAAGGCGAAAGTACTGGACCGATTATGATGAAATTTTAAATGAAGTGGTATATCGAAAATTGCAGTTCTAGTTAAGCTTTCCAAAAAAATTCGAAATCGGAAGCGGAAGTAAGACATGTTTTTTCGGCAACATTTTTTTCCAAAACAAAATTTTTGAATTTTAAGCACAGGATCCGAGAGAAGAACTAACGGCAAAAAGAAAACTTTTTACTTTTACTTTTACTTTTTAGCTTGAAAATGGCGACCGTTAAGATTTCTTGAAAATCTCGATTTTAACGCTCATTTACTCAAAAAGTGGTTGTCTGCTGGGGATCAACTACAACTTGTTTAAGAGTCCTTTGTGGGGAGTATATGTTGACACGAAATTAATTTCGAAAATATAAAAGCGATTGCAATGGCGCTTCTCCAAAATTTTGAAAATATTAAATGAAATATTTTTCAAAAACTGCCCACACGATTTATTTTTAAATTTTGTAGGTTACTAGAATCAAAAATTGGCTACAATTTGATTTTTGGAAGCTATCGTATCACTGTGGCGCTTTCTACCAATTTTTGAAAATCTTCATTTATTAAACGGGGCCCAATAAAAATTTTATTTACTCAGAATTGCTCACCATTACTAGTAGAAGCAAAATCTAATGTTTGTTTTTAGATATTCTGTACTTGATGGGGCTACTGTAGAAAATGTAAATTCTAAATATTTGAAGTTTTCAAAATTACTCCAAATTTGGTTTTTACTGCACACCATAATTTCACCATGACACCTTATACGAATTTTTTAATTAAAAATTGCCACCCTTTTATTTATTAAAGGGGAAATAATCAATAATTTCTGCTTAAAAAAAATTACTCATCTTGCCCAGTATAACTAAAATCAAATGTTGGGCTTTAAAAATTTTTATAGTTGGTTTTTTGGCTGACGAATTTAGGATTTGGTTAGCTACTGTAGATAATATAAATTCCAAATATTTATAATTTAAAATGAAATTTCTCGCTCACAAAAATTTTGATGTCACGAACTGAGAGCTGTAATGAAGATTAAAATATGGATAGAATAGAGGGTTGCCTATATAATTTGTTATATTAGAAATCTAACAGACGGTGAAATATGGAACGTTGTAATTATGAAATTTACACTTTTGCAATACGATCAGTATTAATATTAAGTATGGGAAAGGCTACTCCAAGTTAACACTTCAGCGTTTTCAATTTTAAAACTGCTATAGTGTCTTGTAACATTCTTGCATGATACTGTTTTACAAGCTTTCTCATTTAATGTTCTACATTTTCTTTTTTTTTCAATGACGCTAAGGGTTTTGTTAACTAATACAGCTACTATAACAATATTTGTGCCAGGCAGTTATTTTTTACAGTAGCTGATTAGCACCCAATTTTTAAAATGATTCATTTTCTTCGCCCACCCTCTCTCTTAGCTTATGATTATTAAAGACTATGAGAGATTCCTTGGCACGTTTTATTAACGTGGTACCTGTTTTTTGAAAATAACACAAAATGCTTATTTATATTTTTCCCTCTGTTTGCTAAAGTTTTAATATAGGTGCTTCAGTTTCACGTACGTCAGTTTCTGTTGTTATTGAAATAGTTATGTAAAGATCAGTAATAAACCACTTTTAATATCCAAATAAGAATTGATTTCTTCCGCATGCTTATCATGCTCGCGACGCATGGACTGAAAAATAATGATGGGCTTCCCGTGAGCTAGAGCCAGAAGTAACTATATTTGTTAGTAATTTTAATTTTTCTGCTGTAACATTTTCCTTTTGTCAAATTTTAAAATAAAATAAATAAAATTTACTCTTGACAAGTTTTTAAAATTTCTCACTAATTTGGCAAGGAGTACGAGTGAAAATTAAACAGGCGCGCTTCTTAAAAGCAAATTTTTGGCTACGTTTTCCTAAAGTTTTATTTCGCCCTTAAGAAGAACAATGTATTTGCCAAACCTTAAAAGCCGTTTTAACATAATAAATGTACAGAAAAGATTTGAAATTTTTATAGTGATAAAGTACACGCCTGAAATTTATGTATAGATAAAAACTAAAAAATGGGGTATTTAGTAGTCCCCCCCTCCCTAAGAGAGGTCATCGGCGATTTTTTAAATTGACGATTACCAAGAACGTGTTTCCCACATATTTTCACGAATTGATATATAAAGAATGTCCATTTCAAAAGGTGTTACCACAAAAATCGTTAGTTTATCACTTTTACTTGCTCGTGGACTGGACTATAAGATATTGCCACATATGGAATTATACTGCGATATCATTTCACCGGAATGAACCCCGCCATTGCCTCTTCCTTAATTACAAAAGATATCAGACAAGTTGTGGTAACTGCAATATATTTAATATTATCCTATTTAATTCAAGACAATATGTTTGTAGGTTCCACTTTGATGATGCGGTTGCAGTTCCAATGTAAAGACATTAAGAACGGTAAAAATTTTGCTTCTACACCGGCAATAATTACGGTGGCCGGTTAACTATTCTTTAATTTTAAAATTAAAATCACATTAAGTATGACAAACGGTTTTAGATAAAAATGATTTAAAATGTTATCTTCTGCAACTAATTTTTAATTAAATTAATGTGATCCGCACAATCAAAGCAAAAACGGATTAGAGCAGGTCGTGGCATAGTTTTCATATAAATTATAAACGTCAAACGCGTCAAACTGTCAGAGGATAGGATTATTTTTATTCATGATGTGTTTTAACAAATGTAGATTAAGAAAATGAACAATAATAACCTAAAATTATCATTTTAAATTTTAAATACATGTCAAAACACATAATGAATAAACAATCTTTTTTTTGACGTTTCTAGTTCGTATACTTATTCAATGTTATAGCGCATGAGCCAATGAAAACGATGTTTTATTTTACAAATTACAGATATCAAAACCGCATTATTATAAAGTCTCGGTGTCATTGTGTTTTCATGCAGTTGGATAATAGTATATTATAATACAAGTGTACAAGTAAGCCTTTAAAGCACGCGCAACGAATTTAAAAGCACGAGGCAAAGACGAGTGCTTTTTAACCGAACAGTGCTTTAAAGGCTCTTATACACGTGTATTATACGCTATTTTTTATTATACCTCCACTACAATCTCAAAATTATAACAAAAAAGGAAATTGAAATCCCCTTGTCAAAGTAATCTGTGTCATTAATCGTTGATATAGAAACGGTTAGCAATTGTTGTTGTTTCGTTGCTATTTATCATTGTTAAAAATTTGTAGGTGAATTTGTTGTTACCTAGGAAACTTTAAAGCACTAGTGCTTTAAAGGCCCGATTTTGCACGCATTTTGGTTTCAAAAACAGAGATTATGATTCAGGTATAATAAAAAATACATTAGTATGCAGCAGTGTCCGGATTTCTAGTCTAGTATTTAGTCAGTATTTAAATTATGGGGCAATCAATTAATAATAAATCCTGGCATAATTCCTTTAAATATATAGTTGGCGTATATGCAATTTTAAACAAATTATTTGACTTTGGGAGCTTGTTTAGTTATGTATTATTTATCTGGCCAGCTGGTTAACTATCAGGAGCTATTTGATAACGCAGTTGATAAGCGTAGATTATGCATGGTCGGGGGTTTTAAAAGTAATACACGAAACAATTTTATGAACCTTTGCAAAAATATTTTTGCGCGCAGAACCTCTGACCTAGCTCTACAATAAAGTAACATTTAACGAAACTATGTACCTCAAATAATACAGTTGTAGTTGTAGAAACCATGCAAAATCGTGAAACTTGTTTCACGTATATTAACTAAATGAATTTCAGTCCGCCGCCTATTATTTTTGTTTAGTTATTGAATTTTAACGAAATTTGTTGCTGTTCTAGGACTAAAACTCCGGTCTTTGGATGCAGGTATGCCTTGATTTGAATAATTTTTTTGTTTTGACTTAAAAGTGAAGGTGAAATTTCTTCTTGCATATATACGATTAAAAAAATAGCGTGAAGTTGGCTTTGGATGCTATTGTTTTGCCAATCCTACCCAGTATAACATATGATATTCTGGGTAGGATCGCCAAATAATGGCATCCAAAGTCCAATTGACGCTTTTTTTTTAATTGTATGTTAGTAAAATGGGCTATAATACACGTTTGGAAATAAAGATATATGGAGTTGTGTTACTATACAGGGTGTTCCAGTCAAAACTCCTTATAACTTCTTTATTGTTTAAAGGTTTTAAAGGCCTTTACAAAATATTTTAATCTTGATCCAAACCAACAATAAAATGTTTAGAATGTATTGCAGTTTCTAAATTACGCCTACAGCTCATTCTGACGTATTGTTCTTTCGGGAAATTTTGACACAGTAATTTGCGTAACCAGAAGAAATTCTTAAAAAATGTTAACCTCTTGTGATATTGGCCTTGAAAAGTAAAGTGAGTAAAAACATGTCATAGGTTACAGATGCCAAAAACGATATAGTATTTTGTTTATTAGTTATCATTATTGTTCGTTTATTATTGAAAAAAATGATAAAAAAAAACATGTGGAGCATTTTTGGCCAATGATTTTGAGGCAAATTCAGCACTCTGTCCCTGTTATCGTATATGCCAGTTCTCTATTACTAATTTTGTTCTAGCTTTTTATGGACAGAAATGAATAAATTCCAAACTTCTAGAAGGATTTTAAAAGCGTTTTAGTGAACAGTTGGGGAAGCTTATTTATTTCATTTCTTGTTTTCTTATCAACAATTTTACTTCTTCGTTGAAATTTTTGGATTTGGCAAAAGAGTTCCCTGTTATTTACATCACTAATCTAATCATTATAATAAGTAAACGATATAAGAACTACTCATCCCTGCAGTTTAACATTAACTCTTAAAATTTAAAATTTTGTAAACATTTCGGAGGGTATATTTAATTACATCAGCAATCTTTAAGTTTCCTCTATAATACCTAAAGTAGAAAAAAGATTGATTCTTCTGGGATGGTGGTTTATTCATTATTTTGTACTTATACTAAATCAAGAAGTACAGGGGTTAATTAAGTACGTAGACAAACTTTATAGGGTAATTCACTGATTAATTCTAAGACAAAAAATTTATATAAACATGAGACCTAAACGGCTCCGTTTTCAAGATACAGGATGTTAAAGTTTCGAAAAAATATAATTGTTTTTAATAATCTGGAAAACTCCTAAAGGTATTCTATTGAAACTTGGTGTAGGTTAGCATTGCATAAAGTGTCATTGTTTGGCCAAATTAAATTTAATTTATTTCTACCAGTGGCGTGCATCGGGGCCACCTCAGTTACGTTACTGTAGAAAAATCTGGTACGTCATTGTTTTGGAGCCAATATTAGTTTCGTTGCTTTATTTATGAAAACAACACAGTAAGTGTCTTTTTTTGGTTGAATGAACCGTTTTCGAGAAAAACGGAAAAATCTATAACTGCAGCTTCATTAATTATAAAAATAATTTCCATCAAAATTAAGCCATGATTATTATAATTATTTACTATTTTTAAAAGAAAACAAAGCCGTTTAGGTCCCATGCTTATATGGACTTTTTGTCTTAGAATGAATCAGAAAATCATTTTGTAAAGTTTGTCCACGTACTTAATTAACTTAATGTATATAAAGAGTTCGAATGCCTGTTAGTACAAGTGTTGTGATAGGATTCATGTTGCCGTGTTCCATAAAATTTAAAATAAAAAAAAAAGGTATAACCTATTAAATACCTATCACATTCTAAAGCTAAATTAGGATTTAAAAATTTTGAAGATTAGCTGAATTACTTGGTACAAAGACTTATCTACTGTTATTAAGAAGCAGTGTACGCCCGACTTATAGAAAGGAATACTTCAAGGTAGTCAAGTTAATTAAAAATGCCCTATAGCTGAAGATCACGCATGTAGTAAATGTAAAACAACAAATAAGTTTCTTTTAAATAATTTGCGGTTTCTGTGTTTTTGTGTAGTAAACCAATAGTTTAATTTAGCCGCAGGAGGTGTGATAGTAGATATCAAAAAGAGACAAAAATTAAAGTTGTTTTTGAACCTTATTATACAGGTCTTGAATATTTTAGAGCGGTTGCACTATGCCGGTAATTCAAATATGAGGTCACAATTGCCTTTTTTAAATGTATAATGTTGTTAAAATTATAAACCAAAATCTGAGTTGGAAAGGTAGAACAGAATTTAAAAAAAATTTTAAACCGTATTAATCCTATTTTAATTTTCCGTAACGACAATACATTGGTATCTATTGCATTTGCACTACCAATTTATCTCAAATTTAGAAACACTTAATTTATTTCAAGCTAATAACAATGGTAATAAGCAACTGTTTTCTATACTTATTTCGGCATAAGTCGAACTTATAATAAAATTACTGATATACCTCACTTACGTATATTTCCGGAATTTGCAGTTGCTATAATTGCCGCACAAATAACTATAATTGTTGTAATTGCCATTTTCATATATAAACCGAAATCAACACAAATGTTTAAATTTACCCGTTATATGAAAAAAGTAACATAGGTTAATAAGCAGTCAGTCACTTGTTTCAATGTGCGGTCCAAACCTTGGTATATCAGGTTTTGTTTATTTTCCATCCTTATATATGACTTCCACGATTACTACGAACAATTTCGGTGACGTCATATGGTAATTAGTATTACAACGGGTTATTCTTAAATCGTACTTATAAAGTTATAAAAATCTTCATTGACCTTAGAAAATTAAATGCTGACATAAAAACCACGGAAAGTTTTACATAGAAATTATATTTAAAATCTGAAATGATCTTGTTATTTAAAGTAAACATGTGCTTGATCATGCTGACGTTAAATAAAAAAAAATGTTATAATAAAAACACGTAAAAATAGTAAGAAGCTTTTGGGGAAATCCTAAAATAAATATTCACATTCTCAACAAACATTTATGTTATTCACCACACCTTATTATCATAATAAAAAGAAACACAAACAAAATTATTTTTCCCCCTGTTTAACACTTAATACCATCCACAATTTTCTTAAACCGCATATACTTTCCTCCAATTTGATAACTGGCTTCATCCATACTGCCAGTACCTATGTGGAAGTAATTATTTCAATTGTAATAGAGTAGATATAAATTACAAATCCAATGTTTTTTTTGTACTATTTAGCTTCATAATTGCTGAACATACAATTTTTCAAAAATCTTGTTTTTTTCATATATTCGTGGGGTATTAGGCAGTAGCGGTCTATCCTATTACGCAGGATAGGCGGTGCCTACACATAATTAAAATAATTTAAATTTTGAGTTTCAATAAAAATAAAAGTTTCTTTTACATACAGTTTTTACTTTTTAACAGCACCGCGTAAATTAAAAATTGGGCGCTAAATAAGTATTTAAACACCGCTTTGCATACGCGAGAGCGCAAACTTATTGGTGCAAATGACTCCAGCTACGACACAATCAAACAATCTATTGTTCTTAATACGTTTGCATGCACATTGATAAAATAATGACATGATCAGATGCAAATGAAATATAAAATATTTCAGAACGCAATAAGCACTGAAAAGGCACGGCCTTACTTGAATCGGTTAACGCCAATCGGCTGCAGCGTGCAGCTATTGTGTGATTATTTATTTTATATGTACTTTGCAAATGTGCAGCAAATCTGATAATCTCGTTGAGCAGCTTTTAAAAGAAACATTTGATGGATACTGTTACGAAAAACCAATAGAAATTAAAACATGTGGGCGATGTACTCCAAAATTACTAGGGCTATTACAGACAGACAGTAGGAAGAAATCTAGATCGTTTAATACCGAATGGTATAAAAGAATAGACTGGCTAACTGGTAGCGGCATTAAAAATAAGCTATTTTACTAGATTCATCTATATCTAACCCCTCAGAAGTATAATCTAAAACAGAGAGAATACTCTGTTTAAAAAAATCCTTCAGCTGCAATTTAAAAATGTGCGTCGACCAAATTTTGAACCCACGAAACGCCACTGGTATTAGGTCTGTTTCAATACCCTACGAATAAATTAAATCAATTGCAAAAGTTAAAAAGTCACAAAAAAAATCAATTAAAAATCTTGTTGCCTCAAAAATGCTTTACTAAATAGACCAAACATTTGGTATCGCAATAACCCTAAAGGAACCTAAAATTATTATATAAAGGCATTTTCAAAACAATAAAAATTGACAAAATTAAATTATTTTGTTGTAGAAATGATCAACAAACCATTTTTTAAAAGCTCGGATTGAATTTTAATTTACTTTCTACTGCGCAGTCCGCGCTCTTTTTTCTTTCCTACATTCTATCAATTTTTGAAATTTGAGCGTTCTGAATGCAATTTTATTTATTATAAAAAATTGTAGGAATTTTTTTTAGCTCAACACTAAAGGATTTATCTCTCACCTGTAATATTATAATTACTAAGTGGAAGGTTGATAAATCAAATACGTTGTATAAAATTCCTCATGAACCTTGTTTATTACATGTTTTCACGGCAAATAGCAGCAACTTTTAAATATTTTTATTTGTTATTAATCTATAAAATGTGTTTGTTCTATAAATTGTAGGCAGTATTCTTTTTATACCTATTTAAGTTACAAAATGTTATTAAGTTTGATTTGAGTTAATAATCTAAATTTTCGAAATGATAGACACGTTACACCATTCCAAGTGTGCATCCTGTGTCCACATCTACTCGTACTTCTTGAAAAGCTATTATTATATTTACAAACAATACTTAGCTGGCAGTTTATTTTTTGTATGTCACAATGCAAGGACATTAACTACAAGAGCCAGCCAGGCTGCATAATTAAGGTGTGTGACCTTCGCAAAAGTGGATAATAAGCGGAAACCCACCTCTTAAGTTGGTTTTTAATTTAATTTTTTGAAAAACTTTCAGCGGAAGTCATTAGGTACATTCTTTTTGTTTGCTGATAGACAGTTTAAAAATAGAATTACAATCCACCTATAAAATTAAAACACTTGTGTGCATAACATTGAAACTTGCTGATCTTCTAATTCTGTAGAAAATCAAAGTATTACTAAGTTAAAACAAAGTGGTAGAACCCGTGGGCTCCGCCCGCCGTGTTTTTGTAACTTTATATAGGGCGCGCGTCTCGGGAAGGAGAGCTGCTCCCGGAAACGCTTGTGAAAACCCGAAAGAAAGCCCGGAAAAGTAGCCAGGAAAAACAATTTTAAGAATAAACAACCCTCAGTAAAAAAGCTCTAAGAAAACAATCTCTAGAGAAAAAATCTTATAAATTCCTCTTAAAAAAACCGTAAAAGCAGAACAAAAGTTAGTTGAACTTACTACTTTTCCCCATTTCCAGGAGACTCTCAGGGGACTACCTTAACGGAGATTTTCAAGATTTTTTTGGAAGTAGTGAATACGCAGTAAAAATCGTGTAAGACATTTGCATAATAATTCTAAAATGAAATTCGTCGAATATCTATCAGCAAGACAAAAACCTCTTTCTTTATTATATAGTACTCTACCAGCAAGAAAATGGACGTGCTTTTGCTTTTGGAATGATTTTTCGGTGTTTTGTTTCCGAGAAATTATTTTATCAAGTTGTTTTTTCCGGAGAACGTTTCTAGTGCTGGATCTTTTCACTGAGTTCTTCTCTTGTTGATGTTAGTCGGTGGCAGTTTTTTCCATCAAAAAATTTCCCAGCATATTTGTTTAGGAACTTTTCCAGGGACGTTGTCCCGTAAACCAAAATTGCCCCTATTGTAGGCGAGATTTTGGGAGCATAACTTATTGCGTTATAATATGTATTAGACTGCTACAGTACAACGCAATGAAAGTCAACGTGCATGTTGGGGCGCGAGATTGTTATCCATCCATCGTTGTCACAGCGGAAGACTTAGTCAGCCATCTTACGAGTCTCGTACTCCTCTCACAGCACATTGTGACCCCTTTAAACATGCAAAATGGTTTTTTATCTTTACTACATGTCAAATCCTAATTCGTTAACCCAATTTTTGGCAATAATAGTTAACTAGACAGTTGTGTTCCAGATTCAAAAGCGACCACAGCCCTGAAGATGTCCCGTGCAACTGAGGACGAAACGTCGGCAGTTCATGCACCGATGACGCGGCTCCAACCCGGAAGCCTAGCTGTTGTTAACTAATTACTTCGTTAATATTACAAAAAAACTGCATTTTATGAAAATTAAAACAACATTTTATTAAAAAAAAAACATTCCTTTAAAAAATGTTATTGGACAATTAAAGAAAAAGCTACAAAACAACAAATGAAAATTATTTTATCTAAAACCGGTTTCGCTTTGTACACAAAGTTTTAGAAGTACCCAATATTCTGAAAATGTATTTAGGTACGTTAGTCACGCACGTTGGGAATGCAGTGTAAAAGGTATGTGGGGCCGCGGTCGTGGTGCGGAATTGTAGAGATATGAGTGGTTTAATTTATTTTTATTTAAGCGAAATTCTAATTTATTGTAAATAAAATAAATAAATAAAACTTTGACAGGTTTTTTATTTTAGCGTTATACATTCGTATTTTGACATGTTGCCATGTTATTTTTGTAGGCAAGATTAAAAGTAAACAGTGTTGTTATAGGAACAATAAATCTTCATAACTTGATCTTGGTTTTCTATATCTGCGTTCAGATGACTTGATTTCTCATTCCAAAACGTCCAATAATGGTGTATTTAAGTTCATTTGAGTAACTCAATAAATTTTTATTATTATTAACGGTTTGCACCCAAAAATAACATTTACGCTAGAAACTGAACAAAATAGATTTTTAGATTTAAACACAAAAATTAATTCAAATAATAAACTTGAATATTCTGTTTATAGAAAACTTACACAAACAGACATTACATCGCTCGCACTATAATTCGGTTTGTATAGGACAAACAATTAGAAATTTTGATATTACGTACAAGAAGCTCGCCTGTTGTTACAAAAATAAACATACACATAAGCCCAATTACGATAAACACTGATTAGAACACAATCATTTAATGACATTTAATAACACTATACAATTTTTACACTTTTGTGATGATAAGCGTAAGTTGCATATACTAGAAGCATTTGAAATTCATAAACATTTAAAATCTGTACCTTCAATGAATGAGCCAATTGATCTCTTAAATTCACCATTATTGGACGTTTCGGAATGAGAAATCACGTCATCTGAATGCGGATATATAAAACCAAGATCAAGTAATGAAGATTTATTGTTCCTATAACAACACCAACTGTTTACTTTTGATCTTGCCTATGAACATGACATGTCAACATTTCGAAATACGTAAAAGGCTATAATAAAAGACCTGTTGAAGTTAACAATTGTTTTATTTAGAATAAATTAAAATAAACTTCAACGAAGTAAAGCTCGAACTTATAAATACACGGTAATACATATGCGTACGGGGGTGGGTTTAAACTGTATACCGTAATTCGGCGTGAATTACCGTACAAATACAGCAATAACCGTACGTATGGCAACACTGTAGCGCGGTGGCCGATAGATGCAGCACGTGGTCTTGACGCAATATGTTCTTGTCCAAGTTTGCTTTCGGAATAAGCTACCAGCAAATTAAACTGCAATTATGTGGTGTCAAGTAGTAGGGGCCCCTCCCCATTATAATTTGAGATATTGGCGTAAGGGATCCGAATGTAATATGTTGATACTATATACGTTAATATAATTTGGTTAATACAAATTGATATTACATTTCAAGTGGAATCCTCTCGCAAACCCGCTCAGAGGTATTTGTTTGTATCCAAAGTCAGTAGAAGCAGTAATGTTATGCAATTAAAAATTATATTTTCAAAACTAGCTTTTCACTCATATAAATCTTGTAAAAACATATACAGTGTCTTGCAAAGGTATGAATCAATGGTTCTTGTGGCATGGCGTAAACATTGTTTTTTAAGAAAACATTTATAAAAAAGTTTATTAGGAATTTTTTATCTACTTTTTGTATTATTTAAAATTTTTTTAACCGATGATGGCGTAAACGGTGTGTTGCATTCGTCATTTCCGCGTATTCAATAGTTTTTTTCCCTATTCATTGAACGCGAGAACTTTTAAAACTATGTATTCATACAGCAAGCCTGAAGCAATGGTACATGTACAGTCAGATACAAACTTAATGACCTCAGTAGTAAGCGCAAACATGCAACACAGCACAGCACTAGAATGCCACGGCAAACATTTTTCGTTTACTATAACTACAACTAAACAAAAGAAATCCGCGCTCGAAGCGTTGGTGTTAACGCAGGTAATTTAGTTAGTCGGTTTCCGAGGCTTTGATATGTTTAATATTTGTGAACGGTAGCATTTTAAAGGCGTTTTTGAAACAGTTTTGTAGTTTACGTTTATAATTTTATTCAAAATTTAAACTGGATGTATAAAATTATTTGGTTTTAAACTATATGCATGGCTCCCGAGTTGGCGCAGTTAGAATGACTATTCGAGTGCGATCAGCAACGTTAAGCATAGCTCTGCCTGGTTAGTACTTGAATGGGTATCCGAAAGCCGAGTCAACGCGGTACCTCGTGCTCTCGGACTGGCACGCAAATAGGTGATCCCGGATGTCGCATTAACAACGGGGCAGTCGTTAGAGGGGTTGAATTTTTCCTCAAAATATAGATGGATGAGCAAATGGACGAGTGAATGTAAAGCCAAGAGTTTGGCGTAAGAGAGGGCATAGTGGTTAAAGGCTAAATAGCCCGAATACCCTCCGAAACGTAGCCATAAGCCAAACCGGGAGTGAATGGGACTACCTCTACACTGGTCGGTAAATGAGGATAACGATTAAGAACAAGAAGACTATAAGCATGTTATCTTACGCATTCTGTTGTGAAATACTACATTTGCCCAATTTTTGACCTAAAATAAACATCCTGATTGACGTAACAACAGGAAAACTATTGTTTTTATTTCTTTGTTTCTACATAACAAATGGATCTACGCAGAAAATTTTATTATGGATAATAAATTCTGCCTATACCAGAAATATATGAAGCCTTCCTTCTTAGGTATACATATATAACAAAATCATCTTTGAAGTTACACAAAAACATTAAAAAGAAAATTAAAAAATTACCAAATATTGTTATATTTTTTCACTTTTAATGTAAAGGCATATTGAGTATAATTTGCTATACCTACCTAAATTAGAAGAAGGCTAGGAACAAATCAGAGGCAAAAAAGACCGCGGTTACAAAATCCTGCAAAAATGAGCCTTGGAACCGGTTATAAAGAAGCTGGTGGAAAAGAACCCAAAACAACAGAAAAAGGCTGAAGAGAAAAAAATATAGTATGCCTACTCAAACTAAAAAAATATAACAGTTGTCTATTACTATACTGTTCTTACTTATCTTTCTGTTTTTCCTTTATTTTATGTTGTAGTTGTATCTATGTACTTATAGAAGAAATAATATAAAATTTTAAAATGTTACTTTTTGTCTAATTTTACGTATTCACTGCCAGCAGACAACAAATATTTATGTCAAATGACAAGAAGTTTTCCCGGATAAAATATAAACATAAATTCCAGCTTAAAAATTCATTTCCGATCGGATTTTCCATTCTCGATTTTTGTCCGGTGGCCTTTTCAGGTTTTTTCACACCTGGAATGTGCATTTGCACTTATTTATTGTTTAGTGCATGAGTGCATCGTCCAGTATAATTTTGAGCAATATGCATTAAATCTTTATCTACTGAATTAGATCATTTTCTGAAACTACAATTTTTTTAAATTCTTGTAAAAATTTCAAACTTCATATTTTATACCGAATATGTTTTTGAAAAATTTATAAATCTTGCTTTCCGTAAGAATTTTTGAAAAATTTTAAAACTTTAGAAAATTTTGAATTTTATTGAACATTTTAAAACTCTCAAAATTTTCGTACAATTCGTTCTTTATATATTTGTGGCAGCAAGAGTTGTTATCATATACAACATAGAAAGACCTCACATTTTTATCGAAAAAGCTTAGTTGTATACAAGAAATATTGTTGCTTGGCAACACACTAGAAATCAAAACATGCACATAAAATTTCCGACTGTTGAGCAGGAGGGAATTTCGCATGCTTTGTCGTTCGAGTGCGTTTGCCAATAAGCAATACTGATGAGTGATACCCAACTAAAATTTACCAAGAGAAAAATGTGAGGTCGAGTTATATTTGGCAAGACAAATTCTCGAATAATTCATAAACGCATTTTCTCAATTTAATTAATTGAAACAATGTAACTGTTGTCCGACTGGATTTTATCGCAGCAATGGGAATTTTTCGCAACGACGATTACGCAACGTCAACACCAGCGTCTCGAGCGCGGATTCCTTTTGTTAAGTTGTGGCCAGTGGCCGGAAAACGCTTGTCGTAGCATTATAGCGCTGTGCTATGTGTTGCATATTCACGCCTACTACTAGAGACGTTAATTTTGTGGCTGACTGTACATACAACTTGGTTTTGTTTTTTTTACAATCAAGCAGACTTAGAACCAACTATTTTAAGGTTCGGCACCATTTTTCATAATTGTTGAACTTCAGAAATATTTACATGTTAAATTTTTGAACGGTATTTTTTTGTTATTTAAAAAGAAATACGCAATGAACAATACAAAACATGAGCTGTATGATTAGTTATAAGTTTATAATACCTGTGTGACTAATAACCACGACCACTTGGATTAATATTCATTGACGTCTTTATGTGGTCTGTCGTGTTTCATTGCCAATGTTTTGACCTCAGCTTGGTTTTTCTGGTTTAAGACAACAATAGAATTACTCGTATAGTGTATACTTTAACCCTGCTTACTATTCGGATCTCGAAAACAGCAAGAGATAAAAAGTTCGTTAAATGAGTTGCTTATATTTACGAGACCAGTTTTCTGCATTTTTTAAAGGTTTTGAAATATTCAACGCCGACTAGATGGGATTTTGCTCGTGGCTTCTTTATTTATTAATGTTAACAATTCTTTATTGGAGCCATAGTGTAATAAAAAGAAATTTACTGATGTAATCACAATTTTTTTTATAACCCACCATTTTCGAGAGGCGATTGCGAATCTTTTTTTACTTATGATTTTTTTTATATAATATATTAAACCGGATCAGCATATTGTGCTATACACAGTTGCTTTATAAGAACTAGCATATGCCCATTAATAGCGTTGGAGGATTACACCTCTCCTCCGCAGGGGTTCAGTTGATATTGTTGCACGTTAACAGTATTTGTTATTGTATTTTTTAATAAAGAATTGATTGGTTCCGAGATCGCATTTTCGAAAATATTGTTCACTCGACCGCTGTTCACTTACAACTCCTCATGAATTCTGTATCAAAGTATTACATTTTTAGAAACCTTTTTTTATTCTCTATTTAACAATGTATGACATTGCTGTAAAATAACTGAAACTGATATTTAAATTATTAGAAAACATATTTCTTAAAGTTGGTCATGGAACACATACCCTAATGTTTGTTATTACAAAAATAAAAGATGATCTGGTTAACTATACATATATTATCCATACATATATAAAAGCACAAAGGTTTTTTTTCTCCCCTTCCTCCAGCGGCTACCGCTTCACCAATTTGGACCATTTTTTTTAAATGAAAGGTCTTTATCCACAGATGGAACATGAAACATTTTTATATTTTTATTCTACGTCGATTTTTTAATAATAATTATTTTAATTTATAATATATGACGGTCGGCTAGACGCGCGTCACTTGGGGCGCCCTCTATAATAACGTCGCGTGTTATTATTGGAACTAATGCATCACGTGACTTGACATTTCGCCGGTTCTATCAACGCTGTCTGTCAGTGCATTGTGTACTGGGGTAACACTAGTTACTGATTATTCTGGGCACATTTAAGTAGTGGATATGTCACAGACAAACATATCAGATAGTTAATAAAGTCTTAAATATTAAGAAAACAAACTACTAAGCACCAACACTTTATTAATTATTATCCATAGGAATTCTTCTTCTTCTTCTTCTTCTTTTAGGACTTCGACTTGTGTTTCTGCTTTATGTCTTTCTTAGGATTCCGACGTCTAGTTCTCTGTCTATCTTTTAGGGAGTCAACCTGGAGGGCTTTTGCTTTGTGGTTTTTGATTTTTAGCCCACTTCGCAATTCTATCTTGGTCCATACTGTTTATATGGTCTCTCCATTGCCGTCTTCTGTATCTTCTCCATCCGGCTACATCTACTATTTGTAATTCTTACCTTCTGATTTGATCTCGCAGAGTTGCCCATTTTATTGTTCTCGGTATTTTCATTTCCGTTCTTCTCAACAGTTTTCTGATTTTGGACGTTTCTCGCGCGTTTCAGCTGCGTACGTCAAAATCGGTCTCATACCTGTTTTGTAAATCCTTACGTTGCTCTTTTTGGAAATAAATTTGTTTCTCCAAGCTCCCCATTTTAAGCTTCCGGGGATTTTTGATGCTTTGATGGAGTTCGCTCTGACCTTTTCTGTCGCTCGATAGTTGCGTTCCGAGGTAGTTGAATGTCATCACTTGTGTTATTGACTTATCGCCAACCATCAGTTTACATTAAATAGTCTTTCTAAATTACCATTGATTTAGTTTTCTCTGTGGATTTAATCAGGTTGAATTTTTCAGCGTTTTTTTTAAATTTACATAGGAGACGTTGTAGGTCGTATTCGTTCTCTGCTATTAATGTAGCATCGTAAGCGTAGCGAAGGATTTCAAAAGATTTGTCTGCCATTTTTTAACCTGCGCCCACATTCTTAACATTTTTATAATGTATTTCGTTTATTACAATATTAATCAATGTCGGGCTTAGGCTATCTCTTTGTCGGATTGCAACCCTAACGTATATTTCCTTTGTTAGTTAGGGTTTAGTTGGCTTTGATTTGCGTTCTGCTGTTTTTGGTTAGGTCTTCTATAATTCTAATACAGTGAGTTTTTCTCATTTGTATACATACCAGCTATGCATACTTTTATAAAAAACATGTCAATGCATTGTTTTACTGCAATCTGTAGGCAACCAACTATACACTACATTTCAAAGCTTCAATTTTTGAAAAGAATAGTCTGCTGTGGAAACAGTAATCAAATTGTTTAATGTCAAATTAATAGCAATTAGTTTTTTTTAATTTACCATAAAATTTGTGTATTGTTGATATTTTATGTTTTTAAAATAATAGTTTTATTAAAAAAATTTTGATATTCAAATAATTTTGCGTTTATTCATAAACATACTCATTGAACATAACCTCACACTGTGAGGAATAACCTTTCTCTCTCTATTATTTTCTGTACAGTTGGTTGCCTATAGATTGCAGTAGAACAATGCATTGACATGTTTTTTATAAACGTATACATAGCTGATATGTATACATAAAAGAAAAACATACTGTATATTTGTTATTAACCCCAAATGATTGACGCAAATGTTAATTATGTCAAGTAGTCGTATTCGGTGAAATGCTTGTTTTAGGTCTGCCATATGTACAGAGAAAGATAAGTTTCTCAAATTCAATTTTCTTTTTTATTAATTGTCTTATTATGAAAATTGCGTCCATGGTGGAACTATTAGGGCGGAAGGCCTGCGGTTCCTCGCATATTTCCATTTTTTGAGCTAATATCATTGTCAATATTTTAAGAACGGCGCTCAGCAGTGTTATACCTCGGTAGTGTTTTGGTTTCCTCTTTACACCTTTCTTAAATATAAGGACAGTTATGCTAGTTCTTCATTCTTCCGGGATTTTTTCTTCCATAGGCGTTAATATTAATAACATTTAGAATAACCACCAACAATAATTACATTATGATGATTGTATCGGGGTAAGCTATAGAAAACAAAGTCTTAATTTATGGAAATTTGTTCAAAACCTAAATTAAATAACCAATACCAATAGAAGTGAAAAATGCTACTAATATTTTGAAATAACAAAAATACAAGCAGTTGCAACACAATTAATAATAATAAAACGAACAACACAAACAAGAAACAACAGCTATAGAAAAATGTTTAATAGAAAAGGATTAAATCATACGCTCAAAACGAGCGCTGTTTTGTTAATTTGTATAATATACACTACTTAAATGTGTATAGTAATCATAAATAATACAACGAGTGATTGCAATTCTACTCGTGCTACGCGCTCGTGGAATTGCCATCTTAACTTACACTCATGAACTTACATCACAATTTTTTAAAGAAAAATCGTAACACGAGAGGTATTCGTCTTGGCTATCTCACTTACATTAATTTTGACGCATTTTTGGTAACACTGAATTAGTCAGAAATGCTCGGGTATTTTCGGGAATCGGCGCTCTTAACATGGTATTGTTTGTTTGTTTTTAAATGTGTTGTGGTGGCATCCTTTTGAAAATTTAATTTTTTATTATGACGTTCTTATTTACTGTTGCGATGAACTGTTATTGTAAAAATAGATTGTTTTGAAAAAAAAATTGTTAGGTTGTAATTCCTAACTTTTTTGAGGTTATATACATTATTTTGGTCTAAGATTTTGGTCTCTATAATCTACCAAACAAGATAATATTTTATAGTAAATATCTATTTATGTTTTTTAATACATATGAGCATGTTGTTAATATGTTTATTAAAGTTGTACATTCAAATTTGGGTAGGTCATGATTGAACTATGATTTGAACACTCGCGATTCATGTTTGTTGACATTGACATCGTTATCATCGGCCACCGTCGACGTTTCCCGTATTTTGCGCTTTGGTTGTGGACGACAAATTAGTGCTTTTAACTTATAAATTAAGTTATAATTAAATATGATACTTACTTCTGGCCAAAGCATTTCAAAATTGTATTAAAATAATAATAAATATACTCAAACGCCAGTGCACATCAGTTTTAATCGCGCTAATGTAAAACTTAAGAGCGACTATCCGAAGCTACTGTGGATTTAATTACTTGTTTAAACAGCATCGTGCAGTTTAATCAGTGTAAAACAAACGTGATTTGTTCGATTTATAAAAGGAGACATTTGTGAGTGGTTCAATGAAATGTGAGTGGTATAGTCAGTAATAATAGCCACTTAATCAGATCGTTTTTCGTTTTTGTAAAATAATACACTAAGGTAGATTGTTCTACGACCAACTTTAAGAAATATTTTTTGTAATTATTTTAAAGATCAGTTTCAGTTAGTTTTCAGGACTGTTTTGCATCGTTGTATAAAGAATAAAAAATGCTTTATAAAAATGTAAAAATTGATATAGTGGCCATAGGGAAAATAGTGGATCATACAAAATTCCTTCTTATGTGTTACACTATTTCTGCAAAAATAAATTGTTAAAGTTTATACATAAAGAAGCTACAAGCAAAATAAGTAAAAATAAAATTTTACTTTTTACCTGTGTCTAGTAAGTTAATTCAACAATCGTAAGATATTCACCTAAGTTACTCGAATACATCCGAGTTAAGCATACTCTGATCGTAATGAGCATAACTGTTTCTAAATGCTAACATAAGTTAAACCCTTATAAATTTCCAATAAAAATTTCGAAACATGTAGCTGTTGGTGCAGAAATTTTAGTAAGTCATCTAAAATGTTGTTCATTGTGATTCGTGAAAAAGTGTTTTGCGGCTATTTTTAATAAAACAATAATACTGTCTGACTATGCTTTTTAAAAATCTACCTTTAAACAAAAATTACAATGAGTGGTAAACGTAATAAAAAGAAGTTTAAGATAAAAATAATGTTTTTTTTGTGTCCCATCAGAAACATTTTTAGGAAATAGGGCCCATAAGTTGAACAATCTTGGTGACGTTCCAGTTGTCAAGAAAAATCGTCGCGAACCACTATTTTGGATATTTACATATTTTGGAAGTAATTGTTACATACTCTTTCTTATATGCTTCATTTGTTTCAAGAGTAAAAAATTGCGATTAAAGCTAAATAAATGCATTGCACTTTATGTGTGTTATTAAGACAGTACCACACGTTAAACGGTCCTGGTGGCGTCCCTGCTATCAAGAAAAACCGGGGCGGACATCCCCTTTTTGTATATTTGATTTGTATAGATATTTTGTAAGTAATCGTTAAATACGTTTACATGCTTCGCTTTTTATGCCAGATTAAAAATTGTGAAAGATAAGAGCTTGCAATTCAAGTTGGATAAATGCATTGCGCTTAATGCATATTATTACAACTTTCGGGGCGATTACCTCAAAATTATGACTTCTGTAAATTCTAGTTTTATCTCAAATTTGCAAATATATCTGTATGATAAATCCCGGTTCCTTTCGCTTCTCTCAACGTATAGTGGTGAAGGGTCCCCATTACTAAATTCCACATATTTACGTGTCCATTATATAAGGCTCGCATTTATTCGCACATGAATAAGCCACTTTGAGTAAACAACAATTGCTTAATTGAGTCGGTTAACCTTTCATTCCCAATCTGAACAACATCGAGAACACCGGCGCTTCTGATACGTACTTAAAAATATTATAAAATGTATAACAATATTACTGAAAAATAGGACTATCTTTAAGATATATACAAATTTTTTTTTTCAATTGGTATTTATTTGCAATCTGCTACATTAGCAATAAGCAAATCAGATAACTATACTAGAAATACATAGCAGTGTAAGTTACATGGGAGGTAACGCCCTTTGACGTTCCTCAAAATATATACAAATAAAAACAGTTATTGGACAAATAGATATTTACCAGTAACATTACAAAAATCTTTCCTCATACATTTGTAAAACAAATAAGGCCATCTCAGGTTTACGTGCAGTTATAAGACGGAATGAACCGACTGGAGGCAATACCGATCAAGCATCGGCGGTACTCGCTGCCGCCTCTGCGGAGTTTTTATTTTTTTTTAGTGAAATTTCTTTGGCGACGGGTGAAACTTGCGAGCACTATAACGGAAGTCATTTAACGGATGCCCGGCTATCCTTCCCGCAATTAAGCTTCGAGTTTCTAGCAAATGTATTTATTTGATTGAACATTAAATTACTTTCAAATAATGTTTCCTTTCTACGAAAACAAAACAAAATAATCATTTTTAATTTAAATATTGACATTTGAAACATTAATAACATTTTTTTATGAATATAAATTGGAAATTGCTGAAATTTTTATGTAAATTATGTAAACGGTAAAAGTCGCTTCCTTTATAATAATTTTGTTTTCTGCTCACAACTATATCATACCGACATATTCGTGTTAACCCTCTCGCTGCGCACGGTGAAAACGCTTCCATGCTCAGCAGTGGACTGGTTTTTTGTTTTTTCTATTATTTTCATTTAGCTAGGCAGAGAAAAAAAATGGAAACGCCGGCGCTGTTTTTAGATTTCCGAATGCTTTAGCTACTTGCTGACCTGCTCACAGGATCGTTCCTCACACGCTGGCTTTGAGGCAATGTAAATGCGAAGCAATGTCTGACACGGATCCGTGCCGCGCGCACTGAGCAAAGGACGCCTGTGGCACGGATCCGTGCCATGCGCAGCAAACGGTTAAGTACGTTATTTGCTATACAAAATGGCTATTTACGAACTTTCTGATAGTTACTAAACTTTTTTATTAATTAAAAAATGGCCAAATCGCTAATTTTCAATTTAAGCGGTTTTTAACACATCAACTAGATTTTGGTTTGTTTAAATGCAGATGCATTAGCGCTGTCTGTGCTCTCATTTTAAAGTGAGAAATATTTTAACGCAAAACACTGCGACGCGACGCACCCACTACCCACTGCGTTATTAGACGCAGACTGCCCTAAATTACTATGCGCTATGCACAAAATTAGTCAGTTTATTAATTGCTATATTATACAAGGGCCACAAACAAAATATCAAAATGTTCATCATGACTTTTACGATCGAAAAGAACAAACTAAAAGTATTTCAATTAATAAAGCTTGTAACATTAATAATTTATTTGAGCAGGTACAACTGAAAATGCGTTTCTCTAGCTTTGTTTACATTTGTTTTCAACGTAATTTACACATATTCCGATAGATGGCAACAGCGGTAGGAAACAGTAGAGTGTTCTAAGGTACACTATGCTAAAGGTACAACTACAGTCTCCCCAACCTGTACGTTTATAAAAATAATTCAACCACACCAGTCTAAATTATAATAAAAAACAAATCAATTTTCAGTAGTTAGACTCAACGTTAAAGGTTAACTTCGACGAGTTTTAAAGTGTTTATTAGACCGAAATTAATTCACAGGAAAGCAATTACAATCTATGTGTTACGTGGAATTACATAATAAATTAGCTAAAATTACATTGTATTAAATACGTAAAAAGCCAATATGCATATTTAAACGAGATTAGTTGTTATTATGTTTCCTCGTTACTTGCGCAATTATCTTTTCATAAAAAATGTCCTTGAAACGTTTTATTTAATATGAATTTTCTTTTTACCTACATTGATGTGCATTTTGTTAGTTTTTTGCAATCTATGTATGCCCACTTTAATTTTGCTCTTCTTCGGAATCTCACGAACTATAAGACACACGAAGTTAATTAAATTGCAAAAAAAGTTTCGTATTTTTATAATTCATGAGAATATCTGAACAGATATGCTACAACCTTTTCCTGAAATATTATGAAAAACTTGATTTTTTTTCGATGTTATTACTCACAAATAATTTAATACTTTTTATGAAACTACCTAATTACTTAAAACCATTAGCAGAATGCAATGAAAATATCAGAACTGCTACTAAGAACTTCATTTGCTTTTAAGATGCAATAGTCAACTTTTCAATTTCTTATGATCACCATACTGAATTTTAATGCTATTTAACAAAGAAACAGATAGTGAAATGACCTTTAAAATGATATGCCATTCGTCGACAATAACATAAAAAAATATACAAATTCTAGGTTATCAGAATAATTTGAAAGTAGACTGCTTTATGGCCAATTTGTTCAGCCATTTGTAATAGCAATGAAAATGCAAAACTGCTTTGTAATTTAACAGACTTCGTATCTTTTATAATTGTAAAATCCAACGGGCACCAAACTTAAAGTGCTTGTAGATTTCCAGTATTAGTTAATATGTGTTCTGCACAATAACAATGAAAAGTTTTAGTCATAGCGAAATTTAAAAACAAAAATATGCAAACATGATGCTATTAGTTCTAATACGTGCTACGATATTTTTTGAAACAATCAATTTACAACTGCCAATTTCGTTGTAAAAGCATTATAACGTGCATAAATGATATTATACATGCGACACGGTTCGTCTCCAGTCTATTCACATAACAGAGAGAAACTGTTGATTGTTTAAAACTAACGGGGAATTAAACTAATAACGCCCTCTATTATGTGCGGCGAGAAAAAGTTGCAAAGCAACAAACCGGCAAAGTTGCGATCGGAACCTGCTAAGCAGGTATCTGCGATCGCACCGGCCTCTAAGCACAAAACACAGAAACGCCCGTGTGGCAAGAAATAAGAAAAGATTTGGTTTCAATTATGGCTAGAATAGACCACTACATGTTTCGTTCTTGTTTGAACTCATCAGGTGGACATAATTCTAACCATAATTGAGACCAAAAGCAAACAGGCATATATACGCCAGAAAGTATAAAACTAACGGGGAATTAAACTAATAACGCCCTCTATTATGTGCGGCGAGAAAAAGTTGCAAAGCAACAAACCGGCAAAGTTGCGATCGGAACCTGCTAAGCAGGTATCTGCGATCGCACCGGCCTCTAAGCACAAAACACAGAAACGCCCGTGTGGCAAGAAATAATAGAGGGCGTTATTAGTTTAATTCCCCGTTAGTTTTATACTTTCTGGCGTATATATGCCTGTTTGCTTTTGGTCTCAATTATGGTTAGAATTATGTCCACCTGATGAGTTCAAACAAGAACGAAACATGTAGTGGTCTATTCTAGCCATAATTGAAACCAAATCTTTTCTTATTTGTTGATTGTTTGTTTCAGGGCGAGGTGTACGATATTTATTAGTGTGGCTGAAACATCTGGATGTAAGAACATTTTGGCACAAAAAGGGTTGTTATGCTTCAAATTTCAGAAAATTTTAATAAGTAATCAACAAATTGTAAATAATAAAGGAAATCAATTATTTTATTTTTTTTTGTTACATGTTTCACAAATCACAATTCATCTAACAGAAAACACTTATTTAATTACAAAACTTTGAAAACAATACTACAATAAACGAAAAATTGGACCGGTACGTCCTACAGCTACTACCGTTCAAAGTGGAAAAAGAAAATAACCGTTAAATAGTAATAGTAATACGTTATGGTAGAACATATTGTGAATTACCTTCCTCTACTTTTTAGAACTTTTAGTTATGGTCCTTATTTAACAACTCAGTGTTTCGTCTATTGGATTTATTGATCAAATTGGATAGTTCCTCAAGTTTAATAATACCAATGAATTTTAGATCCAATAAACTACATTAAAATACGCTTGCGCGCAAACGTTTGTTGATACAGTGCAAAAACTGTGTGGCCCAAAGATTATCATACGAGTAAACGATAAAATGCCGCAATTTCCACTGACGATGTAGACATAATATTTGTGAAAACACACTTGCACAGCCACCATGTTATTCGTATTGACGCGAAAGCTAATATATTGAAGCAGAAATATATCGTAAAGTTATTTTTGAAACTGTTGCGTTGAATTTTGTTCAAAACATTTTTTGTGATATTCTATTTTTCATCATGATTTTGCATTTAGATTCGACTAAAGCTTCACAACCGCCGCTTTATAAGCCTAAGTCAGCGGATACGCCATTGTTGGCCAAAGTTGGCTCTAAAGCCAAGTTTTGAGTGCCCTCTACAACATAGAATGGACACGTTGAAAGCAGGCGCGTTTTTAAGGTATGCAGCGGTTCGGTGCAAGTCATGCAGGGGACCGCACTCCGCAGCGAAGTGACCAACAGATCTAGCCGCTAGTCCATAAAACCATTCAAAAATACAGCAAACAATACAAAATTTCCCGAAAATTTATTTTTCTCTTAATACAAACAAAATTAAACACAGACAAAAAATAAAGATTTAAAAAAATGTTTATAAGCAAACGACCCGCGAAACTTTAGCCGATATAATTTTTTTCACAATATCTTGTAAATTCAAATTGTTGAGAGTACCTATCTCTTTCGATTGAAAGTATTGCCAAATCTGACGTTCTCATTTAAGTCATTGTGCTTCTTAGGTGAGTTTTCAATCTACACAATACACTTAGTTCATTCCTCTATACATATCTCCGGAACCCCTTGGCCGATTTTGATAAGATTTGGTGCGTGCAGGAACCTTAATCTGATTGCCGTACAATTATGCACTTTCTAGTGCAACATTAAAGCAGTACAATATGTCATTACAAGGTTGGTGGCTTTTTTGTAAAAAGGACCGTTATAATCCGTTTCAATCATCAGCGAATATTGTTATTAATTCTTTGCTAGAAAGATTTAACAATAGTGCGTCCTATGCAACCCTCAATGCTGACAGATCAGCAATCTCACTGATTCGAAGTGAAGACTTTGCAAATAAAAGAATCGTCAAAAGATTATAGGCGTTTTCAGACTAACGCCAACCAAACCAAAGTATGAAAAAACTTGGGATACTGCACTAGTACTGATCTTCATTACTAAGTTATACCCTTTAGAATAATTAAATTTTAAACAATTAACTGAAAAATTAGGAATTTTGCTAGCATTGATTACTGCACATAGGGTACAAACCTTTTCCTTACTAAGCATTGATAATATTACTTCAGTACCATAGAAATCAGAATATTGGAATTAATAAAGACCTCAGCACCAAGAAAGTTTAAACCATTTTTCTCCTTCTTTACAAAAACCTAAATTATGCGCAGTAAAAACATTGCAATTGTGTTTTACTTGCAGGCAGTTCTTTGTAAGGTCGTTAATCGGAACCGGAATTATGCTTGATTTTTTGGTATAGATTTTTTCTAAACACTTTTTTGAACTTTTAAACACATAGTGTTGTAGTGCATCTAAAGACAAATCAAATGATTTTTTTTACCAAATGCTGTATCTTCAAAATAAAGGCCGCTGTGAATTTTGGAAAGTTTAAACTTTAATGCTCGATTACTCAAAAACAAAATATTCAATCAATACAAATTGTCATATTATTTGATAGCCCTTAATAAGTGTAATCGAGTGATTAAAAAACATTTTTGGAAATTGTAAATACTCCGCCTATCGATTAGCTCTAATAAAAAAAATATTTTTCATTTGCATATTTTTGATAACTCTATAAATAAAGTTGTTATCACCATTTCGTGAGCGCATTAACTATCTTAGCGCTTGTTACGTAGTAGAAGCGCCGCCCGTACCTACGTAACCAACGCCTTGAGTCTGCAGCGGGCTTGTACCGGCTCGATTAGATGTAAATTACCATTACTTCTTGACGCGAGAATATTTTAAACGTAAAAAGTGTGGGTACCAGCGACCTGTTTCGTTCATATTTGTTTACTATCAGATGTCGCACGCTTTTCAGCGCCTGATTTGTGTTTGTACTTTGATTTATTCTTAAAAGCAAAACAAATATTGCAATTAGACAAATAAAACGATAAATGAAAATATTTTTGCCATTGAGAAATATCAGAAAATGGAAAACTTTGAGCTCAAATTTTAATTTTAGGTAATTATTGCACTGTCACAAATGTTACTTTAGGAAAAAAAATTGAAATGATTCCAGTCAATAAATAAAAATATTTAAATATTTCTTACTATTACTCTCAAAATTCTCAGATTTCGTTTTGTTTATTGAATTCTTTGACTTTGTGGCGGATCGGCAGAGAGCGTCAAAGGTGCACGTGAGTTTGCCCGTTCCAGTTCCAGGAATCGAGTTTATTAATATTGAATTCTAAACAATGAAATTAATGCTTTGCTAATGAAGTCGGCGGTATTACACGCCCATGTAAAGGTATTATTTTACATTATTTGGAGATAAATATTTAAAGTTAAAATAATACATTTTTCCATTTTAGTCTTGCTTAGAAATAAATATTTTCTATATGAATAAAGATTTTGTTTCCTAATACACGGTCACAGGGGCCCGCCAGCCCTGGGCCCGTCGGTGCAATGCACCGATTGCACCGACGTTAAATGCGCCCCTGGTTGAAAGTTTGATTGACGTGAAATGTCAATTTTTGTTCGAATAGAACTATAATATTTTTAGAAAGTCTAAGTGCTAAATACTCATCCAGAGCTTTTTTAGGTCAAAAAATATTTCTTTAAAAAATAAATAGTAGGCTGTGCCTCTTCTCACAACAAAATTTTGTCATACAATTTAATTGCTAGAGGTCATAATAACAAGCAAGTGGTATTAATTCGCTTCAGACATTATGTGCTAAATTTAAACATCGGTTCTTCTTCGTACTCCAATCCAAGTTGTCTTCAAGGATATATTATAATCTAATCTAATATATCTAACATATAAAGGCAAGTGTCTAAACTTAGTTGTAGCTCGGCTTGCAGTAGGGGCCGGGTGAATAGAGTAGCCCGGCAACTACCGTTATCTGTCCCAAGCCAGGATAAAGGAGGAGGGTTAGGCGTAGGGCCAACACCCCTACCCCGTAAAAAATAAAATGTTATGAATACTCACATTGATCCTTGAAAAAAACGCATCTTAAGAAGACAAAAAAGGCGAGTAAAGAACATGATTATAGAAACATGGAATATCAGAACAATGTTCCAAGCAAGAACCCTAGAAACAACAATCATAAAAATAAGTAAACACCATCTAGACATCACAGCCATACAGGAAATCAGATAACCTGGGCGCGGAAGACTAAACAGATCACAGGATACCAAATATGCTATAGTGGAGCAGAAAATACACATAAGCTAGGAACAGGTTTTAAACTCTACATACTAGAATTTACACCAATAAATAAAAGAATATTACATATGAATCAAAATTATGTTCTATAATATATCAATGTTCTCTGTACACGCACTAACCAAAGAGGGAAAAAAACAACATTAAAGAATCATACAACACATCTCTAGAAAAGAAACAGTATCGACATAAAAGAGCAAAAAATATAATACACAAAAATTGAAGAACGAAAACTTTAAGATGCAATGCTAATAAGTACTAGAGGAGAACATTAGAGCAAAACGAAATCAAAGATACACAGAATCAGTAGAAAACAAATGGAAACAGATAACAATAGTATCAGACTATCAGCGGAACAGAAGATAGGATACCTCAAAAGTAAACCAAGAACAACTTGGTGAGATAATGAATGCACAGAAGCAATAAATAAAAGAAACGAGGCAAGGAGGAAGCTGATACAAAAACCAATTAAAACCAAATCAGAAAAATACAAAAGAGTAAGAAGAGAGACAAAAAAGTTGATGAGAAGAAAAAATAGAGCACTCCTCGACAATCAAATTACGGAGATAGAACAAGGGCGAGAAATGAAAGAGATCACAAGAATGTACAATACCATCAAAAATACCAAACAAGACTTACACCCCAGACCACTAATGTGCAAGAATAAAGAAGGAAAACACATAACACAAGAACGTGAAGTAATGAAAAGGCGAAAACAACACTTCGAGAAACTGTTAACACGGGGAAAAAGCGAAAAAAGAACCCCTGACGGAACAAGAATTACTGTACAACCAGAGATTAAAAAGCACACAATAGAAGAAGTAACAGTAACCATAAAAATAACAACGACAAAGCATTCGAGATAGATAGCATACCAACAGAATTAATAAAATATGTTAGAGATTTACTAACTTAGGAAATACATGAGTTAATGTGCTCGTATATAACAAAGAAGAGATGCCGGAGAAATAAAATACAGCAATCATATGTCCCATCTATAAATAGGGGGGATAAACACAACTGCAACAACTACAGAAGCATTTCCTTGCTATGCGTTGCATATAAAATATTTACAATTTTACAAGCTACCACAACAAAGAATAACGACCTCCGAAGGAGAAGCAATCGGGTAGTACCAAGCTGTGGTCAGGCATGGAGAATACCAGCAAAAGCATGGGAATTCAACATACCTATATATCAATTATTATTGGTCGATTTCTGAAAAGCATATTATAGCATAGAATTGTCGGAGTGGTCCAGTGGTAAGAGGATCAGGCTCACAATGCGTGAGTCTTCGGTTCGAATCCCGGAAGAAGCAGAAAATATTTCCGTAATTCTGTGGATCGGTATCGAGCTCGGCAACCATTCGACGTTGGGTTACAATTAACGGCGCTTGCCTTGATTACTGGCTGACCAGGACAAGTAACAAAACCACACACAACATTAACATACAAATAAAACACATGTGCGTAGGGCTTGAATGAATGTGCATGAAGGGTGGCATGAGCTTCAGGAGCGTGGTGGTTTAAAGGCCGAAAGCCCCACTACCTCCGACTACACAAGCGAAGAGCCTACCCGGAGTGAAAGACCTTGACACCTTCAGGTATATGAGGATAGATTATGATGATGATATTATAGCATAGATCAAAACGAGCTGTATTATACCATGAAAAAATTGGGTACCCGCGTGAAACTAATAAAACCGACAAGAATGACGATGAGCCTGGGGGAATGTCCGTCTAGAGTGAGAACCTCCGCCAAGCTGAAAATGATGGCAGAGCCATACCAAAATTGGACGAATAAAACGATGAGAAAGTAATCACTTACTCAAACGCGAATATCTAGTTCACAGACGGATTAAGATCAGAAAACGGCACAGGGCTTGGCATTTGCGAAACGGGACCGGACAATGCTATCAGCATAAACTTCATCTGATTTTTCCAGTGTTCCAGACTGAAATCAACAATTCTTACCTATGCCCTAATCATGTGGCCGAGGTTCTACAGAAACAGGAGAATCTACAGCATAAGCGACAACTAGTGACGCTAAAAGCGCTGACCTTTTGTCAATTCACTTCCAAATTTAGAATGCCACAGAAAACTGATGGAATTGGAAAACCACATGGAGTACATAGAAATAAAGAAGAATTAATTGGTGGCATGTAGAAAAAACGCCTGATACCGACAATCTTATCACAGTGACTGTATAGAGCAAAAAATATAATAAAATGTTTTTTAAAATATTGTAAGTAACAATTTTTTTAATTCTGCGACATTTAGGTTGAGAATCCGTTAGGGATTGAAGTTAAAGTAGGAAGGTAGACCTGGGAACACGGTAGACCCGTTGTATAGCGGTTAGAGGCTGCTTCGAGGTAAGTGGTTGTTGTGATTAGTTTTATATCACTAGTGCCGATGCCGTTTCGGCGTCCCAATGTTTTCTTCTCTTCTTCTTATGGTTGCACACTTCTTTCCAGATGTAGCACCTCTTGCCCTGTGTGGTTGTTAAAACGGTACAGGACAGTGCCCACAGCTTTACATGGACTCCAAACCACGGAAGTGCATGCACTATATCTCTAGAGAAGATTTTACTAGGCCAATCAAGATGTGAGAAATGAAGCTACAGCCCGCTAATTCTCAAAGAGGGTTCTGTGAGATATAGGCAAAACAATCCACATCAGAGTACGTTGGTTGTTGTCCACTGCCTTCCAACGGAGCATGCCGATTTTTAAAAACCCGATGCAACTTCCCCACCAATCGGCGGCTCCCCAATGTTTTAATTTTTGTTAAATTTTAATATTCTCATACCTTAGTATGCCCACTTACGCGAAATGACCTTTTTACCAGCGCGCATTCTATTCTCAAGTGAGGCAGGTGTAAGTTTGAAAGTTGGAAACTTTAATTTTGTCTCGTTATGGGTGCACTTAAGTGTACTTTAAAGATGTTGTTTTGAAAAGGAATAATATATTTTATTTTTATAAGTATTTACTTTTAAGTAGCCAGGGATGCACTTGCGGGCAGCTTCGATTTGTTGCCTTCAGAAGGGAGAAAGTTTTTGACATTTTTAATAATATATTTATTAGAAGGTGGAAGTGTACTAGAAAGTTGTTCGGAGGCGTTTTTTTGAAAAGGGAATGAACCTCGCCATATACAATTTTTTCTTAGAAGTTGGGATGCACTGAAAGATGGTTCTCTGAAAATGAGGATATTTCTTGTCAGTTTTAAAGTTCTGTTTGTTTAGGAGTTTTTTTGTTTAACACTGATTTGGAGCTGTTGATTTACAATGAAGATGAGCCGCTTTTTTTGAAACTATTCTTCTTTTAGTGATTGGGGTGCACTTGATGGTAGTTTTGAGATGATGCTTTTGAAAAGGGGATGGTAATCGTCAAATTTCTTCTTTGACGGGATTATTCAAATTTATGAAGTAGGGGTTCCCTAATTATTGTCGTTTTGTTTTCTCATCTAATTTTTCATTCATCAACTGTTGAGGTAAACGACCGAAAAGAAACGTTTAAAAAATGTTTTATTAATGAAGGGTTGTTCCTATGGTGATTCAACACCTTCATAACAAGTATTTTTGAAAATCTAAAGTCGATGGTAATGGAGACTGGAATATCGTGCTTGCTGATCGGTTTATTTTAAAATAAACTACGAATCCGAGCTTTTTTTAACGCATCTTTGAAGCCCCTGGCAAGGTAAATTTGCAACCCAATATACATTCGTAGTGTGGCAAAGGATGGCTAATTTTAAATACGAATAAATACTTAGAATGCATGGAACGGTTAATGATGTAACATTTTGGAGATTTATTAATGTTGCGAATATTTCGCAAAATTTCAGAAATTCACGAAAATTTATGTAAACTTTAAGAGTTTTCTAAACAGGTTTTTATATTCTTTTTTACATATAAAAATGAAAAGGCAAGTTTCCAGTTTTATTACCAATAGTGCATAGTAACAAATAGTGTTAGTTGAGCAGCAAATACTCCGAAAAAAAAACACGAGGCTTTTCTATCAAAGTCACACGATTTGTTACGGTGTAAAGAGTTTAAGGTTAATACATATAACGAAAAAACTCTGAAGTTTAAATAGTATTCGACAATTTTATTTTACGATTACGGAATAGGTACAACAACTAAATATGTTACCCTGCTTACGTAGCTAGGGCGTTGCCAAGATATTCCTCAAATGAAAAATTGCCGATTTAATTCCTTGTAGAATTGGAAATGATCGATTTAATGCAATTTTATTTCTCATTGTGATTGGTTGTATAAATGCTGAATGGAACAATAGTACTATTTATATGGATGTGATTAACTAATATCCCACACCAATCATTAACTGAAAAAAACTGTTGTACTTCGAGGATTATCTTAAGCTTAATAATGTCTACTGTGTCTATTTACTTCTCCATTGTTTGAGAACGTTGCTTTATCATTAAACATAATGTAATTTAAAAAGCTTGATTTTAAACTGATTTGACTTCGAAGACGTTCACAAAAGCTTTCCTCTAGGGAAGGATCTTCTTCATTTAACCAGAGTAATACGATAGAGGGGAAGGGAGTGATTTTGCAACTATCGTGATTGATTGATTGATCGATTTTAAGCAGGGTTATAGTTAGGTTAATGAGCCCGATTTGCACTTCGACTCTGTGGTCTTTTGAGACCCCCTGATCCTTTGCTTAAAGTAGTCCTGTGCCCTCAACGAGTTGCAGGATGTTTCTTACAAGGTGCTCGTGTGTGAAGGTTGGTTCAGCCGGAGCTCCCCCGAAAAGCTGCTGTCTCTTGCGGTAGAGCGCTGGACAGTCAAAGATTATATGTGAGGCTGGTTCCTCCTCTTCTTCATATAGTCTGCAGAGTGTGTCTCCTCTGTGTACACCTATTTTTTGGAGGTGTTTTTTTCAGGTGACAGTGTCCTGTAACAAGTCCCACCAACCTGCTGATCTGAGTTCGTCCTAAGTGGAGTACATCAGTTGTTAGTCTGGAGGAAGGTGTCCTAATTATTGCCTTTCCCAGTGTTTGTCCCTGTGTATCCTCCCAGCGATAAATGTGTTGCGTGACGGTCCACTTTTCTATTGCCGTTCGGATGCTTCTTTTGGGTATACCGAATACAGGCTCCGGTCCTATAAACGGAGTAGATGCACCAGTTTCGCGAGGGCGTCCGCTTTTTCGTTTCCCTCTACACCTGTGTGCCCTGGCACCCAGATGAATTGAACTGTGTTCCTCTCTGATAGAAGTGTCAGGTGGTTTAAACATTCCCTCGTTAGTTTGGAACTAGTACGAGGTGATTCAAGTGCTTTTAAGGCTGCTTGGCTATCTGACAGGATGCTTATGTGTTGTTTAGTGTACCCACGTTTTGCATTTTCCTGAGCACATTGCATTATGGCAAAGATTTCAGCTTGGAATACAGTGGCTTTAGTACCTAGAGGTACACCCATGTTCTCGTTTGGTCTTACGCCATGTATCCCTATACCTTCTGATGTGCGGGATCCGTCTGTGTGCCAGACTAGCCCTTTTGACAGGAAGGGTGGGGTTCCTTAGGCCCAGTCATTGCGAGAGTATCTCACGCTGAATGGTTTATCAAACGAGTATTGGGGGAGGTTGTAGTCGGAGCCCATTTTTAGAATGGGTTGGCCTTTGACTGCCTCATGTATATGTTTGTGTCCACACCGTTCATGGTTGGTGTCCCAGTTACCGGTGGATTTCATGCTATGTGCGCCAATCCAGGCCTTAGTCCTAGAAGAGCTTCCATAGATGCAGTTGGAGTGCTTTTCATGACTCCACATATGCACAAACAGGCCAGTCTCTGTATCCTGGTTAGTTTGGTTATGGCTGTTTTTTGTTCGACCTTTGGCCACCACAATAGGGTGCCATAGGCTATCATGGGTTTAACTACCGCGATGTAGTACCAATGAACCATCTTTGGTTTTAGTCCCCATGTTTTTCCAAACATGCGTCTGCCCATCATCAGGGCCATTTTCGCTTTGTTTGTAATGTTTTCCAGGTGTACGTTCCAGTTTAGTTTAGCATCTAGGGTAATGCCCAGATATTTAACTTCTTGACCGACCTGAATTCTTTCTCCAAAGATTGTGAGGTTTTGAAATGCCTCTACGTCTCTTTTCTTGGTGAAAGGTATTAGCACTGTTTTGCTCGGGTTTACCTTAAGGTTTTCCCTTTCACACCACCTGTGAATGATATTTAGCGCCCTTTGCATGAGGGCTGCAATGATCGTATTTACCTAAAGAAGATTCCAAGCGCCTAAACATATAATCGGAAGAGGTCTTATAATTTGGTTAACTAACGTTTAGTGCATACATTTGTCAGATATGAACAGCATGTCTGTTTTCTTTCTCTATTTTTAAACATAGTGTTCTTCTTGCTTACAACAGTGTACTTTCTATATTAAAATAAAAGAACACTCTTTTCACGTGTGTCAAAGATTGTAGAAAATTAGCAACTCTAATTTGTTTTGCTATATAAATTATTGACGTTTACTGGGACATATGTATGAGTATATTGATTTGCAGTTAAAGTTGGTCAAAGTTTTGGGGGCTCATCTCAGAGCACTCCCCTTTTCCCTTATTTTTGTAAAGAGTAATGTAGCTTCATGATTTCGCGTTTCCTAATAGCAATGAATGTTAGTTTTCGAAATTTCAAGATTGATTTTTTACTTCGGATTTTTGTAATTTTTTAACGATTTAGGTAAGTTACCAAAAACATTGCCTGTAAGTGTTTTCTTGGTGAGGGCTATTCTCTGCTAATTTAACACCTACATACCTAAATTGAAGTGTAAATCTCGAATACGATATTTAAAACTAACTGATAATCGTTGACGGGGGGTTAGGTACTATTGAGTGGTAGGAATATGGCGCTAGCGCAGATCGCCTATTCAATAGCAGTAGAATACGAAGCAAAGCGTTTCTTACTTACCGTGCTCATATTAAAGTAGAGGATTCTTACACCACCTTCTTATTAAGGTGTCTTCTGGTTTTATGATATCTGATATTTCTTAATGGCAGACAATGTTTAGAAGTTAAATTCTCAAAATAAATTTTTCGTTTTTAATAGCTTTTGACACCCTCATAACGAGTTTGAAGCGTAATTTCTGTCATTTTTAAAGAAACGAAAAATGAAAAAATAAATGTTTTTTGATAAATTTCTAAGTCGACGAAAACGTCGTATGTGAAGCTTGGCAAGAAAGCCGCTTTTTTTTCTTTTGTGTGCTTTAGTAATTTATATAAACGGCACACGGGGGAAGAAAATATCATTTTTTTCTCTTCTTACACAAATAGGTATTAATACTTAACCTTAACATGAATACACAACATTGATTGCAGCGATTCGTATTTATTCTAATGTAATTAGCAATATTTTGGTAAAGCTTAAGCTTTATTTTTAATCTAAACATCCAGCTTAAATGCAGAACATTATTAACTTAGCTGAACATGACGTTTCGTATTATTTTTAATAATAATACATAATCTTATTGTCCGTAGAACGCCTTTAGGTTTAACACACGTTAAACGTGGTTCACCTCACATTCCTTTTTTTTTGTTTTAAAGGTTCAAACGGTTTTACCGCACATCCGCTTCTGGTATAACCATTCCCCTTGGTAGTTAAGGGCTGTTCCGTAGCAGGTTCTTCGAGCCTCGCTTTTGTTGGTGTACGTTTCGACATCTCGCTGTCATTAGTGTTTTCCATTGTGACCTAGTCGTTTTTATTTTCTTCCTCTTCTGTGCGTTTGAAGGTGGCTTCGGTCTTCTTGATGTCGTAATGATTTCTTCTTAACCGTTCTTCGGCATGATCTGGTATTATGCTTGATCTTGGGTGTATATTTGTTTTTTGCATTTTATTTCTAAGCTTGTTCTCACCACTATCTATTCTACGGTCTCGTACATAACATCCTGCCTGGCATTCCTACTTGCTGACTGATTCTGCTCTTTTCTTTTCTTTTTTAACTTGTCCGTCACTTCTTTGATAGTTCGCGGTTTTAATTTATCTACCGGCAATGATACCAATAATCTTAAATTTCGGTTTCGGTCTTCTCTTTCTAAATTTCTATAGTTTAGCAATGCTAATCTCTCCTCTGATTTTTCTGCTGAGCACTTCTTCAACAAGATTTTTATTGTTTGAACCGCTTTTTCTGTTTATCTGTTAACCTTTGGGATGAAATGGATTGCTTGTTCTATATTCGAATTGACAGTCTTATGGAAATCTCTTGAATTCTGCACTTCCAAACTGAGGTTAATTGTTAGATCTGCCACTCTGAGTATTCCGTGTGTAGAAAACACAAACTTCAAAAAATTGACCACTTCCTTTGTTAAGGGTTGATTTAATTTTTTGTATTCAATAAAGCCCCTGAGTAATTATCAGTTAGTACAATGTGATCTTGGTTTTGAAAATAGAACAAGTCCACCGCATTACAACGAATGGGTACTTTGGTTTTTCTTCCATTTATACGCTTTCCTTCACACTATGTCGTCGATATTACTGACAAATAGCAGAACGTATAATATAATCGTTTAAATCTTGTGACATTTTTGGCCAAAACAATAAACTTGTTGTGCTGTATGTTTTATTTGATTTTTTCGCGTACTTCTGCTATTTCATCTGGCCAACTCTTTTGAATATATTGCATTAATTGTTTTAATGTGTTGTCCAATTTATTAGTAGTTGTTTGCAAGTTCTTTAGTTCTTGTTCCTATATACTGATAATATTAAATTTACATCCAGTTTGTCAATTTCTTCTTCCAGAATTTCGTTCTCACAGTATCTGCCTAATAAATCTGCTAAAAGCAACTTACTTCTTTTAAAACGACGCACTTCCAAATTTTAAGTCATTAATTTCAACTTTATTTTTTGAATTCTAAATTTCGATTCTAAGGGCTTATGATCTGTGTCTATCAGTATTTTCTTTTCCCATATATATATATTCACGGTTTTTCACCAGCAAACTGAATTGCATAATTTGTATGCAATATTTTTGTGAATTTGTAAGCGCCTTTGAGATGTAAGCAATTGGTCTGTCTTGCTGTAATAACACGGCACCTACTGCTGTCGAGGTAGCGTCAACTTGCAATTTTACATCTTCAATAACATTATGCAATTTGAAAGCTAGAGGTTTTGTGATTACTTCCTTCCGTTTTGTTTTTAATTTTTCATTGCAGCTTCGTCTCACTGCTACGGTTCTTCTTTTTTTTTAGTTTTTTTTTAGATTTTCTGTTATAGCTGAGTAATTATTATTGTACTTACTCAAATATGTGACTTTACTCATGCTTTTCATCATATATTTTATTATTGGGTTCTTGCAGTTTTGAGATAGCTTCCACTTTCTGTGAATCCACTTGTATACTTACGTTTTTGAAAAAATAACTTACAAATTTTATTTTTGTTTCTTCGTAGTTACGTATTGACATTTCTTCTTATTTAATTTTAACCCTTGGTTTTCAAAAAAATTCACTATCTTTTTGGATGTTTTCTGAATAATTCAATGGTTTCGCATGAATTGGAACGTCGTTCATGGCTATTTTTACATTAAGTACTTCTTCTAACAGCATCTGTACTTTGGCTTGGAATATTATAGGAGCTAAGCCAAACGGGAGTCGCTTACACAAATATCTTCCCAGGGGTTGCGAATTGTAAGCTTTTTTGGTAAATTCCGTTACTGGTATGCCAAAATCCTTTTTTACGGTCTAAACTTGTAAAGTACATTGAATAATGCAATTTAGTAGCAATTTCTTGTACTGATTTTAATGGAAAATGCCTTCTGAGGATGTTCTTACTAACTTCAGTTAAATCGATACAAATTTTAATTTTTTTTTTTAATTTCTAGCCATTACCATTTGGGACCTCTTTTTGTATTTTGTACAAATTTCTTGGGGCCGTAAAATGTTTAAATTTAAGATTTAATAAAGATTCAATTCGTTTCACCAGGTTCAATAAAGTGCAGACCGATCCTCCTAGCACTGGTTAGATTTCTTCTTGTACTATTTTGAAAACGATTTTTCCTATTTTATTATTTACTCTGCATTGGAGGTCCAAAACATGTATTTCCCTCAAAGTTTGTATTTCGAACATTTTCATGAAAGTAATACTACTCCATACTGAAATTATTGAGAAGTAAAAAATGATAACTTCTGAACATGTTTCTGTATTCGTAAATTAGTTGCCTTTGGTAGCTTGGGGATTTCACCCATAATAAACGTTCTATTCTGAACTGATTGTTTCGTTATAGCACATGTAGCCAATTTGTTACTACTGCTTCACAATGTACATAATCATAGAGACAGCGTTTTTTTCTAGTGGTATTAAGTAAAAAAATGCTAAGAAAAGAAATACAACGTACAATGTCCTAAGCCTAACATTTCGGTTTTTCCAAATATATAGAGATATAATAAAAACAAGTTATTTTGCGTTATTACTTATTGCCAATAGAGACTCGAATCAGTTACAAGGACTTTCGTATTGGTGCAATAAACGCTGTAAAAAAGTAAATGTGTCAAATTAAAGTATTCAAACATGTAGATATGTTATGAGTTTGAAACTTATACAGTATTTGTAAGAAATGATGTTTGTTAGTTGCAAAAATTATCATCGATGGTTGATTCACCAAGGCCTCCATCGCTTAGAACCGGAAAGCCTATATAAATGAGTTTCTTTGAAAGTTAGACATTTTGTCGCTGTTGTATACAACATTCACACACTCGTATTACAGTGTATTTATATCCAATAGGTCACAATGTGTAGTTCGCTTATTTTCTCGATTAATGCGGTTTTATTATTATTTACTTTTGTTGGGGGAATAAGTTGTACAATACGTAAGTAATCTCTATGCTATTATTTTATGTAACTTTCTATTATTAAGTATACAAAATGTTAAAAAACTGAAGAACTCCCAACAGGTATCAAGTGATTAGAGCAAACTACATTTTTTTATTATGTATAATAAAAGCGTGTTTGTTTTTTCAACCGATTATTATCCTTTTGCCAAACAAAACCAATAATTGGCTTTGACGTTGTGTCCATATACAGGCTGAGTCAAGCTATGCGCCTGTTTTTTAGTGAGTTTATTATTAGGAATTTATTAAAAATCTTTTTTGTCATGCATATGTTTCGAAAGGTGCTCTACAAGCTGGCGCAGTCATTTTTTTTTATTGGACGTCAAATGTCAAAATAGTGATTTTCAATTGTTTATTTTTGGCTTAAACGATGTTGTATGATGTTTACAATATGATCCTTACTGAATTTTTTCACAATTTTTACGATTCAGCCGTAAAATAAGCATTCATTGTGTTAGTCTAGTAGGCCGTACTTTGATGTATTTGCACAAAACGATTTAATGAGTTTTTTAGAAACTGAAATTGTTAAATTACTATTTAATACACTGATAAATGCTTTGTTTTCAACAATGTTTATTCAACATTCTGAATCTATCAAGAATATACCATTTTTTGTTTCTAGAAGATTTAAAATTTAAAAGTAAGCATTTAAATAATTAATAAAATAAAACGTATCGCAAAAAAAATTTAAATTTAATTCTGAACAGGTAGAAATAGTTATTTTCGGAATCACTTGATGTGGTACGAGTTGAATATCCTGACCTTCATTGGACGTTCAACTGAACCTTCGAAAACAAAAATTCTGTTAACTGGTTGGACAAGCACTAAAAAATTTCAATATAGTCATCAAAATTAAAGAATTTTAAGTTTTTGTTTAAGTATAATTAAAAATAAATATTTTATAACATTTTGCAGGCCTTGGAACGATAAAGTTTCGCATGATTTAATATCAAGCTCATGGTAGCACATGCATAATTAGCAATGCGTTGTAGTTAAAGGTAATATACCCACAAAAAAGTCATGGGTCACCAAGAACTTGATTAACCGAGGTCAACTTTTAAGAGATCTCTTTAGAACATGTAAAAATAATAATGACGCTGAACTTTTTGTGCAGTACAAAATCATGTTAAAAAAGTATAGGAAATCAGTTTCTATGAAAAAAAAAACTGCTAGTGATGGTAAATTCGCAAACATACCTAATAATTCGAAAGTGGCATGGCAGGTAATCAGAGATGAGGTAAATTTAATTAAAAAAATTCCATACCCGGTAGCATTTGTTGATACATCAGGTGTTGTGTTAAATGATTATAATGCGGTAGCTAAGACATTTCATAATTTTATTTATAAATTGTAGCTTTACTTCGTTGAAGTCCATATTTATTGACTATAGGTTTATAAAATACTTAATTACTTCAACAATATTTATTTATTCTAACCTCATACGTATTTCGGCCTGTTAACATGCCTTTGTAAAAACGTTATATTGGAAAGAAAACAGTTAGTGTTGTTATAGCAATAGAACTTGGTGACTTGATCTCGGCAAACGTCTGCAGATGACTTGATTTCTTATTCCAAATTGTCCAATAGAGAAGAAACTAAGAAATAAATTTGCTTATTCATTAACGGTACAGTTTTTAAATGTTTGTAAATTTCAAAAGCTTCTGGTATATCTAATTTACGTTTATCATCACAAAAGGGTAAACATTTTATAGTGTTATTAGATGTCATTGTATGATTGTGTTCTAGTAAGTGATTAGCGTAATTTGATTTATGTGAGTGTTTGTATTTGTAACAACGTACGCGTTCTTCATACCTAATATCAAAATTTCTAATTGTCTGGCCTATATAAATCGAATTACAATGCGAACAATTTAATTTGTGAATGTCTGATTTTAGCAAATCATCTGTTTAAGATGTGACTAGTTGTTTTAAAACTTACTTTATGTTTATTTGTTTTGTTTATAATTTTAGCAATTTTTTTGATTTGTCAACAAAACATGGGATTGAGGCATATTTAATTGTATCGGATGAAGTTGGGGCATTCGGATAAATTTTTTGAATGACTAATTTATAATCTTCTTCTTTAATTAATGTATCAATAAGTTTAGTATTATAACCATTACTATATGCAATTTGTTTAATAATTGAAATTTCTCTATTATAATTAATTTCATCTAAAGGGACCGTCAAAGCCCTATGTATCAGGGACCTGTATGCTGCTAATTTATGTGTTTTATGATGACAAGAATCGTGTGGTATTGTAATGTCTGTTTGTGTAGATTTTCTATAAACTGAGTAGGTATTCAAATTTATTAGTTAAATTAATTTTTATGTTTAAATCTAAAAAGTTTTTTTTTTTCTTTAAAAAAGCCAAGCAAGTTCTTCATTTGAATTACTTGCAAAAGTTACTTGATTCAGTCAGTGTACCCGAGGTCCGTAAAATATTGAAAATGTATGTGTAAAAGACTCGGCAGGTGATGATAAAATTTCCTGCTCCTTAAACATGCTGTTGACTTGATTGCTTCTATGCTTACTAAGCTAATAAATGGCTTATTCACTAAATGTATTCTCCCTCGTGCTTAAAAACAGCTTTAGTTGTACCAGTATACAAGAAAAATGAGAGAGAGAAGATTGATAACTACAGGGCAATTTCTATGTTATCTGTGTTTTCAAACATCATGGAGCAAACATATTCATAGTAGATTACACAAATTTTTTAGTGACAATAATCTTTTTGCAAAAAATCAGTTTGTTTTTCAAAAGGGGTTGTTTACGTAACATGCTATTTTGGAGCTGGTTGGCAAGGTCGTTCGAATGCTTGACTATAGAAAAAAACTGGTAGGAATTTATTTTGATCTTACACGTGTATTTAATTCGGCAAATCACGATATTTTGTTACTGAAATTATACAATTATAAAGTTGGTGGAGTGGCAATTGAGTGGCTCTCCTCATACTTTTCTAATAGAAAACAAAAAGTAGTTATCAAGCTAGAATGTATTAAATAACACCCTGAATTAAGATCTGTTAATACTGGAGTATCCCGAGGCCCCTTCGTTTTATTATTTTTATCAATGACATTTGTAGGGAACCGAACGTTGAATTTTTATTTTAACCTTGTATGCAGATGATACTTCTGCTGTTGCTTTGGCAAACAATTTTAATGATTTGAGTGCTGTCACATCTAACATTATGAAAAAACGCAGAACTACTGTTATAACATTGTCTCGTACTAAATGCTCCTAGACTGACTTTGTACTTTTTTCGGTAACCGATGCTTAATTAAGTCTTTTTGTTAAATCAGATAATAAATGTCTGATTCGGGATCAAATTGTAACATTTCTAGGTGTGTATTTAAAGTGAAATATGTCATGGAATGCTCAGATGGACAAGGTTTTAAAACTTTATCATTACACCGTTTTGTAATCTGGAGACTTAGAAATACGGTCAATAAAAATATCCTCTTGTCATACTACTTTGCGTATGTACATTCAATATTAAATTATGGAGTAGTGGGCTGGGACAATTCCAGAAGAGCTTTGGAGGTTCTAATTCTACAGCAAAAAATTATACGAATTATTTGTTTTAAATCTTTTATTTTTTCATGTAGGGGGGCTTTCTGGTGATTTACAAATATTAACTGTGGTGTCACTGTACACATTAAACAGCGTTTTAAATGTTATATCTAATCTACGTAATCACATTAAATCTAGTGATGCGCCTTATAATCTTAGAAATAATAATAATCTTAGAATTCTTCCTCATCAACTTTCCTGAAATGGAAATAGTTCTTTGGTCAGGCCGTCAAAATTATACAACCATCTACCAAATAGAGTTAAAGAAGCATCAAATAATATAATTTTTAGAATGTTAGTAAAGGATATTTGACTACAAACTTCTATTTACTAATTGGACAAATTTTTTGGAGCTTCCTATACGTAACGTTTTTATTAACATAATTTCTGAAAACGTGTGAATTTGTTTTTTTATGTTTTTTGCCCTTGGAATAGACCTATTGTTATACCGTTTGACTGGTTCAAGCACATGTAATCTCAATTTTTTAAATTTTTTTTTGGAAGCATTTATACTTAACCTCTATAATTTTCTTGTTAAACAAACAATGTATTAATGCTAATTCTTAGATATTTTTTCCTATGTTCAGTGCCTATTGTATATGACTATGAAACGATTGTTTGATTTAGGAAAATAATTGTAAAAGTCTTAACTGTAATATTCTTATATTTACTGGCCTATCTATTTACTGATTTATTCCAATACATGGAACCATGTCAATGAAACGAATAAATTTAATTTAATTTACGGTGCTTGTTTTCTCATACGAATCTGTTTGGAAGTAATTTAATTACAATAAATTACAGTCACTCTACACTTATGAATTAAAAATAACGTGGTTAGCTTACAGATTTTGTCGAAAATGTACGATTTGAACTTTTATAATTTCTTTTTAAAATATCTGATATTATACACTAAATTCCAATTGAGGTGGAACATGGCGGTTTAACATATTAAACCTAAATTAGTTGTATATTATGTTCTTAAAAGAATTTCAATGCTTGCAGTCATCCTATATAGAAATATAAAATGTTTTATATCACCTCATGGTAATTTAGTTGAAATTTTAATATAAATAGGGGTTTAAATATATTATTTGTTAATAATCACGACCATAGTGCATTAACATAATCGGTTGCGAAATAAACCTTGTTATGAGGTCAAACCTTGATAGGTCTCTTTATTATTTTTATTGTTGTAAAGAGACAATCAGATTTGTATTGTTTAAAATTAAATAGTTCAACAAAACTAATCGAGTAAAACACAAAACGTTAACGATAAACTGTTGACAGCCGAAGAAAGTAAATAAGTACATTAACTAAAGCTAACAGTTTGCCCTGCAATTTTACAAAATAACAAAAGTAAACATTTAATTTAGGTCTTAACTCGACATGATTTTAATTGTACTTAATATTAAAAACAATGTTCTACTAGGAACATTTTGGTAAACTACGGTTTGTTAAAAAGGAATTATATGGCATTAAAAATTAGGGATTATTTATTTTACTTCCTGCATTGATTGTTTTTCAACAAAAATCAACAAATTTTTAAAAAACTCATCAAGGTTTGAACTCATAACCTCTTGCGTGCAAAAAGATAATCTCTACGTGTGCGCTACCAAGACAATTAAAGGTTTATTTTGCGGCAGATTATATAAAATAATGCACTACGGGTGTGATTATTATTAAATAATTTATTTCAAGCATTATTTTTATTAAATTTTTAACTAACTTGCTATCAGGAGATGTAAAAATGTTAACTTTTTATTTAGGATGACTGCAAACAATAAAATTCTTCTACGAACATAATATACAACTAATTCAGATTTTACATGTTAAACTGCGATGTCCCACCTCAGTTGGACTTCATTGTATGTATTATTCGATTATTACGATTAAAATCAATGCTTCTAATTAAAAAATCAGATATTCATTTATAAGAAAAAGTATTTTAGTGAATTGTCGTTGAAAAACAACATTTGGCCTTTGGGCCTGCTGGACTCGGCGATGGTCTAAATGTTTTCTCTTTTTTAGCGGATTTTATCCACATTTGTCATCGGAATGATCCCGAGCTAGCAACTTGTATCAATAATTCAATAACAACTCTTAAGCCATATTTAAAAGTAGGAATACCCGAACTAGATGTTCCAAAATTGGAACCATTGTTATTGAATAACATTGAAATAAGAAGTGGAACAGATGCTACCCGGATTGGAGCGACATTATCCAACCTAAAAATTTGGGGACCTACGTCGTTTATAATTGAAGAACTAAGGTAAGGCAACTCAAGTTCTGTATGCTTATTTGCAGTTTCTTTTTTCGTTAATTTTTGTTATCGTTTCAGGCCGAATTTAGATAAAAATGTATTTAAGTTTAAAGTCTTGGTTCCTAAACTTCATATAGAAGGGGATTATAAAACAGACACAAAGATCCTCTTTGTTAACTTAAAGGGGGAAGGACCTGCTAATATAAATATAAGTGAGTAATTTAAAAAATTAATTTAAAGCATTGTAAGTTACCATTAACAATGTAAATGACGCAAAATAAGTAGCTTATAGTCACAAAAATTATAACACCGTGCCTATGACAATTGCTCGGCCTGCTTGTCGTGGAGAAGAGGGGAGATGATTAGCTTATTTAATGCTAAATAATATTATCTTGTGCTACTATCACTACTGCACGTGTGAATGTGCTACCGTACGCTGTTCATGAAATAAAAAAATTTTAATTTTTCAATTTACAAAAAGTTATGGTAGAGGTCACAGAGAAATTGAGTCACTCAGAAAACAATACTCTAAATTTTTCAAAATTTTGAAAAATAGTTTTTTTACGGTGTCTATGGACTAAAATGCGTCAAAAAAATTTATGGTACAGCTTCCAGTGAAATTGGGTCACTCAGAAAACAATTTTTTAAGTTTTCCAAAATTTCGAAATAAAGTATTTTTTACGGGTTTTTGGACTAAAATGCGTTCTTTCATTATATAGTTTTGGAAAATTTAGAGATAAAAAACGCAATAAATAATAATAAAAACATAGTAAACGACCACACCGATTTAGGTAATTCACCCCCCCCCGGACCTACAGTATACAAAGCATAAAAACGCGTGTTAACACTTAAAATCGGCGACGACAGAATGGGTAGTATTGTACATCTGTAAGTTCTTAGTTTTAGTTTTATTGTAAACTCCTGACGATGACCGTGATGGTTGAAATTCAAGTCGAGTAAATAAAAACCAACAAATTGTGAAACAATTATCAAGCGTTTTGTTTTATTAATAAACTATTAATTTTTTAATAGTTAAATTTTTAATAAAAAGAATTTTTCTATTTTCTGCTGAGAAAATTTGAATCTAAATCTGTCATACCCTAGCTACTGTGTCAGCAAAATATATAATGTTGCAAAATTGGCTGCCGTGCATTCATTGTTACCATAGCAACGACACCAAACAAAAAGGTATGGACCTGCCGTTTTCTTTTTATCTTTATAAAAGAATAGTTTACATATTCTGTAACAAGCTTGGAATGTGGCATATTCCGCACGAGTGGAAAGTTTGTCACCCGACCGAGTGCGGAATAGCCATTCCAAACGTGTTACAAACTATACTTTTTCTACGACTATAAATTATTTAAGACATTACATTTAGAAAATAAAAAAATTGTAAGTTTTCTATCTGAAATATGCTTTGTTTGTAACTGTCAACAAAACAAAAAACAGTTGATAGACGATAGACGCAACCTTTATTACTCAGAACAGTGTTAGAATGAAATATTCTATTACAAGTGTAAGAATGTAGTTTATTCCGCAATTAAAAATTATTTCAGAATGCTTAGGTATATTCTAAAATAGTCTAAAAAAAAATAATATTTTCCTCAAGTAGCTAAATAATTTCTGACAACAAAAACGCGCCACAATTTAAATTTTATTTATACTTCTGAAATTCATTTTATGACGTCAAGAAATCATTTCTTTACTTCTATTTTAAACTATTCGTAAACTATAAATAAATTATTTTCAGGCGCTATAAATAAGTTTTGAACGTCGTATTTAATTTTATGCTGCCAACAACTGTATTTTCAAAAACAAAATCAATTGCAATACTGCAACGGACGGATTCGATGTGTGGCAAAGCATTGGATCAAATATGGGAAAATAAGACTTCGGTACTACGTCAGCTGCTCCGTTAGGTGGAAGCATATTTTCTAGGTCAATAAATTATTTAACCACGTTCTAAATTCAACTTTTGGCTTTAACAAATACATTTTTGGCGCCAAAAAATCATTTATGTTCAGGTAAACGACTACAAGACAAACCTCCCAGAGGTGTTTTGTCAATGAAACATTGTTCCTATTGTCATTGATCATGCTCATACCAATTTTGAAGCCGAAAAACGTAGATTCTTTTAATAACAAAAAATCGATGAAGGAGGCAGGGGCGGGGGTGATAGAGAGATCACGTTTACGCAGATCGGCGATCCGTAAACAAAGGTTTCAGCGATTCTAAATGATAAAATAAAGTATCCAAATACAACTCGTGACAATAACTTTTTAAGATAAATTCTGTGATATCGTCCCGTAATAGTATATTACGTACCAAGTGCAGAAAAGTAAAATCACTTTTCTGACGTGGTGCGTACACTATTTTTTCGCGTTTTTATTAAATTTTGAAAATTTTTAATTAAAAATTAGTTAGTCTTTTTAATTTTGACATTTGTCATTTCAAAAACCAAAAGGAAATAGTAGGCAGATTAAGAAGTATAGCAACATCTGGTAGCATTGCCATTGTGTTTTAATGACATTACAATGCAGTAATGGTTGCTATGCTGTAAAGTGGCCCATTACTGTACAATTTTGATAACAGTAATATGTCACATTATTGTCAAAAATGCGAAAATAGAATTTATTGCTATTGTGTTCTTTCCATCTTGGCAAACCATCTCATACCAATTGCTAAAAGTATTGCTTAACAATATCTATCAATTTTATCTAACAAAATTACAATCACTCGTGGCATTATCGTTGAATATATTAATAAAATCTGTAATTCTACTTTTATAAAGTAACCTTACACGCATAGTTTATTTATGATATCGTCACTGTTAAATGAAGTTTGTCTTTGTTGACTGCACGGTACAAGCTCAGCTGGTAGAAATTTATTCACCTGCTTTTGAAGGATTCTTACGAGTACCATTTCTTGTATCTACGTACATGTAATTACGGTAATTAAAGTAACCTAGATTAAAAGTCATTGCCTTATTGTGCCTCTTTTCAATGTGCCAACGTTTGCAACTTTCTTATGCATTTATTTATTTTTTGTTGAAACTGTTTCACTACTCAACTCTTGCATTTTTGCTTTCAATAACAATTTAATTGCGAGAAATTACAAGTTAATGTATCCAAATTTTCAATTTTCCAGTTATTATGTTTTATGTTATCGTAGTTTCTTGCTATGGTTTTATAACAATCGTTTTGATGCAAAATTAAGAAATTATAAGTTAGAATTTTCATGAAGTTTTACCCAACAAAATTTTTTATCCGACCTGTTCTTTAAAGTGAATCAATAATACATGTTTTTCATAACTGCAGCATAACTTATTAGTTATTACGCTATAGCAAGAAAATTATGTTGGAAATTATTGTTGGATAGATTTTATTCGAATTCATTCTTCGTATATTAATGGCAAAATTTAATTTTTAGAATTATATTTAGCACTTTCTTAAAACATATTTTGATTAATATAACCAGTACATTGCAACTATTTTTACACAAACCGGGCTATACACTTTGCAAGTAGGAACAATCTTCAAATATTAAATTTAAGATACCTGAAAAGTGAATTAAATTATAGGTTGTATATACGGTTTAATTAATCTCGTTTTGGGTTTCTGGGTCATTTCCATTTGAATAAAATTATCTCATTTCGTGTTTTGTAATACGACGCATTTTCGTCGATAAAGGTTTCGTTTGGTATAAAACCGAATACAAACTTTATTGAACACAAACTTAGACAAGGTTTTAAATTTAAAGCAGTGGAGCTATGTTGTAAATATTTTTTAATTTTTTGACTCAAACCGAAATAAAGTTTCAGTTGTACTGAATACAATTTCGAAAATACAAGACGTAATGGTATCGTTCATTGTCAGTTAAACATTTTTTGCAAAACAGATTAAAGTATTTTTGTTTCTACTTTTTCAAAATGTTACAATTGCAAACCTCTGAAGGTATGGGACAGCGTTCGCGTATTCGTCACACATTGCAAACTTAAAAAATGCAATTAATACGTAATGAATTATTGAAACGTACCCGCACAAAGTCAATGTCGATTTCACTAAATTATCCGTGAAGTGAAAGTGGCCTTGATGGTAGCTTCGACCACCAAACTATTGTATATTAACAACATATTAAAATAAGTCAGATTTAAACAGTAATTCCGTTGAACTGTATTTTTATCGTTATGCAAAAACTACTGCAACAGTGGAAATTCTTCGCTGGAATACGTACTTAAAAATATATTGTAATAAATATAAATAATTCTTGGGTAAAACCTAAATTGCTGCCCCCTAAACACAAAAAACTAATAAGTACCGGATGATATTAGAAGTAATCAATGTTGCTTTGCTAATAAGCAAATTAAACGTTTGAAATAAAATAAAACGAAGCTAAATGATATATCTAAAAAAAATTGAGTCAATATCATTCTTCGTCAATTGCTTATAAGCCTCCGGAGTAGATTTAACTAAAGCTATGACTATGGTGTATAATTTTCTTTCACATTAGTGAGTTATAAACAACAATCAATTTCGCCGTATCCATTTTTAATGTAACGGTGGTAATGAAACAGGTTTTAGAACAAAACAAATATTATATAATTCAGCTAATGATTTAGAAGTTAAGTACAGTAATGCCACAATAACTTTACTTAGTTCGTCTAAATTATTAGGCTAAACATTAGACAACAAACTCACTTGGGATAAACATATTCAACTACTACTAGAAAACTGCCACTTTTTGCCTGAAACAAATTAAAAACAATATGTAGTACTGAAACATTAAGATTTTGGTTATATGTATGTACATGTATAGGTTGTAATTGCTGTAATTATTTTGCATTTATTGTAACCAACAAATTGTTAATAATTACCATTTATCTCAATAACAATAAAGCTTTATCTTATGTCTTATCTTAGAAGTATGAGACGCTGTTTGTGCCAAAATCAAAAGTAGTAAAATCAGAAAACTGATTAAAGAAAATGAATGTCTTATACAAAGAAACATGTTTCTTTATTGTTTTAAAAATTTTGAATCTTTACCGAAATATCTTTTCATTTATAAATTTTTTTTATATAAAAGGTTATTCACCTCAGTACCATTTGACAACGTTGCGCTACATGTTGGCTACAATGAGCTAGATGTCGTGTTTTCAGCTGTGTTGGCATAGGCGCGCTAGGTGCATACTTTATTTTCAAAATAAGGAAAATACAGTACCTAATTCATTATTTATTGATAACAAAACTATAATTAATTAAATACTAAAAAAACACTATGTGTTGTATTTGTATATTAATTTATAAATGAAAAAATAAGACCTATCCATATTACCTATATAAGAGTTACCGGTATTTTAGTGTCTTATTTAAAAGCAAAACATATTGTTTACTACATCCGCATCCCCTGTGTAAGTACTAAGTACATGTAGATATACACTGTGTCCATAAAGTAAACTTCCCCCCCCCTCCAACTAACTTTTGAACGAATTGATATTTTCTACAAACTTTGGTGTGCTGTAATGGGAAATTAAATACTATTTTTCAGACCATATTAAAATTTTGTATCATCCAAAATGGCGACTGGGCGCCATTTTGTATTTTTTTTTAAATAAAAAGGGGGGTCGAGTGACACCTCATTGGAAAGGTCTTTTAGTTCTGCGTCTGATCCTAAAGTTTCGAAGAAAAATATTCAGCCATAACAAAATGACAATGTTTGAAGGTAAAGAAGTCTCTTTAAAAAGAACTAAGAATTAAAGCTTAAATTAATTAAATTAAGTGTTCGAAATGTTTACCATTCACTTCTTGGCACATGAAAAGTCGGCTATGAAATTCCTGCCTCACATTTTCATAAGTTTCTGGAGTGATATTTCTGCAAACTTCTGCAATGCGTTGCTCCAGTTCTTCAATTGTTTCTGGGCGGGTTCTGTACACTTTCGATTTCAGATATTCCCATAGAAAAAAAATCTAAGGAAGTTAAATCTGGGGAGTGAGCCGGCTATTCTACAGGCCCCCGCCTACCAATCCATCTTCCAAGAAAATGTCCGTTGAGAAAGTCAGAACAGGCCTATAATAATGAGGCGGCGCACCATCTTGTTGGAACATAACGTTTTCAATATTACTTCAAGCCACCTGAGATATTTCTAGGAAAATTTAGTCCTGCAAATGAAAAAGTGGACTATTGGATAAAAAAAATCAAAACAATTTTGAACTGAGTGAGTCCATTGGTTTACAATCCGCCATTTTGTTATGGCTCAATGTTTTTCTTTGAAATTCTAGGATCAAACGCAGACCTAAAAGACCTTTCAAATGAGGTGTCACTCGACTCTCCTTCCTATTTAAAAACAAATTTCAAAATGGCGCCCAGTCGCCATTTTGGATGATACAAAATTTTAATATGGTCTGAAAAATAGTATTTAATTTCCATTACAGCACACCAATTTTGTAGAAAAATATCCAGTCGTTCAAAAGTTAGTTGGGGGGGGGGAGTTACTTTATGGACAGTGTATTAAATATTAGACTATAACTTAATACGAGCTACCCGTATAACCACACAATACAGAATCTATATCGAACCTGTATTTAAATCTTTAGTCGATACAGGCTTTCTGTACCCTATGGATAGCGCGACGATAGAGATTACATATCGATTGGGTATAGTTGTCTTTACTAACTCTGTATATAAGATGTAAAGCTCCTGTACAGACAACATATAGTTAAAGTACAGATGCAGTTAAGATTGCGTATAGAGCACATGAAGGTACTGTAAAGATACGATATAGGTTTTTAAAGATACTATTCCGATGCTGTATCGTCCAAATTAAGGTGCGGTATAGATAATTCAAGCAATTAATTTTAGATAAAAACAAAAAAATATTTTTTTACGCTATATATTTATTTAGCGGATATATTTTCTTTTATAATATTTTATACAACTTCTGTATTTTTTTAGCTAATTTCACTTACACTAATGTATTTATTGATAAATTTTTAATTTTAAAAATGCGCTACATACTTTTCCTTAGCGGGGAATTGAACTGGCCATCTTTGGTTTGTGAGTCGGTCTCCTTGCACCCTGAGCTAATCTCGCCTCTTATAAGATTCGACCGCTAAATGTTTTAAGAGTATTACATTAGGTTATGATGGACAATATGATACAAATGTACTACCAAGAATTACAGGTTAGGGTTAAACCGTTTTCTTTTTTGCAGTAAAATTTATAGTGACGTTGCATAATATCTCGTTAATAGTGTAGAGTAAAATCATTTTATAAATAGTTGGTAAAGTGTATCGTTTGCAGCTTTGCTAAGTTTTTAATAAACTGATGCCGAAACAAAAAAAAAAGACAACTACGTAGTGTGCATACAAGCGAAGTTGGAAAAAGCAGATATAAACGACGTTAGATTATATAGTATTAAAATTTCAAGAAACACGTGAAAACAGATTATTTTGATAGAGTAAAGTATTAAGAAAAATAAACAGTGAAGAATTATAGGGGATAAAATATAAAACAGTTTTAGTAGGTTCAGACATTTCGAGAATCTTACTTCGAAATAATTGATGTCTTTGTATTATTTTACCACCAACTATTTTAAAGTACATTATTTCTGAATTTCCCGCCATTGCTGAGGTCAGAATTGTAATTTCAAGAAAAAAATATCACGTAATTGTTCATGTTGATGTCGGTTCGTACTTTGTACTGCTGGCGCTGGGATAAGCTTTAAATATCTTTATCTTTTTGGTGAGTGGACTTTCCAAGCAGGTCTGTTTATAAACCCCCATAAAGGTTTAGAGCTATTCTTCAGCCATGCATTGTTTAACGTCCGGCTTGGTTTTAGATTTTACCGTTAAGAATGTTTCTTTGCAATTGAGTCATTGTTATTGTGTTTCGCTGGAACTTTTAGCCGATGAAATATATTTATTTACAAAGTTTTTCCAATTACATGTTCAAAAACACTTTACTTCTAGTGCTTTAGGTGATTTTTTTGGCCTTCTGGGGAGGGGGGGGGGGTTTAATTACCCCTATCGAAAATAATTGGACATTGGAGACAGCAGCCTTGGTTAATGATTATGTCATAAATTATTATTATAATTGTAGGAAGCACACAAATCTCCAAGGTTCCATCAAATTCGTAAACTTTAAATTCTTGATCTTGTTGATGCGCCATTTTTAACGTTTTTACACACAAGGCCAACAAATAAAGATAGTGTTTAGATTGACGCTATACACAGCGGTTTTAGGCTTAAGATAAAACTGTAAAGACAGGCAGTATATATTTAGCGAATCTAGGAATAAAAAGCCGTGGAAAAAAAAGCCGGGGTATAAAAAGCCGGGAAAAAAAAGCCGCGGAAAAAAATGCCGGGGAAAAAAAAGCCGGCGGAAAAAAAAGCCGATGGTATAAATATTAAACATATTTAATAAATAAATACTTATTAAATCCCAAAATAACAACTACTACAATAATTTGTACAAACTTTATTTTATGTCAGAAGACAAAGTGTTATAATAATACACATTATTATACATTATTATTATATTATTATATTATAATACACACAATTATAGTAATACACATTAAAATTATAATAATCATCATAATAATAATATAGAGACTTACACATTTATTTAATTACAAATGTAATTGAGTAAAAGAAAAACACTCTTTACATTTCCCATTAGAAAGCAAACAGGTTTCTAAATTTAGTAGTAGTGGTAGTAGTTAGATGTAAGTCTCTATATTATTATTGATATTATTATAATTTTAATGTGTATATAAACAGTTTGTCTTCTGACATAAAATAAAGTTTGTACAAATTATTGTAGTAGTTGTTATTTTGGGATTCAATAAAAATGAAACTTCACAATTTTTTAGTCATTCTATGCTCCCTTAGTAGTGGATCAAATCATTGTTTTCTTTGCTTCAAGTATTTATTTATTACATATGTTAAATATTTATACCATCGGCTTTTTTTTCCGCCGGCTTTTTTTTCCGCCGGTTTTTTTTTCCGCGGCTTTTTTTTTCCCCGGCTTTTTATACCCCGGCTTTTTTTTCCACGGCTTTTTATTCCGCCTACCATATTTAGCACAGATTCGATAAAGACAAAATCGGTAATTGCGCTACAGGTGCGATATAGCCTGCATGAAGATATTGTAGAGATTTGTTAAAGGTACAACTGTAAAGACAATCAGTATATATTTTCTACAGATCCGATAAAGATAAAATCCCTGCTTGAAGTACCGGTGCGGTATAGCATAGAATAAGATGTGATACAGATGTGATAAAGATAAAACTGTACTGGAAACAAGTATAGATATCATATAGATGCGGTAAATATTTAATCTATACAGTTAAGGTATAGGCTAAAGTACAGCTCCTATACATATTACACCTGTATCACGTAATCTTTACCGCATCTTTAAATATCTCTATCGCCTAGGACATCTTTATAGATTTGGTTATACGGGTACCTGTCAATATTCTCATGCTGAAAATATTTCTCAACAGTTATACTACAAACTAATTGAAAAACAATCTGCTTAAGAATTACAAAACTTGTTGCACAGCAACAAGTGTAGTTTTCTTTGAAAATTCTTCTTATCGCAATAGCGCTATGAAATGTTTTTAATCAAAACAAACAATAGTTCCTATGCAGAAAATTTGAGTGCTCTTTCTCTAGTTAGTTTCCAATCCATGATTAGATGAATCCACAAATATTCTATTGAACTGTTTAGTTAATTAAATTATAAAAATAAAATAAAAAATTGTCCTTGGGTGCAGGAAAAAAATCTGGAGAAGAATTTCGGAATATAAACCCAGAAAGAAAATCCCAAGAAAAAGAAAACCTGGAAAAAAATCCCGCAAAAAAACACGCAATGAAAACCATGGATAAAAAAATAATAATGTCGAAATAATTATAAAGACTACTTAAAATGACTAGATTCAAATGCATAAAAAAATCTAGGAAAAAAAATCTCCGCAAAAAAGCCAGGAAAGAAACCCCCGGAAAAGAAAAGTCTGGGAAAAAACTCGGAAAAAAACTATGCAATTTTGGGTTCTTTTCGTTAATAAGCACAAACAGCAAATCTCTAAAAAGTGTGTCCCAAAAGTTAACTCGACAAAAACAAATCAAATGCTACTCGACCGTCCTGTCGGTCTCGGGACCTTCTTGGCTCTTTTTGTTTCGCGATAAATTTCTCAAAAAATGTTATACGCTTGTGGTATTACCCTTGACAAACTCGATATACCATGACAAAGTAATCGAAGTAAGTTACTTAAACTTCCTGCAGAACAAATCGTATTAATTTTGCGCAAGAAAAATTTAGTGAGATACAGATTTTGTCATGAATAAATTTAAGCTCATTTAGTTTATTTGTTAGTTATAAAAATAAAATTAATTTGACAGTTCAATATATTATTTATGAAATAATTGAATCGTATACCACCCGTGGATTGAAAACTAATGAGAGAACAATCACTTAAATTTTCTGCATAGGAACGAGTGTTTGTTTTGCCGAAGATAACATTTTTGGCGCTATTGCGACAAAAGAATTTTCGAACAATACTATACACTCGTTGCTATTCCTCAAGTTTCGGGATCCTTAAGCGAATTTTTTTAAATTAATTTGTGATATAACTGTTGAGAAATTCATTCAGTATGAGAATATAGTAACTAGCTTGCATTTTATATACCTACTAGGAAACCTATGCAGTTTTTATAATAAACGATCTGTTTTGCCTATAACTAAGACAATAAATTACCGGTAACACATTTTTATACCTAAAAGGGATATTTCCTCGTTTTCCATTTAGCAATTCATATACAAAATCTTTCATTATTTAATTAATTATATTTTTTTGTGATCAATAAATAATTAATTATTGCTTTTTTCCCATTTCGTTATCATCATCATCATCTGACATGGATCTGACTCGAGGGTCGATCCGGGATTACGCCAGGTCCACCCTGTCGCAGTAGGTGGGTAGGAATTTATGTGATAGGTGGGATCGGGTGGGGTGTTGAGCCGAGTTAGCATGTCTGCAATGCATACAGATATGTGTGACATGAGAATAATGTGCAACTTTGATGCCAAAGTTTATTAGGCAAAATTGCATAATTGCGTAACGCTCTTGGTTACGTACTCAAAAACCACATTAATGCGTAGCTTACTAACTACTCGGTGTTGCAGCAGCGGTGTCTTGCTATTATTAAAATGCAAATATCTTAACTTTCTAATAGGAAATTAAAACTGCTTAAAATTTCCACAAAGCTTGTTGTTTAAATGTTATTACCACCAAATTGTAAGGTTCCAGCAGCTCGATTTTACTTCCTTCTGTTCTAAGTTTTCCCTCTGTAGTTGACACGTATATATTCATCGTTTTCTTTTCCACTGCTGCGTGTTTTATTGTTCCTCTCTTGTTTTTCACCTTTGCTTGGTGTATTTCTGCTTCCTCTTCTCCTTTAGCCTGTTCTTCTTCAATTTATTCTTGATCCGATTCTTCTATTCAGTGCGTAAATTTTTTTTGTCTCTCTTTGCATAATCTTTATTCTTCTTGTCCATAGCTCCCATGTCTGTTTGGGTATGCCCGTGTTTTCTATGTCCCGCTCCAATAATGAGTTCTACGTATAGCATGGTTTTCCGGTCTTCTTTTCTTCTGTTTGCATGGCATAAGCTTGCTGTAGAAGATGGTTGGCATGTTTAATATCTAATTCTTGATGCAGTGACTGGTTTAGTTAACGTTTTCCTTTCTACAATTTCATGTGCCGACAAATTGTTTTCCTTCCCCGTTTTTAGTTGAAACAGTTTGAGTATGTCTTTTTCTATTCTTCAAAATGCCATTTTGTTGGCTTTTGTGATTGCGGTCGTTTTCAATCCGTATAAATCAGTTGTGGCTATTATGGAGTTGGGTATTATTTTCTTTATTCTTTTTGGTAAATTGTGTTTTTGTATGAGAGGAAGGATCATGTGTGTGACTTTGTGTGCTTTGGTTATTTTTTGGTTTACCGTCTACGGTCGTGGTAATGAGTCTGGTAGATGAACGCCTATGTAGTTGAGTTTGCGTGATTGTTTTAGTTCACAGCTCCATATTTTCAGTATGTTATCGGCTGCTTCTTTAATTCTTTCTTTACCTGGGGCTTTAACAATGGCATCACATTAGTTGATGTTTATTTCTAGTCCTACCCGATTAGGTTTGCTATCAGCAATTTTATTAGAGGTCATCCGCATAAGCAACAATCTTCGGCGGGTTAAGATTTTCTTCAATTGGTGATGGTGTCGTCATTTGTTCAGCTGTTTTCTCAAACACCCTGTGCAATGCTATTGTACATAGTGTGGGTGAGATGGGCATTCTTGCTTAATTCCTTACGTTATATACTTTTGTTCTTTGCCCAAACCGCTGACGCACCGTATTGTCCTTTAGACATTCTGTTTTTACCTGGTTTATGAGATAATGTGGTGTTTCCAAGTCTTTCACGGCTTCCAACAGTGACGAGTGACGACGGTGTTGAGTGCTCTTGTTAGGTCTAGGACTACCAGTATCGGTTTTTTCCCTCTTCATCTTTCATTCAATATTCGTTTCGGTATTTCAGGGGTTGTCTCGTCCAGTCCTCTCATTAGGTGTTTCGCGTATATTTTGTAGCCTACATTGCATTAGCTGATTTTCCTGTAGTCTACCGTGGATTTCGGGTTTTTAATCCATTATGTTAGTACCTTACTACGTATCCAAATTTCTTCTATTGTTTTAAATACTGTTTCTATAAAATTTGTTGGGGCGGCTTGTAGCAGTTCCACTTGTACCTGGTTTATTTCTGGCGCCTTATTTTTTTTAGTAATGTATTTTTTTTAATTTGCTACTGTAGTTGGAGGTAGTCTCAGTGGTCCGTTTTCTTATTTGTCGCTAGGTATTTCCTGTCGTCCTCAATTCATTTTCGCAGTGTATCATAAGTTTGTATCCTCTTTTTGTTGCAGTGTTGGCCTTTCTATTTGATATGTGTTTGTATGTATCTCGTAGTTTTGTTTCCGGTGAATACCTGTTTAAATTCAGCAAAATATTTTTTTTGCAATTTTTTGCTTGGTGTTGCTCCTGGGCCTGTCTTTTGGTAATAATTGCTTGCTATAATATTTTCTTTAACTGGAAGTTTTTGTTCCTATTATATTTGACTTGTGCTTGTTGATATTGTGCTAGGGTCTTCTTTCTTCTGGGGATTATTGGTGACGTTGGTCTGTTTAGACTTTGTCGCGCGGCTACGATTAGAGTCTTAGTTTCTTTTCCTACAATGTGGGCTGTTACGTACTATTCTCTTCCTGGACGCTTCGTTGATACAACTTCTTGATGTTTAGTAGCTGGATGTTGTTCACTACCTTTATCTCGTCTCTTTCGCTATGGATTGTGGCTATCAAATCCTCTTTGTTTGTCTTTAATGAATTAACCTTCTTTACCCATCCTGCTCCGATATAATATAGTTTCAGTGGTTTTCGTGCTTGTCCAGAAGGTGATCTATTTGTGTTTCAACTTCTGAGTTTCTTTAAGTGGTGCGGACTGACTTTTATCTACTCCAGGTGTTCTGTATACGTAGCTGGAATAAGTGTGCTACTACAACATGTTTGCGTTGTTTTTCTCTGTCTCTACCACTGCCATTCGGGGTTTTTCTGTTATGATTTGAAACATTTTATTCTTTTTCGGCTACCTTTACTTATTAAGATCGCTACGCTTCTCCTTGTGAAATCTTCTTACTCCCTACCCCACTTAGTTGCCAGATGTAGTTTATTGTTTTTGCTGCTCTTATAGTTAGATATGTTTTTTGCAGGCTAGTGATATCGATGTTGTTCGTATTGAGCGGTTCGTCGATTTGCCGCTTATTCGGTTTTCTTGCTCCTCTTACATTCCATGTTTCTATCTTTATTTCTTTAGGATTCTGTGCTATATCGGTAGAGAAACATGTTGGTGTAGGCAAAAACAGCACTCATCGTCTGGGTGGTATTGCTGCATTTTGTTCTTTTATTTTTTGATCTAGCTTGTTCATATTTGGCGTTGCATTCCTTCTTCTCTTTTTTCCTTTGGCTCTGATGCTGTCGTAATGGTTTCTGGAACCGTCTGCTGATGTCTTGTAGGTTAGTTTTACTGCCATGAGTGGTTGATTGTTGTCTGCCGGAGTGTGTTTGTGGAGGTTGGACCTGCTTCGTAGTGTATTTATATTGACACCTTTAGTATTTCTGCTGCTGATGCTATTGATTCGGCTTCTCTCCAAAATCCTTCTTTCCCTAGGTTTTCTAAGTAGGCTTTTATTTGTAGTGCTGGACTATAGGTATGTGCTAGATGATCGTAGCGCGGAACTTTCTTATATTTTTCTTAAGCTGCAATTGCTAATATTGTGGATTTTCTGTGTTGTATTTTCGATATTTTTCTTTAAGCTGAAAACTTCTTTTTCAAGCTGGTTTTGCGTTGCTATGCAATTTGTGTTTTGATCTGCTATTGAGTTGAATAATCAATAATTTCCATCTCCTCGGATTTTCCGCACTGTCAATCCGCGTCTGTCTGTGAATACCATTTCCTGTTACAGCTAGCTTATGACAAGATGTACTGCAACGTTGTCAAATTGTACAGAGGTGAATAACCTCTTTATAATAAAATCTTTCATAAAGAAAAGATATTTTGTTAAAGGTTTAGAATGTTTCAAAGAATAAAGAAATATTTTTGTCTTTCTATGAAAGAAAAATGTTTGTCTTTCTAGGAAAGAAAAATTTTAAAAGAAGATTAACGAAATTCAATGAAAAATATGAAATAAGGAATTAACAAAAATGTTTCCCAAAAAAGTTTAACTTTATTTTAACAATTTTATTTTTCGTTAAAAAAACTTTATTTTTCTATAGGATATTTTATTTCTACAACGTTCTTTCTACTTACAAAATTTTAATTTTGGCTAAAACAGTTTCTCATATACGAGAGCTATCAATATGATAATGAAAAGGATAATAACTGAGAACCAGCATCGTCCAATGGTAGCTATACATATTTGCCGTTGATTGTACTGGATTTGAAGCCAGTTAAACGCATTCAGTATTATGCATTTGTCAATGTGCTTTCTCTTTGAAAGAAATCTAAAACTGTGGACTCCGTATGGTAGATGTTTTACGTTTATAGTTTCAAGAAGACAGTGGTGCAAAATTACCAGACGTCTGCTATCTAGCGTCGGTTATGAACTGCTAAGCTTTAGTAGCAAATATAAGCCAACGATAAATAAATACAAACAAACAAAAACTATAAGCATAGCATAAGGAACACTTCTTCCGAATTGCATTTATGTATGAATTGATGTTTAATTATTGTTTGATTAAAATATTTCACAATCCTTTGCGTGCGCACAAACACACTTTATGAACTACTTAAACATGTTTCTTTTTTAGCTAACTATCGTTTTGAGTGCAAGTTGAAAGGTAACAAAGTTCAAAGAAATGGAGAAGAATATTTGGAATTTGAAAAAATGAAACTTAAAATTGATATTGGGGAATCAAAGATTCGTCTAGATAACCTTTTTAATGGCGATCCCGTACTTGGAAGAGCTACAAGTGATGTAATCAACGACAACGCTGAACTGTTTGTTAATGAAATTAAACCTAACCTACAAAATGCTCTTTCAGAGACATTTACTGCTATCGCTAACAAAATAGTCCTCAGATTCACTTACAAAGAATTGTTTCCATAATGCGTGTGATAATTTAGTTTGCCCACTATATTCTGTGAATATTATATCAGGTAACTATTATCTACGCATGTGATGCATACTATCACAGATAAGGTTAACACTATAGATATACGACCCTTTATACAAAATGTCCGCTCATATTTGGAGACGAAATTAGCGTTAGTTTGGCTACAACGCACCAGACCAATTTTAGGGCGCTGCTATCGCTATTTGTTTATTACTGTTGAAATGTGTTGGAAACTGTTTTATCGGGGATTTGAGTGCATCTGTCACATCATGAATATAATTTAAGTAGAATTGGCTTCAATATTAAATATTTACGAAAAATTGCGATTTGAAAATTAAACATGGCAGATGGCTGTCTAACTTTTGGTTTGAATATGTGCTAAGTAATCTGCTCAATTACAGTCATCTGCGACTTAATTATAAATTGTCATTGTAGCGCCATCTTTTTGCAGATTATTAATCATATAAAACAAGCTGCCGATAGCTCACATATTTACCGTATATCTGTAGTGTTAACCTTATCAGTGATACTACTATTAATTAGTTTCATCCACAGGTTGCCTTGAATAGCATGGACAGATTTGTTGTGGTCTTATTTGGGTATCACCGTTGGAGAAAAATGCCTTCATCTTTAAGTTTAAAATTTAATTTGTTTTTCTGAACAACCTGTTAATGTTAATGTTAATGAAGAATTGTACTGTATCCGTTTTATGAAACGTTATTTTATGTTTGCTATTTATCGAGTTGATTTTTTTATCAGATTGCTGCTTTATTAAACCGTCTCTAAAATTTAGTTTGTGTTTTATGGATGAATACCACGTATTTACACATTATGGTTATACAACAACATATCGTCTGTGAAATACTAATACCTCGTAACCCACAAAATTGCAAAAATGCGCTTTTAATGTTTTTGTATCACGTAAGCCACTTCTCATCAGTGGAGCAACACCTGGTAACCCACAGTTGAGCCATTTAATTGAAAACGCTGTTTTCTTATACAGTGCGATCGAAAATGATTGAACGTGCCGCTTCATACTGATTTGATCTTGTCCGCTTACTACTTAATGTGATCTTGACAAATTCCACTGGCGTGCAATGGTAATTTAAATAGCGCGGGAAATTTAAAAATGGGTGGCGTGTTCTTTATATGAATGTTGGTGCACCATTTTTTTTAGCGAAATAATTACTGTTAGGGACTTTTAAAGACTTTTCTTGTTGTAAATTACGATTTATGTTAGTACATTTTTATATTCCAAAAGTTAACCTGTAGGTTAAAAAACAAGACAATTTAATAACATATTTTAATAACACAATTTAATTAATAAAAAAACACATTTTTCTTGATTGTTGCTTACAATAATTGCCCAATTTAACAATTTAATAACAGTTTAAATTAATAAAAAACACATTTTTCAATAACACAATTTAAATGAATACAAAAACAAAATTGTTTGTAAGATAGTTGTTACAATAACTGCTCGAAATGCCCTCCATCATTGTCTAAACAAACATTGACCCTGCGCTTCATATTTTCAAAAACGGCTACTAACTGTCTCGGCGTGATTTCATTAACGGCATTTACTATGGCCTCTTGTAACTCCTCAATTGTGTGTAAACGATTTGCATATACAACATTCTTAAGATGGCCAAACATAAAGTAGTGGAGAGGTGTTAAGTCGGGCGATCGCGGTGCCCAACGACCTCTACTTATTATTCGTTCATCAAAGAATTCCCTTAAAAAGTTCAACGTTGCACCTGCTGTGTGAGCTGTTGCGCCATCTTGCTGGAAGACCCCATGCTGCAGTTCCTCATCGTGGAGTTGATCAATAAACGGTCTTAAAAGTAGTCGTTGATAATTGTTAGCATTGATGTTTTCATTAAAAAAAATAGGGCCAATTATTCTTCTTCTCGACATTGCAATCCAAACCCCAATTTTAAGGGGATGCAATGAGGTCTCCCGATATACATGGGGATTTTCACTTGACCACGTACGATAATTTTGCGAGTTTACGTAGCCACTTAAATGAAACCAGGCTTCATCACTGAAAAATGTTAGATCCAAAATGTAATCATTGTTGAAGTTTTCATTAAACCATGTACAGTATTGTCGACGCTTTCCAAAATCTGTTGGTAGCAACTCTTGCACCACCGACACTTTGTACGGGTGCATATGAAGTATTTTTTTGCAAGCCTTCTGACACGATCCGTATGAAAGACCTGAAACTAACATAGTGCTATGATATTTAGAGGTGTTTGATTTGTCTGGAGTATTGTGATTCCTGGAGAGCAGTTTTTGAAATGCTTGCTGCAATTCTATTTGTGATTGGAGTTTTATGAACACTGTAAGGTTTTGATACTCTAACTTTTAAACTCAGGGTTGCGTATTTTTGCTATAATTCTTGTTATAAATTCTAATAATTGTTATTTTTCATAAAGAAAAGAAAAACACAACAGATTGATACGAATTTTTATTTATGTTAGTTGTAATTATAATTTAGTTCAGAATTGTTCAAAAGGTTTAATTTATAAGAAGTTTTAAACTTACTTGATTGTGCGTCGATAAATGTCAGCCAGGATGTCAGTGTCAAAATGACAAACATATAAAAAGGATCCTCATGGGCATGAGATTTATGTGTTTGTTAAAAAAATGGGAATCATAGAAGGAGGACAAAAGAAGAGAGAATTTGTTTTTGGATAGTTACGGCTGGTTTTGGTAAATAAATACAGAAAATTGAGATTCTCTGGAAGAAAAAAGAGGAAAAACGAGTCTAAAAGCCATATAAAAGTAATTACGAGTATAAAAGAAGAAAATACAAAGAAGTAACAACGAATTGGAAAAAAAATCCAGAAGTATTACAAGTAAAAGGTGATCGAGAAAGTTTCTTCGTTTGCGATGGTGGTAAGACCAAGTTGGAAATAATATAAAACAGAGCAGAAGAAGATTCAGATTAAAGGCGAGTATTTGTGGTTACTTGAGAAACCAGCAGAGCGAAATAGAAGTTGGACACTCAGCGTTTTACTCGAGTGAAGAATATCCTAATAAGGAGACGATAAGATAAGTGTTCTATTTTTAAAAAAAGGACGATAGTAATTAGTAAAACTCATTTGATTTTTCGGAAACCACATTTAGAAATTCATTTATTAAATAAAACCTTATTTTGTAAAGTTGATATCGTTGTGTGTGTTTATTTCTATTTAAAATTAATTTAAATAACTTATTTTACAAGCTAAATAACGACCCTGAGAAAGTTAGAAGTGTCTCATAGAAAGTTTAATTTAATTGCGTGAATTGCAGACAGTTTAGGGAATTATTTTCTAGTAGTCACAAGACCACGCATATCATTGCAATAGATAAATCAATTACAAAAACAACATTATGCTCATTACCTGTTTGAGCAGATAAACATCTTAACGATTTGTTGGGACTTGCACCCATTGGTTGCTGAATATCATGTACAGTGTCTTCGGTAAGTACAGATGACCTGCCCGTAGACTTTCCTTTGCAGACGCTGCCTGTTTCGTGGTACCGTTGAATAATACGACGAACGTGTTGACTAAAAATTTCATAGTGAACTGCTTCGTTGCGAAAATGCTCTTGGAACTGATTGAAACAGGAGGGATAAGAGTACTGCCAAACACCATTTTGGTCACGTTCTCCGGATCTAAAGTACGCTTCCAAAATAAATGTACCTATCATGCTCTATTGTAAACACCATATTCATTAAATTACACACCTGTTATCATTCTCATTTAAAATAAATTTTGTAATTTTATTGTCTTACCTAATAAAGGGAACGAATACAAACTTATAACGTGGGAATTACAAATACGACAACAATAACACAAAAGAAAACAATAACTGTTATTATTACGACATTTGACAGGTAAAATGCGCGTACGCTAATGGATTCCAGGGATGTAAGTATTGATAAACAACAGGTTCGCGGACACATCGAAACGCATTTTTGATAATAATGGGACCAGATCGTGGTCACGTGACCTTCAATCATTTTCGATCACATTGTACCTCGTAACCCATAGGCGTTTAGTACTAAAAGAAATACCTCTTAACCCAACGTATTCTCTAATTCTATAATGCTGGATCCCACAACCCATGCTTCTAATATCTTGTAACCCACTGTTTTGGTTGCGACAAGGTGACAAGCAGACTTAACCTTTCGTTGTGTTATTTTGTGTTGTTAGTGCGAATAATTAAAAATGTACTTAGTTTCAAGAGGGAGGAAGATATTGGGTTTATTAGAAACCCAGAAAAGTGAAGGTAAGATGTATAATTATTTACGATCCTAATAAAACCAATTTTTACCTAAAATTGGCAAATTCGCTAGTTGTCAAAATATTGTTCTAGTCATGCCGCCTTTGAGATTTATTATTCTGAAATGTATTTTATTATCCGACAAGGATAGTTAACTTATAATTAATTTAAGTTAAACATCAGAATTATTAATGTGGTATTTGTAAACGCATATTCATGCTGTTCATTGCATGTTTTCTTTTCTAGTTTTGGATAATGAAAAAGAACAAAATATAATAATATTAGATAATCCTATAGAAATTTATAATAACATGGAAATATCTAATTCCACTGAAACTTACAACTTAGAATCTGTGAACAATGTAGTAGTTGAAGATCTTGGAACTGTTAACATTTATTCGCTCCCAGTGGTGTTTTCTGAAATCAGCGATAATGTCAATAACTGCGTTTTAACTGCTGATGGAGATGTTAATTCTGTTCAACCTTTAACGGATTTATCAGAAATAAACGTTCCTATAGATAGTAATTTTGAATAATATAAATCTTGCAGCTAATTACAAAAACAGTTTAACATCATTTCTTTTTCATCTTTTATCAGTTGAATAGAAACGCTTTCTGAAGGGGTTTATGTGTGCATTTGTTCAGTAGCGGCTGACGTCATTGGCAATAAGCTGCGCAGTATCTAACCTGTAATAGTATAGATTCGTAAAACCGTGACTATCCGCTTAGCTAACACTCATAAAGCCTTTTCAAGAACATTGTTGCGTATGCTAGGAATTTAGTAGCAGTTTTCTTTGATGAAAAGTAAGCTATTCGTTGTGTTAGACTTGAGAATACGGTTCTAATATGGTAATTTATACATATTATGTATACTATAATGTAACTATAATGGTTATTTAGAAGCAGATTTTTTCGTATAACATTTGGGCGATTTCTAAAAACGATATTGGGCATCTGTCAACCATCATAGATTTGTTTCATAATTATTTTAGTTACAATAAAATTAACTGCTTAAGATAGCCTTTGGTTAACGTTTAAAAGACATTTATTTAGTATCTGTTTCAAAGGTAACCATTGTAGGAACTTAACAAATGCGCGGCTAAGTCCTATACTTTAATGCTACTCAAAGTTAACCGTTTTGGTTGCGATAACGTTAACGATTTAGAATAACTGTTTGTTTAGTGTATAAGTTGAACGTTAAAATTACATGCTGGCGGCATCCGTTGCGGATGCATAAAAGGCATCTATAGGACAATACGATCAAGGCATTTTCCGAGTCAAAAAATGATCGGGTTATGGACAACCAAGGTTGAATTTGGCTGTGTGGGAAAAGAAATCTTTCAGAAACTGTTTATCTATAAAAAGTTAATTCTATCGTCATTTACCAAGGGTTTAAAGTCGAAATTCGTAAAACGACTATTTGCTTAGCGTAGAATACATTTGTAAACTTTTTTTATAGTGCACCTATAATGAAGTAGACTCTCTTCTCACTCCATAATTTTTTGGAAGAGTCATCAGGTTTTATGTTATGTTTCCAGTTGTAACAAGTGTTTATCGGTTAAAATCGCAAAACAAATTAAATTGTTTCGGTAAACGACCCAAAGAAAACATCGCAAATGCTTTTTTTAAGTGAAAGTTGTTTCTATTGTAGCGGACACAAAAATAATAAATATGAACAAGCATAATGTTTAAAATTATTGAATATTTATGTGTTGGTAAACTGACGCGCTGATGTCGCCACCAGTACAGCACACGAGACCAAACTGCGCGCAGATATCCCTACTTCAAAAACCGTTCTCACTATAACGTCCTCACATGACCTAGGGGGTGACAATTGAGGTTGTAAAATCAATATCCCGGGAAGGAAAAATTACTTCTTCGAATCGACAACAACCGCACCAGTCCAGGCCTAAGGACACTCTACGAGTTCTGTAGGAAGCCAATCCGCAGACTTGTGTGTTGACAAAAGCCAGGTATGCAGGTTTAGTTTGTGTTTCCACAACCAAACCGACTAGACCAGCCCAAGAAATACAAGACCAGGTTTAGGAACCAGCTCCTAGACCCGACAATCGAGTGGAAGAATGAGCTCCAGACACCAGCACGTAGTTCAGTGTACCAAGAAGGAAAATTTGGCTAGTATTAGTGGCAGTTCAAATTTAACAGTACAGTTAAATGTAATTCATAACCAGGTATCGACAAATACTAACCGCATGCACTAACCTGAATACCTGAAGTCTATTGTAAAGGATTCCACGCGCTTCTACTCTTAAATGAAAGGTGTCTTTCGGCGTTAAATAGTTTTAACTCAATTTGATCTCTTTTCTTAACCCCCGTTAATTATCCAAGATTCCGGCAGTCGTAGTTGAAAGGATTCAACGCACTTTTATACCGAACCAGCAAATAAAAAGCTAAATAGCAGTGTTAAAAAGTTTTAACTCATTTTGATCTCTTTTTCTCTTAATTACGCCAATTACTTCAATTAAGTTAACGATGTAAAAATTTTACCTAGTTGTGACAAGTATTTTAATATTGATACAAAAATAATAATTCACACGAAGGTACAAAAGTACGAAACCACCAGCAGTAACTTAGTAAACATTGAAAGAAACTCCAATAAATAAATAGTGTAATCATAATAACATCGTTTATAAAAAAAGCAGATAAATACGAATTTTCTTCATGAAAAACCTTAATAGCGAGGTCAACCATTCTTTTGATTACACCTACATGTGCGAAAAGATAGCGAGTCCAGGTGGTCTTAAACAATTTTAAAAGTGAATAGACAGTGTAAACGTTAAAGGATTTGACCAAAATTTTAAATATAATAACGTATTAATTTTTTCACTTTAGTACTGACTATTTTTAGTTAAAACAGGGAAACATTTCATTTCAAATCAATATTTCAATGTTTATGGGCTCAAAGACTAATGTGCATTAGTTATCATTACAGAAACTTTAGAGTATAATACATTTTTCTTTGTAAGAACGAGTGCCTTTAAACATTTTATAAATTTTTTTTAAAATTCTTAAGGTATTGGAAAGCGTAAGAGAATGATTTAGTGTAATGTTTAAAAAATAGAAACAATTTTCGATACGTTTAAGAATTTTTGTAGGTGTGAGATGTCGGATCTTCTGTAGGTGAGTTGCTACACACTCCTTAGTGGGTTACCAACGCCTGTCACTGTATTTTGGCGCTTCAACTCCATGTTTGATTCATACCACAACTTTAGCTCTGCTTACCAAAAATGAGCCATTTGGCACTCTGATCCGACCTCACGGTGTTTAACTTCGATGTTTCAGGGAGCCGAAGCTCGCAGCCATTGAAAGTTTAAGTATAAGCTGTGGTTGTTTTAATGCTATACCGTATGAGACTAGCGAATTGCGAACTATCGTGGGAAAAACTTTACAGGGAAACAAGTCATTAGATGATTCTATTATTGGGATAATATTTCATTAAAGGGTTTTTTAAAAGTGCAGTATGACAAGATCTTCTGACAAAGTAGCTAATTATCAAGATGCGCAAAATATCCATTACATTAGATTAAATAGATTTTATTACTTAACAAGCCACAACGTAACAGAGTCTACACCGACCAAGCACCCATATGAGTATTTATTGAAACTACCAGAGGAAGACAACTCCGACATCCTCTCTCAGATTACTTCTTGGGGTAGGCGGAAAAAAGTCTCTGAAAAAAAGTCACGGAAAAAGTCCACAGAAAAAAGTCCCCGGAAAAATAGTCTTCAGGAAAAAAGTCTCCGGGAAAAAGTCCCCGGGAGAAAAGTCTCCAGTAAAAAAGTCTCCAGAAAAAAGTCCCATCGAAGAATAGTCTCAGGAAAAAAGTCCCTTGGAAATAAAGTCTGCGGAAAAAGTCTCCAGGAAGAAAGTCACCAAAAATATGTTGGATATTGAAGCCCCGTATAAGAGTCGGTTAAAATAAACGACTTTACCTGATTTTTATATACTGTGGCCCTTTAAAGATCACTTTTAAATATAATAATGTAGCGACTTTTGCCAATAGGATTTTTTTGTTTATTAATTAATTAAATGTACAAAATCCAGTAAAAATACGACTGAATTAACCTACAGTGTTCCATTTCAAAAGTTAAAGTCTAAAGATAGAACCGCTTTTCAGTTAAACCGGAAGTCGGTAATTTTGCTTTTGTGCCCAGAAACTGCATCAGTTGTTTTTTTTATTATTTGTAATAATAATAATAATCTAGCAATTCAAGTAGCCTTGAATTTACCGGTATAATCAAAATATAAGCTTTTTAATAAACTCACTGCCAACGATGAACACTATAAACAAAATGCAGTTTTATCTTAACGTATTTTATATTAAAAACATTTCTGTGTTTTCATGTTTTTAAAGTTTTCAGGATTTTTCCCTAGAGGTTCTTATTCCGGGGACTTCTTTTCTGTGACTTTTTCCGGAGACTTTTTCAAGAGACTTTTTTCCGGAGACATTTTTTCCAAAGGACTTTTTTCCGGAGACTTTTTTCCAGGAGACTTTTTTCCAGGAGCCTTTTTTCCAGGAGACTTTTTTCCGGGGACTTTTTTCCGGAGACTTTCTCTGCAGGGGACTTTTTTCCATGGACTGTTTTTCCTTGACTTTTTCCCGGAGACTTGTTTCCAGGAGGCTTTTTTCTGGGAACATTTTTCCGGAGTTTTTCTTTCCAGGGGACTTTTTTTCCATGAACTATTTTTCCGTGACTTTTTTTCCGGGGACTTTTTTTCCTAGAATCACTTCTTGGATTGCTCTTACATACCCAACCTGTCGAAAGGAGTGTGAAGGAGATAACTGCGGGGGCGTCCAAAGCAGACAAGATCAAACGAGATGGCATTGTCGGTACCCAATTGTTGGATAAGACAATACGTCCTGTTTTTAGTAGCACACGGGTAGGAATCGACATGGAACCTCCTCCTCGTAGTGAATCCTGGGTAGATTTATGGAACTAGCGAAGTGTTACTGCACTGACTATTAATATCGTAATTTAGAAATGTTTTACATAATACAACACTAATATAAAAAAAAGAAGAACTTTAAATTTTGCTCAATTTACGCAAAAATAGTGAAAGTTTAGGTAGGTTGCGCAGACTGAAGATTATATATTTTTTTTATGTTGTTAAATTGGTTTAATAGTAGCTTTTAGGTTTTATCCACAGTTTGTGTGACGACTTGAAAACTATGAAAAAAAATGTCTACAATTTTACCAAAATTTCCAAACTTTAAGCCATTTGTGCAGACCAAAGAAATTATTCACGATCTTAGAATTTTGACAGTTGTTGATAAAGCAAAACCGCAACTTTTGATGTATACTCCATTGCCGTAGTACAAAGTTAGGTATTTTTACCCCATCTTTCTAAGCACTATAGGCAATTACCGCGTGTTTAACAAACTGGTGCATGGGTGCATGCAGTAATGAAAATGACAGAAATAGCATTTCCTAACATTTATTTAATGCATTTATGAATTTAACAAACTGATAAAAAATAGATTTTTCTGCCTACTATCTTTTATTGATAATTAGTGAAAGAAGAAAGCATGTACGAGTAATACTCACATTAGAAAAGTGAAAGGAAATGATATCGCTACAAATCCTTTTCTAAAAAGGGAAACGAGCCAGTAAACTTTATCTAGGTCAAACAAAATTGCATAAGAAATAGAGGGGGTTGAATATTAAGAAAACTGGGATTTCAAGCTTTAGAACCACGATAGGATAATGTTTTCGGGCTAAATCGGCAGCAAGATCAAAGGCAGGTAAAAATGAAACGTGGTTGTCTTATTTGTATCGTAAACTTGTTCAATAATTAACTTTCTTTCGAACGATGAAATGGTTTCACTTATTGAACTTTCATCTCTCAAACCACCTGTAGTACTAACGGTTACAATTAAACAGAAGTAAAAGGTCTGATCTTGCTTTCCGATCTTCAATTTAACGTCAACAAGAAATAGTAGAAGTTGGCGGTAGCTCAGATCATAGTTATAAAAACTTTAAATCATATAAGTATTCATTTGCACATATGATTTCCTTCAGATAGTAGTTAAAAATGAAACTTTTTGTGTTTGTTTGTGTAGTTGCGCAATTAACTGCTACTGCTACCTGTAAAACGTTGCGTAAGTATTTTAATCAATTTGAAATTAGTGCAACATAACAACCATTATTGTTATTTAATAAAAATTAAGTGACTGTTCCATAAATTATGTAAACACTTATTATATTATCTTTCTGAATGTTCATATATATTTAACATTCAATTAGAAATAATTAACATACAAATATATTTTTCTTTCTTACGGCAGTAGACAAGAAACTAACAGTTAGATTCGAAGTTTATATTTTTATTATTATTAACGTATGCTGTTGTTCACTAACTACATTTATATGACTAATATGCATTTGAAACGATTTTCAATTTACTATTCCCATTAATTCTAGGAAGGGTAGATAATTTACTAATACCGTAATTATAACCAAGGTAAAAAAGTACTTAAGATTGTGTTGTGTTAGTTCCTATTCGATTTTATTAAAATTTAACACAATCAAAAACGTTGAAATCTGTACTAAACATTAACAAAACCTTTTTACTAAAGTATTGTGTGTAAAAACAATTTTTCAAATCTAACATATCAAAATTTATTTAAAACTAATATTTCAGGCAAATTCTTACAATGTTTCTTGCAAAAAACACAAAAAACCGATGTCAATGCTTCCTATGTAATCCATATTACTAGAAAAAACGTTTTTACTTTCGAATCTAATTTTCTTGATAACCATTGATTTAAAGTATAACTATTGGTTAATAAAATGTATCTAGAACTGCTTGGATAAGGACTTATTATGTCATTAATTTTCGTTAGGTAACGAAGTTCATTATCGCACTAGTGTAAAATGAGTTATATAATGAATGCATTACACAACTCATTTTATTTATACAAACAAAACTAAAAGCTTTGTTTATAAGATCACTGGCTGGTTGCCATAGTATTGAACAAATCAAATCTATCTCGTTCCTTTGATTTTAAAACAAAAGTGTTTAAAAAGTGACTTGACATTCACAAATGCAAGCAAAACAATTCGATTTTTAACAAATGCAGCAGTTGTAGATAACATTTTGTAAGTCACACATGGGATAATGCATTATTATGGCACTCGTTTGACTACACGACTCGGTCTACGGCCTCGTTGTGCAACTTTCAAACTCGTGTTATATAATAACGCCTTTATCCCACTAGTAACATAAATAGCTATTATAAAACACCAACATCTATATCCTAACTATGTAAACATATACAAGGTGTTATACAAAAAATCGAGTTATAACACGTTAAAGAATTAGAGAATTTTGCACCGTTGCAACAAACCAAAGTCAAGCGTAAAATATTAAAAAGATAGTACATTGTCTTGACTAACATTAAACAGAAAAAGTTTGTTTAATCTGTCGTAATATGGCCAGGGAAGATTTTGCTAGGAATGCCGCTCGTATATAGACCCCCTTTATAATTGAAAACAAATTTAAAAACTGGTCCTCTTGGCTCCCTGCAACTTTTATTTGATATTTTTTTTTAGTTTAAGTGGTGAAGGATATCGATCACCGCGACTTTCTTGATTATAATCCATACATATATAAAAGCGCAAAGGGTTTTTTTCTCCGGTTCCTCCAGCGGCTACCGCTTCACCAATTTGGACAATTTTTTTAAAAATGAAAGGTCTCTATCCTCAGATGGAACATGAAACATTTTTATATTTTTATTCTACGTCGATTTTTTAATAATAATTATTTTAATTTATAATATATATGAAAGTCGGCTATACGCCCGTCACTTGGGGCGCCATCTACAATAACGTCGCGTGTCATTATTGGAACTAATGCATCACGTGACTTGACATTTCGCCGGTTCTGTCAACGCTGTCTGTCAGTGCATTGTGTGCTGGGGTAACACTAGTTGCATATAAACATAAATCCGTTTTAGATGTAAAGTGCGAAGATTACATGATTTTCAGTTTTAACTAAATAATATTCGTCTACCCTGCAAAACAGTGTATCTATAAGCTTACAATAAATACCCAAATATTTTAAATATTGCTGTGAAATGTTTCATGGAACACTAACAGTTGAATTAATTAAAAATGTTCAGTCAAGCACAATCCGAGAATTCCGAAAGTGACAAGAAAAAATAAGGAGGAACTAAGAAAAAATTTAAAACAAAGAAAACGCCAAAAGAGAAATTCATATAAGCAAAAGTGCATATGTTGAGAATCATGCAATTCTGTAGAAGTAGTATGAAAACAAAGAAAACGCCAAAAGAGAAATTCATATAAGCAAAAGTGCATATGTTGAGAATCATGCAATTCTGTAGAAGTAGTATGAAAACTTTCTACATTTAATGAACTGATCCGGTATTTAATAATTTCTCTTTCGTTATTTATGTACTAGATCACGCAAATGGTCAAAACGTTTAAACAATTTCCTTATTTGTTATATATCTCGAACTCAATTTGGTATTCAGCTATTTTTGTAGAAAAAAATTATCTATGCTATGAACGATGTCTCCAAAGCAGATTGTTTTAGCAGAGAATATGTATACGCAAGTAACCTAAATAACTGATTAAATTAACAAGGGCAAACAACGTTTGTGGTGAATGAAATTAACAGCAACGCGTAATATAACCATAAGTCCATAACAAAATGCCAATCTTGACTGAAAACTCTTCTAGGAGTAAGTTTCTCAAAAGCATAGTATTTCGTAATAGTGCTGTCTCAACTAATTGCAAGTTTATATTTACTTAGCACATTTTCAGAAATTTCTAGTCCAATAGCATCACGTTATCGTAATGTTGGAATTACGAAATATCAACGTTTTTGCAATTAACTAATTAGCTGCTTTTTATATTGAGTGAGCATTACGTATAATCTTATCCAGTGTCTTGCAGAATATAACTTTTAAACCAGCTTTTGTTTACAATTCGTATTATTTATTTGAATATATTACAGAATATAACTTATAAGTTATAACTCTGTTATTACATAAAAGTACACTTTCATATTTAAAACATTACTCAATTTCATTAGCACTCAATTGGCTATCTTTATTAAGTTTACTTTACTAAAATATGTGTATAATTACAACAGACGTCAAAATATATGTGCACTTGAAGTTTTTCGATTAGCCAGATCTCATGATCGTTTTAAATTATTATTTATTTATTTTTTTTAACGTCGACCGATTTCTGATGCTAAGGCTAAACACCGACACCAAAAAATAAGCCCACCACACCTAAAATACATTTGAAGGAATAATATTAAAACGTTACGATTTAATTGATATAAAATCAAAATTAGAAACATACTTGTCAAAAAAAATTGTACAATCACGAATTTATTTTGTGAGCAAGAGGAATCTTAAATTTAATAATTATCTGTAATTTTTCATCAGTATTGTTCAGTAGAGGCAGTTTGTGTGGTAAAGGGAGTGAAACACCGCTTCATCTCTAATAATTTGTAAAAAGCGTATTTGATTATTTTATGATTATAGTTTTCTACTCGTATATTTGGAAAACTATCTAAATTCATTACTAATTAAAATTTTTGAAAACGATCGTTATGCGGCTTCCTCTATCGCTGAATAAAAATACGTGGTTGCATGACAACGTATCCCCAACCGACCCAACCTACTGTGAGCGTCATGTAAATCATAACTATATTTACAGCGCTTAGTTTTCTGCTAAGATTGGTCTATGTGTATTTCTCACATAACATTGGTGTGGGTATATACAGAGTGTTCTATATATGCATGCTGATATTTTAAGATGTAATTTCTTACCTGATTTTAAGTGAAAAAGTTTGAATCAACATATGTCTCGAAACGCTTGGTTTTCGGGATACAAGGTAATAAAATTTATTTTTTTTTGTTATTTTTTAATTTACCTCACACTTACAATCCCTTTTACCCTCTAAAACATGGAAATGTCTTTGTTTCTGTATTTTATTGACGTTTTTAAATTAAAATTTAGTATCTAGTTAATTTTTCTTGTTACCAATAGAAAAACAGCAAAAAAAATGTGCTAGGTGAAATACATAATACGTAGTAATTTTCTAATCGCAATCCATTTAACCTTACCGAACTATTTTTACGTCATTACTCACTATTTGGAGTGGCGGTAGCTCAGAGGTTGAGCGCTCAGTCTCTAACGCTGAAGGTCTAGGGTTCGATTCCCCGCCGAAGCCATGCAGCAATAAAAATCTATGCCGCAACCCGCCACTCACATTCCCCAATCCGGTGTAGGCAGCCGTGGGGTCTTAATGCCTGAAACGTTCTCTGGTATTTAGTCGTTCGGATTCGACGTTAAACTGTAGGTCCCCCGTACTCCACCTTAGCGCTAAGGAGAGTACGTGGCAGAGAAGAGTGCCGGTGCCCAGCAGTGGGACGTAAAGGCTGATTACGATACGATACGATACTCACTATTTTGTGCTAGCTAATGAATCTTTCTGTTTTATTCTGAATATTTTTGATTATTTAATTTTTTTTGTATTTTCTTTTGTTCGGAAGTTATTTGACAAAATAGCCAGTTAAGCATATCGATCTAAAAGACTCGAAAAGTCGATGCCTCATTGAACATCTAGGCAAATAAATAACTTCTAAACGGCACAAGATATCACAAAAATGCAGGAAACTTAAAAGTCTTAAGATACGACGAGAAACCTCATTCTTTTAGTGAAAAAAGTCAGTGTTGTCTTAAAAAATTTTCGGGACTGTAAAAGGAATCATTAACCCGAAACAAGTATCCCCCTGTACATTGATCTTAATGTTAGTAATGTTTTTTTTATAAATAATACAAAAAGTTGGCTGTGTACTAAATCTGAGCCAATTATTGAAAAAAGTGTGAGGTAAACTACAAAAAAACAAATTAAAGTTTATCACCCTGTATCTCGACAACGAAGTGTTTTAGAACATTTATGTTTATAGGAATTTTTTCACTTCAATTCAGCTAAGAAATCATATCTTAAAATATCATCATGCAATTAAGAAACACCCTGTACATATTTTTAATGATTAAAAGTCAAACAGGGTTGTTTTAGCCACAACAAAGTATTGTTTTCGTTTATAAAAATAATATTTTAATAGGAAAGCAACATATCACATACAACTGTGTTGCCTACTCTGAGGAGTCAAAGGGTTACACGATAAACTAGAGACCTGGTATATAACTAACTGGTAGATGTTCAGTAAATGCAGTGTACCTAACCGTTGCAATGTGTAAAATTATCGCAACAATTCATTTCCACTATTCGCAGTGCAACAAAAATAACTAAATGCTAGTTCAAGCCTGCTAAACTTCGTACTGCTCTGTATGCTCTGTAAATATGTTTCATAAAGCTGCGCAACTGGTAAATGCAAAATTTAAAAAAAAGTCTCACTGTCACAGAAAGAGAAACAAAAGGCAATTTATTTTATTATGTCTTAAGCAGATTTAAAGTAACTGAATTCCGAAAGCGTACTTAATGACGTAGCTGAATTTAACGCTATAGCGCCTATTTGGACAAGCAAATCTTTATGGGGAGCAGCAGATATATAAATCCCAGCACTTGGTGGCAAGGACTATGTGAGAAAAGGGTATTGGGCAAGCTTGCTGTAATTATATTAGATTTACCCGCAATAACTGCTTCGTGTGAACGTAACTAGAGCACATTCTCAACTACAGACACCAAAAAATCAGCAAACGATTAACGGCACTGACAAGCTTGTGTCTATAAAATTTAATTTGCAGCGTTTAAGGGATGTACAAATTAAAAATTAGTTTTGAGAATCTGGAACGTTCGCAATAGTGGTTCTCCACAATGGAAAATTATCAAAAAATTGGCCGCAGTTTTAATACAAAAATTAAAGAACACATCAGATCAATTAAATACAATCATAAATCAACCGGCATCTCCCAACATTGTAATACAAACAATCTTTTTTCAAACACACAGATACAAAAATTTTACACGTAGAAACCAAGGGCAACCGTTTAAATAAATTGGAAAATTTAGAAATTAAAAAGGCAATAAATAATAATAAAAATATAGTTAACGACCACACTGATTTAGGTAATTCACCCCTCCTGGACCTACAGGCAACAAAACATAGAAACACGTGTTAACACTTAAAATCGGCGACGACAGAATGGGTAGTATTGTACATCTGTAAGTTTTTAGTTTTAGTTTTATTTGTAAACTCCTGACGATAACCGTCATGGTTGAAACTCGAGTCGAGTAAATAAAAACCAACAAATTGTGAAACAATTACCAAGCATTGTATTTTATTAATAAATTATTAATTTTTAATAGTTAAATATTTATTAATAATGTTTCACCATGTGCCTACCACACAATCAATTCAAATGATTTCAAAAAATTTATTTTCAAAAACTGCCAATCAATTTTTTTTTAAGAAAGAAGAGATTTGGTTTCAATTATGGCTAGAATAGACCACTACATGTTTCGTTCTTATTTGAACTCATCAGGTTTGTTGCTTTGCAACTTTTCCTCGCCGCACATAATAGAGGGCGTTACTAGTGTAATTCCCCTTTAATGTTAATTTTTTTTTTAATTTGTAGGCTACTTGAATTTTTGCTGAAAGTTATAAATTTCACTGTGGCGTTTTCTATGAATTTTTGAGAATAAAAAAAGGGGCACCTTTTTATTTATTACACGGGTCCGATAATAAGATTTTTCTTAAGCAGAATTGCTCGTCATGACTAGTAGAATCAAAATTTAATGTTAGTTTTTAGATACTTTTATACTTGCCGAGGATACTGTAGAAAATGTAAATTTCAAATATATAAAATTTTCAAAGTAATATTTTTCAAAAACTGGCACTACTCTATTTTTAACATTGTAGTTTTATAGAGCCGAACATGGGCTACAGTTTTGGTTTATATTAAATACCATAACACCACTGTGTCACTCTCTACGAATTTTTGAAAATCAAAAATTGGCACCCTTTTATTTATTAAACGGGAAACAAAAAAAACTTCTGCTTAAGAAGAATTACTTATGTTAACTAGCAGAACTAAAATCTAATGTTAATTTTCAGAAAATTTTGTATTTTGTTAGGCTACACGTCCCCCTTCTTTAATTTTTTGGCTGACAAATTCAGGTTTTAGTTGGCCACTGTAGAAAATGTAAACTCCAAATATTTGTAAATATAAAAAAAATTAGACTTGGGCAATTTAGGATCGGGCAGGTATGATTGCTAAGCCAGCATCATTAATTCTGACGCCACGAACTGACAGCTGTATTAAACGTTGAAGTATTGATGGAATGGAGAGTTGCCTATATAGCATGTTTCCTTAGAAATTTAATAGTCGTTGAAATGTACAACGTTATAATTAGAAAATTTACACTTTTGCAACTATGGTAAGTATTAATATCTAGCATTAAAAAATCCACTCAAAGTAAACACTTCAGCCTTTTACAACATGTATGAGGGAAGAAAATTACCAGCAGTAAGGTTAACGTAAAAACTACTAAAAATATTAGAAACAGCACAAAATTTGAACAAATATACAGAAGATATTTGGTATCAAACGAATGAAAAAACTATGTAAAATACAAATACACAAGTTTTATACTGTTTCTTTTATTATCGATATTTACCGGTCGATGTACTGGTAAACTTAGTAAATATAGTGGCAAATTTACACCACTAGAAATAAAACTGTGTACTGTGGTGTAAAGCAGTTTTATATTAAATACCTACTTATGTTTCAGCTGAATACTTCCCAGAGCCATGTCAAAAATCAAATTCGGACTACAAGAGTTGTGTTTTAAAATCTTTAGATAAAATTGGACCTTATTTATTGAAGGGACTTCCGGAATTTAATATACCAAAAATGGATCCACTTGATATTCCACGCATCGTTGTCAATAGAACGTTAAATGAATTTATCAGCATAAATGCAGATCTCAGAAATGTCAGGATGGTGGGGCTAGCAAAAACTTATATTAATGATTTAAAGTGAGTTTTTTTTTATTCGTATGTAACTTTAAATAAGCTTGTACAACGTATTTATGACATTATTTTATATACATGCCTATATTACTTTATTTGCTATCTACACATTATTTTATTAATGTTAGGTAACAAAAGACAATTTTAAAAACATAAACTAAAATATACAGGGCGTTATGCTATACAATGGCCATAGGTAAAACTGGTATAATCATTTAACTAAAACAAATTTCTTTGTAAACCTTATACTGTGAAAACTAGAGGGACTTTTAGATGACCAATAACGTAAAAATAGCCAAATCATTTAAAAATTAAAAATCAAGTAATAATACCTCTCATTTTTTAAAAGTTGCGGTTATTTTAGTAGTTATCAGTGGTGTTGCATTTTTAAAAAAAGTTATAATTATAAAGTTTTTGATGATAGTAATAAAATGCTAATTTTTCAAACGCAGAATATGCAGACTTTTACTTGATCTATCTATGGTGGAGTGAGCCAAAATTGTCGAAATCCTATAGGTTTTAAGCATTCGCCAAATTGGTCGTCAAATAGTTGGAACATCAAAGTTACAATAAGTTCTTTTAGGGAATGAAGACTTTTACCCGGGTCTTTCTTTTGTCGATTACTCAATTAAACTGTTGAGTGTTTTCTTAATACAAAGTTGTTTCCATTGTCATATAACATGCTCATACCGACTTTAAAGCGGAAATTCGTAAATGGTTAACAAAACAACAAATCGATGGTGAGAGCCAGTGGGGGTGATAGGGGAATCACGTTTGCGCATATCGGCTATTCGACATCCGTAGAATACGAACCTAAAGTTCTTTTTCGAGCGCGTCTATTTTGAAATAGAGCACCCCCCCCCCTTCGTCCCTTTGTTTTCACCGACCAACCTCATTTTCTTGCTGTGTCATCCTAGTGCAATTACCAATCTTTGAGCAAAATTTGGATTTCTGCGTTAAGACGTCTGGACTGTAAAGTGTATTATACAGATACGCATAAAGACCCACACACACGCAGACACCCCTGCAGCGTCCGCTTTATCGGTCTTCCAAAGACCTAAAACCTGCTTATTAGTAAAAATGTTCGCCATAAAAGTACCTTTCTTTTAGGCGTAACTCGTATATCGGCCAGTAAGCCTAAAGCGAAACAAGATTTCGCTAAATGGTGGCATTTATTCCAAATCCTACATGACGATCACAATACTTCCTTCTTTAGCTACACTTCGTATAGTGAGGAAGGCAAAACAGGTTTGCTGAGAAAACAGTTATTTGGAAATGTTTATGTAATAATTTTTTACAACCCTTTGCCATTGAATTGCATAAAATCCTGTATAAAAACAAAAGAAGCAAAGTACTGTATATTTTCGGTAACGGCTGTTACGCATCAAAAGGGTTATTACGAAATTCCACTGAAAAAAACAATTGAAAAACAATATCATAATTTATATGTGTAACTTCCATTGCAAGTTTAGTCACCGAATAGAAAAAAAGTTAATCGGGTTTTTGATCGGACTGTTAGTCGCAGAAGAGCAAAAAATTTCGTTAAAATTCAATAAGTAAACAAAAACCATGGCCGTACTCAAATCCATTAAGTTATACGTGAAACATATTGGACAAGGAAACTAATGTTTCGGATGAGAATTTAGAAAAAGTTGTTGTTGTGTACTGCAATTCTCAAGTTTTCTACTCAACGGTCGTTTTCCGTCCTTTATTAATGTTGATAGTCCAAACTTTTCTTTCGTAGAACTTTCTCGTTGTATTAATGAATTTACACGTTCTGTGTTCATTAATTCCAGGTTGCTATATTACATTTCAATTAAAAAAAACATTTGTGCAATTTTATAAAATTGTTTTGACCATTCATAGTCTACGCTTATGAACCCGTTTTATTAAATTTTAATGTTACATAAGCTTTAATTCCAGTTGACCAAATAAATAATAACTACCTGCACTAGCTAGCTTAAGGTCAAACGTATGGATGTGTTACCAGTCTAAGCTCGTAAATAATTCATTTAAAAAGTTTAGGTATGCGCCAACTAGACTTTTAAAGGAATCATGCCAAAATTGCATAATAATTGATTGTAATACTCTACTAGAAAGCCGAACTATATTGATGACGTTCTGTTGCTTAACTAAAGTAACTTTCAGAACCGACCTGGATAACATGGCAGGAGAAATTAAAATAACCCATCCCGCTATGTACCTAACAATGGAATATGATGTTACTGGACACCTACTATCTATTCCACTGCAGAGTCGAGGTTATTTCAGAGGAAATTTTAGTAAGTCTACGGTTGTTTTTTAATGTTAAATATTTTAAAATTTACGACAAAAGCAACTTTGTGCTTGAAAATATAAATCAGCAAAAAACATTTAAAACGTCGAAAAAAGTATATGCTTATAAAACCACATACCAACAGAAATACATTTTTAATTTTGCTTAGAGTCCTTGATATAACAGTATACTCGTTACTAAGGTAAGCGTTGGTAATCAGTTTTGTTATCTATCTCCAGTTAGATCAAAATAAGTCATCGGTAACCCGCTGGTGCAATATCTTCAAAACTTATTAAATCACCTCACATATTTAGAGCCAACAAAATCACTGCATTTTAGACAGACGAGCCAATCAAAATCTTACTTACTTACTTACTTCCTCTGCTCGCGTTATACCTTCATGATGTCGGAGTATTGAGCCACTTTCTATATTCTCTTCTGTTCCTGGCGAGTATTCTGATTTGGTCTATGGTGTTTCCTCTTTTTTCTGCTATTTCTTTGATGTTATCTTCCCATCCCTTCCTTGGCCCACCTTTTGTTCTTTTTCCATCACTTCTCGTCTCAAATATTTTCTTTTGGTATCGGAAGTCGTTCATTCGGTTCAGATGTCTATAACATTGTAGTTGTTTGTGTTCCATTTCCTTTACTATCAGTCTTAGTTCTAATCTTCTCCTACACTTCTGTTTCTAACCCTATCCCGTCTTGTTTTACCTATCACTTGTCTTAGGTATTTCATTTCTGCAGCTGTTACTCTTGATCTGTGTTCGTCCAGCTTTGTCCAAGTTTCAGATGCGTGTAGCAGGGTGGGTGTATAGATCGTTTTGTATGGGTGTAGCTTTGTCTTTGTGCTTAATTCTTTTTTTTAAATTAATGTGTTATTTATTTGATAGTATAGTTTGTTACTCTTGCTGATTCTATTTTTTATTTCTTGACTTATTCTTCCGTCTTTACTGATTATGATTCCGAGGTATTCGTATCTATCCACATTTTCCATTATTTTCTGATTTATTTGTATCTGCGCTCTATTAGCTGCTGTTTTTGAGATGCACATGACTTCGCTTTTCTGTTCATTTATTTCCATTCTCTTTTCTTCTAGGTGTTTCTTCCATATGTTGGTGTTCCTCTGTAGTTGTTCCGGATTTCTTCCTTTTAGCAGTATATCATCCGCATATAGAAGATCTTTTGACTTCACTGGGTTCAGGTTGTGATATCCCAGTACCGTACAACTTGTTTCTCTTTTGCATAGCTTATGTATATTGTTGATATATATTACGAACAATAGGAAGCTTAAGCTGTCGTTTTTATATTCCCTTTTCCATATGGAATTCCTTTGAAACTTTTCCGTTTAGTCTGACTTTTCCTATTACTGTTCTGTGTAGTGCTTTGACATTTCTTTCTAGCTTGCTACTTATTTGTAGTTCCTTGGTGGCTTGCCAGATGTATTTTCGTGGGACTAAGTCAAAAGCTGCTTTTAGGTCAAGGAATGCTACGTATAGTTCTTTGTTTTTGTTTAGGGTTTTCTCTTCTATGACTCGTATGGTATATATGTGATCCTGTGTTTGTCGCCCTGGCCGAAACGCCGCTTGTTCTTCCTCTAATTTTTTTCTATTACTCTTCTTAGTCGTCTTTTTAATATGCTGGTATAAAGTTACAGTGCAACTGGAGATAAGCATATCGCCCTGTAGTTATCACAAGTTGTAGAGTCGCCCTTTTTATATATACCTAGGTATTATAATGTTCTTCCTCCATTGTTCCGAAATTTGTTCCGTCTTCCATACCTCTTGGAATATGCGTCTCGGCCAATGGATTGCTATTGCTCGTCTTTTTTTTAGCAGTTTTTGGTATATGTTGTCCTCCCCTAGTGTTTTGCCGTTTTTTGTTTTCTTCAAGGCTTCTTCAACTTCTTCAACCACTATGTCTTCGTTCATTTCGTTGTTTGCCTTTTCTTCATTGTTTGTTTCTTCTTCTGTTAGAACTTCTATATCCCCCTCCTTAAACTTGTTTGTAGGGTGGTTTTTCCAAGTTTGCGGCATTTCTTCCGTATTTGTCTGTAGTTGTCTTCCTTGGTTTTTGATGTTGCGTATTTTTATTGAACGGTTCCCCTTCAGTATTTTAACTACGTTCCAAAATTGTTTTTGGTTTTTGATATAGTTTTCTTCGATTTTCTTTCCAAAATCTACCCATGTCGTTTTCTTAGATTTTTTTACTGCCCCTTTTGCTTCATTCATTTTTATTATATAGGTTCTTCTACTTTGTTCCGTTCGTTCTCTTAGGTGGGTCTACCATGCCTTTTTTTTTCTTTAATTTTTGGTTTTATGTCTTCGTTCCACCATTTTGTTCTTTTCTGTTTTGGGTTGTCTTGTATTCGTTTCGTCCCACATACTTCTGTTGCTGTTTGCAGTATCGTCTCTTGGAAGGTGTTCCATTTTTTATTTAGCGTTTACGGGTTTTCTTCTTGTGCTTCTTGTTGTTCCAGATTTTAGTTTTTGTGTTAGAGTTTTCTCATATTGTTGTCGCATATTTAGGTTTTCAAATGCTTGCAGGTTTATTTTGGTGTAGCTCTTATATCGTTCTTCTTTGGGTTTTCGGATATTTGTATCTGCCACCACCAGTTTATGGTTCGTACTTAGTTCCGCTACTCTTGACTTTTACGTCTTGGATGGCGTATCTCATGTTTCTTGTATAGGTAATGTAATCAATCATAATCTTATACTGATAATTACCCTAGTATAGTAGGGTGATTGTCAGGTCAATTAACTTAATGGAGTAATTGTCAGTGTAACCAACCACAGTATATTTTTTTGGTAGGTGCAAAAAAGATAATTAAAACGCATGAACCACTGCTATCATAGCCATCATAGTTGATTAGTAGATACTTATTTTGTAAAATGCAAAAATTAATTTTCTAGCCGAATCCACTCATAACTGATTTTCCGTTGCCATTCTGGGCTTGATCAAACTCCTGTGTGTTGTTAAGAAAATCGGCACTGGTGCAGATTTTAGCCGCAACAAGCGGTCGTGATTTCGAGAGCAAAGTTTGCTGGAAAAATCAAAGTCACTCGTGATATGACATATGATAATCTAACACTTAAAAAAAACTTGTTTTACATGTGATAGAACTTTCTTTTTTTTACCATTCATCTAACAAGATACTTTATAGCAAGTTTGTTATCATAAACATAGTATTTACAGTTATACATATATCAATAATATAACGCAGATTTTGGTGGAAGTTTGGTAGCGTTTTCTAAAACAACTACACAAGAGAAAATAATTAGAAAGCTCGTAATGACTTCCTTGGCAACAAAACAAACAATTTTTGAAACCTTTTGGACAAATGCGAAGTAAAAGTATAAAAATTAAAACTTTACTCATTTGTGTTGAAAACACAATGCTAATTTGACTTAATTGCTTTCTTACAGCTGACATCACGGTTCTCTTCAAAGGAAATTTAAAATATGTCGTAAAAGAAGGAGTAAAGCATTTTGCACTGGATAAATTTAAACTAAAAAGTCGGATAGGAGATGGGTATATTAAAATGACTGCAAAAAGCCCAAGCAATCAATACGCCGGTAAGTAAATTAAGTTTCTATATCGCTCTTTGACAGAAATGGTACGTCCAAATCTAGCAAACTTTACGTTAATGTAAAAATTTGGTCCTTTTTCTTAAAATGACGACGTAAAGAAAATTTTTGCGGATTTATCAATTATAAATATGTACGAATCACGTTTGATGCTAATTTCACCAAAATTGCAACTTATCAAAATTAATCTATTTAAAATTTATCAAAATAATTATTGTTTTTTAAATGAACATTATTTTAAAACACGATTCTATGCAAGGTGCGATATAATCTTTAACCGTATGCACGGTTACGTTACGAATATTTAAAGTGTTTTTCTTAATGCACGTTTTGTTGTTATTATTATTAACAACCAGAATGAATAAAATGTAACTCCGCCATGAGCGCCCGCAAGTGGGGGCAATCCCGAGCAGTTGTCCCCCCCCCGGATATTTAGAATATTTTATGATCCTGTATGATTAATATAAATGCTCTACTTCTAACCGTTAAACTGTATTTTAGTATTTTGTGCGAATTTAAGACAGATACGTAAGTTCCGTTGCTTGTTCAACATGTGTAATTTTTCAAATAATAAACTGAATTAAATTTATCTGAGTTTTTACATCTTGACTAATTTACCTTACATGAACTTAACAATGGATATTCTCTTTCTCTTTTACTTCTTCTTCATTTAACAAATCACGAAAACAGTGTAACATAAATTGCAATTACGGCCGTTACTTTTTATCATCGATATGCCCAATAAAAGTTTTTCTGCGGCAAAGTCTTTAACCCCCTCTGGCAAAAATCCTGCGGGCGCCCATTAATTCAGCTAAATACACTTTTCATACACAGCGTAGTTTACTATCCGACGCGTAGAAACCCAAACGGTCAGTTGACTTACGTCGTCTTCTGGTAGCTGACCTTGCGGGGCGCGCGCTGTTTTCGTTTGAGAAGGAGTTCGTGATGGTAAGGGAAGTTTTGTCGAGACCTGGTGTAGCCGCAGCTTCACCCTTGAAAGATGTCACGGTGCTGGGAGGGCTTTGTCGAGACGTGGTGTGGGTCCTGCATCATTTTTAAAGGGGCTCACGGTGCTGGGGCACTTCGCCTGACCGCGTTGTAGGCGCAGCTTCACTCTTGAAAGGTGTCACGGTGCTGGGAGCTCTTCGCCAAGACGTGGTGTAAGCCCTGCTTCATTTCTTAAAGAGGCTCGCAGTGCTGGGGCCCTTCGCCCGACCGCGTTGTAGGCGCAGCTTCGTTCTTGAAGAGGTTCGCGGTGCCGGAAGGTTCCGGACAGTAATCTTGCACCCGATACGAAAGCTAGGCTTTTAAAGGAGCCTTCAAAGATGGTTTGCCGCAGACCGGAAGCTAATGCTCGTTCGTTAGGTAGGTTTCAGGGTGGTTTTTTTTACCGTTCTGGGTGATCTTGAAGAATAAATTAAAACTTTTTAAACAGATGCGCGTTTTATATACCATTTTTCAAATGCCGTTACGTAGTAATGTAATTGAAATTAAATATAAAACTACAGTGGACGTTGCTTAGCAATAGAAATAAACATTTACAGGCGAAAGGAATTTAATACAACGCAGAAGTCGATGTTGCATAGCAACGTACAATACAAACAAACCTTTATAATTGTTTTTCTACTTCCGTCTTTAAAATGCCATTTATCGCATATATGTTTCCATGACGCTAAGTGACCTTTTAAACACACCTTAACAAGCCGTGACTTTGTGCGTTTTGGTCACGGGCTGAAGTTAGCTCTAGGTTTTTAATCGCAAAAATCAATTGAAAATCAACTGAAAATCAAGTTAGTCGTCACTTGTCATCAATCTGTCAAAATAATTAATATTGCTTAAGATAATAAAATAATTTCCAAATTTTAGTATTTTTGTGATGGTCGTAGAAAATAGTATATTAAAAAACAAGTTTCATAAGACATGATTTTAGAGCACGCGTCCAAGTTAGAAAACGAGCCGCTTGCGGCGAGTTTTCTAATGGATAAGTGCGCTTAAATGTCTTATGAAACGTGTATTTTATACTATTTTTTCTATTTTGGTCCAAAAAGTTAATAATTACCTTATTTTATATTTTAATTTAAAAATATAATCGATTAGGAAAATTTTTGGTTTTTTGTTTTTGTTATGTGGCTGTTGGTAACATTTAAAACACATTTCAAACAATTCAAACTACTGTCAAATTAAAATTTGGACAAACAATTTGAAAGTGAGTTAATTTTTAAAATACCTAAGATTTGAAGATAAGTTGAAAGAAGATTTATCTTGCACCCCACCCGAGCTACGCAAAGTAGCGGAAAATACGCTAAATAATCTTTATTTTTAGAACTTACAATTTGAAGGTTATGTTTATAACGTGTGAAGGTTTTGTTGTCACATGGTTGTCACCAACCTAACAAAATAAAATTTTGAATTCTTTTAGGAGTTGCTTTATGAAATCCAAATGAGTTTCATAAAGTAGTCAGTAAAGAACGAAAATAGAAAAAGTATATTATGCAATTCGTTTTATAAACTTCTCTAGACACTCGTTTTAATAAACACTCGCTCCGCTCGTGCCTAATAAAACTCGTGACTAAAATGGCGTTTATAAAACTTGCTGCATAATATACTATTATTTAACAGATAGGACAAAGTAGATATAACGGTATTAAATAATTTTAATTAGACTTCGTAGAATTCGAATCAACGTTGATCGAGGGCATAAAATTAGCGAATGATGTTGTAATTAATGTAGAACTACATGCGACATTGTTACTAAAGTAGAATATTAGCTAGTCGGTGATTTTGTAACATTGATTATGGTATATCTGTACGTTTGTAGAACTATCTTCTTGAAACACTTCAACAGAAATGTGTAATATTGTCATTATTACTGAATGGGAATGTATTATTTATTAAAATTTTATCACAAAAAGTGTGTATTATAGAAATTGCACAGTCAGGCAATGAAAGTATCCATTTTAATATATTTTAATAAAAATGGCATTTACCAGACCTATCAATCGAACAAGAATAACAGAAAAATTCGTCTTTATTTAAAAACCAGCTCTGTTGTTTTACCTTCTCCACTGGCAACTATTTACCCTGTCCTTACGTAACAAACATAATTTGTAATGTTGGCACTAAAATTTTCAAATCGGTACAAACGCATCGTTACTTTGTTCTATACACGCATCATGTATCAACACAGTTGAAGTTAGCACCCTACACACCAAGGGAGTTTCTAAAGTTTCCATCATAGATACTGTTATTTTTGAAGTGAACCTTCTTTGCTACTAAGTAAGGTATACTATATAAAGAGATGTATTGGCAACCCGCCATTTTGGAAGTATGCAGGCGGCGCCAAATTCAAAAATGCATGTTAGTTACTATATTTCTGACAACATAAAATAAAATTTTTTGCGGAACTTGTATAAAACACTTTTTCCTAAATTTCTAGTAGATAACTAACAATTTTTAGGGACAACTGTTAAAAGTTGGTAATACAGTCGCCATTTTAGAGATACTGCATCCTACCTTCGTTTATATATTATACCTTACTACTGAGCAGATCTGCCTAGATGCAAACTAAAGCGATCAAATGTTCAGTTGTGCCATCACAGACACATACCTCCAAACGAATGTCTTTTGTGGTTTTGCTTATATACCCAGCAAATGAACAGTATATCATGCGAGAGATATAATTTATAGCATATTTGTGTTTGAAGTTTGAAGTACTTTCGAATTGTATTTCCGTTCTAATAAAACAAAGGAAATCTAATATTCAGTTTAAATATTGACATTTGAAACATTAAAAATATTGTTGTATGAAAATAAATTATAAATTGATGAAATTTTCATGTGTACGCCTTGTCTCACCGCCTTGAAAACCGTGACCTTAACTCCGACCTATCTTTCTCGCAAAGTGTGTGTGACCTCTGCAGGCGGCGGTAACCACGCGAATGCTTTTCTGTTAAATCAAACAATTTAAAATACACTTTCAGTCAGAACACGCTAAGAAGTTTCACTTAAAACTTGCGTGCTCAGCATACATTTCTTTTTTACAACATTTTACTTATTCAGACTCCGAATTCTAAACTTAATTTAACCAAAACGAACTAATTATTAAAATATTAAATATTAATACTTTTTTTATGTTTTCAGCCGATTTAATTACAAATTTCTTTAACGAAAATCCGAGACGTGTTATGGATGCGATGAACCCTTTCTACGTTGACAGAGGAGCAGAATTTTATAGAGCTCTAATGGACTACGGACTAGCTTCTGTGCCAGCCGACGAGTTGCTTCCGCAATAAAGTGAATGGAAAAATGTGATACCAAGTATTAAATTCTTGTACTTTTATAATTCAGTTGTAAAGTATATTTTACCGTCATATTATTTAGTAATATCAAAAATATGCTAAATGTTAATTTTGTAAATAACTTCAAGGCCTAAAATGAGTGACTATTGTGATTATTACTGTTATTGGAGTAAATGTGCTATAAAAAAAGATAATTTAATCTAGAAATTGTACATTTTTATTTCCAAATAGCTATAACTCGAGCAAATTATATTTTTATTATTCTACAGGTGCCCATTTTAAAACTCCGAGCCTAAATTTTTTTAAATAGACAACACACAATACATGTCACTGCCGACTGTTATTTTAAAACAAAATATTTTTATAATTAAGATCAGGGCAATCATGTTTGCATTAACTTGACAGTTTACTAATCAAATTCGTTAAGCCACATTACTTGAACGGTGCAAAACAAAGATTATCGATCACTAATCTTTGGTGCAAAATGTATTAAAACGCTGACAAAGTGGACTGGACATGCTTCTAATTCTGGGTGAATGTCGAAAAAATGCGAGTGCTGCCAGTACTTTGTATGCGCAACGCTTTCCAAATAGACGAATTCCAACAGAAAAACATTTAGAATGCTTCTTCTGAATTTACAAAAGTATGGCCAATTTTCAAAACCAAAAGTAAGGGCACGGCAAGTTACGGTTGAACATAACGAAGTAGCTGTAATTGAAATGGTTACGGATAATCCCCATACAAGTCAAAGAGCGAATGCAAATGCCTTAAACATTAGCAAAGGTTCTGTTTTCAATATTCTTAAGGCGAACAAATTTCACACCTACCATGTTTATACCATACACCATCTTGAAGATAGCGATTATGAGCATCGTGTTTAATATTGTCAATTTCTTAGACGGCAATTAAACGGCAATGCGGAATTTTTAAGTATGGTATTATTCTGTGATGAAGCGAGGTTTTCAAACAACGGCATGGTTAATCGACATAACTACCACTATTATGCCCAAGACAATCTCCGCTGGATCAGGATAACTCATTTTCAGAGAATGTTTTCTCTTAATGTGTGGTGCGGTATTATTGGCGATTTTGTAATAGGTCCACATTTCTTTAATGGAAATTTAGATGGTGAAATGTATTTAAATTTCTTAATTAATGAACTACCGGCTCTCCTCCAAACAGTTCCTCAAAACGTACGGAATAGCATGTGGTTTTTAAATGATGGTGCACCTCCGCATTTTCATAGGGATGTGAGAAATTATCTTAACCAACGTTTTGAGGAACGCGTAATTGGACAAGGTGCATTGCATCCTGCCCGTAGTCCCGATTTGACTCCGCTAGACTTCTTTTTGTGGGGCAAAGTAAAAAATGATGTCTATGAAGTGCCCATTCGAAATGAAGAACATCTACGCGAAAGGATAATTCAATGTTGTCGCTCTATCACACCGGAAATGTTAGCTCGTGTTAGAGGTTCGATGCGTAGAAGAATTATACTCTGCGAAAACGAAGGGAGAAGGCAATTTGAACACCTGCTTCGTTAGTTTTTGTACTATGTTCCTATTAAATTATTGTAGTTATTGACGACTATACGCCAGACTTACCCAGCTCTTCCTTCTAATTAACACTCTATACAGAATGCACCGTACTAATGTATAAAGCCTTGCTGAAACCATTAGTTATTTACATGTTAATATGTTAGCTACCAACATAAAGAAAATCTAAGAGTTACGTACAGTAGATGCACCCTGATTTGTTAGAAACCAACAGATTAATCAAGAACTAGGAATTGATACGATAGACCAATTTATTACAAAAGCTACAAAAAAAATTTTCAATAATATGAATCAATGCGCAGCGCAATACAGCAGCAACTAAGACATGGATACATCCATACTAGGCTCTAAAGCAAATTCCGCAATACCCAATAAAGAGAGAACTGACAATAACAACTAACAGAGAAATTCTCTATTCCTTATAGATATGATTATGAACGTTATGTAAACTATTCAGTAATATCAAAACTATATATAGCAATTTATATTGTTAAACGAATAATTAAAATTAGTAACAAAAACAAATGTTGCACCGATGATATTCGAAGTAAAAATAACATCATTGTTTTCTGGTACAAGGCAAAATGCGTTTATTTTTAAAATTGTTTGTTTTATAAGTAGGTAGGTTAAGGACTCAAGGTGTGCTTATCAATAAAACTGACATAATAATCGTTATTGCTGCGAACCACATTAAACATGTTTATCTGAATCGTGAATGAAAGACCGTTTAAAATTTGAACTTTTCCATAGGACCGTATTGTCAGTGCAGTTATTAAAGAACGCCAGAAGCATTTACTTATGTAGTCATTAGCAAATTAAATAAGAATCATACTAAATTTAGAGTTCTTAAATATTCTAGAAGACTAGAAAACACGCGCACAATATCGTCACTACATGTTTAACCTTCTTGGAAGAATTGATTAGATTATTGTTGGGTGTAAAGAACTAGAACCATCTTTCCCCTGACGATAGATCCACTTTTATGCTTCTATTTTAAGGAATGGTACTTCATGAACTTTTATACTTCAGATGAATACAACTATAAGTCATGAAATTAGATAGGTATCAAGTTTTTGTAGCTGAAATATACCTTACGTTACTGCACATAAAATACAACTTAAAATTGCATTGCGCAGTATGAGATGTAGCAGAAGTGTGTTATACTTTAAAGTATGAGCTCCCTGAAAACATAATGCACTTGTCTAATAACTTTGATTTATTTGCAGGAATATTATATTTTTTTTAGCAAATACAGGCTTTAATTAACAGTGATCACTTGACTTAGCTAAATTGCTAAGTGATTTAGTTTTAGTTAATCTTAAGCAGGTGGTCGTCTCAGGGCAGCTGCACACAGTTTTGTACATAAATGTAAATAAACCAGGATTGTAAAACACATGTTGATATGTGTATCAATGAGTTTGCCGCTTATTGTATGGATTATTGAAGCTAATGTAATATATAAAATTTAACGCTCTCAAATTTAGGGATTAGGGTAAATATTGGGCTGTAGTTATTAACATAAATTGGGAAAACTTGACAGCTTTAATTAGTGTTCAAGTGTTTAGTATTCAAGAAAGCTTGAGAGGGTCAGACAAAATTTTATTGATACTTATTTTACAATTACAATATAAAAAGCTACTTTTACATACAGTTTTTATTTTTACTTTTTAACACCACCGCGTTATACTAAAAATTGGGTGCCAAACAAACAGTGGGAGTCAATGTATTAACCAGGATGTAATCACATTTCACTTACAGTTAAAGCAACAATAGCAGAATAGTTCTGAAACAAAGTGATCGCAAATAAACAAACAAAAAAATAGTAAGAATTTCAGAACGTTCTTAGCATCGAAAAAGCACGGCCTTAGTCGGTTTTTTAAATTAATAGCGTCGTTCAGCGGCGTTCACGTCCAGCGTGAAGCTATTGAGTAATTATTTATTTCATATGTAGTTTGCAAATTTGCAGCAAATATAGAAAATCGCGGTGACCAGATTTTAAAAAAAATTAATAGTTACTGTTACGAAACAAAATGCAAATTAACAAACAAGGGCAATGTACTCCTAAATTACTAGGTCTGTTACAGACATATGGTAGGAAGAAATCTAGAACGTTTAATACTGAATTGTATTAAAGAATGGACTAGCTACTGCTAGCAACATTAAAAATAAGTTATTTTGCTGGAATTGCTTACTATTTTCATCTACATCTAACCCCTCAAAAGTATGGTCTGAAACAGGATACTCTGATTTAAAATATCCTTCAGGTGCAATTAAAAAACATGCGTCAACCAAAGAACATTCATCTGCAACTGTTAGATTAAAATTATTTGCCAAATAACGTATTAACTTGGCTTTGGACGAAGGTTTACGTTATCAGATTAAAGTGCATAATGACAAAGTGAAGTTTAATAGGGATTTTATGGGTAGATTAATTCATTTAACAACAGGTCTTGGTAAATTAAAGTTGCCGTATTTTTTTTACTTTTTATTCTTAATGTTAAATATTTTTTTCCTATGCCTACCCAAATTTTGAACCCACGGAACGCCACTGGTTTGGAAACATTATTGCTAACATTCTGTCACAGTATTACAAGTCTGGGACTTGAAACTTCAAATACAATATTTTAATAGTTGGTTTTGGGCTACGGGGAGTACTTTGCCAAAATCAGAGAGGCTTAGGCGTAGATGCTTATTCTTGTCGGTGTACATGATTATGTGTATTAAGCGTGGCGCTATCGTTCTTCGGGAATATGCGGGAATTAGGTGTAACAATCGAAGCGCTATTGCAGGAAAGCCGATTGGAGTGAATGGCGGCGCTATTTTCACTTTGGTGGCGGCAAGACGCTCTTTTCGCGTGTTGTTGCACATTTATCGGTAATCGATCGCTGTTATTGGGTTAAGTTATCAGACGTATTGGTAAGTAGCGCTATTGTCCTTCGAGGTATAGCGGCCAAGGTGCCGTTAGGATGAAACCTAATCAGGCTGAGAGTATTGCGTATAAATGAGTGATAGCACACGGCGTTCCTGTAAAGAGTACCCAGTTACTTGCGTAACCTGTACAACACTACATCTATAAGCAGTCCTAAAAAGAAGTATTAGTATAAGTAAAACTAGATATTTAGATTTAGATGGGCAACTTCACTCCACACAACTGACGTGCAAATTCTATATATAGTTCCAGCACTCATAACATCAACACTTGCATCACAAAAATAAATAAATACTTTAAAATGTTTACTGTTGTTTAAATCAGCTTAATATCTTATCGTTTTTAACCTTGATAAAGACAGGGTAAATCAGAGATGAGTATTAATTAAATCACAACGTAGGTGCAACACCGATCATCGCAAATAAATAATCAATTACGCATAAACACTTGATTAATTTTAAATAACACTATTAAAATTTGCAAATAAAAATATCTACGACACTATCACACTATCACATATGGCTGCTAGGAAGAGCACCGGCGCTGTGATGTGTGCACATGAGAATATATTTGCTTGTTGCACACTTATTTTGAACTGTTTTGTGACGCATATGTTTTGTATCTGTCGGTGCTCTGTGTTGTCTTGTTGCATATGTTGTGGGTTTTGTCTTTTTGTGATTATCTGTTGATGTCGTGCGCTGTATGTTGTCTACATTATGGGGGTCTGGCCTCCATACGAAATATATATGTATATACTATCACATATAATCAGCAGGTCTACTTTGAATGGTACAATAAAATGAGTTTACTGATTCAAGGTTAATTAGTTAGTGTCCTTGCCCATGAAAAAAGTTGATCTTGCTGGATTTCTACATATACATGTACAAGACACAGCTTAAATTTAATTTAGTGGCTGTACCGTGAGTGAACAGTAATTATTTAAAATGGTGGGCTTTATTGCATTTAATATTGCAATAAACTTTATTTGCGTTTGTTCTGCGATTAATGATCTTCGTAAGTACTAATTGTTTTTATACTAGTATGTGTACAAACGATAGTTTGTGGAAAACTGTATCATTAAACGGCTAGTTTGGGTGATTATTGTCCTGAATAGATGTTTTATTAAGTACTATTATAACAATGTTGACGGAACAATATTAAGAACTGTGTAGTACAAATTTAGCCGTACGATCAAGAATATGGAAACAACAATTTTTGAAAATTGTTAATATGTTTGGAAAATGTTGACAATTTTATGGAAACTTTTAAAATTCTCGAAAAAATTTCAAACATATTTGATATCGGATGTTTTTAAAAATTAACAAAAACATTTTTATATAATTTTAATTACCTACTATGAAATATTTTTTTAAATTTAAAATTGCAAATACAAAATTTTTTAAAAATATCAAGTTTTAAAATTTTGTTGGTTTTTGGAAATTACAAATATGTTGGAAAATGTAAAAGATTTTGAAATTTTGTTAATTTTTAGACGTATTAATAAACACTAAAAATTTTAATAATTGCAGAAAATTGCAAATATTTGAGTTGAAAATGTTTAAAACTTTAAAATCTGATAATTTTAAAAGTTATTAAATAAAGCATAAAAATTTTAAAAAGAGAAAAAATTTAAAAATTTGTTTTCAATTTTTATAAAGTTAAATAAGTGTAAACATTTTGAAAATTTTGGAATTTAAAAAATTTTGAAAATTATGTAAACTTTGAAAAGTTTGGAAAATTTTGATGTTTTTGAAAATTTTGAAGTTTTAAAACGTTGAACATTTCTAAAATTTAAAAAGATTTGAGTTGAAACTTGTTGATATTTTGTTGAATATTTTGAAACTTTAAAATTTTTGAAAATTTGTAGTTGTTAATATTGAAAATTTTCAATATTTATGAAAATTAAAATTTAGGGTTTAAGTAAATTTTTTGAAAATTTAGAATTGTGCTTTTTTATTATTTGTTAATTGCAAACAATATTTATTCGTTGAAATCTAAAATCGATTTCATTATTTGGTTATAGTCTTAATTTTGACGATTATTCATTTAAACTGTTCAGGTAAACGACCAAAAAAACTCCCAGAGGTGCTTTCTGAATGGAAAATTGTTCCTATTGCCATTCAACATGTTCATACCAACTTTGAATCTGAAATTTATACATTTTCTAAATATCAAAAATTCGTTGGTGATGGGAACACTGGGGGGTAGTAGGAAGATCGTATTGCCCAATTCGGCTATTCGACATGTGTAGAATACGAATCTAAAGTTCTTTTCCGAGCTCATCTATTTTGAAGTAACCCCCTCCCCCCTCCTCCAATATTCATTATCAGTCGAGTGGTGTTATGATATTTTGTGTTTTCTAGTTGCAACTAATGTTTCTCCCCTGAAATCTCAAAACCGATTTCCTAATTTGGCGATAGCCGTTTTTTTTTGGAGATTACTTAATTAATCTGTTCAGGTAAACGACTAAAGAGAAACTTCTCAGTGATGTTTGTTTAATGAAAAGTTGTTTCTATTGTCATTTAACATGCTCATACCGACTTTAAAACCGAAAGTTAGAAGCAATGGATGGTGGGGGGCAGTGGCGGGTGATCGGGGAATGGTGTTTGCTCAGATCGGCCATTCGACATGTGTGGAATACTAATCTAGATCATGCAATAATAATTTTATTAATAATTACACTAATTGTTAGATATATTATATTTACATTATTTTTTAATAAAGTTCTTTTCTGAGCGCAACTACAAATATTGAAGTAGAGCATCTCTCCCACTCCTCCCCATTTTTAACGCAGTCGCCCACTTTTATGATATTTTGTGTTTTTAGTTGCAACATATGTTTATTAATTTTCACGTCCTATAGACTTTTAGGTGATTACTCAATTAAATTACGACCAAACGGAAACCTCTCAGTGATGGTTTCTCAATGAAAAGTTGTTTCTATTGTCATTTAACATATTCATACCGATTTTGAAACCGACATTCCTACATTTTTTCACAAACCTAAAACCTATGGTGGGAAGCAAAAGAAAGGGGTGATAAAAATATCGCGTTTGCGCAGATCGACTATTCGGCATGCGTAGAATAGGAATTTAAGATACTTTTTCGAGCGCGTCTGTTTTGATCTGAATGCCCCTCTAAACCTCTTTTTTTCGGCGGACCAACCTCGTTTCTTTGCGGTGTCATCCTATTGCAATTAGTAATCTTTGAACCAAGTTTGGTTTTTCTGCGTTAAGGCGTTTGGACCGTAGAGCGTGTACAGGCACACAGACAGACAGACCCACACAGACACCTCTGCAGCGTCCGCTTTGTTGGTCTCTTAAGGCCCTAAAACATGGTTATTAGTCAAAATGTTTAGGTTAAAAACGTTCGACATAAAAGTACCTTTGTTTTAGGCATAACTCGTATATTGACCAATAAGACTAAAGCGAAATCAACTTCGCTGAATGAATGCATTTGCTTCAAATCCAACATGATCACAATACCTTCATCTATAGCTATACTTCGCATAGCGAGGAAGGTAAAAATAAAAATTATGTCCGTAATGTCCTCTCTATTTAATCTTTAATTGTTCTTCTGGTATATTGATTAAATCCAAGAAAGAATTTGGTGTAATATTGTTTCTAAAAATTTTTTTGTTTGAAAAAATAACTGAAATGGTAGTTGGGGCCTGCTCTTTCATATACCCTGTACATAGGGTATTCTGGTAATTTTTCTACCCAAGCTGCTTAAGTTTATGCGATTGAAATTCACTTCGACTGCAAATGACGTTTGATTATGTAACGTTCATAGTTAATTGCACAGAAATTTTAGTTAGGTGAATAACCAAGAAATTAATTGTTTATTGTTCAAGGAAAACCAGGAAATTGGTGTAGAACAAGTTATATCAGTGGTCGTAAGCATCGCGATACTGGTACAGCAAGTTCTAGAAAACCTAATTAAAATAAGTAATAACAGTTGTTGCTGGAAACAGTATCTTTGATAATAATGTAAATATCCCTTTATACCTGGCGACAATTTTTTTGGCGGATAAATGGTAACACCGACACCATACAATTTTTTTAAAGAGAACTGGAAGTTTTGAATACCACAGAAAAAACTTTTTTCTACTACAAGAATGGTTTTAAATTGCAGAAAACACGTTTGATTATATTAAGGACTCATGTTATTTTTTAATTAATGTAATTATAGACTTAATTACATTTGAAGTATAATTTGAATTGATTATGTGGTAGGCACGTGGCGAAACATTATTAATAAATATTAAACTATTTAAAATTAATACTATTATAATAAAATAAAAACACTTGGTATTTGTTTCCCAATCTGTTAATTTTTATTCACTCGACTCGAGTTTCAATCTTCTCGGTTATCTTCAGGAGTTGACAAATAAAACTGGAACTAAAAATTGGCGAAACAGGTCGCTGGTACTTTCCCATACTTTTTACGTTTTAAATATTCTCACGTCAAGAAGTAATGGAAATTTACATCTCTACTAGTCATCTCTAGCCGATAAAATCCGCTCGCTCTAGACTCAAGGCGTTGGTTACGTACAGGGAGCGCTCGCTCACTACATAAAGGCGATAGGTAATGGGCGGGTCAAAAATGCTTATAATAACTTTATTTATAGAGTTATCAAAAATATGCAAAGAATGAAGCATATTTTGTTTGTTAGAGCTAATTGATAGGCAAAGTCAAAATCACGTAACGTCCAGAAAACGCGGCATTTTCAAAATTTTCAAAAATTCTTGGAAGGCGTCGTAGTGAAATTTGAGAGAGAAATAAAAAACAAATTTGAAGTTCATTGCAAGATCTATTGGCTTAGAAAATTTAAAAAGAGAAAGGATAGTAGAAAATTAAAAATTACTAAACCGTTTCCAAGTGTTGGTTGGACAAACTTCTGTAGTGTAGATAGACATTCCAAGCAATTTTCATATGGAACAATATACAATCACTTAATTGAAACAACCATTTTAACCGGAAATGCCGATCAATCTGACGCGAAACCTAAGCCATAATTTAACACTTCGAACCTCTCCAAAAACAACGTTAGTTTTTTTAAACTGACCATGTCAAAGATGCATTTTCATCAACAAAATGTTTAGTGCACAAATATGCAGTGGCGGCTCATAGTGTTGCGTACTGGGAGGTCATTTTGAAATATTTTTTAATAAAAATGTACTTACTCACCAAAATTTTGGGTAGACTTATATTTCAAGACGATCCTTCGTTCCTTCGCGTTGGGAAAATGATCTATTGCTAGTTCATTAAAATTTAAGTCAAGCACACCGATTTTACACTAGTATTGGCCTTCGCAAAATAATAGACACGGGAAACAGAAGGAAGCGTTTCTTATATCGCATTCACAAATCCAATTCGACAAATCGTACATTGATTAAAGTACTTGTTAACCTATTTATTTCTGTCCATGGTTCTTTGTTTAATACTTTGAGTTGGTTTTAGGCGACCGTTTTCTTTTAACTTTAAGTTATTCAAAATTTAAACCACTTTGAGCTTTAAGTTTCAAAAATTTTTGCACAAACATTTTACAGCACTAAATTAAGTCTTACTACCTACACAAGAACGTTTGTGACACAAAAACAAAACCAATCTACGGAAAAATTTTCAATCAATTAAAATTTACACAAAGAACGTTAGTCACGCCAACATAAAACCCAATTGCAAAGAAATTCGCCAACTACACGTGATTAGCATGCGCTGTTATTCAATTTAGTAATCAGAGACTGGGGTCACAGACCTTGAAGTCCCTAATTCGCAGAAACTTCTCTCCTTTCTTAGCTTGTGTAATCTGAATTTTACCGCGATGTGCTATTTTACTTGTACTCATTTAAAGGCGTTTTAAGCCCCCGGAGAAATTCGGTGCCGTATAGCTACATTGGGGACAACCAGCCAAGTGACCTTCGCATCGATTCGTTTAATGCACGTGAAGTATTCAAACATTCAAACGTTTTCAATCCTATGGCAGCTCTTTAATAAACGTTCTCGCATAGAAATCTCATACAAAAGCTAACCAAAAAGTATTCTATAAATATTATAGTGAGTAACATGTTATGTACTCATACAAAAACTAATTATTTATTTTTTCTTGTTGCATTGGGAGGTTAACGACCATTTGACCCAATAGAGAAACCGCCACTGCAAATATGTATATCTTTTACATGCAGCAGATCAGAAAATCTGTTTACTATTACACAAGCATCAGTTCCAGCTAACCAAATAAATAAAAACTGTCTACACAAACTAGCACAAGGTCAAACATATAGATGTCTTACCATTCCAAGCTCGTAGATAATTCGTTTAACATTTTAGATATGCGCCAACTATACCGGGTGTTAATGAATTGTAGGGACAAACTTCTAGGGCTTGCAAAACACAACAAAGCTAACAGCTTTTGTTAATTTAGAAAATAGAGCCTCTTAAAGATTCTTTAAGAAGTACCTGAAAATAGACAACCCAAATTGCATTTTCAATTATTTTGCACAGGTCACACGGAATTTTGAAAAAAACACGATCTAGACATACATGCATTCAAATAACGTCAATTTTGACACAATTCGATATTTTTGTGATATTTTTTGACTTTTTCTGCATTCGTTTCTTTCTGTGCTTTTTATAATTCGTTTTTTTCGTTCTGTGATTTTTTTGATAATTATTGTCTTTGTTATTTTCGTTCTGTGTTTCGTATTTTTGTGTTATGGCGAATTATACTTTTGCCGAACAGCATGACATGACGTTCATGTATGGAGCTGCTTGGAGTAACGCACGCGAAGCTGCTCGCCTGTACCAAGAACATTTTCCGAATAGGAATCATCCATAGCACAAGGCTTTTAGTGTAGTGTGCTTCGTGTGTAGAAGCTGGGGGCGATATTTTGAACATTTACTATATATTTTGTTAATTTTTGAATTAGGTATTGTAAATTTTTCAAATAGTTGATTTTTGCTTTGTAATTTTGTTTTTTTTTCTATTGCTTAGTTTTGAAACATTTTGTTAATTCATTTATTTTAAATTTAAATTGAATTTGAAAAATTGGAAAGAGGGCTTTATTTGTCCTATATTAATTTCTGTCGTTATGGAAACAAATAGTATGTAGTAAATTGGGTTGCCTACATTGAGGCGCTTCTTAAAGAATCTTTGAGAAGCTCTATCCCTGAAAGAAAACACTTTTGGCCACACACTTATTAACAAAAGTTGTTTGCTTTGTTGTGTTTTGCAAGCCCTAGAAGTTTGTCCCTACAATTCATTAACACCCTGTATATTCAAAGTAATTATGCCAGGAAGGTATTATTAATTGATTATCTCATTTGAACACTTCATTGTAATAGTTTTAATTTTATTGCTATTTTAAATTTATTTCACTTAGAATACAAACTTTTGTTGAAATTTTAAACCAAATTTTTCATTTCTATATGGCTCTAAAGAGAAATAAACACTCGATAAAACACACCTAAAATAATATAGTCTGCGATGTAGAAAAATCTTCCGTGATGTCATGTCTCAAACACGGATGACGTCACAAACAAGCTAACAACCATACCTGTTTTATTCCCTTATACTGCTTTTAACTCAATTATGCTTCATATTCTTTGTTTATGCAAATATATGTTGTGGTATTGAATTTAAATGCTATCACAGACTATTTGCAATAGGCACCAATAAATAAATTAACTCAAAACCATCGACCCGCCGCTTAATAATTACACACGTAACTATTATTTAAATCGAGAAAGATTTGAGAATTTTTAATAACTCTAAAATTTCAAAATCAGAAAATCTAGTACAGTTAAGAAAATGTTAAATATCCAGAAAATTAAGCAATAAAAATAGTAAAATAAGCATCAGTAGCGAAATCTATTAAAATATGCAAAATAAAAGATAGCTTAAAAGATCGGAAACTTTATGAAACAATGTTTTATTCGGTTAAAATTTAGTTGCCTTTACTAACAAGAAATTAATAACAAAACAATTAATCAAATCAAGGCATCCCGCCGCGCCGCTTGAAAACACGATGACATTGAGGCTTTTGAGGAGGAGGTTCTCAATTCGTCTGTATATATGTTTTTTTTTTGTTTTTTTTTAATGTATGTTCGGGCATAACTTTTTTGTTTATGAACCGATTTTAATGATTTTTTGGTGTTGGGTTCAGTATAGTTCCAAGGTGGTCCCATTATAATTTTATTGGTATTGGAGCTTGAACTTCGAAGATACTCCTGAAAATCTATTTTTTTAACCCACTTTTTAGTGTTTCCGTATTTCATCTTCCGTTTCAACTAGCCGTCATTTCCTCATTCGAGAAGCATCCTTACTAGGTCTACCCATCACTTAAAATTGTAAAATAATTAACTTTTAAAAAAAAGGGGAACCGACTTCAAATAAAAACACAAAAGTGACATAAGTTAACTAAAAAGCAAAAAATAAATGTTTTTTTTATACAACAGTTTAATACTTGTTTGTTGTTCCGTTTAATGTAATTAAGAAATTGTTGTTTATTATATAATTATTAATTGTTTTATAATTTTTAAGTCGGTGCCAAGTAAAACATAAAAATTACATACCTTGCTGCAATAATAACAAATTAGATTCGAATTTTTATGTTTTACTTGGCACCGACTTCAAAATTATAAAACAATTAATAATTATATAATAAACAACAATTTCTTAATTACATTAAACGGAACAACAAATAAGTATTAAACTGTTGAATAAAAAAAACATTTATTTTTTGTTTTTTAGTTAACTTATGTCACTTTTGTGTTTTTATTTGAAGTCGGTTCCCTTTTTTTTTTAAGTTAATTATATATAATACGGTTTTATTTTGCGTGATTTCAAAGATAAAGTAATCGTATTGGTACCGAGGCTTTTCACTACATCCCAGTTTTTTTTGGTGTGATTTGAAAAATAAAACCTTCCTATGGGTTCATTAATTCATGTACTGTAGCGCTGAATAATCAAAATGATTAAAAATTTATGAATACTTAAAATAGTTAGAGTTTTAAAATTTCTTAAACTAAAAACAATTTCAAAATACTAAAAAACAGCAAAATTTATATCTTCTTCAAAAAACATCTGGTATAAAACACAACATATTAAAATATACCAAGAAAGATTAGAAACGTTCTCAAAATTTTCAAATACATTTTAAATAAATTTTTAAATTCTTCAAAAAACATTTGGAATAAAGTATAACTTTAGAAATTTAAAAAAATGTGTATAAAGTTTTTAAAAATGAAAAAAATAGATCTTTTTGGAAATTATCTAAATATTTAAAAAAAATTTAAAATTTAAAAATACAAATTCTACAAAAGAAGTGGAAATTTTTTGTTTGGTCGGGTACCTCAACAGTTTAAACACGGAAAATAACGTATTTTGATATTTGAACGGATAAAACATTATCTGCAATTATAAAACGGCAGATATACAGAGTGGCTAAGAAAACCTCGGCCACTTTTCTTGCCGCGGTCAAGAGATGGCGCTTTAGTAAAGAAAAATTAAATTAAAATACTGGCAACAACGCAGAATCCAGGACGTTTTAGTTGTTTTGATTTAGTATTTAATAACTAAAACGTTTTTAATTTTTCTTTACTAAAGCGCCATCTCTTGACCGCCGCAAGAAAAGTGGCCGGGGCATTCCTAGCCACTCTGTATAGCAAAATAACGCCTCAAAATAATAAGCGAGGCCAGAGAATGGTACTCTACTACAGTGTAGGTAGGCTCAAAAAATAAGCTTAGCTTTGTCTTCCACGAGTACCCAAACTTCCAATTTGTGCAAAGGCGTTATCCTTAAAACCCTAGATCAACCTAAATCATCAATGGTTATTAATTTTTGATACAAACTTGTCATGGGAGGTTTCCTTTGGGTCAGTACATCCCTTGCTTTTAAAAAACTGAAATTTAATTTAATTAATTCCTTTTGCAAATTTTTTTGGTTGTAGTCGAGTATTTTTCAAGAGATTTTTCGCTATTAGTTTTTTCCCTTTGTGGGGATTTTCCTTTCCCTTATTAGTATGAGGGGGTTAGGCTTTAAGTGCAAATTTAAGTTTGGGACGTTTTGGTAGGAGTTTTGTTAATATAAAAAAAATTTAGTTTCGGCAATTGCTGGTAAAAAATTTTTTTTAACCAAGTATTTTATGATGTTTTAACCTTTATTGGCCCGATGATGATCAATTTGTATTTGTGTGTTTGACCGAAACATGTTGCAATGATGATGTTTTGTTGATTAAACAATTTTTCTGTGGAGAAGACTTTGTGTCCTTTTTGTTTCGTCGTATCATATCCAACTCCACTTTAAGATGGATATCTACTCTAATACTGAAATTTAAAAAATGACCCTTTTTTAAAAGCTAATTCTAAACCACACCTAACTCCTAAAAGTTTGCTATTTATAAAAATAGCAAAATTTGTCTTCTTTGTTAATGCAACACATCTTAAAATGCTACTAGCGACAACTATACAATAATCTTAAGCAATATTCAGTTTTACGCTACCATCTTTTTTTAGCACGTATTTAAGACACGTTTGGATAACCTAAGATATTTCAAATTTTGAAGAATTATTTAAAAATTATTAAAAATGTTCATTTTTTGGGAGACCTTTTACCGTATTTAAGTATTAATTAAATTGCGGAAATTTAAGTATACTAGGGACATTCCATAGAACATGAAAACATTGTTGCTAAATGGTTTACTGAAAACCATTGAATATTAAAGTAAATTATTGTATAGTTATGGCCTCCCATAAGACCAATGATAATTTGTGCCGCCAAAACTAACAGCCCAAACAAGACCCAGAAAGTACAGCTACTCTGGTATAGATGGCTAGAATGAAAGAACGCTCTTGATGTTGTATCCGTTGCTTATCAACAGAACCCTGAATTTATAGCAAAATGCCTAAAACGCCTAGCTATGCCTATGCTTATTTCTTTTCATGACTGCATATTTTACATATAGCTGCCTATTTGGTCTTATTTTAGACATAATTTGATGTTTTTTATTGAGAATTTACAGCATTACTGGCAGGTAGTTAACAAAAATGTAGATATTTAGATTATAACACAGAGTAATATTGCAGTTTTACTTTAAACCTATTTCTGTTCGTACGTGTAGTTGTACTAAACAGAAACTACAAAAAGCTGAAGTGTGGACTTCGAGTGGACTTTCCCACACTAATACTTATCGTATTTGCAAAAGTGTGAATTTTATAATTATAACCTTCCATTCCATCCATCCAAATTCATAGAAAGTGCCACAGTGAAATTATAGCTTTAAAACAAACAAATTGTAGCCAATACTAGATACTAATAGATACTTGTATGCCGTATTTGAAAAAATGTATCTTTTAATAATTATAACGCTGTACAGTTCAGCGAGTATTAAAATTCTAAGAAAACAAGCAGCGGGATGTTGAATTTGCGATAGCCTCTTCAATTGGTTTCCGTACCGTAACTCTACCCATAGAAGTAGCGACTACTGCACGAAAGCAAGGTAAGCGCTCCCCGAAGCGCTTCGGATGTCGGACAAAAATAAAAAATATCTTTTTTAAATAGAGCTAACTGATAGGGGTAGTTAAAATTACGTAACTGCCGGAAAACGCGTTGTTGACATTAAAAAATATCTTTTTTTTCTTAATTTTTAAAATAGTTGAACATTCTAGCGAATCTTAATGAAGAACTTAAAATAGTCTATCGTACGAATGAAAGTTTATAACGATCGGCGTTTGAGTTGTTGAATAAATAATTAATCATTTCAAATTTCTCAAAAAATCCTGGAAGGCGTTAGAGTAAAATTTGAAAGATACGTAATAATAAATTTGTAGTTCAATGCAAGCTCTATCGGCCCAGAAAGTTATAAAAAATCGTATGGACAGTTTTTGAGAAATTTTTTTGGCAGTTTTTAAAATTTTGCGATATTTTTCGGAATTACAAAATTAATTTTGTTTCATCGTATACTACATAGGAAGGGCTCTCAAACAAGTGGTAGCTAATCCCGATCAGACAACTAGTTTTTGAGTAAATGAGCGTTAAAATCGAGATCTTCAAAACATTGTAACGGCCGCCCTTTTAAAGCTAGAGAGTTTAGTAAAAAGTTTTCGATTTGCCTTAAGTTGTTCTCTCAGATTTCGTGCTCCAAAATTTTGTGTTGGAAAAAAGCGCTACAGAAAAAACATGTCTAACTTCCGTTTCCGGTTTTGGATTTTTTTGAAAAGCTTAACTAGAAATACAATTTTCGATATACCTCTTGATTTAAAATTTCATCAAAATCGGTCTAGTACTTTCGCTTGTAAACGCGTCACCCACCCATCTACAAACACACCCACAACAGGCAGACATTTTTTAAAAACCACTTTTTCCGTTAAAATCAAATTTCGAAAATTTCATGAAATCAGTACTTCCCTATACGGAAAGTACGGGAAAGTAAAAATTACTAAAAAAATTCGGCAGTGATATTTTCACATGTGATGGAATGGTTGTGTAAGGTGTGTGGCAAAACTGTAAATTTCAAAAAAATATTTTGTGACTTAGCACGTAGAGGCGTTGCACCATAAAAAGCAGTAAAACTAAAAAGTGGATTCAATTTTTAATTCCAGTTTCATATCATCGTGTTCAATCAAAAAGCTAAACACCAATTTTACATATTTGGCGCCAATTGTTTATTTTGATAGTGCCTAAATGCTTGCCAATTGTTGAAGTTTTTAGTGCCTAAACATCCGGGCTCTGTTTATCAAAAACCTCGCCAAATCGTGAATTGTTTTGTAAACAATTTCCCTTGAACTGGAATGTTCAGACTAGCATGCAGATATAAAGCCGTTATTAAAAATGATAAGGAAATGCATCAGTGTTCGTATATCAAATGCAATTTTATGTTGAGAATGGTCAAGGATGCAAGATAAAGTGGAATGAAGCAGTAACTTACTATGTTGTAAGAAATATTTGACCGTTGGTCGCTCATAAGTTTTGCCGATACGATTTTGGCAACTAAATTTTTTTCAGAATATACACTCAGTTGTAAATACTCGTACTTTTGCAAGATTTTCACGAATATTTCGGTATAATACTTGCTTTGCAATTTTATTATATTACACTATTGATGAATGCTATATTATTTATTTTAGCATCGTACTTTCCGAGATGTAACATTGATGATCCAAATCTGAATAGATGTATTTTAAAAGCAAGTGATGATGTTAGAGAGTATATAAAGAAAGGCGTTCCTGAGTTGGATATACCTTCCATGAACCCACTAATTGTTCCAGAAATTAAAACGCAGCAGGGTACCGACGCCGTAAATTACAAAATTACATTAACAAACGCTACTATCCAAGGATTGGGTGACTATGTCTTTAAAGACTTTACGTAAGTTTATTACAAATTTTTTAACGCTATTTTCAAGGTATAAAAAGGTATAAAAGCTTTTTCCAGAAAACCTGGTTGCATTTAAATTTTTGACTTCATGCTATAATATTTTTCGTACTCAAAAAAGATGCTAGAATTCAATGAAATGTAATAACCTAAACCTACTTAACATTGGTGTACGAAAGGTCATATCTTAAAATATAATTTTGATATTGGAAATATGTTTATTATTTATTCTCTTTGACCTATCGACAGTTTTCATATAAGTTTTACTTTCAAGGTATGATCCCAAAACATTACTATTTCGTGGCTCTTCAACATTTAAAGCAATTTCACTTGTATCTAATTACGAGATTGATGGAAAAATACTTGTAGCTCCTATTCAGGGCAAAGGAGTTGCTAGAATCCAATTAGGTAAGTTAAACGTAGAAATTAATGGTACAACTCATTTACTTTACGATGTACGCGCTGCCAAACCTGAGAAAAACCACCCAACTTCATTCAGTCGCTCCCGCTTGATATCGCTTTTTGTAAATCAGCTATAATTCGTAGTTCTGCAGTCGGGTACACTTTAGTTAAAAATGTTCAACTTTCGGAGTGTTCCGTTTGCTCCATCCCTCCCTAAACTACTGCGCGTAGTTTGACTACTTGTTCAGGTTTGGCGACTTGTACTAAACTTGTTAGTTAATGAAAATCAAGTTTCTTTTGCTAATATTCTAAATTGTACTAATGGAATTAAATCTGCTAATGTGCTGACTATAATGATAGGAAGTTCTCATGCTATACCGGGTGTAAACGAAACTAGGTAAATCCCCTTTTCCAGAATTTTTGAGTATATGAGTTGTGGATGTTTAATTAACTATAAAATTACATCCTATGATGTATAGGTCACGAATCCAGCACTTCCGGTTTAACCGGAAATGACTTTAACTATGGTTTTAAATAGCACTCTGTATATTCAAGTAGGCATTGTATATTCTTGAAAACATATTACTGGTAATTTTTAGTACAAAATCGAAATTAGTCTAGACCAGTTATGTTTTAAATTTCAATACAAAACACTAAAAACTGAATTTTCTTATAATATAGCTGACTATAAAACAGTTTGTTTGAATGGTATCACCCACATTCTTTTTGTTTTTTATTTTTAATAATTTTTTTTAAATAAATTTCAAAGAAAAAAATTCGAGAAAAACTCTTTTCTATTTTATTATTTTCAATTTTTATACATTACGCGGGTGTCTCGGGAATTAACGTTACTCCCTGAACGAAAATCCCGCGGTAAAACGGAAAAAAAAGCTTAAGCAAACAGCCCTGGAAATCATTTTTAAGTATAGCCCATTGAAAGAACTTCAAGAAAACAATCCCTACGAAAAAGCCCATAAAATTCACTCAAAACATTCTTAAACAAAAGGAAAAAGTTTAGTTAAACTTACTACGTTTCCCTTTTCTTTAACTAACGTGCCTCTTGTCAATGATGCCAAAGATAATGGTACTTTTCATGCTGCTAGATAGCAGTGCGATTACTGCTCAGACCTATGTTTTGTTACTTGAGATACCCACCACAGACTAATGCCAATAAGTATGCAAATTTTGCCAGACATCCCCCACAGTTAACACCGACCAGCAGTGTGATACCGGCCTACAATTTCCACTATCAACGTACTAGAGACCACAAAACGGCAAATGGCTTCGGGGAACGCATAGATAAAGCCAAAGCTGACAGATAGAAATCCTTAATGGAAGAAACAAATTTTACACTCTCCAGCAGAAAAGCCTCAAGTCTGTTACGCAAGCTCGTAGGCAGCGCACAAATCCAAAATAGTTTACAACCTGACCAGCGCAAAACTCGCATAGAAATCGAATATTGCTCCACCAACTTGGAACTAACTGAACTTTGGCTTGCAAGTTCTTTGAAGTAAAAGTAACAGATAAAAGCAATGTTCTCTAAAATTTCTGTTGCAATTTTCGAATAAAACACCTAAACAACCCTTAAACTTCGAGCCTGCTCCACCACCTTGGAACTAGGAAAACATTTGCGTTTTTCGCTTATTATCGCCAATATGTGAAGAAATATTAGGGTTTCATTGTTTCACAGGATCAGATAACACAAGTGCCTTCCGTGGCAAATGTGAAGTTTATCAGTTCAAAATTATGCAAAAAAATCCAGCATACGTTCAGGCTTTTCAAGAACTTAGAAGAAATTTTACGGAACATCTAAAAACACATGTTCCTGAGAGTTTTGTATGTGATATATGGTTTAAAACATTGTTTTACTGTTAATCAAGCTCGGTACCAATTATTTCGCAAAAAATGTAAAACCGACGAAGACATTCTTCCAACGAGGAATGCACTCTCAAAACATATACAGAGAAGCAATTATTACTCTGCGATTCTTCGACACTCTCACATACCATTAAAGCTCCTACACCTAGCGGTTATGGGTGGATTAAAAGTAATAACCAACTTGCTATTCATTGGAGTTCCGAAGCTACAGCTCCTGACCAACTTTTGCTATCAAAAGGTTGTGTGTACAAGACAGGGTGCCAAACCAACAGGTGTTTCTGTTTTAAGGCAAAGTTAGGATGTACAGAGTTTAGTAACTGCGCGAGCTGCCAAAATCAAGAAGACGCTAACAGAGTAGAGAGTGATACATCTGCCGGAGATCAGCTGTAAACACAATGCTATGTATTCGAAATGCTAGCAGAATTGAAACAATATCTCTTTGCAGTGTAGGACCAACGTTTAATACGTCATTTAAAGCAGCACTGTTTGAAGTTATGGCAGATGCGTCGAACACAACACGAAGTTTTGTTGAAGTATTCTCAGGATTTATTTAGTACACAATGATAAGGAATGTAATACACCTCGTGTATTATACTAGCCAATGCCATATAATTTTGATCTATAAAATCTTTCATACAAGCCGAGTACGATTCATAAAGAGATGGGTTTTTGAGTAAACGTGATTCCAACGTCATAAAGCGACGCAAAGCACTACTGTAAGAATCTCCTAATTGAGGAGATAAATTATACAGAAGGTAGTTGCACAACATATCTACCACCCTTTTCACGAGAATGTGTGTTAAGAAAAATGTTTTCAGACATGATGTCATCGGGCGATTGAGAATTGTCTTGAGCAATTTGGTCTAATTTTAAAAAACGTTTGATTATACCTTCCAAAGAAACATCTAACAATGTACAAAAAGAGATAACCACCTTTTCGAAAGAACAATCAACTTTACCAGTAAGAACCCACCCAAACACAGTATTAATCGCATTAGGTTCACCGCGATTACCTTTCCTAAGACCTTGCGTCACTATTTGAGCATATATGTCCGCCCCCAACAAGATGTCAATGTCACTAGGATCTCCAAAAAGTGGTTCAGCAAGTGTCAGACCTTAAATGTATGCTTCCGACGTTGTCCATGCACACGATTAAAAGGGATCGGATCTGACCACAAATATTTGGTATCACGATTATCTCTATTTCAAAATTCGGATGAAGATGTCGAGAGGGTTTTAACTTACATAAAACCGTACCTTAATTCGATAATGTAGCCATTTGATTTAGTCCCCGAATAGGGATTGAAGGAGACGTAGAAAAACCAAGCTTTTTCGCACACCGTTAGGTTAGAAAATTGGATTTACTGGCGGAGTCAAGAAGAGCTCTACACATTTGATAGTTTCCATGAATATCCCAAACACTCACCACAGCAGTTGTAAATAAACCTATTTTTGGACCCGCCAGCGGATTTGCACTATTTTTATAAGTTTTATCTACGGAAATGGAAGACAATCGCTTTGGAACCCTTCTTGACATTAGATGTAGGTTGGGTTGAAAAAACATAACTTGAAGTGATCACAGTAACCTCCAAAGCAAGACACTGCTTTTCAAGAAATTTACGCCAATTCAACTAGTTCGCCAATTTACAGGGGCCCCTTTAACTCTGGCTGGTGTCTTCTTATATCAGGTTCACAGGTTGAATAAGTCTGCCTTTTCGAACACTAACAAGATCACGGGGAAAAGCACCTTTGTTCACTGATGGTTATTAATAATAACAATTTTTTGTGATTTACTAAAAAACGGCACACTTCCCTTGGTAACACACGTGTGCCAATGCAAACTCAAAAATCATAAATAATGAATGCAGAACAACTTTGGTGTTTATAATAGGCCGTAAGAAAGTGGTAATCATAAATGTTACTTAAGTTGATTTTTATTTAGTTTGATTCACTGACGTTAACAGTTTACACACAAAGCCTGCGGTTTTTTATTAACTCTGTAGATACGTAACTGCTACTTAAATATTTGTACTATAGGGCCATCTACCGGAACGCTTGATGTAAAGGGTGAACTTGTCAAGCGCAAGGGAGAAAAGTATTATCGCCCAGTAGAAGTAAAAGCCACAATAGGAGTAGGTAAAGCTACATCTTCGTTTGATGGTTTATTTAATGGAAATGAAGAACTTGGTAGGTTGTTTGTTTATGTTATATCCATAAAATGACACTTCAATTTTTAGCACGTGCAACTAGAGAATTGTTAAAAGATCATTCTGACGAACTAGTGAAAGAAATCACACCTGCAGTAGAAGAAGTAGCGGAACAACTTATTCTCAAGATGATGTTGGGTATTAATAAACATGTTCCATACAATAAATTACTTCCTCCTTCCCATTAGCACTTTCTGCTATACTTCGGCACGGCCAGAGTATGGTGAAGATGATAATCTAATAAAGAAACTCGATGTAGAATGTAGATAGAAATTTCTTAAAGATGATAAATAATTTATATGAATAAAGTATTGTAACCGTATTTATTCTCTTTTATTTTTTTTGGGCATATACAATTTTTTCGTCTATTTGTAGATAAGCTGTCATTTATATACCGTCTATCTACAAAGTAACCGCGCCCCCACTAACTTTTGACGACTTGATATTTTATCACAACATTTGGTGTGCTTTAATGCGAAATCAAATACTATTTTTGAGCTCATTATTAAATTATGTATCATTTAAAATGGCGGCTGGGCGTCATTTAAAATTTTTTTTAAGTGGGTAGGGGTCAAGTGACACCACAAGGTCTTTTAGTTCTGCGTCTGATCCTAGAGTTTTAAAAAAATATTCAACAATAACAAAATGGCGGATTTTAAACAAATACACTCACTCAATTCAAAATTGTATTGATTTTTTTATCCAGTAGTCCACTTTTTTATTTGCAGGACAAAATTTTCCCAGAAATATCTCAGGTGGCTGGAAATAATATTGAAAACGTTATGTTCCAATAAAACGGTGCGCCGCCTCATTATTATAGGCCTGTTTCTGACTTCCTCAACGGACATTTTCTTGGAAGATGGATTGGTAGGCGGGGGGCTGTAGAATAGCCGGCTTGCTCCCCAGATTTAACCTCCTTAGATTTTTTTTCTATGGGGATATCTGAAATCGAAAGTGTTCAGGACCAGTCCAGAAACAATTACAAAACTGGAGCAACGCATTACAGAAGTTTGCAGAAATATCACTCCAGGAACTTATGAAAATGTAAGGCAGTAATTTTAACCGAGTTTTTATGTGCCAAGAAGTGAATGGTGAACATTTTGAACATTTAACTTAATTTCTTTTTGCTTTAATTGTTAGTTTTTTTAAGTAGACTTCTTTATCTTCAAACATCGTCATGTTGTTATGTTAAAACACTCAAAATGGCGCCCAGCCGCCATTTTGAATGATATGTAATTTAATTATCAGCTAGAAAAATAGTATTTAATTTCCCATTACAGCATACCACATTTTGTGGTAAAACGTCAAGTCGTTCAATAGTTAGTTGGGGGAGAGGTTACTTTATAGACACAGTTTATATTAAAAACAACTTAAGGCCTAGAACCGTTCCCTGAGGAATACCATATGTTACCGTTTTAGGTTCGCTGAGTTTATTATTAATTTTCACTACTTGATCTCTATTATTCAAACATGACGAAATCAACTTTGGTAAAATACCACGTATTCCAGATTGTTCTAGTTTTTGCATTAAAATATAGTGAGGTAGCGTGTCGAATGCTTTAGGTAAGTCAAGGAAAATTACAACACTTTTATTATTTCAGCTTTCAGTAACTAAGCATTTGCGTACCAATGTTCACTAGAACTTTTAATCTTACTTTAGCATGATAAATCGCCCTCAAAAGTTTGTACAGATTTCTATGGCAATCTAAGAAATCCTTCAACAATCTCAGTATCTCAACTACGAAGCAGTTGCAAACCAACGTACATTAGATTTTTTGCCTTATTTTAGCATGTAAAATCTCTTATATAAGTTTATACACACTTTTATGTATATTGTCTTTATTATTGATTTTTTAAATGTTTTTGGGAACGCACCTGTTTCAAATACCAGATTAGTAACGTATTGTAGTGGTTTTGATTGATTTTGTCTATATACAATCAAATCCTGGTAAACTTATTTTTTAATTTGGTTATTATAGCAAAAATTTCTGGTTCGGTTACGGTTGTAGGAAAAATGAACTTCACCTAGTCTTATCTTTTTATTCTTTGTATATTTTTTGGGTTTTCATTATTTAAGATGCCATACTCTGTTCAATTTCAGCAAGATAATTGTTAAAGGAATTTGCTTTAGTGTTGTCATCTTCAATTATGTTACAAAATTTGTCACTGATATCTGCAATATTGTTGGTTTTTTTATAAGTTGCCAAATTTTTTATGGGTCTTTACCCGCGTCTTCTATTTTATGCTCGTTTTTAACTTGCCTATTTAATTTCACAACGAAATTTCTATTAGCTTTGTATTGGCATTTAAAAATTTCGTTCTCCTTTATTGTTATTATAACTAAATAAAATTCGGAAATGTTTTATATTATAACACGGAGCATTTATTCAGAAAATTATTTTTATTCTTACCTAATGTTAATTTATGAGTTCAGCAATAAATAATATGTAATGACAATATAGTAACAATTTTATTAGTGACTGTTTAATTATAAAATATTAAAGGTTCAAATTGCAAATGTTACTTTAGTCAAATAATTCATCTACGGAAAACTCATCAAAGATCCGCTTTATAACACCATAAACAAATGCGTGAATGGTGTCATCAATTAGTGGTTTTACCTCCTTCACAATTTCTCCTATATTTTCATTGATAATTTGGTTTGTGTGTTCTGTGAGCTCCACGTTTCCCTTAAAAAGATCTTCAAAATGTAAACTTGGTTTGTCATACGAAATAGTTGGTGCTTTATCTTCCACAGCTAGATAGTCTTTTCCATTCCTTGTTATTTTTTTAAAAGTAGAATGAGCCTCGGCGTTTATATTGGCTTAAACAAAATATCTTATTTTAATATATTTATTAGTCATACCCTGCTGCTAAGGCTAATCACAGACGCCAAGAGTAAATTACTTTGTTTATTACAAACGAAGGTAATTAAGCCATTAGTGTAAAGAAATCCTTTAGTAAAAAAATTAAACTCTATCTTAAAAAGGTAAATACATTTTTAAAATGTCCTGAACAACTACTATTGTATTGATACTTACTTATATTACTATCTGCAGGTCCGGCGCCACTGAGTTCCAGTATCAGAATGTTGCCATGAAAATTGTAAGTCGATTGAATACGCAACTTGGGAATATAAATATGCATATCAACAATCTGCTTTTCTACGTTGAAATCAAGTTTTCGTAATTCAAAGTATTCTGCACCAATTACTACAATATTTGTAAAGGTTGCAGTAAATCCGGCAGAGGTTCCGTTTCCTGTCTGTATTTCTGCTTTTGGAATTTTCAAAGGTTTCAGTGCTGGTATTTTCAATTCGGGAATTCCTTTTTCAAGATAAGGCTTAAGGTCATTTACGCGTTGTAAGATACATTCATTTACTTCAGGATATTCCAGTTTACATTTATGTATGAAAGACGCTGTAAAAATAAAATAAAATTGTACACAAGTTAATAATAATAATAATAATAATAATAATGTCTTTATTGTAACCTCAAAATTCAATTATATGTATATAATCATAATATGTTATATGAACAATATACGAAACGGGGAGGTTCAGTGACTTGAAATGTCACTGCTCTTCAACCTAACCAGTAAATTAATGATATAATATTTAAATATTGAATAAGTATGACTATTTGAGCGCTTAAGAAATGGAACAACAAAAATAATGAAACAAAAAATATAAGAATTATAAGAAGAATTAAGAAGAAATTACGGTTCAGGATGCGTGGCTTCTATGCGATGCAGTTTCGGCTTTGTAATATTTGATCTTTGCTGGTAATGATGGCGCATTCACTTATTGTGATGTGTAGAATTTATTATACACATTATTGTTTATCAAATAATAACGAAAATACTTGTTTTTTAAATTTAATGTAGGGATGGTTTTTACAGTGTGCAGGCAGCGAATTATATAATTTGGCAATATTGTAAGTGAAACAGCGTTGAAAAGCGCTAGTTCTGTGAAATGGTGGAGTGATGATACTTTTATTTCTTAAATTTAAACTATGCACGTCAGTTCTGAAATTAATTTTTTTAGATAAGTAAGACATAATTATTTTGTGGAATAAACAGTAGAAATGCAAAGTACGCCTGTTTAGCATATTTAACCAATGTAACTTCTTTTACTTGTGAGACACATGATCCCTCCTTCTCAAGCCAAAAATTAGACGAATACAGCAATTTTGTATTCTCTGTATTCTGATGATATGAACATTATCCAAGCATAGTCCGTACACAGTATCACAAAAATTAAGCTGAGAGAGAACTAGCGATTCAGCTAAAACAGTTTTAGTTTTCTTAATAAGAATATGTCTATTTAAATTCGATAAATTTTAAGTTTGCAAATGCTTTTTGAATACATAAGATTATGTGTTTTTTAAATCTCAATTCAGAATCAAAATGTAATTTCAGATTACGAGGAATATCAGTAACGGATAATTGAGAATTTTTAACCTTGACTGCTGAAAGATCAACTACATTTTTACGAATTTTGCGTCTACCAAATAACATAACCTGTGATTTTAAAGAGTTAATTACAAGCCAGTGCTTTTCTGCTATATTGATTCTTCTTCTTCTCCTTGGCTCTACAGTCCGTTTAGGACCTTGGCCTGCTCAACCACGACTTTCCACTCCCTTCTCTCTAGCGCCTTCGTCGTGCATCTCCTGACATTTAGTTTTCTGAGGTCTTCTTCCACTTCGTCACCCCATCTCTTCCTCGGCCTACCTCTTCTTCGCCTTCCGCCCTCTACTCTCGATTGGAATGCTTTTTTTGGAAATCTTCCTTCTCCCATGCGCATCACGTGACCTAGCCACCCCAATCTTTGGCTTTTTATGGTATTAATTATGCTGGGTTCGTTATATAGGTCTCTTATCTCCTGCTTTCTTCGTACTCTCCATACACCCCCTTCGTTGATTGGTCCGTATATCTTTCGCAGCACCTTTCTTTCGAAAGTCTCCAGTTTACGCTTATCTTCTGTTTCCTGTCGCTATTCTAACCTTGATGTCTTCCTTGGTGTTGTTTTGTTTGGTCAGGACACTGCCTAGGTACTTAAAACATTCTACTTCTTCAAATACATAGTTGTTTATCTTAATATTTTGTAACTGTTGCTCGCCATCTCTTCGCATGCACATGTATTTGGTTTTCTCTTTGTTTATTTTAAGACCTGCCTTTTTTGCTTTTTCCTCTAGTTCTAAGAAAGCTGTACTGAGTGCTTCCCTCGTTCTTGATAGAATGGCTACGTCGTCTGCGTACGCCAAATACTGACAGGACCTATTGAAAAGGGTTCCACCAGGGTTTCCTGTAATTGCTCTCATGCATCTTTCTAGGACTAAATTAAATAAAGTAGAGGACAGAGGGTCCCCCTGTCTCACACCTTGATTTACTTCAAACTCTTGCGATAGGTCTGTCCCTATTTTCACTTTGCTACGTGTATGTGTTAGCGTCATCATTATTAGTCTTATCAGTTTTTCTGGTATATTAAGTTCTTTAAGTGTGTCTTCCAAATAATCTCTTTTGATGCTATCGTATGCTTGCTTGAAATCGATATATAATTGATGCACGTCTGTGTTGTATTCGTAGCACTTCTCTAGTATCATCCTTATACTGTAAATATGGTCGGTAGTTGACCTATCTTTTCGGAAACCGCTTTGGTATTCTCCTAGAACATCCTCTGCATAGGGTTGTAACTTTTCGGCTATTACTGCTGCAAGTATTTTGTATGATATATTTAGTAATGATATGCCTCTGTAGTTGTTGCATAAAAGTTTATTGCCCTTTTTGAACAACGGGCATATGATGGCTTTGCTCCATTCTGTTGGCATTGTTTCATGCGTCCAAATTCCATGTATTAGTTCGTGGATTTTTATTAGTAACTGATCTCCGCCGTTTTTCAGTAGTTCTGCGCTTATTCTATCTTCCCCAGGTTCCTTATGATTTTTTTGTTTCTTAATTTGTGTCTCGACTTCTTCCCTTGTTGGGGGTTCAATAATTATATGGTGGTCGCCGCGCTGTTCTACATTCTCATTCTCAACTGCATTCTCCTCGTCGCCTTCACCATCACTCCCGTCTCCTTTTTGAATATTATCATTGTCGTTGAGTTGTTCTTTGAAATATTCGGCCCACCTTTCTAGGATCTCCCTTTCTCCGCCTATCAGGTTTCCATCTTTGTCTTTGACGTATATTGTTCTTGCTATGAAACCTGTTTTGTTTGTTTTTATGTTTTGATAGAACCTTCTTATGTTGTCGTTTCTATGTTCATTTTCAATTTCTTCTAGCATCTTCTTCTCAAAATTTCTTTTCTTCCTTCTGCAGAGATTGTGAGCTTCTCTTCGTTTTTCCTCGTATTGGTGTGTTGTGTAGCGCGTCTTACGCTGTATCATTTTTACTCGGGCTTCATTTCTTAGTTTGTGTGCATACTTGCATTCCTCGTCATACCAACCATTTCGTTCCCTTTTCCTTGTGTTGCCTAGTTTGTTTTCTGCTGCGGTTTTTAACACTTCTCTTATAGCTCTCTATTGTTCTTCTACCGATATTCCTTGCTGGATTGGTTCCATTTTTTCTCTTATTTACTTATTTACTCTTGTTTACTTCTTCTTCGTATCTGTTTCTTATTTCTTCTATTTTTAAGGTCTCTAGGTTGTAAGTGTTTAGTGTGGTCCCTTTTGGTTTATTCTCGTTGCTTATTCTCTGTTTGTATTTTGCGCGCACTAGGTAGTGGTCAGAGTCAGTATCTGCCCCACAGTAACTTCTAATGTCTATAATATCTGTTTGATGGCGTTTATCTATCATGACGTGGTCAATTTGATTCTTCGTGTTGCCATCTGGAGAAACCCAGGTCTCTTTATAAATGTCTTTATGTTGAAAGCACGTGCTTTTTATAATCATATTGTTTCCCATGGCGAAATCGATCAGTCTTTCACCATTATCGTTACTTCGATTGTGTTTGCTGTGCTTCCCAATTGTTGGTCGGTACTGTTGTTCCTTTCCGACTTTGGCATTGTAGTCGCCAAGTACTATCTTCACGTCGTGTTGTGGGAACGAGTTTATCGTTCTCTCTAGCTTTTCATAAAATTCTTCTTTAGTTTCTTCATCTTTGTCTTCCGTTGGTGCGTGACAGTTAATAAATGTAACATTGAAAAACTTGTTTCTCACTCTTAATGAACAGATTCTTTCGTTTATTGCCTTAAAGTCGATTACTAGATGTTTTAGCCTCTTACCAACCAAGAAACCTGTACCTAGTGTATTTATTCTGTTACCGCTATTAAAAAGTGTGAAGTGTTTTAAGTCGATTATATCTTTCCCCGTCCATCTCACTTCTTGGATGGCTGCTAAGTCCACTCTAAATTTGTTTAATTCTTGTTGCAGTTGTTGTATAGCTCCGACCCTATACATACTACGGACATTCCATGTCGCAAAATATATTTCTTTGGCCGTTTTCCGTTGCTTCGGTTGTCTTCGTATATCTATCCGACTATTCCTTAGTTGAGTTTTCGTAACTTTATTTGTTTTACAGGATAGGGTTGTTGGCCCTATGCCCAACCTCCTTATCGGAGGGCCATTTCTCCAGCTCTCGTCAGCCCTGACCCCACTTTCCACCTGGGTTGGTTACCAGATCTCCAGTGAGGTTGCTCAGGTTGCCCGGGGTTCGCCACCTTTATTTTCATATAAAGGCTACGTGGAGGTGAGAGTCGGAATTGGGTAGGAGAGGCTATGCGACGCTAACAGGAAGCAGCATCATGTGGTACGTATGCTCTACCCCATTTGAACCCCCGCTATATTGAATAGGTTATCTAAATCATTATTAATTATGTTATTGGCCACAGCAATACAAATGATAACGGCATGATTTATAGACACTGCCTAAATTTGATGTGTACACAACGTACAGTAATGGGCCCAGAATAGAACCTTGGGGTACACCACTATATGCGTTACAAATATCTGATATTTGTTTTGGAAGTTGAACCACCTGAGATCTATGTGACAAATAATTTTCCAATAACAAAGTTGCATGGTTACTAATGCCGATATAATGCAAGTATGGCTAACAACATTCCATGATTAAACGTATCAAAAGCGTTTGATGCTTAAACAAAACTGCACGCGGCAATGTGAGTAAAAAAACAAAACATATTAAATATCTACCTGCAGAAAAACTACAGCAAATTAGATCTATTTAAATGTATGATATAATTCATCTATTGTCAATTTAGTACAATGTATAACGAAAGTATGAAATAAATTCGCTAGTTTCGTTAATTGAAGTTAATCGGTAAAACACTGAAAAGGGTATGATGATTAAAATTAAAAGGCACATTTTCATGATTTTCAGAATTATTAGAATGATATTTTGTCGAGATAATGACGTCATCGTTGTTTACTTTTCTATACTTTCAGTATAGGGAAGTACTGATTTCATAAAAATTTTATAAATCGAAATTTTTACGTAAATACATGTAACCAGGAACCCAAAAAAAGTTGTGTATAAAAGATGTCTGTCTGTAGGTGGCTGGGTGGGTAAGTATGTAAATATGTGTGTGGTGCATTATAACTATCGAACAGATAGTCGGATTTCGATGAGCTTTAGAATATGGAGGTATATCAAAAATTCAGCCACAAAATTAGTTTTAAAAAAATCCGAAACCGCAAGCAGAACTTAGACACGTTTTTTATGTAGCATTTTTTCCTAAACCAAATTTTATAAATTTAAAACAGAATAGCAGAGTTTAGGACAAAAGCAAACCTTTTTTTTAACTTTCTAGCTTTAGAACGGCGGCCGCTTTGAATTTTTGAAAATGTTGAATTTAGCGCCTTATTACTCAAAAACTGGTTGACAGATCGCGTTTAAATATTAGATCGTATTAGCTCTACAGAAACACAATGTTGCTGTGCACAAAATTTTCGAAAAATTAAAAGCGATAATGTGAAAAGAAATTACAAAATTCCGAATTTTTTCAAAAAAATGTTGCTCAAAAACTGACAACACGATTTTTTTAAATTTTGTAAGCTCATAAAGCTGACGATAAGCTATGTTCCTCTGTCTGACGCCTTCTATGAAAACTTGAAGATTTAGGCGACTATTTACTCAAAAGCGAGTTATCAGATCGAGATAAAATATGATATGAAAAATGTCTTAAGGGTACACAGTGTTACAATATATTAGATAGTTTTCTAACTACTAAAACTGTGAAATGAAAAAAATTACAAAATGGTGACTTTTTCAAAAACATACTATTTAAAACCTACCCGCACGATTTTTTTTTTAAATTTTGTAAGCTTATAGGATATAGGATATAGCTTATGGATCCTCTACAATCTGTTTCGTGTCCCAGTCCGTTAACTTCTTTGTGCACCTTTTATAAATATTTAAGAATCGATAATTTCAACCACTTTATTTAATAGAAAGGGGGCCGATAAAAAATGGTAGAATAAAGTTCTCAACTTAATTCTTACATACAGAAATATTTGGAATAGGGGGGGGGGTTAATTTTTTTCCTCCACCCAATTTTTGGTGCACGAATTTGTCTTTCCGTTTTTGTCTTTATTTAATTTTAAGATATTATTTTATACAAAACCAAAACATCGATGTCAATGTTATTTAAATGAAGTTTTATGAACGGAATTGTGCACATGTGAAAGCACAGATTGCTTCAATAATGAAAAGCATATTCACGAAGACAGATCCAAAGTGAAACGGCCATTACGGCCATAGTCTCTTTAGTTTTACGTGGCGGCACCTAGCGCGAGCCTTTATCCGCCACGTCCGTCTTCGGACCTGATCGAGATACGCTTATCAGCGCGCTTGCTCACTCTAACAACGCACATTGTGACCGAGGCGGACAAATGTCTTTAATTCAACTATTTCTTTGTAATGTTATGTACGTGGAATACTATTTGAAATGTTCCATGAGGAACTAAAAACTATGTGTTTAATTTTTACAGAACCTACCTAAAAACGTTACCGCAAGCTGCTATTTATAACATTCAAATATTTGCATAAAAATTATAATAATTTTAATATTGCTGTAAAAACTCCGAATCGAACGATTTTTTTACGGAATGTGTTTTTGTCTAGGGTTCTATATAGATTTCAAGAGAAACACACAATAGTTAAAGAAAAGTAATTTATAATATGTATTTTTGCTATAATTTTAAAGTGCGATAATTGTTCTCATTCTGTAACTTCGTGTTGATTTCATAATACGTGGTATCACGTGGCGGCTTGCAGCTGTACACAGGTGTGTTCTATAGAGTAATTCTAACTTATGCTGAGAAAATCAGGTGCATCTTTCTGCTTTTCTGAGCGCGTCAAAATTTTTGTGAACAGATGCGATATTATCATGTTCTATGGATAAACACTCACACCAACTGGAGAAACGGTTTCCTCAGGACGCAATAATTAAAAATGGCAACATTTTCAATTACCAATAGATTTGTGCAATATTTTTTGGCTCCCAGAGAACTTTAACTCTAAAGTTCCAAGACTTTCTTTAATAATGGGAAATATAACTGTCAATAATGACAGACGAAGATCAGTTAAATCGTGTTAAATCAGCAATCGGAAATAAGTTTAGTGGAAGATACGGAAAAAACTGGAGTAAGCAATGAGAACAAAATTTAAATTCGAGAAAAATTATGCCCAATGGATTGCGCCAGAATTGAAAGTATGTTTGAACGAGTCTTCTGGAGCGTCTTTTACTGGTGCTGGGAAGGCAACAACTTCTATGTATAAACCTAAACCAAAGGATTATAGAAAACGTTTTAAAAAATAGATAACTAGTGCAGAAAATAGTGTTAATGAAAAACTTATAAGAAGGTCTGCGCATATTTTGCAAGTGATGGCATGTAGACTAAAATAAATTACGATGCATTTGTTCAATATGCTACAAAAACTGCTAAACTTCACTTTGACATCTATAGTTGGTACTACATGCCTGCCAGCGTCCATAAAGTTCTCATTCATAGCTCTAGTATGATACGCGCTGCAATTCTTCCCATTGGACAATTATCTGAAGAATCCCAAGAGGCAGGTAATAACGATTTAAAAAAGATAAAAAACAATACCAGGAAAATGTCGCGAATAAACAATTGTGAAGATGTCTTCAGACCCAGAAATAACAGAATTAGGTAAATTACGCCTAAAAAACGACCTGAACTGGCACCAGAGGCGTAACAGTTATTCAAAGATTACTAGGATTTAGATGCCGAAAAAGAAGACTAAAAAAATAAGTTAATCGTGTGAAGAAAATTATAAAGATAAGATTTTTTAATACGTTATTAAGAAGTTTAAATTAAAAATTTTTGTTTTCCGTAGTAAAAAATAAATTTCAATTTTTTGTTTTACTAATTTTATTTGAGATTTATTAAAGAACCTTCCATAATTTTTCCTATTTTGTTATTTAAAATTAGTTGCTGTGCAAACATTTGTCTGTATACTGTGCAACGGTTCAACGAGAACAAGCTACCAGTCTTGACATCAGGCTGCGAGCCCTAAGTCCCCACTGGTCGAGGCGAGAACACCTAAATCTCTATTGAATTCTGATCAGTGCCCGAGTTAAAACGCAGCGCATCCGTCGAACCGCACTAAAGACGTCCCTAACCTGTATAGGCTTACTACTGCCACCAGTGGCCAAGACGGGAGCTGCTATTCCCCCGCGGGCTTGAACTTGCTCCCCGTGGTACCAGTTAAAAGAAGTCACTGGTTGGACTTTTCGCAGCGAGCACCCACCGAAAGCAGTTCTACTCCTACCAGTTGAGGCTTCTCGTAATTCTACCAGATTAGTCGGTAGCCGGTCTGATATGACCGGTACCTTAACAGCGTTGTATGTACATAAGCACGAACCCCCTGGGTCGACACTTTGATAGTGGGCGTGAGCAGGCAAAGTGGACCTCACCCCTAGGGTCTAAGTCCCTAATGCCGACAGCCGCACTACTCTTTCCTGGAGGTCACCATCACCTGCCTAAATCTTCGGCTTCCAACCACTAGGCATATCGCCTAAGCAAATTTATAACCCCAGCGGCCACTTCGACGTAGTGACTGGGACGCAAGCAAATTTATAGCCACGGCCAGGAAGCGGGGATCCCGTTACAGAGGACGCGCTGCCGCTGAGGTGTTAGTTACCCATACTAAAGGCTCCCAACACCTCTCTTTGTAAAATTACTTAACCAGCACTCCATGGTCCCAATTAAGGTAAACCTTGAACGTCTCCGAAGAGAGGTGGAAGCACCAAGTTGAAATCACCGAAGTGACTGTTACAACGACGACTCCGCAGAAAGTATCTTTCTTCACGTCTTTCACCAAAGTGAGGGCCCTTGGCCGTCCCGCCAATGACGAAGACAGTACCGATGACGATTAGCTGTATTTGTGTTTCATGTTTGTTAGATATTTAACAAAAAAAAGTTTATACATTATATATAAATTTATTTGTTTTATATACTTCGGAAGTAGTGGCAAACCTTCGCCAATAATGCTCCAAAAAATTGTTTTACTAAACGAAGATCAACATACCATCATCATTTAATAAAGTATTGTTTAGAAGTTTATGACACAACAGAATAATGTATAATAGCGGTTTCATTTGCCCACTGCTTTAATGAACTCTTTATATTTATTGTCCAACTACTTTATCATATAAAATGAAATACGCGCCAATTCAATATTTTGGCAATAAATCAGAAAAAATTGCCAAAACACTTTGTTTAATGCTAAAGAAAAAACAGACAATTTACTAAAATCAGGCATCTACAAATTAAATTGCTAGCACTATACTTCGGTTTATATAGGACAAACAATTAGAAATGTTGATATTAGGTACAAGGGACACGTACGTTGTTACAATTATAAACACCCCCATAAATCCAATTACGCTAAACACTTACTAGAACACAATCATTGAATGTCATCTAATAACACCATAAAATGTTTACACTTTTGTGATGATAAACGTAAATTAGATATACCAAAAGCATTTTAATTCACAAACATTTAAAATCTGTACCTTTAAAGAATGAGCAAATAGATCGCGTAAATTCACCGTTATTGAACGTTTTGAAATGAGAAATTAAGTCATCTGAACGCAGATATAGAAAACCAAGATCAAATATGAAGATTTATTGTTCCTATAGCAACACCAACTGTTATTTTTAATCTTGCCTCTGAAAATCACATGTCAACACGTCGAAATACGTATAAGGTTAAACTAAAAACCCTGTTGAAGTTAAGAACTGTTTTATTTACAATAAACATGAAATTTCTGTTTCCCTTCCATTTTTAATGTTTTGTTATTTCTTAATATATCACTACATTTATAATGCATCAGACTCTGAAGGAAGATGGGAAGAAATGAACGCAATCACCAAATAATATAAAATGTTTTAATTTTTAGCGCCCTAATACATTGAAAATTACCCATTCAAGAAACTTTCACGTTACATTTCTATTTGTTATTAGAAATATTTAAAACATATAATTTTTTACTATACGTTTTTAAAATGATGTACAAAGCAGTGTTTGCGATTTTAATTTCGTAGCAGTAAGATAGAAAAATTTAATTAATTAAATTACAATATTGTACGCTTAGACCTTCAATAACCGTAAGAAATGTTGAACTTCAAGTTTTTGTTTGTATTTGGTTTTACCTTCAAATGCATTATAGAAAAGCTAAAACTTAAAATTGAATTTAATTTCGTTACCATTTTCTTCAAATATTATTAGTATTAAGGCAATGTAGTGTAATTATTAGCCGCCACATACTACTTACGTAAATTCTTTGATCTGCAACAACTTAAACTGATTATGAAAATACACAAACTTTTAATAACACTAGCCATTTTCATTTAATATCTAAGCAAAGAGAGCAAGGGCAAATCAATGAAGTGCATTCAAGAACCTTTTATTTATATAGCTTGACAACAAGTATGTTCTATAGTTACGAGAATTGCAATTAGTGGTTTACTTGACGTAGTTGTTTTCAATAATACTGCATCAGATATAAATATGGATGCAAAAGGTCGTTTAACACAACTTTTTAAAGTGAAATTCGTGTAGTAATTTTAATTTCTTAATGTAATAACAGTGAGACTGTAATTGCAATTATTATTAATAAAACTTACAACATTTATGTGACATTTGTCACTGCCACTGCGTAAAGAACAAAGAGATTCCATACATATCTTGATTGAACGTAATATGTTTTGGAATTCTTCGATAGATAGGGTCTCTACAATGAGATACCCAAATATCTAAAACGTATTTTTCAGTTCAAATTTAAAATATAAAAAAGTTTATAATTTTTAAAGCGTTGAACGTTTTTAGAAGTTATTATTTTCATAATTTTCAGAAACCAAACTTTCATGAAATTGTCAAGAACATGAAAATTTCAAAATGTTAGGTTCTAAAAATTTCAAAACTTTTAATAAATGCGAAGGAAAGTCCCGTGGCAGTTGCCAGCTCTTTCAACTTTATAAACTAATGAAGCTTGTAGTGAATTACTCATTTGATTTTTACTAATTTCTTAAATTTTACTGCAACGGTCTCCGAGAATTTAAAAAAATTTAAAACTTATTAACGATTTATTCAAAAACCCAAACGTCAATCGTTATAAAATGTAGACAGTAAGTTTATAAAAATATGCTTTTTTTCTGTATTTTTCTGATAACTCTTTTTTTTTAAATAAACTATTTATAACATTTTGAATTGATTGTGTGGTAGGCACATGGTGAAACATTATTAATAAATAATTAACTATTAAAAAATTAATAGATTATTATTAAAATAAAACTTTTGGTAATTGTTTCACAATTTGTTGGTATTTATTTTCTCGACTTAAGTTTCAACCTTCACGGTCATCGTCAGGAGTTTAAAATCAAACTAAACTAATACTAAAAATAAAACTTAAAGATGTACAATACTACCCTGCCCATTTCCGGAATTTTGCGTCGCCGCCTTGACTCTAAGTGTTACCACATGTGTTTTTATGCTTTGTATATTGTAGGTCAAGGAGCGGTGAATTGCCTAAATCGGTGTCGTTAACTATATTTTTATTATTATTTATTGCCTTTTTAATTTCTAAATTTTCCAATTTATTTAAACGTTTGCCCTTGTTTTCTACGTGTAAAATTTTTGTATCTGATTGTTTGAAAAAATTATTGTTTGTAATACAATGTTGGGAAATGCCGGTTGATTTATGATTATATTTAATTGATCTGATGTGTTCTTTAATTCTAGTATTAAAACTGCGGCCAGTTTGTCCTATACATATTGCATCACAATTAGAACAGTCTATTTGATAGATACCATTTTTTGAATATTTTTCTATTGTGTCTTTATTGTTTGCTAGATGTTTATGGAGTTTGTTCGGATTGTGCATAGCTACGTTAATATTTAATTTTTTGAGCCTGTTAGAAACTTTATAGCTAACTCTACCTATATAACTGATTTTTGACCATATTGTTTTTTCAATTTATGTCTTTTCTTCGTTGTACAAAAGGTGTTTTACATTTTCTTATTGTTTTTTCTTTAAACTGTTATCTACAAATTGCTCCGTGTATCCGTTTTTTAGGGCTATAAATTTAATTGTGCTAAGTTCTTTATTGAAATTTTCGGTAGACAGTGGGATATGAATGGCTCTGTGTATCATACTATTGAAAGCTGCCTTTTTAATTTTGATTGGTTGTTTCGATTGGTTGTTTCACCCACCACTTTTATATGGACTTTTAAAATTACATAAAAAAGAAAAACCAATTAGACTAGTTGTTTCATACATTAACGTACCCACTTATAAGCTGTGTAAAGAAATCAATAGAATATTACCTATACACATAAACTGTTTTTCAAAGTATTCGGTAAAAAATTCTTTAGAATTAATAGGCAAACTAAAAAAGTTTCAGATACCCACTGATGCAAAATTAATCTCATTTGATGTTAGCAACCTCTTCACATCAATTCCAATAAAAGAAGCAAAAGAAATAACATTCAATAAAATAAACAATAGTTATTTGACGAATATTGAAAAATTAGAACTCAGAACCATGCTCGCAACCTGCTTAGAACAAAATTATTTTCAATTTAACAACCAAATTTACAAGCAAGAGGAGGGACTACCGATGGGATCCTCACTTTCACCCCTACTAGCAGAAATTTTTATGGCTAATTTTGAAGAAAAAGTTTTTAATTCAAACAACAATTTTAGTAACAATGTCAAAATTTGGATTAGATATGTAGATGATATGTTTTGCTTATGGTTAGGTACAGACAGACAAATACAACAATTTTTAGATAACATTAATAAAATTCATAATAATATTAAATTTACAATAGAAATAGAAAAGAACAATACCCTAAATTTTTTAGATCTAAGCATAAAAAGAGTAGAGAACAATTTAGAGTACAATATTTTCAGAAAACCCACAACTACAGACATGGTCATACATTCAAATTCGAAACAACCAAGCAAAATTAAAAAGGCAACTTTCTATAGTATGATACACAGAGCCATTCATATCCCACTGTCTATCGAAACTTTCAATAAAGAACTTAGCACAATTAAATTTATAGCCCTAAAAAACGGATACACGGAGCAATTTGTAGATAACATTTTAAAGAGAAACCAAAAAGAAAATGTAAAACACCTTTTGTACAACGAACAAAAGACAACAATTGAAAAAACAATATGGTCAAAAATCAATTATATAGGTAGAGTTAGCTATAAAGTTTCTAACAGGCTCAAAAAATTAAATATTAACGTAGCTATGCACAATCCGAACAAACTCCATAAACATCTAGCAAACAATAAAGACACAATAGAAAAATATTCAAAAAATGGTATCTATCAAATAGACTGTTCTAATTGTGATGCAATATATATAGGACAAACTGGCCGCAGTTTTAATACGAGAATTAAAGAACACATTAGATCAATTAAATATAATTATAAATCAACCGGCATTTCCCAACATTGTATTGCAAACAATCATTTTTTCAAACAAACAGATACAAAAATTTTACACGTAGAACACAAGGGCAACCGTTTAAATAAATTGGAAAATTTAGAAATTAAAAAGGCAATAAATAATAATAAAAATATAGTAAACGACCACACCGATTTAGGCAATTCACCGCTCCTTGACCTACAATATACAAAGCATAAAAACACATGTGTTAACACTTAGAGTCAAGGCGGCGACGCAAAATTCCGGAAATGGGCAGGGTAGTATTGTACATCTTTAAGTTTTAGTTTTAGTATTAGTTTAGTTTGATTTTAAACTCCTGACGATGACCGTGAAGGTTGAAACTTAAGTCGAGAAAATAAATACCAACAAATTGTGAAACAATTACCAAGAGTTTTATTTTAATAATAATCTATTAATTTTTTAATAGTTATTTATTTTCTATTTATAACGATTTTTGGTCTGAAGTCTGAAGTCTTATATCTACTAACTACACTAACCCGTAGCAGGATCATTTAGATTCCGCGCGATTTTGGTCAATTTTTATCGCCGCTTACTATGTTTAATTTCCATACATTAGCATTATTGCTGTCAGCAGTCATAGTAGCGCAGTGTTGAAGAGCGCTCGTACGGCATGCTATTGCACAGGCTATCGCTAGTTTAATTCCTCGCTAGGGAATTATTTTTTTTCTTCCCAATATCTGTTAAAACAATGTAATTCAGTCATTTATTGGCACACTTTAAAAACCCGTATTCAGCTTACATACGAACTATCTACCGTGTAAAAAACTTAAAAAACGTAAAAAGTATAAGACAAACATGTAAGAAATGTTGATTCAACTTGTAGGCACGCTGTCTGACTAGAAATTACATCATAATATTTAGAAATATGTCTGCATCTTCTATCGCGACTACAGCATATTTAACTATTTGTCCCCAAAACGTATTTTTCAGTTCAATTTGAGTTTAAATGATGAAAAAATTATTCTTTTAGAGACACAGTCCTATAAATGCGGTAGTGAAAATAACGCGTTGGTTAGTATCTTCGCCATAAATTGAGATATTTGATTTAAATATTATATGGTTATTTTATTAGTCATATACAATTACCATTTACGTTCAAATCTATCAACCGGTGTGCGTAGATAAAGGATGCTCGTCTGCTTGACGTATCTCTTGACGTATTTTTTACAATGGAAATTTTGTAAATTTTTACTTTATTCGAGGGGTTAATCATTTACGTATTCAGGTGTACACTAGCAGAGCATTCGAATACATATTCATCTGCATTCACATCTTCCTGTGTATTCAACCATATTCGCATAAATTCCTAGTGTACTCGCGTATTCATCGTGCATTCTCTTGTATTTGTGCGACCTTGGTTAATCCAATCATAACTTTTCCGGTCAATTTTAGCAGATTAGACTAGACTAGTTCTGAAGAAATTGAGCATAGTCAGACGTTACATCAGCTGCAATTGTGAGTAGAGGGAGTAGAGTGAGCAACAATGCAGTGAACAACAAACAGTAAAAACCGAGTTAAAAGCATTAAAACCGTAATATGCGAAGTATCTATAAATCGTAAATGAAATAATGTCGGACTATGAAAATATTAGAGATAAGGCGAGCTACCGGCAAGCTTTCTGTAAAAGGAAATCATTATTAATATATTTTGTTTTATGTAATTGGATTAGTGTACAACTCGAGGTATAGCACCCTTATCTGAGGACAGTTGCGAGCGTCATCTTAATAAAGCCAATAATAATGATTCAGAAAATGACTTCTGGAAGCGTCTCCAATATTATTTAAAGTGCAAGTTTCCAAGGTATGTGATCAATTTAATGACATTTTGCGGATTTGATACACCCGTATCGATAAAGGAATAGAAAATCACGACATCGAAGCCATGGAAGGGTTAGGCAGAAAAGATATGGAGTCTGTCCTTCAGGAAAATGCATCTCGGTCGGACTTTTATGGGATTTATCACCAAAATATAATTAATTTCAAAATTTTGCCAGGTCTTATAAAACTTACTAGTGTTACCCCAGCGCACAATGCACTGACAGACTGATCGTTGACTGAGCCGGCTAAATGCTAAGTTATGTGATGCATTAGTTCCATGAGGAGACGCGGCGTTGGTGTAGATGTCGCCTCAAGTAAAGCGCGTTTAGCAGACTTTCATATATAAATTAAACTACTTAATATTGAAAAATCGACGTAGAATAAAAATATAAAAATGTTTCATGTTCCATCTGAGGATAGAGACCTATCATTGAAAAAAAAATGGTCCAAATTGGTGAAGCGGTAGCCGCTTGAGGAACCGGAGAGAAATACCCTTTGAGCTTTTATATATGTATGGATATTTGGTATGAAAAACTATTTGCTACATAATTCATTTGATTCATTGCCCAAGTCTGTTGCAACAGCGTCAAAAACGCTATTGAATCTGCCAAAAAAATCTGCTGAAGAAATGTTTCTTCAGTTAAAAGTGAAGATATTTGAAAGTGACTTTATATCGCAAATAAATACATGTGATAATCATGATTCAGAGGTCTCTCATGTAGGCTTGGAGGAGATTGATGATGACCAAGCCCACAACGAAGACTGTGATTTTCCCGACAGGGAAAGCAGCAGTGATAACTTAAGATTAAATACACCTAATGATATCGCTAATGTTTTTCGAGACGTTTTTCATACACATTTTTGTGTTTGTTTTATTTGTTTTTTATTTATTTTTGTTTGTAGGATCTATAATTTATTTTTTGTTTAATAAATATATAATACACATTGTGACAACTTTAAGTTATATTAAGTTTTATTTATTTCTTTGAAGAATGTATAATTTATTTTTTGTTCAATAAATATATATAAAATATTGTAACAACTATATTGTATTACAGCATTTACCTGTACCTAATAAATATTAATACATAAATGTTTATCGTGATTGTAACTTTATTGCAGTAATTTCTGCTCTCGTATTTAGGCGTACTCTATCCAATATTTGTATGTATTCTCTTGTATTCCCATATATTCACGAGTATTCACAGGTATTCTTGAGTACACAAACGAATTCTTTTCTGTGTATGTACTTAGTCAGGTATTCGGTCGTACTCATTATGTACTTGCTGTATTCATGTGAAATCTGTATTCGGTGTACACTCATTTTTGAAATGATTAACCCCTCGGAAATATTATTGCCTGTACACAAAATAAGCTTTTGGACTCGAATTCAACCTAACAACCCGCTCTTGGTCTATGAACATTTTATTGCGGGACACCCTGTATATAATAATAATAATAATAATAATAATAATAATAATAATAATAATAATAATAATAATAATAATAATAATAATAATAATAATAATAATAATAATAATAATAATAATAATAATAATAATAATAATAATATTAATAATAATAATAATAATAATAATAATAATAATAATAATAATAATAATAATAATAATAATAATAATAATAATAATAATAATAATAATAATAATAATAATAATGACAAAGCACAAAATACGCCACTACATAGATGCATTGCACGATTAGATCGTAAAATAACACCTCTCAAACTAGCTGACGCTAATTACAATGTCGAAGAAGCCATAATAACCCCTAATATGTTAAAGGATAGATGGATAACAAAACCACTACATGGCAGGTATCCCAACACGCTGAACCAAGCCCACATAGACTACCGGACATCCTGTGAATGGCTAAAGAAAGGATACCTGTTCGCCGAAACAGAAGGATTTTTGATGGCCATCCAAGATCAAGTTGTCAACACAAAGTACTATCGAAAACACATCATTAAAAATAACGAATTAAATGATAGTTGCCGAATGTGTAAACAAAAACCGGAAACCATTGACCATATTATGGGAGCATGCACTACGATGGCTGCTACAGAGTACAAAAGAAGACACGACAACGTAGCCAAAATTATATATCTAGAATTATGCCGCCAGAAGAACATAGAAATAGAAAACCGGCCATACTATCAGTATCAACCACCGAACGTTGTCGACAACGAAAACAACAAAATGTACTGGAATTGGAAAATAATAACTGACCGACCAATACCGAACAATATCCCCGACATTGTACTACAAAATAAGAGCGAAAAAGTAACTTACCTCATAGAAATCTCGGTTCCAATCGCTGCTAACTTAGAAAAGAAAAGAGCCGACAAAATTAGCAAATACTTACCACTCGCTGAAGAGATTAAGGAGATGTGGCAACAAGATCGTGTCGCTATAGTACCAATTATCATTGGAGCGACTGGAGAAGTGCCAAAAAATTTAGCACAAGACCTAGCCACGCTAATGCTGAAGCCAAAACTGATTACATCAATTCAAAAGGCAGTAGTCATCGACACATGCAGTATCTGTAGAAGAGTCCTTAATATACCGCCTTGAACAAGCGCCGATCTCTTGCTGCAAGCCGAGACGGAAGAAGAAACCAGCGATAGCTGTGTAAACATGAAAATAATAATAATAATAATAATAATAATAATAATAATAATAATAATAATAATAATAATAATAATAATAATAATAATAATAATAATAATAATAATAATAATAATAATAATAATAATAATAATAATAATAATAATAACCACCACTACCTTCAAGAAACCGAGCTGCCCCAGGGCTTATTTACATTGATGCAGAAAACGGTAATACTGCACACCTGCCGTATTCTGCGTAAAGTACTTACCGTGGAATAAATTGAATTATTTTTCCACGGTATTACACCAGCAACTGCCGCTTAGTTGCTGTGAATTAAAAAATAAAAAAAAAAAAAAAATAATAATAATAATAATAATAATAATAATAATAATAATAATAATAATAATAATAATAATAATAATAATAATAATAATAATAATAATAATAATAATAATAATAATAACATTACGCTTATAGACAAAAAAAGTAAATGTGCCTACCTAATAGACGTAACTATACCGAACGCAACAAACTTACAACGTGCTTACGCAGAGAAAACTGAAAAATATCTTGATCTATTATTGGAAACAAAAAAGCAATGGCAAATGAACACCGTAAAAATCGTACCTGTTATCATATCGACTACCGGGGTAATACCTAAGACACTCCACCAAGCTCTTAAGGAAGTGGACATCAATACTAATATCTACATTAAGATGCAAAAGTCTGTAGTTTTAAGTACATGTAATTTGGTCAGAAAATTCTTAAACAATAGTCTGTAACAACATATAAATCAATAGAATAAGTACCTTTACCTTGGTCTGAATAGACCCGTGAGGTATAAAATCCGTGGAAAGCCACGAGCTAAAGTACAAATAATAATAATAATAATAATAATAATAATAATAATAATAATAATAATAATAATAATAATAATAATAATAATAATAATAATAATAATAATAATAATAATAATAATAATAATAATAATAATAATAACCCCGTTTGGGTTTCGGAAAAGAATAGACCCAAGGTATGTCCTGCCTGGCGTAAAAGGCCCCTAAAAGGACACCCGCAGGGATGGCATATACTTGCCAACGGGCGTAACGAACCCGCGGGACCCAGTTATCCACTTACTTGGGCCAACTACCCTTAAGTGTGTATCAAAGTTCCCAGAAATAACAGAACTGCCTCGGATGCATTGGATGGGGAGGCTGCATCCAATGTAAACGGTTCACAGCCAACCGCAGATGATGATGGACGCTATGGCATCGCCCTGCGGAACAGAACCATAGCACCGCTCCGATATCAGGAAATCCCAGCTGACAGAAATGTTGCTGCGAACGCAGGTCCGCAGCCCACTCTACCAGCATTACCACCCCAGCGAAGAACGAGAACAAAATGGACAGCAGATATGAACAAATACATCGTTCTTAGCTACTACATTACAACTAACCTAGGAAGGGATAAAATCCCATACAGCGCAGAACTGCACCGACGAGTGACTAATAAATTCCCAGAACTAGCCAATAAAACTATACAAAACATACTTGATCAAAGAAGATGGCTTATGATGAATAACCGAATACCACCTATGGAACTTGAAGATATAAAAAGAGAAGCTGAAATAGAGCTAGGCGTACAAGAAAGAGAAGGAGGAGAAGAAGGAGACAACGAAGCAGCAAACCTCCAGCCGCAACAAGAAGAACCTAATGAAGCTGAAAATGTAGAGACCGAAATTGAAGCTACAATACCAAACCAAACAAGGATATACTTTGAACAATCCTATGCAGAGTATAACGGAATAGAAGCCACAAACGGGCCTAAACTACCGAAACTAAACATAAACTATAATACCAAAGAAATAATAGAGAATGTGAATGATACAATCAAAGAAAGGCTAAAAAATGACGCCACGCTAGAAGAACTACATACAATCGTCTATGTAGGGGCAATAACAGTCTTAAAAATACACAAACAGGAAGTTAGACCAAATTCCACACAGGTAAACAAACACAAGCGGAAAGAATCGCCCCCATGGGAAAAAAGATTGCAGAATAAAGTGAACGACCTAAGAAGATCCATAGGACAAATGACGCAAACAATGAGAGATAAGCCGACCGCTAAGACCAAGAGGAAAGCTCAAATAATAATAGATAAATACAAAAACGATAACCTTAAAACTAATCTAGAGATACTAGACTACCTCAAACAATCTCTAGCTGCCACTGCAAAGAGGTTAAAGCGATACCGAAAGAGCAATAGGCGACGATCTCAGAATAAAAATTTCGCTATAAACGAAAAACAATTCTACAGAAATCTAAATAATAGTAAAAACAACAACGATAACGTACCGATAGACCCAGAAGAAACAAGAAAATACTGGGAAGACTTATGGTCAAATGCCGAACCTCATAAAGAAGCGTCCTGGATCAGAGATGAACAAAGAACAATTGGTAACATCCGAACCATGGCGATAAATGACGTAACCGAAGTAGAAGTGAAAAGTGCAATTCAGAACACACATAACTGGAAGGCACCTGGAATAGATGGAGTACATAATTACTGGTATAAAAGTTTCCCTACTACCCACACCAGTATTGCAAGAATGTTTACAGACATCATTAAAAATCCTCATAAAATGCCACCTTTCATGATAAAAGGTATTACTTACCTATTACCCAAAACCAACCCACCAACGGCCGACCCTGCCAAATATAGACCCATCACATGCCTACCAACGCTATATAAAATACTCACAGCCGTAATAACAAATAGAATATACGAACATCTCCATCAAAATAATATACTAACCGAGGAACAAAAAGGATGTAGAAGAAAAGCCCAAGGATGCAAGGAGCAACTAATAATAGACGAAATAATAACAGACGAAGCAAAAAAGCATAAGAAAACCTTGTATACCACTTATATAGACTATCAGAAGGCATTTGACAGTGTACCTCATTCTTGGTTAATCAAGGTCTTGAGCATATACAAAATAGATCCAACGCTTCTCCAGTTTCTACAAAACACAATGGCCAAATGGGAAACATACCTAAAAATTACAACTGGGAAATCTAAAGAAGTGGGAAGCATCAACATCAGAAAAGGAATCTTTCAAGGGGACTCCCTAAGCGCCCTATGGTTTTGCTTATCACTAAACCCTCTATCACGTCGCCTGAATACTTTGAAAGGATACCATGTACAGGAATATAACATCACACATCTTCTGTACATGGATGATCTAAAACTGTATGCTGAAAACAGAACAGACCTGGAAAAACTTCTAAAATGGACAGAGAAATTTAGTAAAGATCTCGCAATGAATTTCGGAACAGAAAAATGTAAAATACATGCAATGAACAAGGGTAAATGGGAAGAAACCTATACATACAAAACTAGAGACAATGAGCAAATATGTGGAATGGAAGAGAACGAACTATACAAATACCTAGGATATATGCAAGCTAGAGGCATAGATCGAAAAACTGCAAAAGCAATCATCAGCAAAAAATTTGAACAGCGTCTTAGTCAAGTGTTAAAAACTGAGCTACATGCCAAGAATAAGTTTAAGGCCATAAATACTTACGTCATACCGATACTTACATACAGTTTTGGTGTCATCCACTGGACAAAAACCGAACTGGAAGAACTTGATCGTAAAGTCAGAACACAGCTCTCCAAACACAGAATACATCACCCGAAAAGTGCTATCGAAAGACTATACCTTCCAAGATCCACAGGAGGCCGAGGGCTCACATCCATCTACTCTCTCCATCACCGACAGGTCCTAAAACTAAGAAATTACTTCAATGACAAAGCACAAAATACGCCACTACATAGATGCATTGCACGATTAGATCGTAAAATAACACCTCTCAAACTAGCTGACGCTAATTACAATGTCGAAGAAGCCATAATAACCCCTAATATGTTAAAGGATAGATGGATAACAAAACCACTACATGGCAGGTATCCCAACACGCTGAACCAAGCCCACATAGACTACCGGACATCCTGTGAATGGCTAAAGAAAGGATACCTGTTCGCCGAAACAGAAGGATTTTTGATGGCCATCCAAGATCAAGTTGTCAACACAAAGTACTATCGAAAACACATCATTAAAAATAACGAATTAAATGATAGTTGCCGAATGTGTAAACAAAAACCGGAAACCATTGACCATATTATGGGAGCATGCACTACGATGGCTGCTACAGAGTACAAAAGAAGACACGACAACGTAGCCAAAATTATATATCTAGAATTATGCCGCCAGAAGAACATAGAAATAGAAAACCGGCCATACTATCAGTATCAACCACCGAACGTTGTCGACAACGAAAACAACAAAATGTACTGGAATTGGAAAATAATAACTGACCGACCAATACCGAACAATATCCCCGACATTGTACTACAAAATAAGAGCGAAAAAGTAACTTACCTCATAGAAATCTCGGTTCCAATCGCTGCTAACTTAGAAAAGAAAAGAGCCGACAAAATTAGCAAATACTTACCACTCGCTGAAGAGATTAAGGAGATGTGGCAACAAGATCGTGTCGCTATAGTACCAATTATCATTGGAGCGACTGGAGAAGTGCCAAAAAATTTAGCACAAGACCTAGCCACGCTAATGCTGAAGCCAAAACTGATTACATCAATTCAAAAGGCAGTAGTCATCGACACATGCAGTATCTGTAGAAGAGTCCTTAATATACCGCCTTGAACAAGCGCCGATCTCTTGCTGCAAGCCGAGACGGAAGAAGAAACCAGCGATAGCTGTGTAAACATGAAAATAATAATAATAATAATAATAATAATAATAATAATAATAATAATAATAATAATAATAATAATAATAATAATAATAATAATAATAATAATAATAATAATAATAACCACCACTACCTTCAAGAAACCGAGCTGCCCCAGGGCTTATTTACATTGATGCAGAAAACGGTAATACTGCACACCTGCCGTATTCTGCGTAAAGTACTTACCGTGGAATAAATTGAATTATTTTTCCACGGTATTACACCAGCAACTGCCGCTTAGTTGCTGTGAATTAAAAAATAAAAAAAAAAAAAAAAAAAAAAAAATAATAATAATAATAATAATAATAATAATAATAATAATAATAATAATAATAATAATAATAATAATAATAATAATAATAATAATAATAATAATAATAATAATAATAATAATAATAATAATAATAATAATAATAATAATAATAATAATAATAATAATAATAATAATAATAATAATAATAATAATAATAATAATAATAATAATAATAATAATAATAATAATAATAATAATAATAATAATAATAATAATAATAATAATAATAATAACCCCGTTTGGGTTTCGGAAAAGAATAGACCCAAGGTATGTCCTGCCTGGCGTAAAAGGCCCCTAAAAGGACACCCGCAGGGATGGCATATACTTGCCAACGGGCGTAACGAACCCGCGGGACCCAGTTATCCACTTACTTGGGCCAACTACCCTTAAGTGTGTATCAAAGTTCCCAGAAATAACAGAACTGCCTCGGATGCATTGGATGGGGAGGCTGCATCCAATGTAAACGGTTCACAGCCAACCGCAGATGATGATGGACGCTATGGCATCGCCCTGCGGAACAGAACCATAGCACCGCTCCGATATCAGGAAATCCCAGCTGACAGAAATGTTGCTGCGAACGCAGGTCCGCAGCCCACTCTACCAGCATTACCACCCCAGCGAAGAACGAGAACAAAATGGACAGCAGATATGAACAAATACATCGTTCTTAGCTACTACATTACAACTAACCTAGGAAGGGATAAAATCCCATACAGCGCAGAACTGCACCGACGAGTGACTAATAAATTCCCAGAACTAGCCAATAAAACTATACAAAACATACTTGATCAAAGAAGATGGCTTATGATGAATAACCGAATACCACCTATGGAACTTGAAGATATAAAAAGAGAAGCTGAAATAGAGCTAGGCGTACAAGAAAGAGAAGGAGGAGAAGAAGGAGACAACGAAGCAGCAAACCTCCAGCCGCAACAAGAAGAACCTAATGAAGCTGAAAATGTAGAGACCGAAATTGAAGCTACAATACCAAACCAAACAAGGATATACTTTGAACAATCCTATGCAGAGTATAACGGAATAGAAGCCACAAACGGGCCTAAACTACCGAAACTAAACATAAACTATAATACCAAAGAAATAATAGAGAATGTGAATGATACAATCAAAGAAAGGCTAAAAAATGACGCCACGCTAGAAGAACTACATACAATCGTCTATGTAGGGGCAATAACAGTCTTAAAAATACACAAACAGGAAGTTAGACCAAATTCCACACAGGTAAACAAACACAAGCGGAAAGAATCGCCCCCATGGGAAAAAAGATTGCAGAATAAAGTGAACGACCTAAGAAGATCCATAGGACAAATGACGCAAACAATGAGAGATAAGCCGACCGCTAAGACCAAGAGGAAAGCTCAAATAATAATAGATAAATACAAAAACGATAACCTTAAAACTAATCTAGAGATACTAGACTACCTCAAACAATCTCTAGCTGCCACTGCAAAGAGGTTAAAGCGATACCGAAAGAGCAATAGGCGACGATCTCAGAATAAAAATTTCGCTATAAACGAAAAACAATTCTACAGAAATCTAAATAATAGTAAAAACAACAACGATAACGTACCGATAGACCCAGAAGAAACAAGAAAATACTGGGAAGACTTATGGTCAAATGCCGAACCTCATAAAGAAGCGTCCTGGATCAGAGATGAACAAAGAACAATTGGTAACATCCGAACCATGGCGATAAATGACGTAACCGAAGTAGAAGTGAAAAGTGCAATTCAGAACACACATAACTGGAAGGCACCTGGAATAGATGGAGTACATAATTACTGGTATAAAAGTTTCCCTACTACCCACACCAGTATTGCAAGAATGTTTACAGACATCATTAAAAATCCTCATAAAATGCCACCTTTCATGATAAAAGGTATTACTTACCTATTACCCAAAACCAACCCACCAACGGCCGACCCTGCCAAATATAGACCCATCACATGCCTACCAACGCTATATAAAATACTCACAGCCGTAATAACAAATAGAATATACGAACATCTCCATCAAAATAATATACTAACCGAGGAACAAAAAGGATGTAGAAGAAAAGCCCAAGGATGCAAGGAGCAACTAATAATAGACGAAATAATAACAGACGAAGCAAAAAAGCATAAGAAAACCTTGTATACCACTTATATAGACTATCAGAAGGCATTTGACAGTGTACCTCATTCTTGGTTAATCAAGGTCTTGAGCATATACAAAATAGATCCAACGCTTCTCCAGTTTCTACAAAACACAATGGCCAAATGGGAAACATACCTAAAAATTACAACTGGGAAATCTAAAGAAGTGGGAAGCATCAACATCAGAAAAGGAATCTTTCAAGGGGACTCCCTAAGCGCCCTATGGTTTTGCTTATCACTAAACCCTCTATCACGTCGCCTGAATACTTTGAAAGGATACCATGTACAGGAATATAACATCACACATCTTCTGTACATGGATGATCTAAAACTGTATGCTGAAAACAGAACAGACCTGGAAAAACTTCTAAAATGGACAGAGAAATTTAGTAAAGATCTCGCAATGAATTTCGGAACAGAAAAATGTAAAATACATGCAATGAACAAGGGTAAATGGGAAGAAACCTATACATACAAAACTAGAGACAATGAGCAAATATGTGGAATGGAAGAGAACGAACTATACAAATACCTAGGATATATGCAAGCTAGAGGCATAGATCGAAAAACTGCAAAAGCAATCATCAGCAAAAAATTTGAACAGCGTCTTAGTCAAGTGTTAAAAACTGAGCTACATGCCAAGAATAAGTTTAAGGCCATAAATACTTACGTCATACCGATACTTACATACAGTTTTGGTGTCATCCACTGGACAAAAACCGAACTGGAAGAACTTGATCGTAAAGTCAGAACACAGCTCTCCAAACACAGAATACATCACCCGAAAAGTGCTATCGAAAGACTATACCTTCCAAGATCCACAGGAGGCCGAGGGCTCACATCCATCTACTCTCTCCATCACCGACAGGTCCTAAAACTAAGAAATTACTTCAATGACAAAGCACAAAATACGCCACTACATAGATGCATTGCACGATTAGATCGTAAAATAACACCTCTCAAACTAGCTGACGCTAATTACAATGTCGAAGAAGCCATAATAACCCCTAATATGTTAAAGGATAGATGGATAACAAAACCACTACATGGCAGGTATCCCAACACGCTGAACCAAGCCCACATAGACTACCGGACATCCTGTGAATGGCTAAAGAAAGGATACCTGTTCGCCGAAACAGAAGGATTTTTGATGGCCATCCAAGATCAAGTTGTCAACACAAAGTACTATCGAAAACACATCATTAAAAATAACGAATTAAATGATAGTTGCCGAATGTGTAAACAAAAACCGGAAACCATTGACCATATTATGGGAGCATGCACTACGATGGCTGCTACAGAGTACAAAAGAAGACACGACAACGTAGCCAAAATTATATATCTAGAATTATGCCGCCAGAAGAACATAGAAATAGAAAACCGGCCATACTATCAGTATCAACCACCGAACGTTGTCGACAACGAAAACAACAAAATGTACTGGAATTGGAAAATAATAACTGACCGACCAATACCGAACAATATCCCCGACATTGTACTACAAAATAAGAGCGAAAAAGTAACTTACCTCATAGAAATCTCGGTTCCAATCGCTGCTAACTTAGAAAAGAAAAGAGCCGACAAAATTAGCAAATACTTACCACTCGCTGAAGAGATTAAGGAGATGTGGCAACAAGATCGTGTCGCTATAGTACCAATTATCATTGGAGCGACTGGAGAAGTGCCAAAAAATTTAGCACAAGACCTAGCCACGCTAATGCTGAAGCCAAAACTGATTACATCAATTCAAAAGGCAGTAGTCATCGACACATGCAGTATCTGTAGAAGAGTCCTTAATATACCGCCTTGAACAATCGCCGATCTCTTGCTGCAAGCCGAGACGGAAGAAGAAACCAGCGATAGCTGTGTAAACATGAAAATAATAATAATAATAATAATAATAATAATAATAATAATAATCCCCTGCCTGTCGTAAGAGGCGACTATCTGGGGCACTTGTCCTATTATATCCTTTACCTGATACTCCCATCTCTTCCTAAATGTCCCTAGCAATCCTTTCCCTAACCTGGCAGTAGGTCTAAAATGCAACTACCTCCAACATGGAGAGATACAATATAGTTAATAGCCTCGGAGAAGAGCCGCTGCCTGGGGAGCGCCAGGGCACGTCTGGAGTCGGTGCTGGACGTGACAGCATGCGGGACACCGACCCTGTGGTGCTGAGGAGGCGGGCCCACAGGACTCAACGAGCTACAGCCCCAACAAACAACGAAGTGGAAAATACACAAGGCGTAGATCACCCACCGCCACCTTTACCTGCTGGCTTGCAACGTCCTGATGGAGAAGCTGCTGGTAGGGAAGGCAAAACTAAACGTATTAGATGGACTAAATTACTAAATGAAGATATAATAAAAGTCTTCTATTACGTGAACAATTGCCGCGATGACCCACTTCCAGGATGGAGAAGCAAACTCTATACAGAATTCGGAAGAATGCATCCTGAACTTAACCTAAATGAACAAAACACTGCCGACCGGAAAAACGTTATCATTAAGAAAGGGTACTTGACCCCTACAGAAATTTCCGAAATCCGAAGGCAAATAGGCAATGTAATTACCGCAGAACGAGAACAGGTTGAAATCACCCAAGAACTACCGACAAACACCGATAACCCGGTGCAAGATATCATAGTCGAACAGCCTATACTACCCATACAGGACGAAGATAAAAGCAACGAACCTCAAATGGTAAACCAGATTCATGAACAGACAAGAGAAAAACTTTTGAGCACCATTCGTTTCTATGAATTAACTGATCCCCATTTAAGACCATACTTACCTCCATTAATTCATAAACCTAAAACAAACAATATTATACAAAACGTCAACAACACGCTGCAGCAATACTTATCTGAAACCGACAATATAACTACGGTGCACACAGCTATATACGCAGCTGCAGTTACTGTACTTGAGTTAAATGCCCAACAAATTAGGGAATATCCAGAAAACGGAGAAAGAAAACTACCAGAGCAAGCAGCTTGGCAAAAACGTCTTGCTAAGCAAATTGATGAATTTCGTGCGCAGGCTGATATTATAGCTGAGTTCTTGAAGGGGACACGATCAAACAAAATCAATCGTAAAATAAAAAATATTGCCAGCTCACTACATATAAACATAGATGCAGCTGACTCACACGAGCGACTGAACGAACATCGAGACAAACTAAGACAGAAAGCAAAGGCAAAAGGTGCACGCCTACGGCGCTATAATGAAGCAACAAAACGAAAATATCAAAACATGTTGTTTCAAACAAATCAAAGAAAATTCTACGATTCGATCTCTAACATTAACAGAAACATACCCAAAGACACTTCAGATATAGATGTAGATAAATTCGCAACATTCTGGAGGTCTATATGGGACGGCCCACTGCAAGCGGACATCGACGCACCTTGGCTTGCACAAATCACAGACAGCACCTCTGACACACCAATAATGGAACTACTAACAATTACTCCAGAACAGATTAAGAAAGTCCTAATAAAAGCTAGCAATTGGAAAGCTGCTGGCCCGGATAAAATACAAAACTTTTGGCTAAAAACATTTAAAGTAACTCATGAACCTCTGTCTAAGTGCTTTAACAAAATACTCCACCACCCTATGGAGTTTCCAGCTTTTTTAGCAACAGGAACTACATATCTGATTTTTAAAAAAGGAGATCCGCAAGACCCACGGAATTACCGACCAATTACGTGTTTATCAGTGATCTACAAACTACTAACTTCAATACTTAACCAACACATATACCAACACTGCCAGATGAACAATATCATATCGCCTCTGCAGAAAGGATGTGCTAAAGGATCAATGGGCTGCAAGGAGCAATTAATTATAGATATGGTCATCACTAAACAAGCTCATGCTCACCATCGTAATCTTCACATGTGCTACATCGACTATGCCAAAGCCTTTGACTCTGTACCCCATAATTGGTTGCAGAAAGTCCTGGAAATATATAAAGTCGATCATACGATACGCACCTTACTAGCACACTTAATGTCTCACTGGAAAGTAAATCTGCAAATGACTGGGAGACGTATGGGCGAAATAAGCATTAAAAGGGGCATATTTCAGGGTGATACGTTAAGCCCAACCTGGTTCTGCTTAGCCATGAACCCACTATCCTGTCTACTTAATAACTCCAAAGGTGGATACAAATTAAATAAGCAGGACCAATTTCAAGTCAACCATTTATTATATATGGACGACTTGAAATTATTTGCTGAAACTAAACGACAACTAGCTTCCCTAATTAAGACCACAAACATTTTTAGTGATTCCATAGGCATGACTTTTGGTATCGATAAATGTGCCACTGTAAACATAAGTAAGGGTATACTCACATATTCCGATGAAGAAATAGCAAGCATTCCAGAGCTTCCGATGACAGACTCATATAAATACCTTGGTCTTTCACAACACCGCGGCATTAACCATTCGGACCTGAAAGTTAAGCTCAATGACGAATATAAAAAGAGACTTACAAAACTTATGAACACTAAACTTAATTCTAAAAATCTTATTTCCGCTGTAAACTCGTGGGCAGTTCCAGCGCTGATGTACTCCTTTGGAATAGTTAAATGGAGCGATACTGATCTTCAAGAACTAGACCGATTAACTAAAAGAACACTAGTGAAATTCAGATTCCTACATCCAAAGTCGTCTGTAGAACGATTGTATTTACCTAGGAAAGAAGGAGGAAGAGGATTATTAAATATTAAACAGATATGCAATAAACAAATCAACAACATGCGACGATACTTTTTACAACAGAATGACGTTTTAATACAAAAAATAGTTGAAATGGATCGATGCTCTACCCCTTTGAATCTTAGTAACCAACAACTTTTGATAAACTTACCGACTGTAGCTGACCAACTTCAAGAATGGAAGGCGAAAGCACTCCATGGCAGATTCCCAAACCAAGTCAATGCGGATTACATTGATAAGAAATTATCTTTTCGCTATCTTAGCCAAGGTTATCTCCATGCTGAAACAGAGGGTTTCTACACAGCAATACAAGACAAAGTTATAAGAACACATAACTATGAGAAACATATCCTCAAAACTAACATCAATGATCGATGCCGCACCTGCAATGCTCCGGGAGAAACCATAGAACATCTAACTGGAGGCTGTCCCCAACTTGCAAACAATGCCTACTTGGGAAGGCATAATAGCGTTGCAGCGATCATCCACCAACAGCTGGCCCTTAAATACAAGTTGATTAGTATTCCTACACCGCATTATAAATACATACCTAAATCTATTTTAGAAGATGATGATGGGCTACTATACTGGGATCGCCCGATAATTACAGACCACCATGTGCAACACAATCGCCCGGACATAATATTTATTGACAAGCAACGTAAAACCGCCACTATCATTGACGTGGCTGTCCCATTAACGCACAACTTGGCTGAAACAGAACATACAAAAATCGACAAGTACACTGAATTGGCTGTAGAAATAAAGAACCTGTGGAGACTTACATCCGTTAAAATAATCCCGATAGTCGTGTCTGTAGATGGAGTTGTCACCAAACGCTTCCACCACTACCTTCAAGAAACCGAGCTGCCCCAGGGCTTATTTACATTGATGCAGAAAACGGTAATACTGCACACCTGCCGTATTCTGCGTAAAGTACTTACCGTGGAATAAATTGAATTATTTTTCCACGGTATTACACCAGCAACTGCCGCTTAGTTGCTGTGAATTAAAAAATAAAAAAAATAAAAAATAAAAAAAATAAAAAAAAATTAATAATAATAATAATAATAATAATAATAATAATAATAATAATAATAATAATATTTATTTGATGTTCATAACACAATTGTTTTACATTCGTCATAAAAACATACTCATAGTAATGTAGGATCATACAGATATTACGGTGTTGCTTCTCAAAAACTCATCGACACCGTAAAATGCATTCTTGATCAGAAAATCTTTTACTAACCTCTTAAATTTTTTAACGGGCAAGTTTTTAGTGTCATCGGAGAGTTTATTAAAAAGCAGGGGGCCGTAGTAATTGTGACAGTTTCTAGTTCTACTTAGCCTAGTATAATCGATCTTGATGTTATTAGCAGTTCTTGTTGTGTGTTCATGAAAGTTTTTAATAATAGTGTATTTATTCATATTGTGTTTTACATATAATAGACATTCTAAGATATAATAGCAAGGCACAGTAAGAATGTTTAAATCAATGAAATATTTTTTAACATCAACTCTGTATTTCAAATCATTAATCACTCTTACGGCCTTTCTCTGCAGTTTAAAAACATCGTTTGAGTGACAACTATGTCCCCAAGTACAGATAGCATATGAGTAGCAGGAATGAAATAAGGCAAAATATGTCATGATTAAAGTATTATGTGGCACACTTGTTTTTAAATTTCGTAAGAGATATACAATTTTACTCAATCTACTGCAGAGATAATTAGTGTGTTGGTCCCATTTTAGGGCAGGATCGATTAAAATACCAAGAAATTTAACATAGTTGGGGTTTTTTATGTGATCAAGATCTCTTAAAGCGAACACCATACGTACAGTTTTGTCTTCGTTCAAACATAATCGATTTCTATCGAACCACCCCTTCACCTGGCATTGAGCATTGTTTAGTGCGTTTGCAGCGTTCAGAATATCATGACAACTATTTAGGATTGTTGTGTCGTCTGCATATAGGACAGATTCTGCTGCTGGAGTCGCTGCCGGAAGGTCATTCACATAAATTATGAACAGAAGCGGCCCCAGCACAGAACCCTGCGGAACACCAAGCTCAACGTTTGCTACTGTTGATAATTGGTTTTTAAAACAAGTGATTTGTTTGCGGTTATCTAAAAAAGACTTGATTAGTTTTAAGCTGTGAACGTTTAGTCCGTAGTGTTTTAATTTTGACGTTAAAATTTTATGAGATACGCAATCAAACGCGCGGGATAAATCGCAGAAGATTGCAGGTGTGTACAATTTGTTTTCAAAATTAGCACTAACAAGGTTCACTACCGTCGAAATTGCCTTACTTGTTGATAAGCCTTTTCTAAAGCCGAACTGGGAAGTATGCAGCAGAGAGTTGTCCTCAAGATAGTTGTATAGTTGTTCATTGATAAGTGCCTCGAATATCTTTGATAATACCGGAACCAATGAAATGGGCCTGTAGTTCGCCAAGTTGTTTGTATTGCCCTTTTTGAATACTGGGATGACTTTTGAAATTTTAAGGGACTCCGGGTATAATCCAGTGTCAACGCAACAATTAAATAATTTTGTTAATGGAATAACTATGGTATCACATATGGCTTTAATGATTCTTGTGGATAAACCATAGATAAAAAATATAATGGGATAAACCGTAAACATCCTTGCTGTTTTTGCACCTGAGGTTGTTGATTGCTTCTCGAACCTGGTTCACACTTACATTCATGAATTGAGAGCAGCCACTTTTTACTTTATCGTTGTTGATACGGTAATCGTTGCAATTAAGCGATGGAATCTTTTGTATAATAGTTTAAGCAATATTTGTAAAAAAGTCGTTGAACTGATTCGCCCCAACAGTTACTTCCGTATCGGTTGTATGATTGGTGTTGTTTTTCCTCTTGGCGTTTATAATGTCCCAAGCTGCTTTTTGTTTGTTATCAGCATTATTGATATACCTAAGGTTTGATTCCTTTTTAGCAGTAGCTAATTTTGATCTATATAACTTTCTGTAACTGAAAAAACTATGTTTTGCATTGTCGTAGTGTTCGGTGGTGACATTACTTTTTAGGTCGTGTAAGAAAGTTAATGTATTTCTCATGGCATGTAGTTCTTGATTAAACCAGGATGCGTTATTTGATGATGCTAAGCTGCTCTTCTTTTTTGTAGGAAAAGAGGATGCTAGGTGTGCCACGATTTTATCAAGAAGTATATTGAATTTTTCATTTATATCTATACGGGAGTCATATGAAAAATTCCAATCTTCATTAGACAAACAATTATATAGTCTATAGAGACCCAACTGTGTTATAGGTCTGTATACGTTTTGACTATTTGATTGCTTCTTATCTATAACAGGAATTCTTAAATCTATTGCCGTTCCAAAGTGGTCCGACAGAGTAGATTGCAATACATAGCTATTAAAGTGGCTTTTAAAATTCACAAAAATATTGTCAAGACAATTTTTTTTCCTTGTTGCATTACTGATTGTAAATTCAAAATTATATGTTCGAAAGAAATTTACTACATTCTTACATTCATTGTCCATAACGTTAAATTTCACATTAAAATCTCCGTTTAACACCACAAAATTTTTTAAAAGATCTATTTTGTCAAGTATTTTACTCATAGTTTCAAAAAAAAGATCGGTATTACCTTTCGGGACTCTGTAGATAGTAACTACAATAAGATGCAGGTCCTTTATCTCGACAGCTGATATTTCAATGTCATTCTCAATTGACATTATTGTCAAATCCTTTCGTGAAGTGGCTATCAAGTTCTGATCTAAAAAAATAGCTGTCCCTCCATGTGGGTCTTGTTGTCTACAGAAAACCGATAATAAATTGTAGCCTTCAATGTGCACACCTGATAATTCCTCCTCAAGTAGATGGTGTTCGGAAAAACACAATATGCTAAACTTTGTTGCACATCTGTTTAAGAAATGCTCCAGTTCTAAAAACTTATTTCGTATACTTCGCACATTTTGATGAAAAATACTCACTAATTTAAAACTGTTATCACCATTAAAATCTGATTCACTTGTCTGCACTACCGGCACTACCTTTGTGTCTGATTCATGGCCTTCTTCTGAAAAAACTTGTTCACTGTGGAGCCATTAGGCCAGTAATTGGGATTCAAAAATTCGCTTTCCGATGTTTGTTCAATAGCTATTTTAAAAGACGAATAGTGCTCTGGAAACTTCGAGACCAGCTTTTCACAGATCAGTTTTGGAAATTTGTCTTTGAGATGTTCTGTAATATCTGTTGCTGTTGTTTTTGGATCAAGTATTGAAACATGGAAAAAAACTTTTTTCGGGGCCGCCTTAAGATTTGAGTTTACGTTTGTGGCTTGTGTGCCGATAATTGGCTTCAATCGGTTTTGGTTCCTTTTTTTGTGATATGTAGGAATTTCCCATTTACCCTCACTAGCATCAATTTTAGGTAGGTTTATAATCTCCTGAAGTTTTAGACGCGTATTGGTATCTTCGATTGCGAACGACATCTGCTTATTCGAAAGTTCAATATTTTTGTTTATGTTATTACCTGCTTTTGGTACACCGGTGTTTTTATTGTCCATATGTTCAAAAGATTGAGAGGAGGAAGCTTCGTTTAATAGATTATGTGATATAATCTTACTTTCAGCAGCTTGTTCTCTTCTCTCAGAAAAACTGTTCGAATGTTCAACAGTTTTTTTATTATTATTTTTCCTCTTGTTGTCAGAGGTATGCATTGTTTCAGTTACTGATGTTTTTAGTAGTAGCTTATTCAATACATTTATTTGCTCAGTTAATGTTTTAATGTTTTCACTCATGCTATCGATCGTCTTGTCTTTACTCGTTAATAACTGCTTCAGATAAACAATTTCCAGCTTACTTACATTTTCAGACGATCCTTGTTCGATATCGCCAAAAGCGCCTGCGTTGTGCTGGCTGTTGTCACTTTTGTTATCACTGCAGCAATTTATTAGTTTGTCGTCAATTTTTACGATATTACTAAAGTATTTTACGCAACCTGGATGCATTATCATGCCGCAGATCACGCATTTCAGCCCATTAACTGGTACACCATTACACTTTTTACACTTTTATATATAAAACATATTCCTCGCTTTATAAGTTTACATAACTATTATAAAGTCGAAATGTTCGTCCCTACATTCATTTCTAATAAGTAATAAGCTTACATTTTCAATGACGCAATATCACCAACATTTTCAATATTTTTAGACGTACGAACGTATTCGTTATGTTATTTGTCGGCAAAAACAAACACACGGTGTGTTTAATTATGATTGAGAAAACGTGTGATCCAAACCGCAGTGTCATAAAACTACATTGTTCCATTAATGAACACACGCGTAGTTGATGCAAATTACAAAATAATTATAGGTGATCACACAACATACACACACAATTAATGGTTTCAACAAAAAAATACTTTAAAAGTAAGACTTATTATTTTTTTCTACTGTAGTGCAGACTTTAAAAATCCTGGGTGTTAGTCATTTCTTGCACTCATTTAATAAAAAATATTTTCTATTTAATGATATAAAGCTTGTATACGCCTACGTCACAAAAATTTGAAAAACGCAAGAAACTTCTACATATTAGCAGGTTAAAAAATTTCCTTACTTCAGTAGAAGCATGGGAAAGTAAAAAGTGGACAAAACAGGTCGCTGGTACTTTTCCATACTTTTTACGTTTTAAATATTCTCGCGTCAAGAAGTGATTAAAATTTACATTTACTAGTCATCTCAAGCCGCTCAGCGCTCCAGACTCAAGGCGTTTGTTACGTACGGGGCGCGCTCGCTGACTACATAAAAGCAATAGGAAATGCGCGAATCAAAAATGCTTATAATAACTTTATTTATAGAGTTTTTAAAAATATTCAAAGAATTAAAACTGCTTTTTTTATTATAGCTAATCGATACGCATAGTTAAAATCGCGTAACTTCCGGAAAACTTAGAAATTTTGAATATTTTTGAAAATTCTGAAACTTTGTGAAAACCTTTAATATTTAAAAGAATTTTGACATTTTAGTTTGATAATTATTAAATTTAGAAAAATTGATATTTTTGAAAATATTTATAAATTTTGAAATTTTTGAAAACTAATATTTTTAAACGATTCGAAATAATTTAAAAGTTTGAAAAGTTTAAGAAATTTTGGAAATTTCTGAAAATTAAAAAAAAATTTTAAGTTTAAGAACACGTTTTGAAAATTTTTAAATTTTTACTTTCCTATACTTTCAGTATAGGGAAGTATTGATTTCATGCAAATTTTGAAAATTTGAGATTATAGAAGGCCTTAGGACAAATCAAACGATTTTTTACCGAACTCTCTATCTTCAAAATGGCGGCCGCTACGAATTTTTGAACATTTCGATTTTAAGGCCCATTTACTCAAAAACCAGTTGTCTGATTGGGATCAACTACATCTTGTTTGGTAGCCCTTTAAGTGTACTGTACCATGAAATATAATTAATTTTGAAAATCTGAAAACGATCGCAATGGCACCACTTCAAAATTTTGGAAATTAAAAAAAAAATATTTCTCAAAAACTGGCTACACGTTTTTGTTTAAACTTTTTGAGCTGATAGAGATAGGCATCTGCTACAATTTTGATTTTTGCTCATTGCTATAATTTCACTGTGACCCCCTCTATGAATTTTCGAAAATTGGAAATTGGTACCCTTTTATTTATTTAACGGGGGGCAATAAAATACTTCTGTTAAAGCAATATAGCTTATCATTGATAGCAAAATCCGAATATCGTATTATTTTTTTGATAATTTAATATTTAGGGGGGCTTTTGTTCTCCCTCCCCCACAAAATTTTCGCAACAAAACTAAAAAATTGATTTCTTGTTTTGCTTGCTCTAGGAGAATGTTTTTACAAAAAATCAAAAATCGAGTTTTTTTCCCATTACTAATCTTTCTGTCCTTAGAAGAATTTCACATACTTTCTACAGCAGTTGTATTCTTGTACTAGTCGTTTAATGTTGTAGGGCAGATTCTTCTCGATTGTATTTAAGAAACAAACTTGAGTTTCCAATTTTAATATGGCGGCCACGGTAAAAAATAACTTTTTTTTTAATGGAAACGTGGCATTTTGGCTTCAAAATCAGAAAGGTTTTAAAATTCTAAATATAAATTAATAAGAGTGATTTCTTGCTAAAAATAATACTTCTCGAGTTATTAATATATTTTTCTAATATCAATTTCCGCGCTTCCGTTGATTCAGTCCGAATATTTTACCCAACCTTATGCTTGCAGACTAAAATAGGTTCGTTTTAGTTAAATTAAAAATCTTCGAAGAGTTAATAATACATTTTATTAATTTAATGGTTGAATTTTATACAACTGTTTGCTTGTGAACATTTCTTAAGAACTGACTAACTATTTTCTAATTGCTACCACCAAAACTACTTATTCAACCCTTGAGTGGTGGGGTTGTGACGTAGAAGAACGCGTCTTTTCCTGGACTTTCCGATGTCTCGGGTTTGAGATAATCCGTCTTAACATTCCGCAAAATTATTACGTAAGCTCGGGTAACGAGAGAAAGACACGCAGCGAGTTTCACAATTTAACAACCACATTCCTTTCTATGGTCCATTATATTGGCAGGCATAATTATCGTATGTAACACATATGTATTTTTTACAATAATAAGTTAACGAAGAAATGTTTAAAACGCGCTTTTGGGGCTGAAAAACACATCTATGAAAAAATATTTATTACAATTCTTATTTCTTATAATTTGCAGCTCTTTTTGTCAACAGATAATAAATTAAAACACTTATTAAAAGACTTCATTTTCAAACTGTGAAGATCCCGTGCATACCCAGGAAGCATGGTACAATATTTTGGTATTAAGATTTTCGACTCAGAATTTTATGACCAACATCGCCACGTGTAGTTCTTTCGCCAATTTGTACACACCCTCTATATATAAGCCGGTTTAGAACGTCTTACGACGTTGTCCGACGCCTATTCTCCACCCTCTTCTGTCTCCACAGTCTTCTGGTGTTAAGTTTCTATCGCTCATCGATTTCTGTATCGGTTTTTGCCATTCCAACCTGGGTCTACCTCTCCTCCGACGTCCAGTTGGTTGCCATTCTATAACTTGTTTAGGTAGTCTTGTTTTAGGCATACGCTGTACGTGGCCATACCATGTCAACCGTTTGTTGTCTATGTCGGTTACTATACTTCCTTCAATCCCCATCTGTTGTTTTACTGTATCGTTTCTAATGAGACTTGTTCTTGAAATACATAAAGATCTTCTCATCGCATCCATTTCTACTGCTTCTACTTTTGCTTTATATTTTTCCGTTATCCTCCAGGTTTCAGCGCCTTACAGAAGAGTGCTTTTTACCATCGTTTCATAAATATTGATTTTTTTTTGTTATTTCTTTGCTCCAGAATATACTGTTGAGACATGTAATAATTTTCCTTGCTTGTACTATTCGCTTTTCTATCTCTTTCGTATCAGTACCAGTATCATCGAATGTAACACCCAAATAGACGTAGTTCTGACAGTTGGAGATTTCTTGTCCGTTTTCAAGATGTACTAGGTTCCTTTCCTATGCATAAGTACTGTGTTTTTTCGATATTGACTGATAACCCCCATTCTACGTATTCTTCTATCAGTTTTCGCATTATGTATTGCATGTCATCTTTATCATTTGCTATAACCACCTGATCGTCGGCGAATTGTAGGGTGTACATGCACCTGTCATTAAGTTCAATACCCATGCCATGAACCTTCCTTTTCCATTTTTTCAGAGCTCCTGCTACGTATATTTTAAAAAGGGTTGGGGAGACGCAACACCCCTGTCTCGGTGCCTTGGTAACCAGAAACTCTTGCGTGACGTATTTACCTATCTTTACTCTAGATTTGGAGTCTTTATATAGTTCTTGCAGAGCATGTATATAGGTATGATTGATGTTCGATTGCTCTAATACTTCCCACAATTTAGAAATAAGAACTGTATCGTATACTTTTTGGAAGTCTACGAATGTAATATGGGTTTCTATGTTTCTAGCCGTCCTTTCTTCTATGATTTGCTTAAGACAGAATATACTGTCAGTGCATGATCTTCCTGCACGGAAACCGCTTTGTTCTTCTTCTTCTTCTTCGTTCTCCTTGATATCATTTTCAATTAGATCTCGTAATACCCTCCCATAAAGTCTACTCATTGTGCTAGTTACTGATATACCCCTATAATTATTACACTTCTTTTTATCTCCTTTCTTGTAAATTGACGAGATATATGCTACTTTCCATTGTTCCGGAACCGGATGTCCATTCAAAGATTTGTTCATTATATAGGTTATTATTTCAAAAAGTTACGTGTTCCATTCTTCAACATTTCGGCATATACCCCTTCTGGTCCCCTAGCTTTACAGTTTTTCAGTCCCATAACAGCTCTTTTCACTCTATCCATCTGGATCTTCACTTCTTCCCCATGTATGTGTATCCCTTGTGTTAAATATTCGTTAAGGTATCCTTGTCTTGTCTCCTGTAGTAGCTTCTTGTAGTGTTCATTCCATTCTTCTGAAGAGAATGGAACTAATTAATACACTTATTAAGAAGAAAATTATAAACTAGCTTTACAGAAAATTCATCCAGCTACTTCATCAGATCAAATGAAATACGCCAAAATTCCATACTTTGGCAATAAATCCGAAAAAAATGCCAAAATTATACACAAAACAAATAAATGTGAAATAACTTTCAAAACAACAACAAACATATTAAACACTTTGTTTAATGCTAAAGAAAAAACAGACAATTTACTAAAATCAGGCATCTACAAATTAAACTGTAATTCAGTTTATATAGGACAAACAATTAGAAATTTTGATATTAGGTACAAAGAACACGTACGTTGTTACAAGTATAAATATCCCCATAAATCCAAATACGCTAAACACTTATTAGAACACAATCATTCAATGACATCTAATAACACTATAAAATTTTTAAACTTTTGTGATAAAAAGCGTAAGTTGGATATACTAGAAGCATTTGAAATTCATAAGCATTTAAAATCTGTACCTTTAATAAATGAACAAATTGATCGCTTAAATTCACCGCTAGTATACGTTTTGGAATGAAAAATCAAGTCATCTGGACGCAGATATAGAAAACCAAGATCAAGTTATGAAGATTTATTGTCCCTATAGCAACACCAACTGTTTACTTTTAATCTTGCTTTTGATAATGACGTGTAAACACGTTGAAATACTTATAAAGCTAAATTACAAAACCTGTTGAAGAATTGTTTTATTTGCAATAAATTAAAATGATCTCCAACGAAGTAAAGCTCAAACTTATAAATGGTATAAAAACATTATTTCAAAAATAAATTGTTAATATACAAATTTCTTAAGAAACACTGATGTAGTCACAACAGCATTAAATGCTTAAGTAGCTTATTCGTCACTATTATTGTACAACGTTATATACATATTACATTATTATATTACTCAGAAAAATTTGCTACTCTATGCAAAATAGTAAAACTCAATGCAAATATAATAAATTGACCGATAAAACACATTTCAATTGAGTTTAGTAAGTGCAAGTAAGGTTTAAAGATGTACAAAGCATTGATTTGCGTTACACTTCTATTTTGTCTGGGAACAACAGATAAAGTTACGAAAAATCTTAAATTGCGTGAGTACTTTTTTACAAAATTAGTAAGTTTAAATAAAAATATTGTATTGTATATTCATTTACTATTTTTGTGACTTTTAAAGTTTGCTGTGTACAGCTCGTCTGAAGCTACCCGTTTATATGAGAAATTTTACTTGATCTAATTTAGTAATTTGTTGTATGTGCAGTAAAACTTTGTCTTCTCGATAATTTCGCATACCTACGTTGCTAATAACGTAACCGATTAATGGTTATCAACTTGGAATAAAATAACATCGGCATGACCTAAACTCTAAATTATGCTTTATGTAGGTATGCGTATTAACGTGAAAATAAAAATTGTTACGTCTAATGTCATATTACCTGCAAAATAATGTAACTAAATTATGCATTTTAGTATCGTTGGTAATGCAATTCTTAAATAATTTAATTGTTGTAATTTTGTAGCGTCGTTTTTAAAAGTATGTCACCAAAGCGATCCCAACTTAAACGAGTGCGTCAGAAAATCAGTGGATCAACTAAAGCCCCTTCTAACCAAAGGCATTCCAGAATTTAGTATTCCCAGCTTAGAGCCTCTTTGTATACCTGAAGTAATAATAGATCAAGGATCAGGTGCGGTATCTCTTAAATCAACATACACGGACATTAAGGTCTACGGACCGTCCAACTTTAAACTAAAAAGCGTCAAGTAAGTTTTATTAACATTTTGTGTCAGTTATTATTGATACACAATAATTATATTATAAACTTGTTTTTTTTTTAAACAAAAATATGTCCTAATTCTGCATAAAATACATAAGAAATATTTGATTTCGAAAATTAAACAAAAATATGCTAACCATTACAAAGAAAACTAATTTTTTATTGGAATTTCTAATATTATAAATCGAATATTATAATTTTATTAATTAAGCATAATAGTAGACAATTATCTAGTTTACGTAATTTATGATTTACCTCAATTGCATTTGATGTATCAATCAATCACCCTTTTAATAATGTCTTAACAAATTTTGGATTTCTTTACTAACGTTTGCGACGACCGAAAATTATAATTTGAATTTTTCAAAAGTTTCAAACTCACAGTCTTGCCAAATTTTATATCAGTGCAATTATTGTAACAAATTATCTAACATCTGCATTTACTCTGTGCACTCTGTGCAGTCATAAAACTTTAAATAGTTAAAAATACATGAACAATTTCAAGTTCAAAACTTGGAAAAAGCATTCTTCAGAGTGGTCCAATACTTATTTTGCTCCTGAGCAATTCTGAAATGGTTCAATATAGAGAACAACATGTTAATAAAACGCTGTCAGGAAACCACCATAGAATTTTCCTTGTATACAACCACTGCTTCAAGAACTTTCAAATTTTGAAAATTTTTAAAAATTGTCAAAATTTACAAAATCTTTCAAAAAAATGGGCGAAACAGGTCACTGGTACTTTCCCATACTTTTTACGTTTTAAATATTTTCGCGTCAAGAAGTGATGGAAATTTACATCTAATCTAGCCGGTAAAAGCCCGCTGCAGACTCAAGGCGTTAGTTACGTTTTAAATGTTCGCGCGCCAATAACTGAGTAAATAACATTGTTTTGACAAAAACTAAAGCAAAAAAAATAAGAACGCCCCAGCGTCGATTCGAACTTGCGATAACCTGTGCAATACGATATCGTGTGCCGTCTAAAGTACAGCGCTATAACTTCGCCTAGCCGCATAGGACGCGACCGCGTCTTACATTTGATTGATGCTCTTCGGACTTCGGACTAAAATCGCTATAAAAGCTTTATTTTAATTTAGAATATGCAAAGAATGAAAAATATGTTTTTTAAAGTAGAGCTAATTGATAGACCTAGTGAAAATCACGGAACTGCCGGAAAACACGTTGTTGATGTTAAAAAGTATCGTTTTCTTTTTCTTAATTTTCAAAATAAATAAAAAATTTTTCAGATCCTTATAAAGTACTTCAAATAGGCTATCGAACAGATAAAAATTATTAACGATCGGCGTTTGCGTTTAGGAATAAAAAATTAATTAATTTCAAAATTTTCAAATATTCCTAGAGGGCCTCAGAGTGAAATTTGGGAAATTAGTAAAGAACAAACTTTGTAGATCATTGGCTCTATTGGCCCAAGAAATTTAAAAAAAATGGCGTGGGCAGTTTTTGAGACAATTTTTTTTGAAAATGTCCAAAATTTTGAGCCGCTAGTATGCATATTTACAATTTTCATTATTGCACAAATATTTTTACATCACTTGATAAGGGCTATCAAATAATATGATAATTTGTATTGATTGGATATTTTGTTTTGGAGTAATCGGGCATTAGAGTTAAAATTTTCAAAAATTCGTAGCGGGCTGCATTTTGAAGATACAACATTTGGAAAAAAACATTTAATTTGTCTTTAGATGCACTACAACGCTATGTATTCAAAATTTTAAAAATATATATAGAAAAAGATCTATAGTAAAATAAAGGTCTAATTTCTGTTTCCGGTTCCGGTTTCGATTAACAACCTTACAAGGAACTACCGGCAATTAACAAATTTTTACACAGCAAATCTTATAAAAATCGGTCAAAGGCTTTCGGAGATATAGGGAAACGAACGCACCCACCCACCACGGACAGACATTTTTAAAAATCATATTTTTGGGTTTCTGGGACCCCAAAACGCGTATTTCCGCTAAAATCTGAAATTCAAAAATTTGCATGAAATCAGAACAGTACCCATGGAAAAGTAAAGAATAACAAATTTAGGAATTGTTTTAAAATAAAAAGTTTTTATTAAAAATTTTGTAATTTATGAAAGTTTCTGAAATTTTAAAAATTCTTCATAATTTTGCAAATCTTGAATTATTTTAAAAATGAAAAACATACAATTTTTTATAATCACAAAATTAACAAACTTACAAACTTTTAAGATAAAATTTCTAAATAAATATTAAATAAACATACATTTTTTGATAATAATGAAATTTCTTGAAATTATTAATCATTGAAAATTTAGAAACCCCCCAGTAGTGTTTTCTCAATTGTTATTTTAACATGCTCATACCGATTTTCGAACCAAAATCCGTAAATTTTTGAAATAATGAATAATCGGTGATAGGGAATTCCCGCTTGCATCTTGTCGCGGTGTTATGCGAGTGCAACTACCAATTTGTTAAATTTAAACGTTTTTAGGGTTAGGGCCTCTGGGAGGTAAAGTGCGTACAGACACACAGACGCCGCTGCAGCGCACTCTTTATCCGTCTCTCAAGGCCTTAAAACATTGTTTCTAATCAAAATGTTTTCCATAGATGTACTTTTCTCTTAGACATGACGTTCATAACAACGAGTAAGCCCAAAATGAAAAAACTGCGATGAAAGTTGATTTAAATTTAAAATTTTTGAAAACGAATACATCACCTTCTTGTAGGTATACTCCGTATAGCGAGGAAAGTAAAAGTCTGTTGGTATATATTTTTCTGCCCCTTTCCATAAAAAATTTTTGATCAATGCTCTGAGCGGTGTGACGCAATCGTTATCATTTTTTAAAATATTTTCCTAGTCATTGTTGTGATCGCTCGATAAAGAATGTTTTTCTCTATTCAGAGATATAAAACTTGTCTACATACTTATACACAACAAAGTTTTCGAGACAACCTGAAAAACTTTATACAGTGAGTTTTTCTTTTTTGTATACATACCAGCTATGTATACTTTTATAACAAACATGTCAATGCATTGTTTTACTGCAATCTGTAGGCAACCATCTATACACTACATTTCAAAGCTTCAATTTTTGAAAAGAATAGTCTGCTGTGGAAACAGTAATCAAATCTTTTAATGTTAAATCAATAGCAATTTGTTTTGATTTTTTGAATTTAGCCTAAAATTTGTATATTGTTGATATTTTATGTTTTTAAAATTAAGTTTTATTAAAAAAATTTTGATACTCAAATAATTTTGCGTTTATTCATAAACATACTCATTGAACATAACCTCACACTATGAGGAATAACATTTCTCTCTCTATTACTTTCTGTACAGTTGGTTGCCTATAGATTGCAGTAAAACAATGCATTGACATGTTTTTTTATAAAAGTATACATAGCTGATATGTATACATAAAAGAAAAACTCACTGTATAGCAGATATTCAAACAACAGCCTACCGCAATCATAATAATGCGCTTTCAAATTTATTTGATTTGTCGTTACAATTTAAAACAATTAAAAAAAACAAAATGTTAGTTTTGGCAAGGAAGTATGAATAATTATTAGCATGGCTATCTAGATAATATCGATTGATGTCTGTGTACGGCCTGCCGCATCACGCATTTTCTAACAAATTCTGCTTGCTGCAGAGGCGCTACTAACCGCTGCATTAAAAACGTTAATTAGTGATTGGTTAGTGTGACTTATATACCCTTTTATATTTAACCAATCAAGAAAAACACAATAATCTTATAAAGTAACAACAGTCTTTACAGTAATGCACGTTTCAGAATTAATAAGGCGCGCAATAACTATTGGATCGCCATGTATATTACATGGTATGAGCTTATAGTGTATATTTTTCGTCAAATTATAGGTTGCAATAACACCTATTTTGTTTTTTATTTATAGAATTGACTTGACTAAAGATCGTGTACGAATAAAATTATTTTTGCCTCATTTACAAGTTCTTAGTCATTACAATATGGAAGGACGAATCCTGATGATGCCAATTTCAGGAAAAGGAGAAAGCTGCGGCAATTATAGTAAGTAGAAAAATTGCACTCGTATTACCGTTAGCATTTTCTATGCTAAAATATGGTCATTAGAAATGTTTGCAGATTAATTTTTCTTTAAATCTGCAAATATTTAATATTTCAGTTGTATTATTATCATTACCCTTTTCTAAAACTTTATACAAATTTGTTATAAAAAAAATAATACAACTTATTGTTCTACGGATTTTCTAAATATGTTGAAACTGTTGAATTCCTTATTGCTATTCAAACAGCATTTAAAAATATGATTATAAGGTAAGAAAAACCATTCCAACTGTTCTTGTAGCAGTTTCAATGTTTCTTTATCACAACCTAATAAGTTAACTAGCTTTTATTGAGAAATATTTCTTTTATAAAACCAGTTATCCTAGTTTTATGAAAAATTATTATGAAATTATCATAGTCAAGGTGTAAGAGACAATACGCAATTAAATTTACTATTTACGTATTAAGCAACCTGCAATCAAATTAATAATATACCTACGTTGATTGTAGTTTCCCGCTTGATTTTCTTGATTGCAAGTAAATTGTTTTTAATGTTATAGTAGAGCAACTACACCAAAAAAACTGTATTTTTGAAAGAAATTCTGAATTTGTGTACATATACTAACTATAAACAGCTCTAACCCATGTTTTTAACATGGATAATTATTTGAAAAAAATATATTTTAACAAATTCCTGGCAATGCTGTTATCGAAAATAAAACATTAAGAAAAGCTGGAAAATTTAAATATGAACATTTTTATTAAATAACTATTTCACAAAAACTTCCTAATTATTAAAATTGTTGAAAATTTTTTATAAAAAAGCAAAACAAAAAGACCTTATTTCTCTCAACTCTTTAATAGTATTGGGAACCGGTTTCGAGCTTAAAAGCTCATCTTCAGCCCAAGAACAAGCTAAAAAAGTACAATTAAAGCAAAAAACAAAAAACAAATTTTAACCTAGTCACTTACAGTAATACTTAAATCGGATAACAAAGAATCTTACACAAGACAGAAAACTGGTACATTTAAAAGACAATTTAACTTGAACAAATTCAGATTTTTATTTTCAATATTAACCACCAAAGCCTACTTACTATCAGGTAACTAAAATTATATGTTAAATACAACAAGTCACATAACCTAAATACAAAAAATTGTGTCTCACACACCGACAACGTGTCATTTATTTGATAACAACAGCGAACAACCTGTTTGATTGAAATTGAGTTTGAGCGTTAAGAGACAAAAACTTATTATCTTTATTATATCTATATATTTCCAAGGCTTCCCAATTATTTAGCACTTTACCCTTATTCTGAATATGTAACGGTTTGAAACCACTATCTATATCAAAAATGTGATCAGATTCCAACAAATGATTAGCAAAAAGAGAGTCTCCTCTATTATATTTCTTAGACCGGATATGTTCTTTGATCCTGACTTTAAATGACCTGTAAGTCCTCCCTACATAAACTGCGTCGCAGTCCCCACAACTCAACAAATACACCCCACACTGATCAATATGGTCTATCCTATCCTTGTTTTTAACCAATTTACTATATAGTGACTCACCCCCTTTAAAAGCAATATTAATCTTGAATTTATTTAAAACATTCTTAATTCTTAAAGAGACAGCACCACAAAAAGTAATCGAGTTATAAAACACATTTTCTTGTTGATCGACTACCGGATATACTTGTTGTATCAGGTCTTTGTTCTTTTTCTTTTGTATTATTCTATCCACTAAGTGTGATTCATAACCATTTTTTATTGCTATATTCTTAATTATCTTGACCTCTTTATTGTATGACATCACAGATAAGGGAATACTTAACAATCTCTCTACATAAGAATTAAATGCTGCTAACTTATGGGACATAGGGTGATTAGACCTAGCATGTATAACACCCCCTGTATGCGACGATTTCCTATAAATTTCAAAATTATGTTTTCTATCTTTAATAGTAATTTTTAGATCGAGAAAATTAATTTCTTTTTCAGAATTTTGAATCTCAGCTGTAAATTTGATCTTCCTGTGAACATTATTCAAATACGTGGTAAAGTTATTAAACGACTCAATGCTCCCTTTCCAGAGTAATAAAGTATCATCAACATATCTATAGTAGTAGAGGATATTATCCACAAAATTACCATTCAATATATGTTTCTTTTCAAAAACTTCCATGTAGAGATCTGCTAAAAATGGAGATAAAGGACTACCCATTGCTAAACCCTCCTCCTGCTGATAATTAACATTATTAAAGGTAAAAAAATTTTGTTGTAAACATATGTTTAATAATAACGAGTATTGCATACATACATGATCACTCAGTTCACTTTCAGATAACCTATCTCTTACTATCTCAACCGTTTCATTCACAGGGATGTTAGTAAATAAATTGACTATGTCCAAGGAAGCCAAAAAACAATTTTCTGGTATTTCAACGTCTACTATCTTATTTACCAAATCTAAGCTATTCTTAATAGTGAATGGAGGCTTAAAGGCAATCGCTGTTTTTAGTTCTCCGTTCAACCACTTCGCTAATTTATGTGTAGGTGAATTAACGAATGAAACGACAGGTCTAATCGGACCTTTAATAATGTTAATTATCAGCAGGAGGAGGGTTTAGCAATGGGTAGTCCTTTATCTCCATTTTTAGCAGATCTCTACATGGAAGTTTTTGAAAAGAAACATATATTGAATGGTAATTTTGTGGATAATATCCTCTACTACTATAGATATGTTGATGATACTTTATTACTCTGGAAAGGGAGCATTGAGTCGTTTAATAACTTTACCACGTATTTGAATAATGTTCACAGGAAGATCAAATTTACAGCTGAGATTCAAAATTCTGAAAAAGAAATTAATTTTCTCGATCTAAAAATTACTATTAAAGATAGAAAACATAATTTTGAAATTTATAGGAAATCGTCGCATACAGGGGGTGTTATACATGCTAGGTCTAATCACCCTATGTCCCATAAGTTAGCAGCATTTAATTCTTATGTAGAGAGATTGTTAAGTATTCCCTTATCTGTGATGTCATACAATAAAGAGGTCAAGATAATTAAGAATATAGCAATAAAAAATGGTTATGAATCACACTTAGTGGATAGAATAATACAAAAGAAAAAGAACAAAGACCTGATACAACAAGTATATCCGGTAGTCGATCAACAAGAAAATGTGTTTTATAACTCGATTACTTTTTGTGGTGCTGTCTCTTTAAGAATTAAGAATGTTTTAAATAAATTCAAGATTAATATTGCTTTTAAAGGGGGTGAGTCACTATATAGTAAATTGGTTAAAAACAAGGATAGGATAGACCATATTGATCAGTGTGGGGTGTATTTGTTGAGTTGTGGGGACTGCGACGCAGTTTATGTAGGGAGGACTTACAGGTCATTTAAAGTCAGGATCAAAGAACATATCCGGTCTAAGAAATATAATAGAGGAGACTCTCTTTTTGCTAATCATTTGTTGGAATCTGATCACATTTTTGATATAGATAGTGGTTTCAAACCGTTACATATTCAGAATAAGGGTAAAGTGCTAAATAATTGGGAAGCCTTGGAAATATATAGATATAATAAAGATAATAAGTTTTTGTCTCTTAACGCTCAAACTCAATTTCAATCAAACAGGTTGTTCGCTGTTGTTATCAAATAAATGACACGTTGTCGGTGTGTGAGACACAATTTTTTGTATTTAGGTTATGTGACTTGTTGTATTTAACATATAATTTTAGTTACCTGATAGTAAGTAGGCTTTGGTGGTTAATATTGAAAATAAAAATCTGAATTTGTTCAAGTTAAATTGTCTTTTAAATGTACCAGTTTTCTGTCTTGTGTAAGATTCTTTGTTATCCGATTTAAGTATTACTGTAAGTGACTAGGTTAAAATTTGTTTTTTGTTTTTTGCTTTAATTGTACTTTTTTAGCTTGTTCTTGGGCTGAAGATGAGCTTTTAAGCTCGAAACCGGTTCCCAATACTATTAAAGAGTTGAGAGAAATAAGGTCTTTTTGTTTTGCTTTTTTATATAGTAATAACTCTCACGATGGACATTCCACTAAATGTGAAAAATTTTTAAATACTTTAGTAAAGTAATGAAATTTTTTGAATTTTAATTTCCATAACATTTGACTTTTAGTAAGAAATTTTTATAACCATAAAACTTTTTGAATAATGCGGAAATTTAATTAATGGTAAAAAATTTAGAATATTTTTAATACATTTTTGCAAGTTTTGAATTTTTTATAATTGTGAATATTTTTAAAAGTGTTAAGAAAATAAAAAACTGTAAAAATTTTTGAGTTTTGAAAGTATTTAAAAATTTTTGGGGGCACGAACGCAACCATCCACAACATTTTTAAAAACCAATTTTTTGGATTTCTTCAATCCATAAACGTGTATCCGTTGAAATCTCAGATTTAAAATTTTCAACAAAGTTAAAAATTTTTAAAAATAATTGAAAATTTAAAAAATGTTTAATTTTGAAAATTTTTAAGATTTTGAAAATCTGAATGAAAACTTTTAAGAATTTTAGAATTTTGGGAACACTGCCTGTGAGAAGTCGTACCTGTACTCGTTTTACGTTTGGAAAAGCCTATTTCCCGCACGCCAGTATGAAAAATTGTATTATTTTAGTCTGCTATTTACATTTATTTTGATGATGTAATTGCATTTTACAATTAGATTTTAAAAAAAATTTCTGTTTCACCAATTATTAGCAATTAAACAAACATTTTCAAACCATATTTTGGGTAGAAATGTAGATTTTAACATTAAACAAATTCAATAAAAAATGTTTTGAAATTACTAAAAAATTTTGACATTGAGAATAATATTGTTTTTTATAAATAAAAATATCGAAAAATTGAAGAATTTGGAAGATTTAAAATTTTGAAGTTTTAAAATTATTTAACACTTTGGAAGATTGTAGGAAATTTTTAATATTTTCAATGAATTTTTTGCAACGTTTGACATTTTTGTTATTACGAACATTTTTGAAATCTGAAGAATATAAAAAAAAATGGTAAAAATTTTAAAAATTTGAAAATATGTAGTTGAAAATTAAAAATGTTTTTTAAATTCTAACATTCTTTAAATATTAATATTTTTAGAAATTTTGAAAATTTGAAACGTGAAAGATACAGAAATAAATATTTAAAAGTTGGCAATTTTTGGGGGAACTAACGTATCCAGCAACCTATACGTATACACCACGTATACACGCATCCATTCTGAACAATTAAAAGATCAATTTTTTGGGTTTCATCAACCCAAAAAAAATGTTAAAAACTTTTAAAACATAATAGCTTCATAAATTTTTATTTCAAAATTTAGAACGAATTTTTAAATTTTGAAAACATTGAAAATTATATGAAAGTTTTTGAGAATTAGAAAATTTCAAAAGATTTTGTAATTTAAAAATTTTGGAAACTCTGCCCGTGAGGAGTACTGACTTCCTTCGCCCGCTTTTCGTTTGGAAAAGCTTATTTCCCGCACGCCAGTAGAAAAATTATATTATTTTATTGTGTTATTTGATTTATTTTAATAGTGTAGTTGCATTTTAAAATTAGGTTTTTAAGAATTAGTATTTTTTATTAATTATCAGCAATTAAACATACTAAACTATTTTGTTAGAAACGTAGATTGTAAAATTAAAAAACTTTAATTAAAAAAATGTTTTAGTTTCAAACAGTATTTTTCTAGAAATTTATTGCAACTATAATTGATAATTGATTACAAAGTTAAATAACTAAACGATATGGTGTTGATCGTTTTAGTAATTATCGGCTAGTACACCGGTTATAACTAAATTCAGGCATACCCCAAAAAATTTCGTAACTTACAAAAAATGTTTAAATAAATTTATTATAAAATGTATATTGAGTATAAATAAAATTCTTTTTACTTCCTTCAACAATATTTATTTATTTTAAACTTATACATACTTCGACATGTTTACATGTCGTTATCAAAGGTTATAATAAAAAGTAAACAGTTAGTATTGTTATAGCAACAATAGAACTTGGTGACGTGATCTCGGCAACTGTCTACAGATGACTTGATTTCTTATTCCAAAATGCCCAATAGAGGTGAATTTAAGAGATCAGTTTGCTCGTTCACTAACGGTACAGTTTTTAAATGTTTTGTAAATTTCAAATGCGTTTATTATCTAATTTACGTTTATCATCACAAAAATGTAAAGATTTTATGGTGTTATTAGATGTCATTGAATGATGGTGTTCTAGTAAGTGTTTAACGTAATTCGAATTATAACGTTTTAATATAACATTTGTTAATTGCATGTAAACATGTCGAAATACGTATAAGGTTAAAGTAAAGAAATATCGTTAAAGTAAAGTAAAAAGTATTGTATTTATACTCAATAAATATGGACTTCAACGAAGTAAATTAAACGGATTTATATTTTGACACCCAGTTTAACCGAAAGTGACGTTATGTTTATTTTAACAGCTTTCGGATAGTGTTTTAAATTCTCTCTGTGCACTTTCCTGTGTTTAATTATACGCTTGCTGATTACAATTTCAAAATTGTATCAGTAATTCGTCATGGCCAACCCTCATCAGTTGGTGATGTATTAATTTTCATGATAATTGGCAGATCAAACTTTAGTTAGTTATACATCATTGAAAAAAAAAATTGTAAACACCAGTTGACGACCCTTCGAGTTACATCGGATGTCAAAAACACTCCACCTAAAAGTTATATGGTTTTAAAATTAATTAGAAGTTATTATAATAATTCCCTGACCCGTCCGTAGAGGTTTGACAAAGATGTTATGAATATTTAACAGCAATAACTCTGTTAGTTTTGAGTTGCTGTAATGTGTTGGTTACAATTTTTCAAATAAAGCTCGCGAATATAATACCAACAGCCCTATTTCGATTCCATTTATAACTTAAATAAGATTTAGGTAAGGTAGTCTTAGGATGCATTGTTTGCTATAAATATCAATAATTTCAGGTAATATTGATGCCACAGTAACAATGCAAGGACAGCGGATTAGTAAAGACGGAGAATCCTATTTTCATATTAAGGATTTCTACGTAGACTTTGTTCTTGGACATGCCAGCATTCAACTACAAAATCTTTTCAATGGGGATAAACAGCTAGGTACATTGCATTAACTAAATAATCAAAAAAATATATTAAATAACAATACTTTATAAAACTTCAGGAGAAGCCATGAACCTTTTCTTAAACGACAATTGGAAGAACGTCGCAAATGAAATTAAACCTGTGTTAGAGGACACCATTGCCAGTATATTCAAAAAGTTGGCTAACAGGATTTTCCATAAATACCCAATTAATGTTGTACTGCCTCTTTAATTTATATTTGAAATGTATGACATGAATGACAAATATTTCTCCTATTTTTAATATTTTGTATAAACTAATTACTTTTTCTATTTTTATACTGTTGTGTAAGAATAAATCGCTAAATCATATTACACACATAATAGTTAAATGCACTTCAAATACCTGTGACGCAACTATAAGTACTAAACTATACTAAAATAATAATTAACATCGCCATCAATTAAGTTACCACATACATATAAGTCAGATATTTCCTAACTTTTACAATTTGTTTATTATAAAAAAAACAATATTCTAGAGTTTATTACAGAAGGTGATTCAAAGTTGACTTATCAAAGTTTAGGAGTGAACTGTACTTGGAAAAATAAGACACAAAACCCAAAAAAAATTGTAGAGACACATTGCCTAATGTGCCCATAACGTCCAATTATTTAGAAAGGCCATAATGCCCACTATGACCATAACGCCCAAACTGCTACAGGTCAATAAAGCCCAATGTGCCACAACGCCCAATTAGTTTAAAGGACTACCACACATAAAAAAACCATAATGCCCAATTGCGCTCGTGTAATATCGATCTTGTTAATCAAAACTCAGAGGGACACAACGCCCAAAATTCCCGCATCTAGGATTCCCTACCGTGCTTGATATAAAAGCACAATCTTTTCTTTACTAATTTTGTCGGTCGTCATTCGGTAAATCGTTAAAGAATACTATTTGACTTTGTTTCTACTTTTACATTTTTATGTCATAAAAGATGAATGATTAACGACTACAAAAAAAAAGTTCATAAAACTTTTAATGTTGTATGAGCAATGTTATCCATGTAAGTAACTAAATGTACAGCGTGATAAAAAAAACTGAAGTGTTGAGTTTGAGTGGACTCTCCCATACTAAATATTAATACTTACGTATTTGCAAGAGTGTAAATTTTATAATTATAACGTTACATTTCACCGTATGTTAGATTTCTAAGCAAACCAATTATTACATAGGCAACCCTCCATTCTATCTATATTTCAACCTTTATTACAGCTGTCAGTTTGTGAGGTCAGCAATAATGATGCTGAAGCTTAGCAATTATGCTCGGATCATAAACTTGTCCACGTCCAAAATTTTTGATTAATAATTTGTTTTTAAATTACAAATAATTGAAATTTACATTTTCTAAAAGTTGTAGCGGCCGATATTTTGAAGCTAGATTTCGGTAAACACGTTTTCGTTTTGCCTTAAGCTCTTCTCTCATTTCACCGTATGTTAGGTTTCAGGAAAGCAATTTATATAGGCAACCTTACGATGTCGCATACCGTATAAGAATAGTAAGAACGGAACCGCCTGCCCTACAGCGGATATCGGACTAAAAATCGAAAAAAACAAATATGTAAAGAATGAAAGATATATCTTTTAACAGTAGGTAATTGATATGCGTAGTTAAAATCACGCAACTGTCGGAAAACGCGTTGTTGCTATAAAAAAGCATCGCCTTTTTTCTTAATTTTTAAAATAGTTGAAAATTCCTGCAAATGCTAATAAAGTACTTCAAATAGTCTATCGAATTGTTAAAAGTTTATAACAATCGCCTATTGCGCGTTTGAATAAATAATCAATCTATTTCAAATTCTTCAAAAATTCCTGGAATGCGTCAAAGTAACATTCAGGAGATGAATAAAAAATAAATTTGTAGCTCACTGCAAGTTCTATCGGCTCAAAAAGTTTGAAGAAGATCATGTAAGCAGTTTTTGAAAAATATTTTTTTGAAGATTTTCCAAATTTTGAAAGAGCGCTATTGCGAACGTTTTTCTGTTTTTAAAAATAGTTTTATTTCATCGTGTACTACCCACAAAGCGCTCTCAAACAAGTTGTAGCTGGTGCCGGTGCCGGTCAGACGACTACTTTTTGAGTAAATGAGCGTTAAAGTCAAGATTTTCAAAAAGGTGTAGCGACCGTCATTTTAAAACTAAGCAGTTTGATAAAAAAAGTTTTCGATATCTCTTAAGTTTTTTTCTCAGATCCAGTGCTCAAATTTCTTAAATTAAGTTTTTTAAAAAACGCTAACACAAAAACATGTCTAATTTCCGTTGCCGGTTTTGGATTTTTTTGAAAAGCCTAACTAAAACTACAATTTTGATATACCTCTCGATTTAAAATTTCATCCAAATCGGTCCAGTACTTTCGCCTGTAGAAGCGTCACAAGCCACCCACACACCCACACATCCACACACCCACACACCCACAGACAGAAATTTGTATATAAACCACTTTTTGGGGTTCCTTGAGCCCCAAAACGTATAGTTTTGTTAAACTTTAGATTTTCGAAAATTTTCATGAAATCAGTACTTCCCTATACCGAAGATATAGGAAAATAAAAAGATTAAAAGTAGAGGTCTTCTGCTTACTTCTTATATAAATAATAAACGTCAAAAGTAAAGTTATGTTTATTCACGGTGTATTTTGAAATAAGTAAGTTGCAAAAGACCGTTAACCAAGTAAACTTAAAACAGAATTTTCTTAATTTACATTAGACAGCTCACAATGCAACATGAGTATAATATTTTACTGTTACGCGTGTCACCAGATCCCTGATTACTTAAGGTACGGTTTCTATAAACTTTATGCCAGCGTTTTTATGTCGCGTATTTATGTAGCATAATATGTAGCAGAAATTCGCATTTAAAATTTTGCCTTTAAGGTCGCTGTTTATGATTTCCTTAAAAGCGATTTTTAAAGGGAACCAGCTACTTTATTTTCAGTATAATAAAAAATGATTGGTTGCTGAAGTCGTGGCGAGACATTAATGGGTTGCTATTTTTCTTATTGTCGGCTTACTGAGCATCTGCACCGTTATTATGAATCAACAAAGCTTTGTGATAGTATCGAAGTCGTCAAAATTATTATGTTTAGTAAATACCTATTTTATCTGTGAAAAAGTGAAAAAATCTATGTAAAAATGATGAAAGAAAAGGAGATACCGCGCCGGAGCCAGTTAATTAAGTTCTGCCGGTAGACGGAAAAAATCATAGGAAAACAATCCTCCGAAAAAAATACTTTAAAAATTTTTGCGGAAAAAAAATTCTACCTAAAAAATCCTCGAAATGAATCCTCGGAAAACATCCTTGGTAAAAAAATCCTGGAAAATAATGTTTTCAGTTCTTTTAGAAGTTTAGTTTTGATGGAGTTAGAAATTAAACCGCACCAAACACAGACACAGGAGAGAGGTCGTCAACGCCTCGAATAGTGTATGGCACGAAAAGAAGAAGAAATTAAGTATGCACTTAAACGGCAAACGTTAATATTTTTCTTAGTAAATTACCCCATTTCACGAAATCTGCGTCAACGTTATATTTATAAATTAATTCTGCACATTAACCAGGGGTTTCTGTATCAATATCGACTGCTGTCTCTATACGGCCAGTCGCATGAAGCGTTTTCCAACTAATTCCGCGTGCAGTAGAGAAGTTGCTTACAGTGCCAAACGCGTGCATCAAAGATGTCATATTTGTGGTTAAGTTAGTAATTAGTTGAGAATCATTGCTAGAGAAGAGAGACAGCAGAAACGTATAGCAAAAATGAGATTCCAGAAAATTACAATAGAAGGGGAAAGGGTACGACTGGAACCACGTTAATTAAGGAGTGCAGAAGGCAGCAACCAATAGAACCCGTACAAAAAACTACTGAAAGATACAAGCATCGGAAACTTAATGACGACACATGCTACGAAAAGGTTTAGGAGTAAGAGAAACATGAGAGAACTGAACAAGGAAAAGCAACTAAAATACTAGGCAGTATAGAAGCAACAGAAAGAAAGTCGAACAAGGATTCTATAGAAGAGAAAAAGAATGGCAATGGTAACGAGCAAGAGGAAAGAAAAGGCAATTGAAGCGTGGGGACATGGAATACAAGAAGAATGAAATAGTAAAAAACTAGAATTGGTAAAACTGCAATTTATAGCAGTTACGGAAACTAAAAAGAGGCCCCAGGCAAATAATCATAGAGGACAACTTACTCATCTACAGTGGGGGTAAAACAAAGCACAAGAACAAAAGCCGAAGTGAGTTTTTACATAACAAAGCAAATATTAAGGAAGTAATCAATTGGGAATATGTATCCGAGACAATTTTGGCAATAGAATTTAAAAGAGAGGGAGCTGCGATAATAAGTGTAGTAATAATGTACGGTCAAAATAATGACAACAAGCTGGAAATAAACGAGGTTTTTTGAGAAGAGATACAGCTGACAGTAGAGAGAAGCAAAGATGAAATATATTTACTTAGAGACTTCAACAGGAGAGTCAGCAACACAGCAGTGGGTTGTGGAGGAGTTATAAGAGAACAGAGTGAAGACAACAGAAACTACAACGAAAAGAGATTGGTTTGATTTTGTATAATACAGGTGCTAAAAATAGTTAATAGATTTTTTTAACACCGGGATATTTATATGTACATGAGAAAAGAGCGAAGCAGGAAAAAGAAGCGTGTAATAGACTATAAGAAAACTCTGAGTAAAAGTTTTAAAAAAGTACTTAACGCGAGAATGAAGAGGGGACCAGAAACATCCAGTGATCATTATCTACTGGTTACTGAAATAAAACAGAAGATGGTAGAAAAAGAGCCAAAATAGAAGGTAAAGAAAATAATAGAAACCGTAAAAAACTACACGTCGAAGAATTGCCAGGTACGACAAATATGCGAGAAAGAAATAAAAAAAGAACTGGCACGCAACGGAAAGTTACTAGATACAAAAACATTTTAAAAATTAAAAAAAATAATATTCAAAGTCGTAAAAGCTGTGTGCGGTAAAACTAGAAAAGTGGAAACCAAAAATAAACAGCGTGGTGGAATGAAAAAATAGAGCTACAAATAAAAAAAAATGAAAAAACTATAGAAACAACACCTGAGCTCACGAACAAAAAATTCATACAAAAAATACAAAATACAAAGAACCAAAGCTACAAAAAGTGGTAATACAGACAAAAACAGCCTGATGGGAGGCATTCGGCAGAAGTTTTTTTAAAAATGCTTAAAGAAATGAAAAAATAGAAAACAGTAATCGCTAAAACAAATAAAAGATAAGAAGGGAACGATACTTACAGAGTGGAAATATGAGAAGAACGAAAAATGAGAGTTACTGGAAAGGAAACTACAAAACGAAAATACGCAGAATTGTGCAGACGAGAACAAAGACGAATGCAGAGAAACTACAAACACGGATGATAAAGGAGAACCAAATATTATTAAAGAAGAGTTCTTGGAATGGCTGATAAAGATCAAAATAGAGAAAGCAGCGGCTTATGATGGCATAACAATTAAAATTTTAAAACATATGAAAGAAAGCGGATTGATGCTGTTATATCAAGTATTATTACTTGCATACAAACATAAGAAAATACCACTAGACTGGAAAATAGCGTTATATAAAAATGGTGGCAGCAGCAACTGTGAGAACTAAAAAACATTTCACTTTTAGGTGTTCCAGTGTAAGTTTACGAATACTGGAAAAAACAACTTTAAAAAATAGTGGAACCGCAATTAGAGAACGCACAGAGCAGATTTAGACCAAAGCATAGTATTTAAGATCACATCATCACGTTGCAGCAAATATCAAAGAAAGTAATACAACACAACAAGGCAGCTTACATGTGCTTCATGGACCGGTAGAATGCCTTCGATAAGACTTTTTGGCAAGCCATATGGGACGGTCTGGAAAAAAGAAAAATGAGGAAAGGTACAATACTAACCATAAAAAGTCTATACGCGACGAGCCTAAACTATGTAAGGAAAACGCGGAATCGAGGAGGTTCCAAACAATTATTACTATTCATAATTCTTATGAATAATATTATAAAATAATGTAGACCTAGAAAAAGAAAACTCTAAGTGGAAAACAGAAACATGTATCCAGTAACAATAACAAAGTGTGCGTTTGCGAACCCGAACCCGAAAAGCATCTACAAGTCTGGAACGATGCACTCAAAGAAATCAACATGAAAATAAATACAAAAAAAACGAAGGTTTTGGTATTGGCAAAGGAAGAGAAGGACGCGGCTATAAAGTTAGCTATAAACGAGTGAGCATAGAAAAAGTAAACAACTTTAGTAATTTAGGTTTCACCAACAAGAAAAAAGTACCAAAAGCAACAAAAATTTCGATATTTAAAGCAGTATCTACAGCAACGTTAACTTATGAGAGCAAATTGTGGGTGCTCTCGAAACAGCTCAAAAGTAGAATATAGGCAGCGGAAATGAAATACCTAAGATCAGCAGAAAACGCCAAAAAGATCGACAGGATCAGAATAACTGAAATAAGGAGGAGGTTGAAGAGTCCTCTTGCAAATCAAAATAGAAGAAGGAAGTGATTGAAATGGTGGGGCCACATTGAAAAGATAGATAGGGAAAGACAAGTTAAAAAGGTGTGGTAAGCTAAACCAAATGAGTAGAAATCAAGAGGGAGGCCAGAGAAGACTTGGAACGAGACAGTGGCAGAAACACTAGCGGGAAAAAGGACAACATGGCAAGAGGCAAAGAAGAGAGTACAAAAAAACGATGGTGCAAGTTTACCAGGGACAAGTAAATCCAAACCACCGAAAGGTACAAGAGAAACTAATGTATGTGTATGTATGTATGTATGTATGCATGTAGTGATTAGTTAGAGTAAAACACCAAAATACATTACATTTTAATTCCAGTTTCAGTTTTTTATGAGTACAGAAAAGACTTCCTATGCTAACAGATTAGTGTGGCTACCTCATTTTAATAATAAAATTTTTGATAATGTTGCTTTTACCGAAAACCGTTAGATGACGCCGCATTCTGTGCTAAATGTGTAAGGTTTCTGCCCTGTTTGGGAAAGCGCATTCTTAAATAAATAGCAAATATTTTAGAACAAGTTCTTACATATTGCAACTAGTGAACTATAATAGTGTATACTTTATTTTTAAATTGGCATAGATAGGTTTAGAATTTTTTACCATAATATGCAGTTTACAAAGTAAATGTGACAAAATTCTTACGGCAGTTTCAATAATTTATTATCCTAGTGCATACTATTACTATTACACTTAATTTCATAAATAAACAATAATAATAAATCGTAGCGAAATTACAATATTTAGAAGCCTTTGGATAAGACATTTGTTTACAAAAATAAATATGAAATGAAATAAAAACTCCCCTACGGAAATTGTTTTCTTATTTCGTCCCTAGAGAGTAAATGCTTTATTTCTGTCACAATTTTGATTCCATAGAAACCAACTTCTACTACCGATCGTGGAAAAAATATGATATTTTGATGATTTTCATGAATAACTTGACAAACACCTTAGTTGTAACCGTTGTTTTGAAAACACCATTTATTTATCAATAAATCTAAATTTTCTATAAAACTACCCTAAAAAGTAAACTAAGAAAGAAAAACCAACAAAAATTTCTAATTATCTTAAATCTCCAGCATGATTACATCATCTATACATTTCTTAATAATGATTAAGCAATTTCTAGGAAATTGCAATTCTTTATTTAATATTCATTGAATATTGCACATTTTTATGATGATATGATGCTTGAATTTATTGCGTAGAATATATTGTAGGTAATTATAGTTTTGCAATGCACATAACGCTTACAGTGCAATACTTTAATTGCTTTTAGTGTTAGGTACACGGCATATTTACTACTTGATTATAAGAGAAATGCCAAAAAGTCGTGCACTTTCTTTATTTTCTACCTACATTACAAATGATTGCACTTAATGTCTTGAATGTTTTGAAGAAGAATAGCTACTAAGATTAAAAAAGAAGGAAAATTATATCAAGTTTGTCGTGTTAATTTAGAGACAAAGCCAGTAGCGTATAACGTTGAAATGAAGAAATAGTTATTTACGTTATAAGGCCGGGAGATGACTTATTACAGTAACGAGTCTAGATGTTTCCGGATGAGGCGACGAAGGAGCCGAATCTGGAATTTCGAGACGAGTATTGTAAGATCATCTTACGACCGTGTGACGTACAACATTTTATTTCATACTGTATCGCTTTTTTAAATTTTTAAATAAAGGATAATATTTTAATCAAACAAATTATTAAGGATAATCCGGTTGCCTTATTTACAGTAACGATAACAACCAAATGTTTAAAAATTTTTCTTATTTTCAAAACAGTTGTTGTGTTGTGTTGTGTTGCGAAGCAACACTTTCCGGCCTAGTACTGTAATGTGTCATTTCCCGGACTCAAATTAATGACGTAAAGTAGTTTACGGTGGACAGTATGAAATAAATATAATTTAAATTTATATCAGACTAGTGAATTTTGAAAAATTCTAGAACGGTCACATCCTTTACCACCTATTCTCAACATAGTATCGATTAAAAGTGGCTGTGTGTGTATGTGCTTGCGGCGTGCATGCGTGCGTAGGTGCGTGCGTGCGTGCTTGTGTGCGTGCGTGCTTGTGTGCGTGCGTGCATGTGCGTGCGTGCATGTGCGTGTGCATGTGCGAACTTTCAACTATCTTAAAAATTAAGAAAAAAAACGATACTTTTTATATCAACAACACGTTTTCCGGCAGTTACGTGATTTTAATTACGCCTATCGGTTAGCTCTAGTTACAAAATGTAATTTTAATTTTTTGCATATTTTTAATAACTTCCCAAATAAAGCTATTATAGCCATTTTTGTCCGACATTCGAAACGAAATTTGTAATTCTCCGAAGCACTTCGGAGAGCGCTTACCTTGCTTTCGTGCAGTAGTCGCTACTTTTATGGGTAGAGTTACGGTACGCAAACCAATTGAACAGGCTATCGCAAATTCAAATTCCCGCTGCTTGTTTTCTTAGAAATTTAATTAATACTCGATGAACTGTACAACGTTATAATTATTAAAATTTACACTTTTGCAAATACGGCAACGGCAAGTATTAGTATCTAGTATTGGCTACAAATTGCTTTTTTTTTAGATACATAATTTCACTGTGGCGATTTGTACGAATTTGGATGGATGAAATGGAAGGTTATAATTATAAAATCTACACTTTTGCAAATACGATAAATTCTAGTATAGGAAAGTCCACTCGAAGTCCACACTTCAGATTTTTTTAAAACTGAAATGTTACGTTTAGTTCGCTTACTAATATAATTTTTAAGCCGGCCCACGATGCTGGATGCAAAAAGGAAACAGCTATGTAAAATTTCACAATTATGTGACAAGACCTATCAAAAAATTTTTAAAAAAATTGCACACCCTACAGAAAAAATTGTCAATAAAATAGCACTAGTGCAAATTGTCTAAGGAAGTCTATTTTAAATGATGTTACCACGAAAGCTAAAATAAACGATGCATTTCTTTGGACTATAAGTGGAGTATATTTTGAGCAACTTTTATTATGAAAAAGGTAATACATAGGGAAAAGCGCGTTTTATAACGCTACTAACAACTGTCAATTGAATTGACCAAAAACTACCAGTTTTTGTTACTCTGGCCACTACACTCTATATGAATTTATACTAAACTTTCCTCCCCGTCATTTAAGTTTTAGTCTAGTTAGGTATCCATCGTAAGAAAGACGAACTGGTTGTAAATATTTAACTATTAAAAATTAATAGTTTATTAATAAAATAAAACTCTTGGTAATTGTTTCACAATTTGTTGGTTTTTATTTACTCGACTCGAGTTTCAACCATCACGGTTATTGTCAGGAGTTTACAAATAAAACTAAAACTTAAAACCTAAAGATGTACAATACTACTCATTCTGTCGTCGCCGATTTTAAGTGTTAACACGTGTTTTTATGCTCTGTATACTGTAGGTCCAGGAGGGGTGAATTACCTAAATCCGTGTGGTCGTTTACTATATTTTTATTATTATTTATTGCCTTTTTAATTTCTAAATTATCCAATTTACGGTTGTACAAAAGATGTTTTACCTTTTCTTTTTGTTTTTTCTTTAAAATGTTTTCTACAAATTGCTCCGTGTATCCGTTTTTCAGTAGAGTACAAGTACAGACATGGTCATACATTCAAATTCTAAACAACCAATCAAAATTAAAAAAGCAGCTTTCATTGTATGATACACAGAGCCATTCATATACCACTGTCTACCGAAAATTTCAATAAAGAACTTAGCACAATTAAATTTATAGCCCTAACAAACGGATACACGGAGCAATTTGTAGATAACATTTTAAAGAAAAAACAAAAAGAAAATGTAAAACATCTTTTGTACAACGGACAAAAGACAACAATTGAAAAAACAATATGGTCAAAAATCAATTATATAGGTAGAGTTAGCTATAAAGTTTCTAACAGGCTCAAAAAATTAAATGTTAACGTAGCTATGCACCGAACAAACTCCATAAATATCTAATAAACAATAAAGACACAATAGAAAAATATTCAAAAAATGGTATCTATCAAATAGACTGTTCTAATTGTGATGCAATATATATAGGACAAACTGGCCGCAGTTTTAATAGTAAACGGCCACACGGATTTAGGTAATTCACCCCTCCTGGACCCACAGTATACAAAGCATAAAAACACGTGTTAACGCTTAAAATCGGCGACGACAGAATGGGTAGTATTGTACATCTTTAAGTTTTAATTTTTAGTTTTATTTGTAAACTCCTGACGATAACCGAGATGGTTGAAACTCGAGTCGAGTAAATAAAAACCAACAAATTGTGAAACAATTACCAAGAGTTTTATTTTATTAATAAACTATTAATTTTTAATAGTTAAATATTTATTAATATGTTTCACCATGTGCCTACCACACAATTCACACTCTCTACGATTGTTGGCGGTGTGTCGCTTAACATAGCTAATAAATTTTCTAATTGTTCTAAAATATGTGACGGCGCAGCAATCGGCATATTAGATTCAAGTTTTACTTCCGATTGAGTTCTTTCGATTGGTAGTTGTAGTGCTAACTGCTCGTAGCTTTTCTTAACATTGAATGCCCCGCTTTTTAAGAAAACCAAGGGGTAGATGAGGTCACAGGTCATCAAAGCACATGTTCGGGCTGGCGGCTGGCAAGAAATTCGATGCGGTGTAGGGTAATAAAGTTGAAGAAAGACGGAAATGCGCACACTGACAATTAATTCGCTCTCGAATTATCTGTTGTCACATCTAAAACTCAATTAACAAATTCTAAATATCGGACCTTATCACGTTATAAGACTGTTATTTTTATCATTCATTAATTCGATCTTCTCTCTCTTATTTTGAAATTTTGTGCTTTACATACACTGCGTGACAGCTTCAAAATCATAAAATAAGACATCAGTTTACAGATGCGCTGCGTGGTGACTCTATAGCCATAATAATTTACTCGGATTCAAAGCTTACAGTGCTTACACAAGCGCTGCGTGATGGCTTCAAATCTCAACTTATACACACAACTTTATCATGCGATCAACTAAAAAGTTTTTAAATCCTTAGCTGCGAAGCGTTCCGCATTACAACAGTAAAGTCTGAAAATCTTTAGCTGCGAAGCGTTCTGCTTCTAACAGCGTACAAGAGCAAAATCAACATAAAAATAAAAAAAAGATTCGCAACTGCAAAGTCTCAAATTACAACAGTTTTTTTTTGTTAAAAAGTTTTGTTGTAATTCTCACACAGCGCATACTGATTCAACTACTTCCAACTCACCGCTTATAAGTCTAAGTCCTCGGAAAATTTACCAGGCCAAATTCTAAGCATTTCTTGGGGCATGTTTTTTCCCGAAAATTTTACTTAACATTTTTTTACGGCGCTTATTTCGCTTTTTTTTAGTTTTTTTTGCGGCTGTTTTTCGAGATTTCTTTCGGTTTTTTTGCGCAGTCCTCTTTCCGGAAGCAGCTCTCAATCTCGGCGAAGGAAACAATCGGGGCGTGGCCCACGGGTTCTGTTACGTGAAAATTAATTATTCGTGACAATCTGAAACTTTGATTGCGAAATTCATCTAATAATTATTTTTTCCGCTGAAGTATCATCAACGATGTAAATTACCTATTCAGTATCTATTTAAAAAGCAGAAATTTATTACATTAGTCTTCTTCCAGCGCTGATGATGCCAACCTAGCTTTCACAATTCTACATTAATTTTTTTAAATGTTGAAATTACAAGGGATTTGTAGATTATGATCATAGCACATCATTGCTTATTGTTATTAAACACAGGTCCAAAACAATGAATTTGGCGATACAAATGAAAGTGCCACTAACTTCTAACGTTTCCTGCTAATTAAAAAATGTGTTTTATGCGTGTCGCTTTCTTTTTCATTTTTCTAATATATTTATAATTATAGTATGCTGCGTAAAAGAAATTTTTATTTTCGAATTTGTTGCCTGATAAAATTAATTTTTTATTGCTCTTTGTAATCCACTAATGTTATTCTAATAAAACGAACAGGTAGGAAAAATTCTACAGCTTCCAATTATCGACAAACAGCACACAACGTCAAAGAAAGTACTAATTACGTCACCTCTTTTTACAAGAGCAGTGTAAGGTGATAACTTTCTAAATTACTGTGTTTATTCTCATTTTAATCTCTTTAATTCGAAACAGCAGTGCTATCGGTACACATATCAAATCAAAACTATGTATTTCGAACTGAAAGAAATGTTCGGCACTTTCACTTGAGTAAAGGCATGGGTAAACCTAAGATTTGTGGAAGACACCTCAATTGCAATTTAACATAACATCCAAAATTGCATGTCATTCTTTCAAGCACATCTGAGAGTGCCTACTCTTGCTAACTTCACAGGGTGAAGTAGTAACTCCAAAGATTTGACGCCAAACTGACGTAATTTTCTAAATTACTGATTTAAAACTAAATGTGATTGAAATAATCCGTAAAGTAAAGCCCCAGTGACTGTGATTAAAATATTCACCAATTAAATAGCAAAATAATGAGTGAAATCAGGTTTATTAAAATTTTTCTCTTAATAATTGTATGTGCATCATGTAATGGAAAAGTTCAAAGTCGATTACCTGCAGATGGCCCTTTATATACAGAAAGGCGTAAGTATAAAGTTCAAACAGTTTTCTAAGAGCTAATATAATTAAGAGGACCGTTTTTTTTAATTTGATACGTGCGTAGGCTTGTTTTTTATTTAAAGTTTTAATAACACGCAAGTTACAATTAGAAAGCGAAAAAATGTGATTTCCAAATTATTTTGAAGATACGCACAACAATAATTTTGATATAGTTATTAGATTAAAAGCTTAAACAATCAATGTTTGCAAATTTTTTGCTGCATATAATTGCATAAATTGAGTAAGAAGTTTTAATCAGTCTCAAGTAACAAATCGGTTAACAATAGCAAGATGGAAATTTACTTAAAGTACGGTGTATCTAAAATAGCTGAACCCCTGGCCTTCGTCCCACGCTTCTTTTACGTAAAAAATCGCTCAAAATAATAAATAAACCCATATCGAGATGTAAGAGCCCATCGCGGCGTGAAGTTGAGACAGTTCCGGATGTACTATATACAGTGTTCCATTTAGGATAAAAACAGCCTGGTATTTTCGGTTTTTGTTTGAGGTACTCACCTTAAATGTAAGTTGTAAACCCAGCGTAGCTCGCGAATAGGACCAGTTCTCGATATTGACTTCGCGTTGGGGATATCGGAAAAAGTTATTAGAAGAAATTGTTCCGAATATAATTTAAACCTCATGCACCGAGTTACAACGCAGAATTTGTATGTAAAAGTTTTTAGTAATTTTGTCCACGCCCAGTCCTAGTTTATTTTCAGTTTTGACTAGAAATATGGAAACAAAAAAACTTGTCAAAAACAAACGAGAAAACAATAATTTATTATTTATTCAACAAAAACTAAAACATTTAAGAGAATTTCAAATGTCTAAAACATTCCTGGAGACCAATTACAATAGTCTAATCGTTTATTTTTATCGATGCACTGAACACTGTCAGTTTAATTAAAAAGAAGGAAATAAACGTTGGGAGTGTTAATACTGGACTCGATTGAAATTCTCTTAAATGTTTCAATTTTGTTGAAGAACTAAATTATTATTGTTTTTTCAGTTTTTTTCGACACGTTCTTTTGTTTCCATGGAACAGTCAAAACTGAAAATCAAACTCAGATTGTGCGTGAACAAAATTACTAAAAAAACAGGTGGGCTTACAACTTACATTTAAGTTGAATAACTCAAACGATGCGCCTCATAAATTTCTAGAACAGTGTAAAAATTTAAATCTCTATTCCTAAAAATAACGAAAATATCAAGCTGTCTGCATGTTTAATGTACATTATACATACCTACCGAGTGTCAGTAAAACATAGCGCACACCCTTTTTTTCTTTATTTGTGAAGATAAACAAATGCAATGTTAGTATGTTTTATAGACCGCAAAAACTCATTATATGGCCTACAAAATCCACTTTCGGTTTCACCGGAAAGGCATCAATCGATTCTAAGGTAAGGTGGTAGCCAAAAACGATACTCATAACGTGATTTTTTATGTTAATTTTTAGCAAAGTATTTCAAATTTAGAAGTTTTTATAAAACTAATAAACGTTTTATAGCTATTAGTAAGTGTAATATGTACTGCGCGATCATTACATCTTTTGGTCAACTCTTGCTATGGAATATGAACTGCATGTCTCACCTTATACCATAAATTAATCAATCAGCTCTACCAATTTAGCGTTAATAAAATGCTATGATATTTGGAGGTGTATGTTTTTACTGGAGTATTGTAGTTCCTGGAAGGCAATTTTTGGGATGCTTGCTACAATTCAATTTGAGATTGGAGGTTTGTGAAGGCTGTAAGGTTTTGATATTCTAACTTTTAAACCCAGGGTTGCATATTATTGCTGTAATTTCTTGTTATAAATTCTAATAATTTATATTTTTCATATTTGTGAGGTTTGTTTTTACTGAAAGAAAAAAAGAAAAACACAATCAGATTGATACGATTTTTATTTATGTTAGTTTTAATTATAATTTAGTTCAGAATTGTTCAAAAGGTTTAATTTATAAGAAGTTTTAGACTTACTTGTTTTGTGCATCGATTAATGTCATTATGGATGTCAGTGTCAATGCCACAAACGTATAAAAGAATACTCATTGTCATGAGATTTATTTGTTTGTTCAAAAAAATGGGAATCAAGAAGAAGACAAAAGAATGGAAAATTTGTTTAGTTAGTGACGACTCGTCTTTGTAAACAAAGACAGAGAAGTTTATATCCTCTGGATGAATAAATAGTAAAAACGAGTTTAAAAGTAATGTAAAAGTGATTGTGAATATAAAAGAAGAAAATACAACTAATTATCAACGAATTGTAAAAAGTCCAGAAGAATAACAAGTATGAAGCGATCCAGAAAGTTTTTCCAGTTGTGATGGTGCTAAAACCAAGTTTAAAATAATATAAAACAGACCAGAGGAAGATTCAAACTAAAGGCGAGTGTTTGTGGTTACTTGAGGAACCTGCAAACTAGTGAAGTAGAAGTTGGACATTCATCGTTTGCTCGAGTGAAGGATATCCCGATAAGGAGACGTTAAGATAAATGTTCTCTTTTTAAAGGACGATAGTATTTAGTAAAATTTATTTGATTTTTCGCAAAATTTCATTAAAAAATTGATTTGTTAAATAAAACTTTTTTTTTTGTAACATTGATATTGTTTTGTGTTTATCCTATCTCAAATTTATTTATTAATAACTTGTCTTACAAGCTAAATAACGACCCTGAGAAAGTTAATAAAGAGTCTCATAGAAAATATAATTTAGAATTGCGTGAATTGCGGGCATTTAGGGAATTGTTTTCTAATAAGTACATGCACACTTGCAATATATAGAAATTTAAAAATTGTTATTATTACAAACTCACAGGAGTGTTGTTGGTTGCAGAAATGTTACATTATTTATAAATTATTTTTTGTGAAGTAAAGATGCAAACCAGATTGCTTAATTGTCAAGACTATAAGTTTTAGAGTTTATGAAATGTTATGTTTTCTCTGAATTTATTAATGCAAGATTGAATAGTATATCTCCACTTACCATTTTCTCGAACCCTATTGCGAAAACGTTATTAAATTAAATAAATCTTATGCTCTTGTGTAAAAACCATCTTAACAAACGGATTTTGTTTAAACAGTTGTCACAATGACAAATTAAATAATTGCAGGTATGTGAACTAATAAAAATACTTTGGTTTTTTAAGAGTTTACCAAAAATTTTAATGATGACCCGCTAGAGTAAAACGAATATTTACAATCAATAACTGCAGACAAATGATAGCACAAACAAAAGGATACGAAAAAAGAATGCAACAAAAAATAAGACTAAACATAGAATTTTACTAGTATATTGGATATAAGATGGTTTGAAATAATTTATTAATATCAAACGGCAAATAAAAGCTAGCATTCAAAAGGTATGGGTATCATCAAAATCCTTTGAAAGTTCGTTATACAGGCGTGTGTGCCACCAACTTTCCATTTAAAAAATTCGCTTTGGCAAAGGTTTAAAGAAAAGAGCTCACGGTTCTATTCGATTGACCCGAGTTCGGGTCTAGCTGAAATTTGGAGCAGCGGCGACGGGTTCGGTATATAAGTTAGGTTTTTAGAGGTAGGGCATGTTTAGACCTGTGAAAAATCACTAAGTGTACTGTGCCGGAATAAGCACGGTAAAAACTGCAAAGTTTATCCTAATTCCGAGTATGCAAAAATATACAGGATATTTCGTTGAAAATTAGAAAGCAGATGTTATTTCCGGTGAAACCGGAAGCGAAAGTAGTTAATGTTTTAGGCCATATAATGCATTTTTACTGTCTATAAAACGTATTAAAAATTAATTTTTTTAAAGAAATAAATAAATAAAAAAGATAGATGAGCATGTTTGCTTAACACCCGGTATATACACACATGTGTAGCTTATGCTTCATATTTTAAGAAATCATTATAAATATCAATAACTCTTTAAATATTTCTTTCGAATCCTTCAAAATTTAAGAAAATATTTATTGATTAAAGTAAATGCTTAAAACATGTAATTTCAATATTGAATAAACCATTATAGGCGGGTGTGCCACCACCTCTACATTTAAAAACTCGAAACTATTTTAAAAATTCATTTTGGCAGTATTTGAAGGTAATATTTCAACGGGTAATGGTAAACTACAGTTACAAAAAAACATATTTTTGAGATGTCCAAACTTTACTTAATTGACACGAACAGACTGAGAATTGCATTCTAATTCTGAATATGCAATAATATACAGGGTATTCCCTTAAAAAGTATATGTTAATAAGTGCAGAAACATTTAATTTAAATCTTCAAATATTTAATAGATCTAAACGTAACTACATAAATAAAACGCTCGTGTCAGCTGTATCAGAAAGGATATATAAATATGACAGCTTAATTTTAGAAAAACAACCGTTTTGGGCTGCCATTTTTAAACTAGAGAGTTCGAAAAAATAGTTGTATTTGGAACGCGATTTTGTATCTGATTCCGTTTTCAGATTTAGAAAATTCGGTTATAGAAAAATAATCCTATTAAAAATAAGTACAGCTTCCGCTTCCGTTTTCAGTTTGTTTTTGAAAGCTTATTCTGTCGATGAATTTTTGATATATCCTTGCATCCGTTAGGGTGATATGTGTAACCAACAAAGCAATTTAAGAAATGTTTATTCTCAGTGTTGTTGAAACATGTTCGCGATTTATACGTGTTTATAATGAGATCATCCTAACGCAGCAAAATAGAAATAAACAGACATGCTCGTTTCATACTGAATTTGAAAACTTTGAACTTTAATTTACTATTTTGAAATATTAGCGTTCTATACAGCACAACTCATGAAAAACAACCTGATATTTATTTATAGTACTTACGCAATGGTTTATTTTGCCGAATGCAGGTACAATATTATTGTTATTATAAAATATTAACGAATATACACAGCAAGTCAATAAAATACCGGCGTGGTTATTCCGCAATTAAACCAGCGTAAGTTAGTTAAAACAGCGGCCCAGCTTGTTTTATTTGTTTACTGAAAACTAACTTACACTATGTTATCAATACTGTTCCTATGAAAATATTTTCGTAATGAATGTAATATATATAGTTTTGTCCAATTTTTGCCTTTACTTTTCATATCTTAAGAAATTATTTCAATACACGTGAAAGCGAATTTGTATCTTTTCTAATAAGCGCCTAAATATGTAGGTGTTGGTAGCGGGGATCAGCCGCCACTAAAAGCTAAGACAGAGGGAAGTGCTCTGGAATTAAAATATAGATATAAAAATATGATGCATAAGCATATAACATGCATCAAATAGAGTGGTAGAGGCTATTCGTCAACAGTACAACAGTAGTTGATAGCCTAATATCGCATAATGCAAGAGGGGTGTGTTAAAGCTTGGTTAAGGTTACAACAGCTACAAATCCATTTTTCCCAATCTTTAATTGCTACCAAAACATATATATTACTAGGCAGATTTCTGAGCCAAACACATTGTATTTCATGCTTAAAATTTAAAACTAAAGGAATTCTTAGCAGAGTTTATTAATAAACTTTAATATGAAACATAACTTGTAATAGGATTACAAATGCTATTATTATTAGTGGCCTTTTGTCTATTTTAAAATATCTGAATCAACAATTAATGTTCAGGTTCTGAAAGCATGTTTTTAGTTTGTGTCTTGATTTTAAAATTTCAATTTTTTATATCGATTATTGTGTTATTATACAGGGTGCTTTTGGGAACTAGGCCACTATTGCCAACTTTTTTATTTTTAAAGATACAAAGTTGGTTAAATTAGGAAAAACGTGTAACTTTTCCTTCTGGCTACGATGGTAAAAACAAAAAAACAATTGCGCATCAACTTTCCGAGTTATTTGTTAAAATAACTTTTTTTTAAACAGAAAGCCCTGTATTTTGTTATATTTTTGAATTAAAAATTTTATTTTCTTTATTTGTTATTTGTTAATTTAATCATAGTTTTATTCTACACTTTTTTAAAGGCAATAAAATTTTCAATTTAAAAATATGAAAAAATACAGGGTGTTTCGTTTAAAAAAAAGTAATTTTGACAAATAACTCGAAAACGCGATACGCAATTGTTTTTTCGCTTTTACCATCGTAACCAAAAGAAAAGTTACACTTTTTTCCTAATTTAACCAACTTTGTATCTTTTAAAATAAAAAAGTTGACAATAGTGGGTCCGGTTCCCAAAATCACCCTGTATTGTGTAATTATGATTTTCGCGCTTTACTTAAAGACTGAATTTATCGTTAGTTTACTTTACATTAGTAAAAATAGAATATTAACAAAATAATTAAATTTTTTTCTTGTTCTTGATAGCTTATCACTTTTGTTCCTTTCTTTGCTTAAATGAATGCATTAGTTAACTATCAGAAAAGTGAATTTAAATAGACAACATTGCGTATTAAGGAAATAAAAAGTGAAAGTGGACATGTTAGATTCCATCTCAACAGCTTGCTTGAACGTAATAAATTACAGTATAACAACACGAACACCTTCAAATCGGGTCAATGAAATATGCTATAAGCGCACATTGCACCGTTGCGTCTTGCGTTGCAGTTGACTATGCCGGCTGCACTTGCATCAACATTCTTAAAGTAGGACATTTGCACACTGCTATAAATATAATAAAAACATGGTGCGTAGGTAAAACTTTAAGGTAATAGAACTCGCACTCTAATTAAAATTCTAATTTCCATCCACTTCATTAAAAATTAATCAATTTTTGAAATCAGCGCTCTAGATGCGAAATCTTGATACAAAAGCGAAAAGTAAGTTACAAAGGTACTGTAACTGTGAGCGGGGTTTCCGAATAATATTGCACCCTGGGCTACGCAATTTTGGCTTCCTGTTCATAGCAGTTTGCACTAAATTAATAAATATGACAGTGAAATAAGCTTTATATTCGAATTAATAAAAGAAAAAATAAATAACGTACCGATAAGATAAAAGCTCTGACCCTCTTTATTAAAGACAAGATATTCCGAAAAAGCATGTAGCGAAAGTATAATACACTGTGTTCATAAAGTAACCTCCCCCCCCCCCCAACTAACTTTTGAACGACTATTTTTCTACAAAATTTGATGTGCTGTAATGGGAAATTAAATACTATTTTTCAGACCATATTAAAATTTTGTATCATCCAAAATAGCGACTAGCGCCATTTTGACTTTTTTTTTAAATAGAAAGGGGAGTCGAGTGACACCTCATTGGAAAAGTCTTTTAGTTCTGCGTCTGATCCTAAAGTTTCAAAGAAAAATATTCAGCCATAACAAAATGACAATGTTTGAAGATAAAGAAGTCTATTTAAAACAACTAAGAATTAAAGCAAAAGACCTTTCAAATGAGGTGTCACTCGACTCTGGATAAAAAAAGCAAAACAATTTTGAATTGAGTGAGTCCATTTGTTTAAAATCCGCCATTTTGTTATGGCTGAAAATTTTTCTTTGAAACTCTAGGATCAGACGCAGAATTAAAAAACCTTTTAAGTGAGGTGTCACTCGACCCCAATTTCTTTTTAAAAAAATTTTAAACTGGCGCCCAGTCGCCATTTTGGATGATACAAAATTTTAATAAAAAATAGTATTTAATTTCATATTACAGTACACCAAATTTTGTAGAAAAATATCAAGTCGTTCAAAAGTTAGTTGGGGGGGGGGGGGGGGAGGCGTTACTTTATGAACACAGTGTATATCAACATTTGATTGCCTATTTAACACTGTGGGCCAAAACAGTGGCCACTGCTTTAAAGTGTCGTAAAATTTATACTCTTATCACAGTAGTGAATTCTGTAGATTAAAAGTTGTCACTCCAAAAACACAGAACAAACCGAAAAAAAATCTAAAAAGTAAAAATATTGCACATATTTTATATCAGTTCAAAGTTCATCAGTTTTTTTTTAACTCACAATGCATTTAGTTTTATTAACCCATTAACTTAAAATCCTGTTTGTTGATATAAAAAATGATTTTAAGAAATTTTAAATATTTTGAAAATTGTTTTTAGATTTTTAAACGAAAAATGGTATTTAAAGATTAGAGCAACACAAACAGTCAGCATTAGGTAGGCTTCGAGTTAAATCACTTAATCGAGATCGAATGGTGTTTAGTTTAAATTCTACAATTTTATTATACCATGCCTGTTGGCGTATGTTTAGAACGTTTAATTAAAAAAAAAACAACACAGAGAAGTATTTAATTTGCTTCAGGTATGTGACACATCACATTCTATTTTCACATTTATAAAATTACGGTTTGGAAGACAGTCATATCAAAAATCACGTCTTCTTCCGCTTCCGGTTTCAAGCGACGACTTTTGAAGGTCCTTGACACTACAACGTATTTAACGGCTGTACTCTCGACGTTTTTTTTAGTATAAAACGATGTTTCCATAGAACAAAAATTCAATCATTTTATAAATACTTGTTAATTAGCTATAATTATACAACGAAGTAAAGCTAGAATTTATAAATAAAACAATTCCACAGTGTTGTTAAATTACCGGCAATTTATTTTGTGGAAAAATTAACACTAAAATTACCTGTAATATTACCGGTAATTTTAGAAACATATAAGCAGCAATAAAAAGCATTACATTATTTAAGTCATAAGTTAAGTTTTTTTAAACCAAACATAAACTACGACAATCAAATACTAAACAAAAAAGTTAAGCTATTTTCATTCTTTTTTTAATTGTTTCTTTCTCATTCTAGGACAAAAGTTTTCCCATTTTCACTCAAGTTCAACGTTTCACTACTTATTTACCTTCGAAAACTACACACCTTTTGCGTTTAAGGTTATTGAATCAGCATTTCCCTCGACAAAAATAGCGATAAATGTTTTATTTAAATAATAGCACATTTAATTACCGGTAAAGTAAAATATCTTACTTTACCGGTAATTTTTCGTTACCTGTAATTTACGGGTAGTGATTTACTATTACTCACAACGCTATAAGTATACCGTCTGTCTATAAAGTAACTCCCTCCCCTAACTATCTTTTGAACGACTTAATATTTTACCACAACATTTGGTGTGCTTTAATGGGAAATTTAATACTATTTTTTAGCCAATAATTAAATTTTGTATCATTTAAAATGGCGACTGGGCGACATTTAAAATTTTTCTTTAAGTAGGAAATGAGGCCGACTGACACCTCATTTGAAAGGTCTTTTAGTTCTGCGTATGATCCTAGAGTTTCAAAGAAACATATTTAGCCATAACAAAATGGCGGATTTTAAACAAATGGGCTCACTCAATTGGAAATTGTTTTGATTTTTTTTATTCAGTAGTCCAGTTTTTCATTTGCAGGATAGCATTTTCCCAGAAATATGTCAGGTGGCTGGAAATAATAATGAAAACGTTATGTTTCAACAAGACAGTGCGTGCGCCTCATTAGTATAGGCCTGTTTCTGACTTTCTTAACGGACATTTTCTTGGAAGATGGATTGGTAGGCGGGGGCCTGTATAATAGCCGACTCGCTCATCAGATTTAACCCCCTTAGATTTTTTTCTATGGGGATATCTGAAATCGAAAGTGTACAGAACCCGTCCAGAAACAATTGAAGAACTGCAGCAACGCATTACAGAAGTTTGCAGAAATATCACTCCAGAAACGTATGAAAATGTAAGGCAGGAATTTCATAACCGACTTTTTATGTGCTAAGAAGTGAATGGTGAACATTTCGAACCCTTAATTTAATTTCTTTTTAGTTTAATTAAATAGTATTTAATTTCCCATTGCAGCATACCAAATTTTGTGGTAAAATATCAAGTCGTTCAAAAGTTAGTTGGGGGAGAGGGGTTACTTTATAGACACAGTATATTATAAATTGGAATTTAGATACAAATTCTTTGATTTACATGTAATTGCTTTATCTGAGTATTAACAGTATTTATTGTTGGACGCGTAGGGCCTAATCCTTCTTATCTCCTGCATTATTTCGACACTGTTTAAAATAGTAAAACCCACATGCAGATTAAACATATTATTTATAGAAAGTATAGCAACTGAATTTTTAAATAAATTGTTGCGCAATAGTTACGTACTGCTATTAATATAACTAACCGCTTCCAAACAGTATCAATAATTTGATCTATCTGCACCGCAATTTTGAATAATTGTGTATATTGCGAAGCAAAAGATAAGTGCCATTTAAAAAAAGTCAATGTAAAACATAGACCTATAGAACAAGATTGATAATGTTTGACAGTATATGGTACTTCCTCGCCTATCATTGCGCAGTCGACAAATCTTTAAGGTACACCATGTGGGCCGCCACATACTTACATTTCTTTAAAATGGTTGTGCTGAAGATCCATAAGCAACAAAATCATGGTATAAATAAAACTTCGTTGGAATTACTTACCTTTGATAGTTTAAAATCATTCTTCAAATACAATATTCGGGTCTAAAATACACTTCTACTGTCTATAACTGGCACCAGTTTTCACACTTCTCACCTCTGAATACTGTTCAGACCTCCAAATAAAGCCAAAGCTTCAACCGTGGCTACAAAGTGCACCGCCGGCTTTCGTCACAGTTTCTACTATCAATATTACAATTTACTTTCGGCTTAGACCTCGTTGTCATTTGGGACCTACACCCAGCATAATCAGGTAAGGACCGACCTGTAGATTGTCTGCTTTTACAAGCATTTACTCTAGAAGTTTGAGCAATATTTGTTTGTAGGCTCTGCCTGCCTAAATAGGGCCGTGTTCTATTCACTCTGAAGATGCAAGCTGCAATGTCTTGCGAAACGTTAGTTTGTATGGGTTCACAAACAGCTAACAGGCATAAGCCGATTAAGTATTATTGTACTGGCAAACAAAATACATTAAGATCAAATCACCAAGGTTAAAATAAGCTAAGCACACGGCCTTGTTTAGGCATGCAGGGCCTACAAACAAATATTGCTCAAACTTCTAGAGCAATGCTTGTAAAAGCGGACACGCTACAGGTCGGCCCTTACCTGATTATGCTAGGTGTAGTTTCCAAATGACAACGCGGTCTAAGCCGAAAGTAAATTGTAATATTGACAGTTTAAGAAACCGCTAAAATCTCAAAGAATATAGTTTCTACCATGCCTACAATTCTCACCATCCGTTTTGGCCAAAACTTCTATTATGATCACAACTTCTACCGCCGCTTTTGGCCAGAATTCCTATCATGCCATTAACTCCATTCGACGCGAACGCTTGCTAGCCGTTGATCATGACTCCCACCAGTACACAGCAGGCTCTCTAATTGCAACCAAAATTGGACATACCGCCCAGTGTCCAAAACTGTTTTTAACTTGCACCTGTAGCTTACAACGGTTCTTATACCTTGAAAAGAACTTTAACATTTTTAAGTTGATTTATTGATGATTTGCAATGAGTCGGAGGACAAGCGTCCCCCCGCACTTAGGCTACTAGTGCCCATTGTGACCCTTAAATGATCTGGATTTTATTAAACAGGTTGGTTGCTTCAGCAACGGACCAAATGCTGTTCATTGATTTATCCTGTATTTCACTTAGCTCTAAAGAGAGAAAACCAAGGTGTTTATACCTGACGGCCGCAAAAGCGGCGCGCTCACAGAGGGTGTGTTCAGAAATTTTTTCTCAAGCTTTGCATCTTCTACACTGCGGGCTACTGACAACCCCGATAGTGTGGAGATGTTTCTGCAGGTGATCGTGGCCTGTCACATTTCTGAATTGTCTTTTGTTTTGCCTAGAAGAGTTTTTGTCATTCTAGGCGTAAGATCTTTAATAAAGAAACTGGCCTTTCTTGGTTTCTGACAAGAGGTTCAGGATGATTGGAATTTTGACAGCGTCCAGCTACATATCTTGTGCCTCACGCATTTGGGAAAAATTCCAAAGCCGGATCCTGGACCCATTGGGGGTTCTTTAACCCTAGCAACAGCCAAGTTTTTACTATGCCGGAAACTCATATAATTTTCACATAGTTCTTAGCTGAGAACTATGTGAGAGTTTGCCGACATTTTTGGACCAGTCGTAACCCGATCTTAAGAGAGTTCAAGGTTTTGATAGTCGCTTGACTGTCGGATATGTCTACTTTTATACCCTCTTTACAGTTTTTCGTTAGCACATGCCAAAATAGCAAAGATTTCAGCCTGGAAGACGGTTGGATGTTTTCCCACAGTAAATTTAAGTTTGATTCAAGGTTTTCACCATAGACACCTGCTCCTGATCTCTCCCTAGTCTTTGACCCATCCGTGAACTAAACAAGTGAACCGTACAAGACCACGGGGCTGAAAGAAAAATCATTTTCCCGATAACCATTCGTCCCGGCTTGAGATGAGGGTACCATATGATTTGCTGAAGGCGAAGTAGGGAACTATACCATTACTTCTCAACCAAAAGATAGAATGGGTCGACTTCAATCGTGAGGCAACGCTGGTACCTTTTTATTGTCTCGTATATCATAGCCTGTAGGCCACCGCTCGGGCCTCGGCCTTCACCAAAAAGTGAAGAGGCACGAGTCTAAGTAGCACCTTTATGGCCGCTGTCGGGTTTGTGCACATTGCTTCCGTTATTCATAGACAGACGACTATTCTCTGCAGTTTAGTCAGTGCTGTTCTTGTGGTGGCGTTTTCTGTTCTAGAACCAATGTACGATTCCAGGACTTTGTCCCCGTGTTTTCCCTAAGGTGCGCCTACACGACCAGAAAGACACGCAAGCCCGTTGCTGTTGTCTTTTCACATGACTTGCGCAGGTGAGTTTGGCATCTAAAATGACTCCTAGATACTTAACTTTACCCGAAGTTTGCAGTGTTTTGTAGAAGAGAACAGGCCCTTTGCAGCCCGTGATCTTTCTTTTCCTTGTAAAAAGAACCAGTTCAGTCTTTGCAGAATTGACCGAAAGCTAGTTCTTATTACACCATTCATGCAATACTGTAAGGGCTCTTTTAATTACATTGCAAATTGTGTCGAGTAATTTTCTAGCTATAAGGGTAGCTAAGTTGTCCACCTATCCTTTCGTATAAAACTCCTCGTTGTTGAGCTTTGGGAGAAGCCTGTCGGCAACGAGGCATCAAATGAGCGGCGAGACACACCCACTGAATCCCCCTTCACGGTTGCAGTTATATTACGGTGTCTGAGCATGTAGGTTCTATGCCACTCTCAGATGTGGTATTGCAAATGGACTCGAAGGTCGTGCAATTAAAAGCTCCTTCGATATTGAGGAAGATCCTAGTACGTATTTTCCCTGATTTAGCGTCTTCTCGACCTTGTGGACGATTTCATTAAAGACCGTGTCAGTATATTTTCCTTTTTGCTAAGCGTGTTGATTTGGATACAATGGAGATAATGCCAAAGATCCACCTCCAATGTAGCGGTCTACCAGTCCTTCCTGCACTTTTAATAAAATGGAGGTAAGACTGATCGGTCAAATGACTTAGCCTGGGAGTACCAACCTCGTCCAGGTTTAGGAAAAAATATTATCTTTGCTCCCATCTATGGTAGAAGAATATAACCCAGACAGCACCGTAATATATGGTACAGAAGACTTATGAAAATTTTCCTCTTTTAAGAGAGCCGAGAACATGCCGTTAGGTCCTGCTGCTTTTAAATGGGCAAGCATTGTAATCGCTCATTTTGTACGGTCAACCATTACGACTTTTGAGGCAACCTTCCGGTCGACAGAACACGGTCTGACTCGAAAGGCCTCAACGGTCAGCGTATTACCTATAAGTATATCCCTAGAGTCGGGAAAGTGAGTTCTCAATAAGAGTGTTAATGCCTCTTCATTGGTGGTGGTGAATCCACCAATGGGAAGCTCTAGGGCTCCTAGCGAGTACTAAGACTTTTTGCGAGAACTTTGCAAAGTTTTGCTGTTTATGGCATACTCTCTATTTCTTTGCAGTAGGCCCTCCAGGTTTTTGGTTTGACATACCTAATGGAGGCGTTTTTGTACCTTTGCTAGTATTGCTAATGGATTTCCTAGTTCACAGGTTTCCTAGTACGCTTAACTACATTAAATAGTTTTCGAATATTTTTGCAGAGCTTGTTTAAAGTCAAGCTTCACCAAGAGTTTTTATATTTCGATTTAACGACACGTAGAGGAAAGTTTTTCTTATATGACATTATAATGCATCTCTGTATGGATGCTACAGACAGTTCATTTTCCCCGCACACTTGGGCTGCTGTTAAACTCCTTGTAGTCTACTCAATAGGGCTTCTCTATAATGGGCCGACTTGGTAGACCTGGGGTTTAAGTACATCTCCACGGCAGGTAGGTTGAATCTAACCCTCAAGCGTATGTACCTGTGGTGACAGAGTGAGGGCTCCGACGCGACGCGACGATACGTGCCAGTCTGATCTCTTAGGATATGGAAAAGAATCCAAGACATTTTAACCCCTAAATTCAAAATTTATGAAAATAAGGAATACTATCTCTTTTATAAAGCAACACCTTTAAAATACTGCTGTGGTGCATTCTCGCCCAATTTTGGTTTCACACTTGGCACGAACCACGAAGACCTTATTATTATGAAATAAATATGTTTTCTGTTTTTGTAAGAGATTGGATCAGAAAATAGCAAATAAAACACTAGGTAAATGCGAGGAAGGTCTCGTGGCAGTTGCCAGACAGCGTTTTTGGTTAGACATTGAGCAAAAGTTGCACAAGCAACAATTGATTTTGTTAAAGTAAAATAAATTTTGCGGCAGCAGATTGGTGCGCTGGTTAACACCGTTGTTGCCACGCTCTCAGACACGGATCCGCAACCGGGGGCGGTAACAGATATTTTCAAAAATTCTGGACCGTCCGGGCTAAGAATCTGTTATGATTTGAGGTTGGGAAAGGGATCGACCAGTGTATAGTCGTTATGTGCTGATCTGAGGTAAGCGCGGTGGGATAAGACCGTAGAGTTGCTCAATGTCTCCATGATCCTTATTAAGTAAAAATTGTATAGCGTAATGTCAAGTTATTTTTAAATAAACTAAAACATTTAAAAAATTGCTTCCGCTGTAATTCGGTTTATATACAGGGTGTTCCCAAACTCTCAGACACGGACTGTGGGGCGGTAATCTACGAAAAAATCGAACAAAAAGTTCCTATACGATTTTTCGATTCAACTAATATCTTTGGAGTTATTCAAGTTTAGAAAAATCTGATAATAATACAAAAAACAACTTTCATACTCAAATTTAAGTGTTGGGTCAAGTACTAAAAATTAATCCATGATAAATTACATAAGCAAGAAATAATGCAAATAATAATTGAAAATCAAAATTACATATATCGTTTAAAGTATCTGAAAAAGTCAAATTTTTTGTTCAATTAAGCAGTGCCACGCTATTGGATGTTGAAAACAGCACGTCATTATTTATTTGTTTTAAAGTTTGGCATTTGTTTGAATTTAGTTCTAAAGTGTGACAGAATGGCCGCCAATTATTAGAATTATGACATGCTGATGGCATTAAAGGCTTTTAATAAAGAAGCAGGACGAGCGGTGCTTTTATACGCGACCATTATTTCGCACATTGGACCGATTTCAACATAATAAGTGGCATTGCACAATGCAAAATTAGGAATTAATTTTTAAAAAATGACGAACTATGAAACAAATAAATAATGACGTGCTGTTTTCAACAGCCAATAGCGTGCCACTGCTTAATTGAACGCGTAAATTTGAGTTTTTCGGACACTCTAAACGACATTTGTAATTTTTCTTCTCAATTATCATTTGAACTATCACTTGTTTTTTGTAATTTATGATGGATTGATTTTCAGTACTTGATCAAATACTTAAATTTGAGTTTGAATGTTTTTCTTTAATTATTGTCATATTTTTCAAAACTTTAATAATTCCAAAAATATTGGTCGAATCGAAAAATTGTAAAGGACATTTTTGTTCAGTTTTTATGACAGAATGCCGTCCCACGGCCCGTGTTTGCGAGTTTCAGAACACCCTGTAGGCCACACAATACGAAATTTTGATATTAGGTACAAAGAACACAAACGTTGTTACATATACAACAATTTTATGATGATACACGTAAATTACATGTACTAAAAGCATTTTATATCCACAAAAATTTAAATATTGTACTTTTAATAAATAAACAGTAGAAAAATCAACTGCTTATTTTTAATTTAACTTTGATAATGACGTGTAACAAGTTAAAATATACTTATAAGACTAAAATTAATAGCTTTGAAACTATTAACCATTTTATTTATCAGGAAAAAGATTTTGGTTTCAACTATAGCTAGGATAGACCACGACATGTTTCTTGATTTACTTTTGCAACACGGCGTTTCGTGTGCTGTGCCTAGAGGCCGCTAGTGATTGTAGATACTCGCTTAGCGGGTTGCTTTCACAACTATATATCGGTTTGTTGCTTTGCAACTTTTCTCGCCGCACATTAGAGGGCATTACTTTGTAATTCCCCTGTCATGATTTTATTTATAATATGCCAGGGCCATTAATTATATATCTTGCCTAGACCCCCTTGTCTAATGGAAGAAACTTTAAATTTTGTTCTCGTTCAACATGAATGCACTTTTCCCAGCGGTGGTTCAAAGCTTTAATCTGTTTCATAAGCAATCAGAAAATTAATCCCCAGTAAACGTTTACGCGGCGTTACAAGCTTCGATTTCGCTAGGAAAACGTTAACCTTTCACTACTTCTTTAATTGTGGGAAATAGCCAATAGTCGGATACTACCAGATTAGGTGAATAAGCCGGATTTTCAAGTATTTGGAGTTCTATTTGCTCAGTTTTCGCGACGGCGACGGCACGCTACTCTACACTGTTCATTAAAAAAAATTAATTTAAACCAACCCCAACAATTTATGTCTCAGTAAGTATTAATGCCATCTACTTAATATTTTTAATTTCTATCGCAAACGGATAAGTCAAGGCCAAGTATAAAATTAATGAGCGTCATATTAATATGAACGATAGAATAATAATAATATTGACGAAGTCAAACTCGAACTTAATAAAGTTGAATACTTGCCTGCTTTTCATACACTGTCAATGCATCTGCCACTATGTTTCTTATAAAACCAAGTTTTGCTGTGAAACTTCTTTGTTGCACCTACATATTTCGTAGGGTTAAAACTCGTTTGTGGAGACGAGAGACGGAAGCGGAAACAAAAATGCGTCACGCTCTTATCAACAATTATCTGGAGATCTAAGCAGTAAATGAAATAAAGTAGGGCTTGTAAAGTTGTTAACCCATTATTTCTGTTTGCTACACTATCATTTTTATATTTTTATCCTTAATAATAAATGTAATAACTTAATAAAAATGTAAAATGCTGGAGAAATGACCAAACTCCAGAGCCTCGATCTTGACTGGAGGGGAGAATTGTGTTATCTATGCTAGCTAACAGTAAAGAAGCGAAGTAGTTTGTTAATGCAATCATTTCTGTTAAATCATACAATTCAAAATACACTTTCAGTGAGAACACGCTAAGAAGTTGCACTAAAAACTTGCGTGATCAGCGCACATTTCTGTTTTTAAGTGAAGTTACACGTCTTTGATATTTTTATGCAGTAAAAATATTTTTTATATCTAATGGCAGTGTTTGACACTCGACAGACTTGCATCACTATTAATACAATTTAGAAAGTGTTGGCAGTTATTACTATACTAGTGTGTTGTACATTTTTAAGCATTTTTAAGCATAAAACTCCAGATTTAAAAAATAAATTAATACACACATACATAAATTAAACTTATTTTGTTCCAGCTCCTTGGTTGAAGGTGTGCAAAAGAAGCGACCCATATTTGAGTAAATGCTTAAACGAAATGTTTATCCAAATGTTTCCTCAACTTGCAGTGGGTATGTAGTTTTAACAATTACAATTAAGACTAAATTTTTTTGACGATCTCACATACAGTAATGGTTCGGTTTACCCCATTTGAAGCAAAGCTATTTTTGTTACAAGTTACAGACTTCGCCTGAAAGTACTACTTCATCTTAGAGCCGTTTCTCGAACTTCATATGAATACTACTGCTAATCGTTACTTTTATATTTAATTAATAATATAGTGTATAAGCCGCAAATCATGGTTTTCTTGTTCTATTGTGTGTAAGCGTAATTAAAACAATTTGTTTTAGGTATTCCTGAAGCGAATATTTCACCTTTCGAACCATTATACATTGATACGATTTCTGTAAGTAAAGGAGCAGGACCCATTACATTGATGGGAAGCTTTATTAATTTAACTGTGGCAGGACCTTCAAATGCCACTCCCACTTTTACAGAGTAAGTAGCTGCTTTCTGTAAAAAAAACCATACTCATTACCTCGTTCACCGGCGAGAAGTAGCAAATACCGACTATAAGGCAATTTTTGGCTCTCTGGAAGTTTTGTGTAAACTAGACCATTTTTTCGGCAATTCGTGGACATAGTTTTGGTGCAAGGTTTCTCGATAGTTTTGGCAGGAACTGACCAATTGATCACGTGGTTGCTGCGATCGTTTGGTATATATTTTCTTTGGATAAACTTGATGTGTCTGCGGTAGAGGAAGAGCAGGTCGTACGTGTAAGGGAAACATCTACAGAACAATTAAAGTTGCATAGACTACGGGATAAAGACATCAGTTTCTGTCAAAAATATCAAAAAAAGATGTGTAAAAACTACATCAACGAATTCTGTAAAATGGCCCAGTTTGCGTACAAATTCCAAGTTTCCTTAGGTATACTCCATACTTGTTATATCTCGCCAGTGAAGAAAACATAGCTATTAAAATAGAGGAATTTCGCGACTAGTTAAAGCAGCGCTGCAGCTAATCTTGTGTCAGCCCTTTCAGAACCTCCATCGTTTTCTTCTCGACTTCATTAACTGACTCAAAACGAGTCCTCTTCAATACATATTTGTCTTTAAAGAAAAGAAAAAAATTGCAAGAAGCCAGATCTGGCGAATAGCCAAAATGTTAAAACACCAACACCAACGCTGGTTTAAAACTGCTTCACTGAGAGTGTTGAGTAGGTTGGCGCGTTGTCTTGATGATAATGAAACCATTTTTCCACAACTCTGACCTCTTTCTTTTGACTCGCTTTCTCAAGGTCAACAGAACCTGTTTGTGATAATACTGGTTCACCGTTTGTCCATTTGCAACCCATTTTTCCAAAATTACACTTTTAATATCAAAGAAAGCATTGAATATGACTTCAAACTTGGACTTGCTTTGACGTGCTTTCTTCATCCTTAGTGACATCGGTGTTTTCCAATGCAAGTTTATTACAAGTGATAAAATTTTCTAAAAAGTTCAGAGTCATCTTAATTTGTCCCAGAATGTCAGCACAAATTTGCTTATGATTTTCGTTTTGGTCAGGAGTGAGAAGCTTCGGAACAAGCTTGGCACAAACTTTTGTCACATTTAGATTTTCGTGTTGTCATTTGACTTTCAAAGCGTAAAAACGTGTTTATCACAGCTGCAAGCGCAAGAAAGTTGAAGTGCTATTGCTATCGCGGGTGGGCCAACGGCGTTTTACAAGCGAAACAAATTTAACCAATCAGTAAGTAATTGTTATATTACAATGTCGGGATACATCACCGACAATAATTCCACAAAAACGTTACCCACGCATGGACACCGCAAAATTTATTATCACAAAATAAGTAGATATTAATTACCACCACATATCGAAACTGAATTAAATAGTAGCCAAACTGCTAGTGTAAACAACACACAAACCGCCACACCTATTTACTTACCCAGTACTATCTACCACACGGCATTGACGTCCGATATAAAAAAACTGATATCAGGCGAGTTTAGCACATTCTGCAACACCAATTCTTTACGCATAAATTTAACAAAAGAAGAAGATTATAGAACTTTAACCAAGTACTTCAATGAAAATAACATTAAATTTCACACATTTCAAAACCCAAATAGAAAGCCGCCTAGTGTTGTAATTTAAAATTTTTTTCTTAGAACAGGAAATTGAAAGCAAACTTAAACTCTTGCCAATCTTAAGGTAACGCGATTTCTTACCAAGGACATGCAACCATTGACACTCCATTGTCACAGTTGAGTTAAGAAAAAAAAACATACAAACATCCCTCAATGTCCTCGTTGTCAGGAATTCGGCCACACAAAGAATTCTTGCTCATTAGACCCTCGATGCATAAAATGCGCTGGAAGTTGTCTTCATACAGAATACTTTAAAAAACCTGGCAAACCACCGAAATGCGTCAACTGCAGTGGAGATCATGCCGCAAGCTAGAGGTGCTGCAGTAATCACATTCAATTAATGCAAAAACACCTAAGAAATCAACCAACAAATACCAGAATGTTACATACTGACAATACGAGATACACTCACATAAGTCAAGAACAAGCGCAAATCAACTAAACCAGCTTCTAAACTCTTAATTCTAGATCCTCCAACACACCCCCGACAACAACACAACCATCCAACAATAACAACACCGAATCACCCTAATTAAATAATTAAATTAAAATTAGTATTGACTTTTCAACACCCTTCCTCCCACAAATCAAATCCTTCATCATAAACACCTTCCTTTCTTTACTCTTCAATGGCCATTAATCCACAAAGAACTCTGGACTCTAACTATCCTAAATTGGAATTCAAACGGCATCAAAGCACAAAGATCACTTTTCATAGCCTTCCTGGCTAGGAACAATGTAGATATTGCATGCGTCGAAAGTCTCATAATAATAGAAGCATATAAGCAACCGAACAAAATGTACCGCAACCAACACTTATTATTGGAGATCTTAATTGCAAAAACGAAATCTGGGAATGCAGAGCATGTAATCCCAAGGGCATTAAACTTGAAAATTTGCATCAGCATACGCATTATAGGTACTATCTTCTAATGAAAACACATACTTTCCATATCACAGCGACTATCTTTCTGATATATTGAACATCGTGCTACAAAAGAACTTCACCAAACCAATCCAACAAGAAGTAGTCGCCGAACTCGACTTCGACCCTTTTCCAGTTATGATATCGTTCCCTAGCAGATCACAAATAAAACAACCAACCTCCAGGCTAACTAAACCAATAAACTGGGAAAAACTCCAAACTGCACTCGACGAACAACCATGCTATCCAACCAGACTTAATATAAAAAACGACATAGACACTTCAATATCCAAACTAACCACCACGATATAGGGCACCACAAGAGACTTTACCAGCAAAGCAACTCCACAAAGCCAGAAATTACTACCTCATAAATTACATAAACGAACAGATCAAAATGAAAAGTCAAAGACGACGAAAATGGCAGAGAAACAAAAACCCATCACGGAAACGACTTCTAAACAGCTTAACTCACCACTTGAAGAAAGCGTTGGACAAGCTAAGAATAAGCACCAAAAGTACATAGAAGAGTTAGAACCAGGGCACCCGGGTATGTGGAAAGCTACTAAGCGTATCCTGCGACAACGTGAAGAAAATCCAACACTAACTGCTGGAAACGAATCCTATAAAACAGACGGAAAATTTTTTTAGCATTAGCCATCCACCTAGAACAAGTGTTCACGCCTAGAAGTGCCAATAATGCAACTCACACAATACAGGTAATAAGCCATGTCGCAAGGAACCTACCTGTAATCACTGAGCATATCAAACCAAAACATCTCTTAATACGCTCAAAGCAATAATTGCGGAACTTCCCAAAAGAAAATCACCTGGGTATGACCTAATTCCTAATATACATCAACAGTTATAGTCCAATAAGCCTTCTAGCAACACCATCAAAACTTCTAGAGAAAGTAACTCATTCACGCCTGATCTTTTAAGTAACGCCTCTTAACATCCTCCCACTATTCCAATTTGGTTTCAGAAGAAGTCACTCCACATACCATCAACTACAAAAACTAACAGAGGTGATTGAGCACAATTTCGAAAACAAATGTTACACAACATCAGTAATTCTAGACATTGCGCAAGTCTTCGACAAAGTCTGGGTGGAGGGCCTTAAGAGTAAACTACTTTGACTAAACAAGCCCAACTATCTCAAGGCAATAATATTTTTATTCCTTAAAGAAAGAACGTTTGTCGTCAAAATAAATTCCTGGTGTCTGAAACAAAAAGCATTAAAGCAGGAGTCCCACACGGCAGTATCCTAGGACCACTACTATTCAACATATTCACGTCGGACATGCCAGTAGTCAATGCTACCCTAGCAACCTTCGCTGACGATACGGTCGTCTTAACACAAAACAATGATCTTACTCAAGCCATTCCACAACTGCAAACATGTTCTTGCCTTAATAAATTAAAAAATAAAATAAATCCTACTAAATTCCACGCAAAGATATTCACACTAAGAAGAATTCACAACCCCACTAATATTCAAATACATAACACGGATATTGAATGGAACCCCACAAACGCAGCCGTAAAATACCTAGGAGCAATACAGGACACCCGACTGACATGGAAACTTCACATTAATTGCAAACTTAACCAAAGCTACGCTAGACTAGCGCAACTATATCCCTTAATCAACAGGAAGTCAACGCTAAAACCACAGTGCCCAATATTAATGTATAAATGCTTAATCAGACCACTAGCCCTTTACGCATTGCCGGTTTAGAGTAACAAGTCAAAAACCAATATATGGAAACTCCAAAGATTACAAAACAAAATTCTACAGACTGCCGTCAACGCTTTTTGGCATATTCGAAATGCCCAACTGCACTTTGACCTGGGAGTATCAACAATCCAAGTTTATATTAGTGAAAATGGCAAAAAGTTCTTTGAAAACATTAGCTTGTGCGAAGGAGCTATTCATTACAATCTCGGCAGAAGAAATATCCATACTAGACTTAAGCGAAAATTATCCCAAGATCTACTCTCATCAGATGAAGATAGTGACTAACAGTAGTAATAGTTTACAGATAAATGTAAGAAGAACCAAAACTTCTCAAAAGCCATGGTAGTAATTATTATACATTGTACTATCAGTACCATGTATAACAAATGGGATTGTTGAACTGGCAAATAAATGTTAAAAAAAATTTTGATGTAGAATTTGCCTAACTGTCTCTTTACCAAAGTTTAGCACTATCTTTTCTGCTATCATTCTTATGCTTATTCTTCGATCTTTTCAAATAATTTCGTTAGTTTTGTTTACATTTTCGTCTGCTTTTGAAGTGAAAGAGCGCCAGGACGTTCGTCATCTTCAACATCCTCCAGGTATTCACTAAACCTTTTATGCCACTCAAACACACGACCATGTAATATGCAATCTTTCCCAAAAGCCTTAGTTAACATACGAAGAGATTCGGTAGGCGTTTTGTTTAATTTCAAGTTTATGCGTTGTTCAATTTTGGGAGTGAACATTTTGTCGACGCGCAAGCGTAAATACGTCAACTTTAAATGACTGGTGTCGTAGAATTATTATATATTGAATGTTTGTGACTAATAATTTGAATAAACACCAATCATAATTAAAATGAGTTAATTGAGCTAGCATGTAGAAATTAATTCCATGACCTATTATCACCTTGGTCGTATGGTTTTTTAATAATTTTAGCATACTATGTTAGATATTTTACTCAAATAGGTAAAAGTACATATAATATTAAAGGGGAATTACACTAGTAACGCCCTCTATGATGTGCGGCGAGGAATAGTTGCAAAGCAACAAACCGGCAAAGTTGTGATCGGAACCTGCTAAGCAGGTATCTGCGATCACACCTGCCTCTAAGCACAAAACACAGAAACGCCCGTGTGGCAAGAAATAAGAAAGAAGAGATTTGGTTTCAATTATGGCTAGAATAGACTACTACATGTTTTGGTCTTATTTGAACTCATCAGGTGGATATAAACAAGGAGATATATGCCAAAAAGTATAACATTAAAGGGGAATTACACTAGTAACGCCCTCTATGATGTGCGGCGAGGAAAAGTTGCAAAGCAACAAACCGGCAAAGTTGTGATCGGAACCTGCTAAGCAGGTATCTGCGATCACACCGGCCTGTAAGCACAAATCACGGGCGTTTCCTTGTTTTGTGCTTAGAAGCCGGTGTGATCCCAGATACCTGCTTAGCAGGTTCCGATCACAACTTTGTCGGTTTGTTGCTTTGCAACGTTTCCTCGCCGCACATCATAGAGGGCGTTACTAGTGTAATTCCCCTTTAATCTTATACTTTCTAGCATATATCTGCTTGTTTGCTTTTGGTTTCAATTATGGTTAGAATTATGTCCACTTCATGAGTTCAAATAAGAACGAAACATGTAGTCTGTTCTAACCATAATTGAAACCAAATCTCTTCTTTCTTAAAAGTACATATATTTAATTTGAAATTTGCCAGATTATTTAATGCGTACATACCTGTATTACTATTCGCATTCAAACGCAAAAGTTTTATCTGGAAATAACTTAGCTTCCCAGGAACTTAATCCGAAGTTGGCAAAATTCGGCAGATTGAGTAGGGGTACATAAACAATTGTAATAAATTTAGAGTAAACCTATATAATTAATTACTAAAAATAAAAACTTGTTTCAGTTTAGATATAGCCAAGCGAAAAATGTATTCAGGAATACTTTTGCCTCTGTTGGATATAAAAGCACAATATAATTTAAAAGGAAAAATTCTGGTACTGCCATTAGTAGGACATGGAGGCTGCGAGGTAAAGTTATTCAACGTTGACACCAAAGTGGACAGCGACCTTAGTTTTCCCAAAGTCGAAGGACGAGAAATTCTCAGAATTGATCACATGAGCGTAACCTTCAGTGTTGGTAGCATGAAAGTTGATCTACGTAATTTATTTAATGGAAACAAGGTTTTAGGTATGTAGGTGAAAATAAATAAAATGCAATAAAATCTTGCACAACTGAAACTAACTTTTCGATGCAATAACATTCTAAACGCTTTGATTAAAATGTCGAACATGTCTATGCAATTATTATATTAATAAAATAAAGCTTTAGTTGGTTGAAATTCATATTAATGTAAATAGAATAATAATTAATAACTTTAACAAATATTTATTTTAATCTAATAAGTATTTCATCCTTGTTACACGTCATTATCAAATTAAACTTGGTAACTTGATGTTGGTTATCTAGGTTTGCAGATGACTTGATTTCTTATTCCAAAAACATCTAATAATGGTGAATTTAAAAGATCAGTTTGCTCATTTATTAAAGGCGTCGTTTTTAAATGTTTGTGAATTTCAAATGCTTCCAGTACATCTAATTTACATTTAGCATTGTTTTATTCTATTGTTCCTAGCACAACACCAACTGTTTACTTTTAATCTTGCCTTTGGTAATGAGAGGTAAACACGTTGAAATACATATAAAGATAAAATAACTGTCTGTTAACGTTTTTAATTATTATTACATTTTTATTTGCAATTATTGCTTACAAAATATATAAAAATATAAGTAGCTTGACTGTTCGATTACAGTATTAACAATTTCAATGTGTTGATTTAACCTAATTGTATGTATATTTGTTTAGTTTATTATGCCATATGTTCACGGCGTTGCAGAACATAGGACAATTGCATTATCATCTTGGCTAAAGATCACCTAGTGCTTCGAATGTTTTATGCAATCACTCAACAAAGTACGTTATTTATGTTGCCTATGTTATAGAAAAAATAACGTTCTGGTGCTGTTGATTGGCAATACAGATATCCAAACAACGATTGTCGACAAGTAACGGTATCTACATTTACATATATTCAAACCGTGCAACCATTTTTTTCGACATCTATTCCCAGAGTTCTAGTGAGCCGATTGTCAACATTTTTTTTAAATAAAACCTAGAACTGTGTAGATGTGCACAAAAATTTTAAATATTAACAAAAATAGATAATTATAACAAAACCTCAAATTAAACGAACACATAAACTTACGCTTGTCCCTTGCAACTCCATCTGTATCTTCCCGGTGTCGGATTTCGGAAATACATACCCTGTCTTCACTCATTTCAAATTATTTTCAAAGGGTTTGTTTAGTTATTATTAAGTGTGATCTCAAAATAGACCACTTGATTGATTACCTACCTAGAAAGAACTAAGAATCGTATTAAATTTATTTATTATAATAACATCATAAAATTCATACGAAAACTTTTAAAATTAAAGGTAATTCTTCAAATTTAATTTAATTTTATAGTATTAACAAATAAACAAGCACGCAAATCAAATATACGTTACATGTGCGTTAATGTTTCGACCTTCACCAAAAATTATTATTAAAATTTTATATTTCATTATTTTGAATTCGTAATAGTTTTGGAGTTAGGTTGTATATCATTATTATTTCCGGAAAATAGCCTATTTTTAATTTTTCGTCGTTTTTGGTAGAAGCCGAAACATAAACGTATGTGTAATTTATTCAATTGGATGTGAAATATACGTCTATTTTTGTGGATTTCAATATTTTTATATTATTAATTTAATCATCACTCATCAACTGCAAATATGGAATATTTTTCAAGTTAGTTAATTGATTCTACATTTCGCAAAAAAATATAAATTGGTAGCTTTTTACGGAAATCGTGTGCAGGTGTCTCTAGTACCTAGTATTATATTTTTTGTAGCAATCCTGATATTATTTATTTGGCAGAATAACTACCACGCAATAATATTGAAAACTAGTCTCTTGCTTGCTCAACGCACTTATTTCAACGATGCTCCAAAGCAGCAATGCCGTCTTTGTAGGTCGATGAACCCAAGTCCTCAAAATAGCTATTTGCAGCAGCAATTACCGCGGTTTACCGCCGAGTCATTTTTTCAAGTTTGGAAATAGATAAAATTCGCTGGGAGCTGGCACTAATTCGAATCCTGAAATTTGGTCATGGCGATTGCAAACGTGTGTACAGGTGCGTTATCTTGATGGAAAAGCACTTTGCTTTCCGCCAAATGAAGCCGTTTCCCTTTGATTTTGTCGATCCATTGCTGCAACAAATTGGCATAACACTCGCCATTTATTGTTTTTTTCTTTTCCATGTAGTTGACGAAGATAATTCCATGAGAATCCCAAAATAAGTTGCCATAACCTTTCCCGCTGACAAAACTGTCTTTGCCTTCTTTGGTGGCGGAGAATCTTTGTTTGTCCATTGTTTAGACTGTTCCTTGGTTTCGGGAGTGTAATGGTGGACCGAGGTTTCATTGACGGTTATGAAGCAGCGCAAAAAGTCCTTCGGATTGCGGCGAAAACGTGCCAAAAGGTCGCGAGAAACAATCAAACGATTCAGTTTTTGCTCCGGTTGCGGTGGGAGCAAACGCGGCACCCAACGCGCTGAGTATTTTTTTCATTTTCAATTCTTCAGTTCAAATTCTGCGCACACTGTCATTTGAGATGCCCACTATGTCTGCTATCTCGCGCATTTTTACTCGACGGTCATCCAATACGATACGGAGAACTTTTTCAATCATATCCGGGGTAGTAGCCGTTTTTGGGCGTCCACTGCGGGTTCGTTCTTTGTGCTCACAAGACCACGCTTAAACCCGGCAACCCAGTTTTAACCATTGAAAACGAAGGAGCGGACTTCAAAAACGTCGAATCCGACTCTGCTTTGATTTCGATTGGTGTTTCAAATGAAAGTACTTTATCACTGCTCGCAACTCAATTTTTTCCATTATTTACGAAATCATTGAGGCGGTCACTTTGGCGCACTGTCAAACGCAAATTAATTGACAAATCGCTCTATACTGTCATATTTAACCTAAGAAAAGATAGATCTAAAAAATGGTAATGCAAATTCCGCCAAAATAGCGCCATTTATGTGTTAGGTGACGTGCATTTCGAACGATCGTCGTACATAGACTTTTTAACAGTTTTATATTTTGGGTAGCTACTTGGATCATGCTGCAGCCGGTATAGTTAAATCAATTTCATGTGAACGATTATAAATAAAAGTAACATTTTCAATATGGACTATAAAAAAACAACAGCATTTTGTGAAATAATAAGTCAAAAATACAGCAATTTTCTCAAACCGTTTTACTACGAGAAAATTCGGTGGTTCTTTGTGATCTTCTTAAATCGGACAATTCGTACAACGAACATAAAAACAGTTCTAGTTAATTTAGAACCATATATTTAAAAAAACCTAAAACAAAAAAAAAATTAAATGTAAATATGTGTTTTTGTTGATACTGTAAGACTAAAATAAATACAAAGAATTACCTTTAATTTTAGTTGTCTAACTAGGTGTTCTGTAATGATGGTTGATTATACAAACAAATTTAATACAATTCCTTCCAGAGTGTATAATAAATTGCATTATCAATTATGTTTAGAGTCACAGACCATGTATTATGTATCAAAGTGTGTAGTAATTATTTTTTGGAAACTAGTTTTACCATTCAGAAGCAAAACAGCGCTAAACTGTTATGTATTTAACAGATATTTGAGTTGGCTGATTTTGGATGATTGACTTTTGTTCCCTTATTTTTAATGTAAAAATGTGTACCAAGTTGTTGAATATAATTTGTACAATAAAACCTTAACATTGTATCTTCACCTACAATATAGGCAATCCAAATAACGCACGATGTGTAATAGTTTCGTAAAACATTGGAAGGTTTGATTGATCTTTTCCTAAAATGAACATATACGTTTTCCCATGTTCCATAGTATTGTGGACACACTGTATTTATAATATGTGTATTTTAAATGATACAAGTTCCCTTAACTTTTAGGGCAAACTCTAAACGGCTTCGTTAATCAAAATTCCCACGATGTGTTAAGTGAATTAGGTGAAAGTATAGGACAGAGTTTGGGTGAAATTTTAAAGGATCTCATGAACGAAGTTTTTAGCAAAATTCCAACTGATTTGTGGCTGCCAGAAGAAAACCAGAATGAAAAAACAGCAAATGTAACACAGTACACAGATAACCAAGAAAATGATCATAATTCCAATCTAGATGCTTCTTTTAAAACACGCTAACGATTTGTTACTTTAAAACTAGGGTTTGCATAATGTTAGAGAAAGTTTTAGAAGTAAATTGTGTTTCGACATCTAAAATGTTTGTTCATATTCTTAGGTATACAGTTCTAATTAAATTACTTAATAAAACTGTTTTTATAATATGTATTCTTCTTTACACCTAAGTGTGCGTATACGATTAAACTGAATCCCGGAAAACAAATCACCGGAAAATAAATCACGGAAAAAAACCTGGAAAAAATCACTCGTAAAAAAATCATAGGAAAAAACGGAAATAAAGACAACTGAAAAAAAGTCACCGGAAATAAAGTCACCCAGAGAAAAAGTACCCGAAAAAAAGTCACATGAAATAAAGTCAATAGGAAAAAGACAAACATGTTGTTGGCGACAAAACTAGAACCACTGCCACACATTTTATCACTTCTTGTGTTCATAACTACTAAAAAGGAGCGGGAATGTATAACACATATATGTGTAATAAGTTTCTTCAAATACTCTAACCATTACCCTCAAAACCACCTAACTGCTATTAACTAATGAAGTGATTAACGACCTTCCATAAATAACAACTGTAATAAATACGTTAGTACTCAGTAATACGAAGACATGTACTCCGCCGGGTTGATTGGCCGCCGCCGCCATGTTTTTAGGCGCCGCCGACGCCGCCGCCGAATAATATTCGCGTAAACAACTTCACAATATTATTTTTGTACCTGAGAATTACGACTATGTTCGGCAGTGTATGGGATATAGCCCGGAAATTCCTGTTCTTCAGAATAATTCCTATACAAAAATGCTTTCCTGAAGAGTTTCCAGACGTGTGAAGATGACCTCTAAGATGCCGTTCGTCGTGAATAGCTTTAGATCGCCTTCAGTTAGAAACTTCAAATTTGATATTTAGTCATCCTTAATGTGTTGCCGCATACTGTGTAATTTTAATCATAATTGATTTTGCGGAACCGGTTATTTCAAGATCTTTTTATCTATCATAAGACAATTAAATTTCTTTTTTTCAAACAAGCTTCAAGAAAGTTTATAACCAGGTAAAAGTACTATCAGATAGAAGGTTAATTGCTTCCAAGATGCAATGTCAGTCAATTGTTTCCGAGAGACTTTTCTCCGGTGACTATTTTCCGGGTGATTTTTTTCACAGTGACATTTTTGGGTGATTTCTTCCTGGGTCTTTTTTCCGGGGACTTTTTTTGTGTGATTTTTTTTCCGGTGGCTGTTTTCTGCCTCTCCATTAAACCTGCTGCAACGATAATTTTTAATTTATAAATAAGCTACGTAGAAAATATTCTATACCTATGCTGTACTGCTCTGGTATGATGGTATAAAGAAAAAATAATAATAAATTACCTAAATAAACTTCTGAAACGGTTTGAATACAACTTATAAAATTTGAGACTGTATGCACTTAGCATGCAATATAATATGGAACATAATCGATTGCCTGAATTTTTATACATACATTACCAAACTTTCTTCTTTATGTTTTCAAAAGTACTGTTTTATATAATCGTTTTAGCTCTAACGGCTAACATTTTTCCATTTCCTAGACCGTGTTGCGCTAACTAGCTAGAAAACGTTGCACTCTGTTCCCTGGACAGTAAGCGCAACCACGAATGTATTGCCTCTTTCAAGCAAAAATTATGCAACACTACTGCTTACTCACTATAGCAACGACATGCACATTCGCGCATTTTTCGCTTGCTTTTACTTTTGGATGTAACTGCAGTATAGTAAACACAAATATATAAATTATGAACTATTTAGGCATGAAGTGCTGGTCAGCAGGGATAAATGACTACAAGGAGGAACGCTTTATTAACGTTTTTTAAAAGTTGTGACAGTAATGTTACAAGAATAAGTTCTAGTTCATTAAAGCTCATTGTGAAAACGAAGATTTAAAAAAAAAATAATGAGATTGGCACAAAAATTTGGATAACGCTTTTCCACTACTACTTCGACGGAATGGACCGTTAAAAGAAAGTAAGACAAATCAGCGTCGGTTCATTCCTCGTGAAGAGACAGGCCGTTATAGGCGTGTTTCGGACTCCGCACCGGAGTTCTTCATCAGAGAAAAGATGGTAAGGATAGGTTAGAACACGGAATTTGGATAAACGAAGATTTCGCGGAAAATACTGTGCTAGTATTCACCTATTTGGTTCTGGAAAACCGCAAAAAAAATCTGAGCCAGAACAGTGGGCCGGGCCGGGAATTAAATGTAGGGTCTCCCGAATTAAAGGCGGACGCGTTAACCGCGGAGCCACCTCTCTCGACCTAACCTAAAACATAATAATTAGAATTTTGCAAAAACTGGGTTTGTCAACACAATTCTAAAAATAAAGGAAAAAAAACGAGTAGTGAGACTAAAGAACAAAAATTGTTAGGACAAGTTTGTTTAAAGTTAAGGAACAAAACAAATTTACAAGATTCAGAGATTCATTCCTTAAAGAGGGTGGCGTTATAAAGGTAAGTTATCTTAATTAAAATTTTATTTTTCAGATATAATCCTTACTTGTACTGTTTGTTTTCATTTCAGAGCACAACTTAAAAGATGATGAATAATTCATTAAACACCCGTCGCAAAAAGTATGACAAATGTTGAGTGATTTTCAAGTATTTCTATTAACTTCAATCCAACCTTTTGCTCGACGCTTCGAAAGAGGTTTGCATGGATGTGCTAGAGTAATAAAATTCTAATATGGAATAGTTACGAAAAAAAGACCAAAAAAGAAGAGATCTTTAAATAAAGATTACAAACCTAATGAACCAACTGTTCTAAGTCATAGTAGTAGTATAAATCTAGACATTTCATAGTTAAGCGGTCTGCTAGCTTAGCTAGTGCTATTACAATTTTTGAAAACACAAATGTAAAGTATTTTCGTAACAGAGTTGCGTGCAGTAATGAGGGTATCTATTTTTTGCTTGAAGTCGGGCATATCGTGGTTGCTCTTACTGTCTAGGGAATGTAGAACACGGAGTGCGCAACGTTTTCTTGCTGTATAGCGCAACCGGTAGCGCTCACGGTCTAGGAAACGGAAAAATGCTAACGGCTACATACCACTCTGGCATCATAATACTGGTTTGCAACGTTATATCATATTGTTATGGCCAAGCGTTGAGACTCCGCTGCCTATAAAAATACAAAATATAGTTAGAAGCCAAAATTGTCCTCCCTACTACGATATAACTACCAAAATGAATAAAGATCGCCTGGGCTTCAGCAACAGAAGATATACCAAACTCAAAAATAGAGGCGGTAAGACGTTTAGAATATTAAATTGTTTAAAATAATTGACAAACCGGTTTCGGAGTGATTAACCGCGTCATGAGAGCACATCTTTAATAAAAGAATGCTATAAGCGCCAAAAAATTGAAATTGTTGTAGTTATAGTGCTATTTCCAAAAGAAAACTACTTCCACTAATAGAGCAGTAAGACCCACTATTGTTACGAATAATTTCTAAATTTTTCATTAACTTCGCCTTTAAGGGAAAATCATCATAATAAATTAACATACGCGCAGGCGATAGAGCAAGTGTTAAAACCTCTGGATTTGGCACTGCTCGAACAAACGTGCTTTGGTTCTAGTTCGGAGCAGGGTGACCGTGTGTGTATGCACAATTGTACATGGCGAGACAATGAAGAACCCTCACCTCGGTGAGAGGCGTGAATAAAGGCACCTTGCGCGGGCTTGTCTTTGTAACGGCCACTTCGGTGATTTCAACTTGGTACGTCTACCTCTCTTCTTAACGAGGAGCAACAAGAATTGGGTAAGTGATTTCAAGAGCGTTTGACCTAAATCAACGCTCTAGCTCTAGCTCCCAGCATAGGTGCCAAAACCCTGAGCGATAGCGTATACTCTGAAATGGGGATACCACCTCCTAATCAGTGCAAATTTAATGCCTACGTCCCAGTCACTATACGTTTAAAAAACCCTACAGGTTATAAAGTATCGACTTCGAAAAAGCGTTCGATTCAGTCTCAAGGGAGGTGATGTGGAAGATACTGAGATACTATGGGTTACCGGATAAATTCATAAGAATAATCAAATTGCTATACACAAATTTCGCAGCAAGAGTCGAGCATCATGGCAAACTGTCGGAAAAATCAACATAAAGGCAGGAATACGACAAGGGTGCAGACTATCCCCAACACTTTTCCTTATCATAGTGGACTGGGTTATGAGACACACAGAAGACAAAAAAAACGGGATTCACTGGGACATGTTCACTGAAATGGAAGATCTAGAATTCGCAGATGACATCTGCCTTCTAACAACAAATGGAAAAGCAATGCAAAAGAAACTCGACAAACTAAAATCCGAAGCAAAAAAGGTCGGTCTTAAAATAAATGGGAAAAAACAAAAATACTCACAGCAAGTAACCAAGACGAAACTAATATCACACTCGGGGAATCTAATATAGAAAAAGTCAACGAATTCTACTACCTAGGTAGCATGCTGGACGCCAACGGAGGCACACAGAAAGACATCAAGAGAAGAATAGCCTTGGCACAATTGGCATTCAACATGCTAAGGAAAATTTGGAGCACGAAAAACATCAAAACAACAACCAAGCTACGTCTTTTTAACACAAATGTTAAAAGTGTGCTGTTATATGGTGCGGAAACGTGCTCGAATAAAATACAAGTGTTTATGAACAAATGCCTTAGGCATGTACATCGCATATTTTGGCCGGAAAAAATAACAAACCAGCAGCTGTGACAAATCTCAAGAGAAGAAAGGATTGAAATAACAATTAAAAAAAGGCGATGAAAATGGATAGGCTATACACTGCGGAAACCAATCAGTAACATCTCAAAGCAAGCACTGGATTTTAAGACACAAGGAAAACGGAAGAGAGGTAGAACAAAGGACACATGGAAAAGAAATGTTGCTAAAGACCTTCAACTACAGAACAAGTCATGGGGACAAGCTAAATTTACAGCACAGGACAAAAAGGAGTGGAAGAACCTGGTACAGAAAATATCAACAACAATGGACCAAACCAACTATGCGCAGGCCTAGCAACCCTGCCATTCACACTCCCGACGACGCAGAATAGGTAAATTTTCCAAATACTGGCCAAAACCTGAGTTGTTATGATAGACAACCGTTTATGCGATTTTTTTATGCTAACCTAATTGTAAATAACGTTAGAAACAATGTAACACTAAAGTCAGGGCAGTATATACTGGGTGGCAGCAAAATTACGGTCACTGCTGTGATTTTCTTCTTTATTGACGCAACGAAATTTCGTTTGTATATGTTCTAGAAGCAGTATCATAGCAACGCAACAAAAGCTGTAAAGTTTTTTTAATAAGAATGTGTCAACGCAAAAGGCAACAAAGTCATAGTCGATAAAGTATAGTGTAAAACTCGCATAGAATGCCCATTTCCCACTCGTAAGAATGGCACCATTCGCTCACGGCTTATGCTGCAACCTTTCATACTTGTGAGAAATGATACCATTCCATGCTCGTTGTACTACAATATACTATTAGTACATCCTTTGACTAATATTTTAATTTGACTTTTGCCATACAGCATACTTGATATGCAGGGACTTGAGGATATTAAAAATACTTTCCAAACGTCTTGTACATTTTTGTCTCAAACATTTGCGAGAAAAAATCTTTCTCTGTAGTTTTTCTGTCTTTATTTTGAAGCCCTTGGGCTTTCTCGGAAAGCTGGTGCACTCGTTATCATGCAAGCTATAATGACTTGTAGGCTATGTATTAAACTTTTGTGAAATGTGGTAGACTGTTATACCACTGGTATTTTTTAACATATAGTGTAAAGGTGCACAACCTCAACTAGAAACAAATATTCAAAAACTTTTTTATTTGACGCGTTAATTTAATTTTTACAGGGAATTTTATTTTTCAGATCTAATAATATTTTATTTTCAGGTCAATCTTATTTTTCAGGTGTATTAATATTTTTCTTTTCAGGTAGATATTTTGATTAAAGACTATAAGTGCATTAAAATGAATAGTGGTTATATTTATTATAATAAATGATATCTTGTACTTGTAACTGATTGCTAATGAAATGTTGGACACGTGTGCTAGCGTATTCGTGAGAAACTGTGTTTCTTGTGCCAAATGTAGATAAATTACATTTTATTACCTTCACTCTATTGACTGGAAAAACACAGATGGTCAAGTCGGCTTTGACCAACACATGTTTGGGGTTGTAGTATCGTATGTCTGAGGATTATCAAGTCGTTTGCAAAGGTTGGCAAACGCTTTCCTAAGAAATTTGTTTATGACACTCATTATCATAAACTGGGGTGATATTGACAAGTTAAGTAGGTCAATAACATAACAAGTGTTTGGTGGGAATCTCAAAGTTTGGGCAGTTCTATAATGAAACTTTGACCAACCAAAATTATTCAAAAAGTGGGGTTTCTAATGTGATTGGACGTTTGAGTATTGACAACTTTAGGGTTGGTGTTAAAAAAAGTTGATAAAACCTCGAGCTAGAGGAAGAAAGGGCAATTGATTTCTCAGATCGCAAAACGATCAGATCGAACTGTTAAGACTGGAAGCTCTATCAACTATTAGTGTTGAAACGATTATTAGGTATTATCCACGTACAAGTCCGACAAGTTTGATTAATAACGCTACTCTGGTAACAAGTCTACTAACGCTACTCTTTAGGGAAGTTGCGGAGAGTAAATCATTACAAAGGAAGCTATTCTAGCGTCAAATCGATAATCACGTTTAGTTCAGGGTGAAAGGCTGAATTAGACGAGGTTTTCACACAAGGTGCTGTTAAGCTTAAGAAAATAAAAAAATATATCAATGCTCTTACATCCATTACACAGAAACATTAGAAATTAAGAATAAATAGAAGAAGAGGGAAATAATAAACTACAATTTCCTCACGCATACGATACGGCAAACCATCATTTAATGAATTCTACGAAAGAATTGAATAAATGTTAATTAAAAGGTTTTAAGTGTGTTTTATTTAATTTCATCATTAAAATAATTTTTCCTTTTGCCCTCGTCAACCGTGGGTTTTAATAAGATAAAATAACACAACGTAAGGTCCATTAGAACATTCTGGCGAGTTATGAGAACTCGTCAATAGGTGAATAAAGGTAAATAAATTGACATTTACCCTAACGATCAGGCTAAAACACGGGCACCGGTATAAAACCGTCACTGCACCGGTACAATAGCTCCACAGTTTCCCATTAATATTTTTAGAAACTATCATCGTCTATTTCATATCTACTTGAAATAGTTTGCAAAACAGCTCCAGGTATTTTAAATAGGCTTTCCACTACCGTTATTGTACAGTGGAATAATTTTCGTTCTTCGAATAATTACTACTAATAAATAATTCATTAATTACTGATACCCACGTGACCACAAAATATAGGCAACCCAACTTACACTGTTGGTAAGCTTTTCATCCAAACATTCCCAAGCCGTTTGTTAACTTATCAAGGCTTGCTTGTTTACATACATAACCTCACTTTGAGTGTTGACAGTGACACAGGAAATTTTTAGTTACCACGAGTACCAATTTTGAACTGACTTCAACATCTAAATCTAAAACTCCCTAAGTCACTGTGGACCAAAGTTACGTGGGTATCAGCGATTAATATTTATTGACGATTGATATCAAACATACATACAGTATCGATAGTTGCAGTACAAGACGATTTTGGCAGAAAAACTTTTTTATGGATTCATAGAAACGAAGACTGTATCTTACTTGCTGAGACACAACCTTAATTGGATTCCGTTTTCAATTTGCCGAGTTAGATATTTTTTATGAGACATTTCTTATCCTACTATTACAAGTACTTAACATAAATTTATCTTCTAAATAGTGACTTTTAAATTAGGAAAATTACTGTTCTAGTTACAGAAGTGTGACCTATGTTTCAGTTCAGCCACTGTGTTGCAAAATTAGTAGAGATGTAGGTAGTCTTCCATTATCAGTGAAGACTGCGGTTCAGTGGCGGTCCGTGGTATGAGGCTTACTCTACTTACGGAATAAAACAGAAACATTTTTTTAATGTTAACATAAACATTGTTTAACTTACTTTTTCTAAAATTGGCACAGCAGTAGTTATTAGTAAATTATTTATAGAAAAGGTATCACTGTACACTTCTGCATAATATAGTATAGATATCTCTCGCATAGGCAGCGGTGATAGCAGGCATCAGTTAAGTAGTTAAATTTGTTCATGGACGTATGGCACCGCTTGTTTAATGGTGTGCTTCCGCTGATCTTCTATGCAGCCAGCTGCGGTACCCCATGATACATGTAGGCCAGCCTCGGCCTGTGCTTAAAGACGCAAAATTGAATTTTAAACCCACTCATTGCACTTACCAAGCTTAGTCATGCACTTAATTAATAAATATGAAAAAAAAATCTATCACATTTTTACTTAAATCACCTTTTTCGCGATTAAATTTTGAGCAAGAAATTGAAATAAAGAATACAAGAAGGTCTACACTCGCATAAGTACAATCAGTTCAAAATGGAAAAAAAAAACAGCGCGCGTTCGATGTAGAGTGGTACAAAAATGTAGACTGGCGTACTGGAAGCAAAAATAAAAATAAACTATTTTGTTGGTGATATGTTTCATTAGACCCAATGCTGTTTACTTCAAGTACACCAATGTTGGAATTAACTGTGCCCAGTACTAATCCATCGATTAAACAAATTCTTTAACTTGAAAACGTCTGAAAATATATTGTAGAACTACAATGACCGAAACTAGATTAACAGGGTTATTCTTAAGAGCAGTTGAAGGGATTTCGCTTCAAAATTATCAAAAAAAGAATAGGGGTATGACAAAATTATCAATAACTTTGCTGGTATGAAGGAAAGAAGAATTGATCTTTTATACAAAACCTTAATTTTTATTATTGCTAGTAATAAATGTATAATTTGTAATGTATAATAAATACTTAGTGTAATTTTCTTAAGTAAATATGAATTATGTTTGTATTTGTGTCTAACCAGTTTTGAACTTCTCGGACCGCTATTGCTAGGGTTGGCAGCTTGATATCGTAGCTTGATATCGTAGCTTGTTCTCGTTTGACGGTGCCCAAGCATACTGATTAATCTAAATTCAATTCGGTCAAAAGACGTTCATGGCGGATTGAAGCTAACGCTAGGTGCCACCACATAAATCGCCGCCACATTAATCAAAACGAGGTGGTTGTAATAGCCCCTCACATGCTCATTATATGTATGTGCATGTTAAAATTATCAAAAAAAATCGCGAGCAGAGTTTACACAATAAAATATTACGTACCATAGGATTAATTTAATTGGCGTAGGACTTTTGCTCTAATTGGATACTGGAGAATGTTGTACATACTTTTTTTTATAGAATACCAGTTCAAACGGTTTGTTGATACTGCTTTAAGTTCTTCATTGAATGGCAATTCTATATAAAAAACAATTTTTTATAATAGTTCTTACAAATTCATAGAATAATTTACATTTAATTTAAATTTTATGAACGTTCAAAATGTATTCTTAACAATTAAACCTGCTTACAACTGCAATGTTGATAATAAATCCATTTCTTGTTTTTATTTTTATAATGTATACACTTAATTGACAGTTTAATTAATACAAGTCTCTTTGATAAATATAAATAGTACCTATAACAACTGAAACTGAATAATGTGCACTTTTCCTGAATATTTCAGCATACATTGTGCATATAAATTCTTAATTTATTGTAAATAAAACAATTCTTAACTTCAACAGGTTTTGTATTTTAGCTTTATACAAATTGATCTCTTAAATTCACCGTTATTAGACGTTTTGGAATGAGAAATCAAGTCATCTGGACGCAGATGTAGAAAACCAAGATCTTAGTTATGAAGATTTATCGTTCCTATAACAAAATAAAACATATAAATTCTTACTTACCTACTCTATTATATTCCGTATACCTTTTTCAATGCCACTGACGTCTTTAAACGTAACAGAGGTAATTTGCATTTTATCCAAGTATATTGTTACATTTCTTGGTAACGCTTAATGTATCGTAACTAGACTAAAAACTTTCCTTAATATAAACATTTTGCCATGATTATGTATCAACTTTATAACTAACCGCAGAAGTCTACAGTTTCAAAAGGTGTGTGAGGTTAAGCTGAAAGCAGCAAAAACAAGCTTTCAAAAATTTTCATCATCCTTTTGTTATTAGAAAAATTAGAAAATGCTTGAAGCGATCCTCTTATAATATTTTTAAAAAAGATAAATAAATTATTCGACACAAAAACAAAATTATTTGTGAAACAGTATTATAATTAACTACATAAACATATCACACCCAACAACTTGTTTTCATTATTATTTACAAATAGTGCATTACCCTGTTAGGAACTATATAAAGTCGACCTAACCTACCTAATTGAATTTATTAGTCTTTCTTTAATTATGATACTTAAAAATTCATCATTAGAAAGTAATTTATAATTTTCGAATTTTTCTTAATTTTATTAATCATATCTAAAGCTGGAATTGATAAATATCTAAACTTTACTACTTACAAATGCGCATCTATAATAAAAAATTTATACGAATCCTATATTTTTGACGAACAAGTAATTACGCTTTTCTTATCTCAGATTTAGACGAGTAGCATTATTGTGCTTGTGTAAAAATCAACTTATAATGTCTATTATATTTCTTTAGATGTAGATGTCTAACATTCTTTCCATTTTTTTGACGGTCTACCCTTTCTCTTTTTTGTTCACCTAGTTGGCCCTATTATTTCAATATTAAATATAATCCAAAGATAAGTTGGCTTATTTTCAATTATTAACTGAAATAGGATGAAGAAAACATAATATTCTCTTCTCAATATATCGTTGCTTTTAACCCTTATCAAATATGTAACTGTAATTAGGAAATATACAAACAAACAAACTAATTAGTCCAGTCAACGAAAAGGTTGTAGAGGGAAATGGAAGGAATTTTTGACTTTGGGACTTTGTTTGGACTAGTTAGGAGGTAAACATACTAAAAGTCCCCACTCCTAGGAGGTGAGCGGGGTGCAGGGGTGTACGTAGAAGGTCCCTTTTTCGGTTTGTCGCTTACATCTCGGAAACTATGCGTCCTAGCGATAAGACTATTCCATACAAAATTAAAGCTGACAAAATATGCCACAAGATTGATTGCATTTATTTTTTTACTATCTCGCATAGTTTCCGAGATATCCCCGCTCAAAACGCGCTTATTTTGAAAAAAAAATTTTTGTCTCACGTATTTTGCTTTATTTGACTAGCTAACTCTTCAGCCCTTGGTCCTACGAAAAATTCATGCAGAAGGAAGTTGTAGAGCATTAAATTTCCAGCCAATATATACGTATTTATATGTATAAATAGTATGTACTATATATATAAATGGCACATAAAGAAATTATATGTATATATGTATTATATAATATAGTTTCAGTTACATATGTAGTTCTTCAAAAGTAATATTGTTTGGTGTAGTTGAATACTATTTTCGACACCCCGAATCTAATGGAACCACTTTGAAAGCTCCATCTCTCGCCCCTACAGAAATACAATGACTATATATGATGGAAATTTTTTGATAATACTCAAAATTGACAATTTATCGAGGATCGTTGAATCTTTACTGTTATTTAGGAGCCATAAGAAACCCTCTGCATAGGCAATAATACTGTACATTCGCTCCGCAAAGGCATTGGGATAGGGTGATTCCAGAGTCAACAACAATTTGTACATAACTTCAACATCTGATACCACCAATTGCATGAAAAGAATTGAGCCGATCGACGGTGCACGCATTAAAGTCAGCGTTATCAAACACGAATTGGCTGAATGAATCTGACTTGAAAGTTGGTTGAGCATGCATGAGAGCAGACATTTCCAATGTTTGGGTTTCATAATACGATGAACAAAAACCCAAATTCGTTAGAACATCAATTAGTCTCTTAGAAGCATATTTCCTGTGGAGAAGGAGGGAAAGGCTGCGCATTACCGAAAACGTGAAGGTACGTGGTCTGACGATTGAGACGATAGCATGCCCGATAGCAATACACTTTGTCTTTGTTTCTTTGACTCTTTTCGTTTTTTTCATCATCACATCCTCCAGAAAAGTTAGTAGGGTTTGAGGGAGAGCTTCTGCATCCTTTAGGAAGTCATCACTAGGGGAATATTTGTCATAAGTGTACAATTCACTCTGAATATCCTGCCTAAAGATTTCGGCTGCTTTTTTGACAATCCTAAATCGCTCGTCACATGCGTTGTCCTCCTTGTGTTCGTACCAAGCATTACGTATCAATTGTTGCCTTTCATGTTTCTTCAAAGCCACAATTGTATTGCTTCTCGTGTAATTTTTTCAACACGAAGTGTGGACGAGAAGTGACTCCAACCAGCTAGCTGTCGGATTTTGCCGTCGCCCCTCTCTTTGCTGGATTTTTTAAGCGAACGTATTCCCTTTTGACACACTTTTGAAACACCATCACTTGATTCACTTATCTCTTCATCACACACAAAACACCTACTACTCATGGTGACGGTAAAACACTCTCGATATCGAACAACCGTAAGATGTAGCACATGGCGGATAGGAGAGCGGCCGTAGAAATGTAATGCTCTACAACTTCCTTTCTCATGACTTTTTCGTAGGACGAAGGGCTGAAGAGTTACCTAGTCAAATAAAGCAAAAAAAGTGAGGCAAATTTTTTTTTAATTAGCGAATTTTGAGCGCTGATATATCGGAAACTATGCGAGATATCGAAAAAATAAATGGAATCAATCTTGTGGCACATTGCATCAGCTTTAATTTTGTATAGAATGGTCTTATCGCTAGGACGCATAGTTTCCGAGATTTAAGCGAAAACCCGAAAAAAGGGACCTTCTACGTGCCCCCCTGCACCCCGCTCACCGCCTAGGAGTGGGGACTTTTACTATGTTTACCTCCTAACTAGTCCAAACAAAGTCCCAAAGTCAAAAATTGTGTTCCTTCCATTTCCCTCTACACCCCCCTTTTGAGCATTCATTGACTGAACTAAATTAAAAAACCAACGAACAAACTAACTAACCAACAAACTCACGAATGAACGAACGAAAACCGAAGGAACGTAAAGACTTACTAACGAACAAACAAGCAAAACCATTTTTAAATCACTAATATTCCGAATGTCATGTAATTAGACTTTCTCTATTTGTTTAGAAGTTAAATAAATAAATAAGCGAACGCGAGAACAAACAAACGAACAAACAAAAGAACGAACGAGCGAGCAAGCGAGCGAACAAACAAACGAACGAACATACGAAGGAACGAATGAACGAACGAGCAATCAATTGAACAAACAAACAAACCAACTAACGAACGAACTCACGAACAAACGAAAAAACTAAAGAACGTAAAAGCGTACTAATGACCAAACAAGCAAAACTAAATTAAAATTACTAATATTCCGAATGCCATGTAATTGGAATTTTTTCCTATTTGTTTTCTAGTAACATAAATAAACAAAAAACCAACAAACGAACAAAAAACGAACCAACATAAAAGCGTACTAACGAACAAACAAACAAAGCTAAATTAAAATTCACTAGCATTCCTAATGCCATGTAATTAAAATTTTTCTATTTGTTTAAAATAAACCAACAAATACACTGAACAAACAAACGAACAAACTAACAAACAAATAAAAAAACAAACGAAAAACCGAATAAACGAACAAACAAACGAACCAATGAACATAAAAGCGTACTAACGAACAAACAAACAAAACTAAATTAAAATTGTTTAATATCTCGAATGCCATGTAATTGGAATCTAATTGTTTACTAGTTACATAAACAAACAAACAAACTAACAAACAAACTAACTAACAAACGAACTAACAAACGAACAAACGAACGAACATAAAAGGATGCTGACGTACAAACAAACAAAACTAAATTAAAATCAATAATATTCCGAATGCAACGTAATTGGAAGTTTTCCATTTGTCTACTAATTACGTAAATAAATAAACAGACAAACAAACAAACAAACGAACAAACGAACACACGAACAAACTAACAAACGAACAAACAAACGAACGAGCATAGAAACGTACTAAAGTACAAACAAACAAAACTAAAGTAAAATTATTAAATTAAAAATTAAAATCCGAATGCCATGTAATTGGAATTTTCTTATTTGTTTATTAGTTACATAAATAAACAAACAAACAAACGAATAAACGAACTAATGACCGAACAAAGGTAAAAAACGTATTAATAAACAAAAAACAGATAAAAATTATTAAATATTTAAAAGTTATTAAGGACCGCGTGTGGTACAAGCAGTATTTCTATTGGCAAAGCTATGATTATGATTATTTTTATTACAAATCCAAAAGTTTGCCCCATTATGGCGGAAACATGCACATGTGTTTTTGGTATATCCGAAATTTTATAAATGGCATAGTTTTTAATGCCCTAGCTTTAAAAATATTAATTGTGTTATTATTATTATTATCACGGATTATCTGCGACTGTCGCCGCCTCTCCGTCCCCAGTTTCCAATTCTTTCTGTCGTAGCACATATTGTCCTGTAAGTTTCTTGTTCCTATTACCTCTCCAACTTCTCCTTGGTCTCCCTCTCTTTATTTTTTCTAGTGGTATCCATTCTAAAATACTTTTCTTGGCCATCTTATTCGTTCATTTTTTTGTATGTCCGAACCATGTCAATTGTTTCTTTTCAATTTCGTCTACAATGTCTCTCTCGATGTTCAAACTCCTTTTAATGTCTTCATTTCTGACCATTTCGAGCCTCGATCGCCTGCAGCTTCTTTTAAGAAAGTTTATCGCTGTGGCTAGTAGTTTCCTTCTATTAACATTACTTAAATTCCATACTTCTGAGCCATATGTTATAATATCTTGTACAATTGTTTTGTAAATTCGTATTTTTGTTTCTCTTTTAATATTTTTTCCCAAAGTACTGAGTTGAGGGCTCCGATAGATTTTCTTCCTTTAGTTATTCTTTCTTGGATCTCTTCTTTACTTGTTCTTTGTGTTATATTTGTATGAATTAATGCGCTTGAATTGGTAGCAATTGTAATTAAATGTGAAATTAAACATTAACATATTATGAATTAGTACACGCAAAATCGTTACCACACTATTTTTATTTGAAAGCACAATTATTAATATAATATAAATCAATGCAGCCCAGCTTCACAAGTCCAGTTATTTGAATTGGGGTAATATTTCCGCTCGTGGAGTACTCAAAAGAAACGTAAGTATATCCCATCATAGTTCAACGCACAGTCATAAAAATGTTTTTAATGATTCAAGATACAATAATTTTAGATTTATTCATAAGAAAGCACATTAAGCTACATGTTGTTACAAATGTGGTAGTCATGCCTGCCTTGAAAATAAGTGCCAAGTTTAAAACTAATACCACAGATAAGGTTAACACTACAGATATACGGTAAATATGTGAGCTATCGGCAGCTTGTTTTATATGATTAATAATCTGCAAAAAGATGGCGCTACAATGACAGTTTGTACTCTAATAAATAATTAACTCACAGATGACTGTGATTGAGCAGATTACTTAGCACATATTTCAAACCAAAATTTAGACAGCCATCTGCCATGTTTAATTGTCAAATCGCAATTTTTCGTAAATAATTAATATTGAAGCCAATTCTACTTAAATTATATTCATGATGTGACAGATGCACTCAAATCCGCGATAAAACAGTTTCCAACACATTTCAACAGTAATAAACAAATAGCGATAGCAGCGCCCTAAAATTGGTCCGGTGCGTTGTAGCCAAACTAACGCTAATTTCGTTTCCAAATATGGGCGGACATTTTGTATAAAGGGTCGCATATCTGTAGTGTTAACCTTATCTGTGCTAATACAGATCAAACTAAATCTGCCAATGACAGCAATTGTGCTACCCAATGATGTTACTACATACTATGTTTACGGTATACTTTAAATTAATACTATTAATGAAGAACATGTCCAATAGAAAAGTACAAAATTACAAGGAAATGTAGACGCAATGTCTAGGGTACTTATTAGATCAAAGGATGTTGCGATTTTCGCAAAAATCCCTAAATCTTTACGGCTTCAGATACTAAACGAATTACATTTTGCCCATTTTGGTGTAACAAAAATGAAAGTACTTACTAGAAGCTATTGTTAGTAGGCAAAAATTGATGACGATATTGAAAACATTGCAATAGGATGTGTTAAATATAATAAAATTTGCAAATAACTCTATTAAATTTACTAAAATCAGGCATCCACAAATTAAATTGCTCGCGCTGTAACTCGGTTTATGTAAAACAAACAATTATAAATGTTGATATTAAGTAAAATGAACACGTACGTTGTTACAAGTATAAACACCCCCATAAACCCAATTACGCTAAACACTTATTAGAACACAATCGTTCAATGCCCTCTAATAACACTATAAAGATTTTTACACCTTTGTGATGATAAACGTAAGTTGGATATACTAGAAGCATTTGAAATTTACAAACATTTAAAATATGTATCTTTAATGAATGCACAAATTTATCTCTTAAATTCGCCGTTATTGGACGTTTTGGAATGAGAAATCAAGTCATCTGGACGCAGATATAAAAAACCAAGATCAAGTTCTGAAAATTTATTGTTCCTATAGCAACACCAACTGTTTACTTTTAATCTTGCCTTTGATAATGACGTGTAATCACGTTGAAATACGAATAAGGCTAAAATAAATAAAAACTGTTGAAGTTAAGAACTGTTTTATTTACAATAAAACTCGATTACAGCCTCTGTACACCCACTGTACCTTTTGATAAAATTCGTGCAGATTTGCCTGGTCATATAAACTGATGGACAGCGTGTACAGTATACGTTTCAACTTTAATGAGAAAAATCTACATATCACACTCTTTAAACGAAATATTGTGGTGAATTCATTTTTAATAATATTTTTAATTATTTTTCCGTACATCAAATCGTTATTTTAAATGTGTGGAAATAATTACCGCTTTCACATTCCCTTAGATACGCCCTTGATTTCAACGATCATTTACTTAAAAATGGTTGCCAGATCAGAAACTTGGATTATCGCTTTAACTATACAGGTAAACACAATATTGCTCCTACTATGTACGAGAATTGTTGAAATCATAAAAACTTTAATTTGATTATTCTCGAAATTAAATAATTTCTTTATTACGTTGTTTAAGAATTTTGAATAAATTTATGATTGAAACAATCTGCGTTAAAGCTAAAGTTGCCCATTAGAGACTGTATATTAAGAGTTTATACTTCTACTAATATTCAAGGCCTATACCTCTTACTTCTCCCTTGTTTTTGGTGCCATATTTTGTTATGTGGTATTAGATGTTCTTTAATACTATGCACCCAAAAATCAGAATATTTTAAAAACATTTTTACTTTCTTGAGTGAGGTCAGTATTGATTACTGTGTCTGTGTCTATGTCTGTGTCTGTGTCTGTGTCTGTGTCTGTGCCTGTGTCTGTGTCTGGTCTGTGTGTGTGTCTGTGTCTGTGTCTGTGTCTGTGTGTGTGTATGTGGCTGTGTATGTGTATGTGTCTGTGTCTGTGTCTGTGTCTGTGTCTTAGTCTGTGTCTGCGTCTGTTTCTGGTCTGTGTATGTGTCTGTACATGTGTCTGTGCCTGTGCCTGTGCCTGTGCCTGTGCCTGTGCCTGTGTCTCTGCCTGTGTCTGTGTCTGTGTTTGTACCTGTGTCTGTGTCTTTGTCTATATCTGTATCTTTGTCTGTGTCCGTGTATGTGTCTGTGTATGTGTCCGTGTATGTGTCTGTGTCTGTATTTGTGTCTGTGTCTGTATCTGTGTCTGTGTATGTGGCTAGTCTGTGTCTGTGTCATTTACCTTCTTAACACTTTCTGATCTTGTCCATTATGATGTTAAATAATGTAGGGCTCAAGCTGTCCCATTGTCGTACACTTGTTGAAACAGGTACCTTTTCTGTTGATGCTTTGTTAGTTTTAATTTTGGTTTTATTATTAGTATTTAATTCTTTTATAATATGTCTATTACTTTCGGCTTGTACTGTTTTGTTGTAACGTATTTAGAATGTCAGCTAAATTTATTCGTTCGAAGGCTTGTATTAAGGTAGGTCAATAAAGTACAGAAATTCAATAGCCTTCTCCACAATCTGACGTAGTATAAACAGTACATCAATAGTAGATCCATTCGAACGAAAGCCGTGTTGTTCCTCAGTTATAATTTTATGTGTGATATATTCTGTTATGATTTTTATCAATCATTTGACATACAGTTTACAAAGCAAATTTCTCGGTAATCTTTTGGGTTTGTTTTTGTTTAATTTTTTTTAATATAGAGATAGTAATGCGTGTATGCCACTGTTTAGAGATAGTTCTAGTGTCAAAAATTTTGTAAAAAAAGTTATTTCTCCGGTTAGCTCAACTCCTCCATATTTAATCATTTCGGAGGTTTACTGTTTTCAACTTTTAGTTGTCGTGAATACGTCATCTTCAGTGATTTTCAGAGTTTTGATTGACTGGCTTTGCCTTTGTTATCGTTATTGTTTCGAGGAATATTTTATACTTCTTCGGAATCGTTTGTAGCTGCTTCATATAGATGTTTAAAGAGGGCAACCCATTCTTGAGCTGTTATGGTTGTTACTTTAATATATTCATTAAATTGGCATTTTCTGTTTCTTAACATACTCCACATTTTCTTTTGACCGCTATAAAATTTATGTTCCATTTCCTTAGAAGAACGTTTCCAGAAATCCCTTTTTATTTCTATTATTCTACTGCATACACTGTTGCATATATTTACGTATTCTTTCAGTGTTTTATTGTTTCTATGTATGTTAACGTAGGCGTTTCTTTTTTCTGTTGCTAATGTCTTAATAATTTTAGTGAACCAAGGTTTGGTGTTTTGTTTCGCGTGGATGTTAATTTTTCTGGTTCTACGTGTTTCTAGTGCACGACTTTATTATGTTGGAATACAATTTCTTCCACGACTGATCGGCGCTGTCATTTTCTGTTATAGGATTCGAACAGATGTTTTCTTTGAGTCTTTGCTGATATAAATCTTTTGTGCTGTAGTTTGAAAATGATTCGATATTAATAATCACAATACTTGCAGAAGCATACAACAATTAATTAAAGAAAAACACAAAACTCAAAAATTGTGGATTAGATCAAGAGACTCATCAGTCAAATACGCTAAATACAACGACAACTCGAACAGTATAGAATTAATAGGTATCAGACATACATCTGAGAGCTTGAACCACAAGACCCGACAATGTGAATGGCAACCGGGCGCATCTTACAGAAGCATCATAATTAATCTACCATAAAAGTGAATAACGCATCCTTCTCATTTAATGAGGAAAAATGCCAATTGTTCGCCAGTCATTTGGCCAATACATTTACAACTAGTCATGAGTTTCTCAATAAAAAAACTTACTAACGAGATTGAAAGGGAGCTGCAGAACGGGTTTTCTTTCACCCAGATGAAATATCACCGATAACGTCATATGAAATCAAAACAATAATAAACAAATTGCCATCAAAAAAAGCACCGGGTCATGATTTAATCACAAACGTTCTATTAAGAAACTTACCAAAAAAAGGCGGTAGTATACGTGACATCAGTGTTCAATGCCTGTTTAAGAATTGGATACTTCCCTGATACGTGGAAGTATTTTCATATTTTATCGTTTTATAAGTCCGGGAAGAATTCTCATGATATTAATGGTTATAGACCAATAAGCCTTATCGAAGGTGATTGAAAAGACAATGCGTGTGCGCCTGCTAGAATACATCCACCAAAATAAAGTTTTACCAAATTTTCAATTTTGATTTAGAAGTCACCACACCACGATTCATCAACTAAATCGTGTCACAGAGATCATTAAACGCGGATTCGAACAAAAGTATTATTCAGCTCCCATATTTCTCGATATCAAACAAGCATTTGATAGGGTGTGGCATAAAGGGCTCTTGTATAAGCTTATGAAGATTGAATTGCCTCGCTACCTCCTATATATCATCAAATCGTATTTAGAAAATGGCACGTTCTCAGTCGCAATAAACTCTAAAATATCCAAAGTAAAAATGGCTAAAGCAGGAGTGCCATAAGGATCTATGCTGGGACCCATCTTGTTCAATGTATACGTGCACGATATTTCTCAACTGGAAATCTCCGCGTTGGTCATGTTCGCAGATGACACTGCCATCATCAGCCAAAACAACGATATTAACATAACAATCACACCGTTATAGGATAATGTAAACATAATTAGCAATTGGCTCAACAAATGGCGTTTACAACTTAATGTCACAAAAACCGAAGCCAAGATATTTTCACTGCGGCGTAAAGGCAATCCACCGTCTTGGATTCTGCGTTGTTGCCAGTGTTTTAACTCAATTCTTCTTTACTAAAGCGCCATCTCTTGACCGCCGCAAGAAAAGTGACCGGGGTTTTCCTAGCCACTCTATAGATTAAATCAATTTTGCATTTTAATTGTACTGCAATTTTAATAGGAGCATGAATGGGGAGGCATTGGTACCTTTTTTAAATATTTTTTTTAATTTAATGCATACTTTAAATAAACGTTAAACAGTAGGCGTGGCGACGTTGAAATCGCGTGCAATCGCGTCTTGCATATTTGCAGATTTTTATTGTTATTAGAAAGTAAATCAAGGGAGAATGTCCTAAAAGCACAGTGGGCGTTAGTTGCCCAAGGTGAAGAGAGCAATAATAGTGTAAATGCCAAAACCAGACGCACAGGCGATATCACAGTGAAAGAGACTAAATAGTGAGGTTAGGTAAAGCAAATAAACGATCAAGGTCAATAGTGTGAAGCTGCATTCAACCGAAAAGCGACGTTGCCAAGAGTACGGATATAGAATTAGAAAACAGGAAACCTAAAAGAGCGAAGCGAATAGGCCGAAAGATTGGAGATTCAGTGCTGGATCATCGGAAGAATACCTAAAGCCTTAAAGGGAAAGGAAAAAGGTTCACAACAAAACAAGGAATAAAAGAGAATTAAAAGCTTTCCAAAGAAGCAATAAAGTACAGCGAAGAAGAAAGAAGACAGTATGAAGAAACTATACAAAACGATAGAAGACATGAGTAAAGAAATGAAGGAAATAAAGCAAGAAATACAAAGTACGAGAAGCGAAAACAGAGTAAGCAACAATGAAACAAAGATGTTCGGAGAAGAAATAAAAAGATGTAGAAAAGAACTAATCAAGAAAGAAGTAGAATGGGAGAATGATAAATATCTACTGCAACAAAAAATAGAACTAGAGAAAAAGTTCGAAAATGAAGAACATCAAAACAAAAGAAATAACATAGTAATAAAAGAATTAACTTTTGGCGAAGAAAATGTTTAACAGGTAATAATGCAGTTTATTGAAAGAGAGATTGGAGTGAAAGCAAAGATAAAAACAGCATACAAAATTAGACAAAAAAAATGGAGAAAGAGAGAGGGAAATACAAAGATTAATTAGGGAAAAGGCTAAAGAAGAAAGGAAGAAAAGCAAAATGGTCAAATTAGCGTACACGGAAATTAATAACAGAAAATAAAATGTGGATCTGGAACCCGGAGATAAAATAAATGGAAAAGCTAGAGAACTGGGACAAAGAAAAAGGTGGGAGACCGGCAAAAAATAAAAAAGAGAAGAAACTGGAACAAACAAGGGTACGAACAATTTTTAAGATTAAGATTTATAACAAATGCCTTACTACAATTTCGAGAAATAAATTAAAGACTTCTGCTATTTAAGACTTACAGGAAAATTCAGAAAAATAAGCATATTTAATGTGCATGTTTATACAGAGAAAACAGACCAAGAAACAAAAGAAGAGTACTACGAAAAGTTAGACAAAGAATTCAGCAAAATATCAAGATATGATATAAAAATAGATGTAGGCGACCTTAACGCGAAGTTAGGAAAAGAGGAAAGAAATAAACAAATGATTGGAAACTCGAGTAAACATAAAACAACAAATAATAATAGACAAAAGCTTATACACTTTGCGGCAGAGAAGAAGAGGGTGGTAAAAGCAACATTCCGAAAGCAGACTGATATTTATAAAAAAACGTGGCGAAGCCCCAAGGGGAAGACAACAAATCAAATAGATCATGTTCTTATTGAAGAAGTAGATATAGCCTGTGTAAATAATATAAAGAGTCGTAGGAGGTGCAGTCATAGATTCGGACCACTTTATAGTCCGCATAAATCTGAAACAGCAGTTTCCAGCTTAAAATCCACTAGGGCAAGTAGGTGGAAGAAGATGGGACTAGGAAGCACTAACGAATACAGACTCAAGAAAAAAATTCAACCAGGAAACTAGAGAAGTCAAATGAACTGGAAAAAGTAGACGAATAGCCAGTAATAAAAGAAGCCGTGATGCAGGCAGCTCAGAAGAGATTAACACTAAAAAAAAATAAAAAAAACCTTTGTTCGATAAAAAGTACGAAAAAATTTTAGAGGCAAGAAGAACTGCTAAACTAAGGATGTTATTAGGAGAAACCTCCAAAACCCAAGAAAGATATAGAAAAATAGGAAAAACTAAACAAACTTTTAAAGCTAAACAGCGAGCGTACCAATTACGTACGTTGCAAGAAATTAAAAAAAAAAAACATTTTACGAGAAGATTGGAGTAATAAAAAAGGTGTAGGTACCAACCAAAAGTGTCCATGTGTCGCGGTAAAGATGGAAAAATCATAGGGGGAAAGAAGGAAGTTGTAGACAGATAGTATATTACAAGGAAGCACTGGCAGGTACAGACCATAAGTTAAAGGAAATAAGAATAGAAAAGATTTCGCAAAGAATGGAGGAAAAACTTCCGCCAACAATGAACGATGTTGAAGAAATAATAAAGACAATATAAAATAATAATAGTCCAAGCGGTGACAGCATTCAAGTTGGACTCATAAAATATGGGGGAGCTAAACTAACAGAAAGTATTTTGACCTAATAATTAACGTATAAAAAAATAAAGAAAGCCTACAGAATTTAGGGAAGCAATAATTAGCCCAGTGCACAAAAAGAAACCGTTTGAATTGCGAAAACTACAGGCCGTATTCGCTTTTCAATGTACCCTGCAAAATAAATGCTACTTTAAGTAATAACAGGCTTGAGAAAGGAACAGAAAGTGATGAGAGAACACCAATGCGGCTTCCAACGCAGCTGATCGGTCATAGACCAAATACATATTAGCCGCCAAACGCAAGAAAAATTCCTGAAAATCAGTAATGTTACTAACAATAAAGTAACCAGACTTTTCCAATGAATTAATAAAACTAATAAAAATGACCTTGATCGATACAACAAATCAGATAATAGTTCAAGGAAGGATATTAGCAACATTGGTAACTGCCAATGGATTAAAACAAGGTGATCCTATGTCAATGTATTATTAAACATAGTATTCGAAATCATCGTAAAAAAACTGCAAAAAGAAACGGAACAGCAGTACATTTAATAAATCGTATCAGCTATATTAGCGTATGCAGACAAATTAACCATAGTAACAAGAATGAGAGAAGAACTAAAAATTGTATTAACAAAAGTACAAGCAGAAGCAGCTTGGTTTAGTTATCAATGAAAATAAGTCAAAGTATTTGATAACTGTTCCGTTTAATGAACAAAAATGTTTCAAAGTGAAAAGTGATGTTATTAATAAAGAGTTAAGTTTTGAACGAGTTGATACAATAGTATACCTGGGAGCCAGGATATCAAGGATAGGAGATCAAACCAACGAGATAGAGAGAAAAACAACAAGTGATTTAGGAGCTTTAAATAAAATGTTAGTGGCAAAAACATATCCCATGCAATGGAAGTGAAAGTGCACAAAACTATTACAAGACCTGTGGTGATGTTTGGAGGGAAAACTTGGATCCTACGGCAGAAAGACGTAGCCAAACTGTGCGTGTTTAAACGAAGGGTACTGAGGAATATAGAAAAAAAAAAGGATATGAATGGAGAAGAAGGACAAACATGGAATTGTACGATCAGTTCAAAGAACAAAGTAATATTTTGATTTGATTGTGTGGTAGGCACATTGTGAAACATTATTAATAAATATTTAACTATTAAAAAATTAATAGATTATTAATAAAATAAAACTCTTGGTAATTGTTTCACAATTTGTTGGTATTATTTTCTCGACTTTAGTTTCAACCTTCACGGTCATCGTCAGGAGTTTACAAATCAAACTAATACTAAAACTTACAATACTATTCTACCCATTTCCGGAATTTTGCGTCGCCGCCCTGACTCTAAGTGTTAACACATGTGTTTTTATGCTTTGTATACTGTAGGTCAAGGAGGGGTGAATTGCCTAAATCGGTGTGGTCGTTAACTATATTTTTATTATTATTTATTGCCTTTTTAATGTCTAAATTTTCCAATTTATTTAAACGTTTGCCCTTGTTTTCTACGTGTAACATTTTTGTATCTGTGTGTTTGAAAAAATGATTGTTTGTAATACAATGTTGGGAAATGTCGGTTGATTTATGATTATATTTAATTGATCTAATGTGTTCTTTAATTCTTGTATTAAAACTGCGGCCAGTTTGTCCTATATGTATTGCATCACAATTAGAACAGTCTATTTAATAGATACCATTTTTTGAATATTTTTCTATGGTGTCTTTATTGTTTACTAGATATTTATGGAGTTTGTTCGGATTGTGCATAGCTACGTTAATATTTAATTTTTTGAGCCTGTTAGAAACTTTATAGCTAACTCTACCTATGTTATAATTGATTTTAGACCATATTGTTTTTTCAATTGATGCCTTTTGTTCGTTGTACAAAAGATGTTTTACATTTTCTTTTTGTTTTTTTTTTAAATGTTATCTACAAATTGCTCCGTGTATCCGTTTTTTAGGGCTATAAATTTAATTGTGCTAAGTTCTTTATTGAAATTTTCGGTAGACAGTGGGATATGAATGGCTCTGTGTATCATACTATTGAAAGCTGCTTTTTTCATTTTGAGTGGTTGTTTAGAATTTGAATGTATGACCATGTCTGCACTTGTGGGTTTTCTGAAAATATTGTACTCTAAATTGTTCCCTACTCTTTTTATGCTTAGGTCTAAAAAATTTAGGGTACTGTTCTTTTCTGTTTCTATTGTGAACTTAATATTATTATGAATTTTATTAATGTTATCTAAAAATTGTTGTATTTGTCTGTCTGTACGTAACCATAAGCAAAAAATATCATCTACATATCTAATCCAGATTTTGACATTGTTACTGAAATTGTTGTTTGTATTAAAAACTTTTTCTTCAAAATTAGCCATAAAAATTTCTGCTAGTAGGGGTGAAAGTGGGGATCCCATCGGTAGTCCCTCCTCTTGCTTGTAAAGCAATATAAATGTTATCAAACAAAGCCGTTTGAGATGGTTAGGTCACATTATAAGGATGCAGGCAGATAGAATTCCAAGGATAATGTTCAAGCAATAGCTGGAAATATCCAACAGAAGAAGACCGACAAGGCAATGGCTAAAGTGCATAAATGAAGATCTCGCAGAATTAAGGGTGAATGAGTGGGAGAACCTAGCAAGAAACAGAAAGAAATGGAAGGGCGTATCCAGAAAAGCTCTAGGCCACAAAGACCTAAAGTGCTAATTTATATAAATACTTTAAATTGAAAAAAACCCAAAACTGTTCATGAAAGTCGCTAAACTCAACGGTTTTTGAAATAAAACTACTTTTACAAATCGAGTTGGAGTGAAGAACCAAGTGTTTTCTCAAGGTGCGGAATAGCTTGTTATGTACACCTAGAATGTTTCCTCGAAGTTTGTCAAAATAGTCAGCTTTTCATTTCAACTCAATTTGTGTGGTTTTGTTCAAGGTATAAGAGTATTAAAGTTTTAAAAATGTTCAGAAAAGAATGTTATAAAAAATGTTATTCAAAAAAGGGTATATACAAAGAAAATAGAAGTGTGTTGCTTCCTCTCATTTGTGCGTTCTTGGAAGAAAAAAAAAAGAAACTGATTTTACATTTAAAGAAATTTTGACGGAAATTATTATTAATTGATTGCCTCATAATTTAAATACTGACTCAATACTAGACTAGAAATTCGGACTATAATTTGGTCAGACTTTTCTAGTGCATACAAAAAGTAAAGACGCGGGTTTTCGTTTTTATTAATCTAAGGTAAGCTCGTTTTTTTCGCATAGAACATTATATTTAGAAAATAGTCATCTAGGTTCAATTTTGCGGCGATGAAACATTTTGTCAGTTAAATTATTGTGTTCGTTGAGTGAGTGTTCACTTGTTTGTTGCATTCTGATTGCTCAGTGGACCTGAAAATACTCGTTTTCAGATGCATATACGTTTATAGCACATACAATTATTACGTAATGCAATCGTCCCTACTTAATTATTGCCTACTATTACAATGAAATGGGTCCATATACCTAAAAGAGCCCGCCCCTCCTGACATGCCATATAAAACTAAAGGTTCCCGCTTTCTCCCATAACAAATCGCGAATATGTATAGCAAGTGACTGATTTGACTCTTAATTTTGTTATATAATCTATTCTGCATAGCAGGTACCATTACTAGCTTACGCAAAAATTTAACGTTCATTGTCTTTGCTATATTTTTTTAAATTTAACTTTGCTTTAATATCATTCTTTGTATACCAAAATGCAAAATTTATTTACAATTCTAGTGCTTACTTTTGTTAAATTAGTGATATCTGAACAACAGTTTAAGACACGTAAGTATACGCTTTTAGATTACTACTATTATTTTCATTAAATTTTGGTAATATCATGGGTTTGGCAAACAATAACTGTTAACTGTTTACATGGTACCTACTATTTCTTTGAAAGAAAGACTTTCGTTTGCCATGACCTTGAATAAAACGTGTTACCTAATTAATATCAAACGCAACAATATTTTATGCTGATTTCATGTGCTTTTAAAAAATAAAAATTAATTGAATGAACTGACTAAAAAATTATGTGTTATAAATAAAAATACTATTGTGCTAATCCTTTCAGGCCGTTCAAATGAGGATTTTTATATTTATGTCTCTCTGTTAATAATTCTTATTATAAAAGTTGTTATTTTGTTAATTTTAACCTGAAATTGATTTTAAATGCGTTTTGACCATTTTATCCAAAACTCATTAAGTCTACAAAAAAATATTTTCTTATACGCCAACGTCTTTGAGTATATTTTATTCTTTCCATCTAATTCACCCCTAAAATTTGCAATGATGTCAAATCGCAATTTTTGTAATTTTAAGCTTTTCATATTTAAAAAAGCGTCTTGTCAAAACGTTTACTTCAAATGTCTGAAACCGTATTTGCTTATGTTTAATGCAAATTGTTATACAATAATTCTATTTGAATAATTGTATTACATCTCATACATTAATATACTAAAAACAAACAAGTATAGAGAATGTGAAAAACTTTTTTTATTCTAATTCCATTCCATTCGTTAGTAAACAAGGTAGAGCTAGTATGAATACTAATAAATGTGGTTGTAGTAATTAACACAATGTATCATTTACCTTACGTTCCTATTTAATAAACGTAGAAGTTGTTGTATGAGGGAAACGAAAACAGCTTTTACATCAAACTAATCTAATCAGTAATCATATTATTTATTTCTGCATCATATTTTTTTTGAAATTTCTACCGTTGACAAGTTTATTTTGCGTTGTTTAGACAAAATGCTTAAACGAACATATTAAATTTAATATTAAAAAATGCATGAAAACATAGGATATGACTCAAAGACCTAACTATAAGTCCCAGAACAGCAAAAAATTCGTTAAAATTCAATAAGTAAACAAAAAGATCTGGCGAACTTAAATCCATTACGTTTAACGTTAAACATGTTGAACATTTCTACAATTCTACTGCAATATTTGAGAAACATAGTTTCGTTCAGCGTTAATTTATTGTTGAGCGAACCCCGAGGTTCTGCACTCAGAAACATGTTTGCAAAGTTTCGTAAAATTTTTTTGTGTATTACTTTTGAAACTTCCAACCATGGATATTCTACGTTTATCAACTCTGTTGTCAAATAGCTCGAGATAATAAACCAACTGACCTAATGAATAGTAAGTATTTAAACAAGCTCTAGAAGGTCAAACATGTGGGTGTGTTGCTATTGTAAGCCCGTAAATAATTTGTTTAAAAATTGCATATATACTATATATTTAAAAGAATTATGCCAAGATTTATTATCAACTGATTGTCCATAATTTTATTACGACTAAATACTACACTAGAAATGCGGACTATGGGCCATACGGATATAATAAACATCCAGGTCATTACTTAAAATGCAAGTACGCATTATCAATGTAAAACCAATCAAGCAAACAATTAATAAATAAATAATACTATTGTCTTAAATAAGATTTACCTATATATAACATCATAAATCAAAATTTTATGATTCTGACATAACTATCCAACTGATTTTAAACAAATAGAAAAAGTTTAAAACATTTCAAACAAATATACGACTTAGGTACGCCAAACACGTAAATGGCACGCTTAATGATGTTTAAGTAAACAATGTCAAGAACACTCTACTGAAACAATTGTTTGAAAATTCAATTTAAATAATGTAGTAATGCATTATGTAATAATATATCAACACACATTTCTAATCTGCGTGGTTATTTGTTATTCCACAATGTGCTCGAAATTGTATGAATTCGACTTAACATTACGGCCGACAATTCTCGAAACTGCAACGATTTATTCAGACACTAAGCATTTAAAATATTAATAAGATACTTATTCGTAGAAAAATACAATTTATTAACATACAGGGTAACAGTGACAAATTTTATATATAACTAAATAAATTCAATACCTGTAAGTTTAAGGCACAGAATTCATTTTTTTTCCTTTCGTTTTCATGATTGTATTTATGTAATCTTTTTATGAGAGTTCACAATTTTCGGTTTCAATACCCTCTAAAATCGTTATTTCTCAAAGTAGAAAATTTTTAAACCTATCATTATTTTTGTAATAAAAAAATAAAACACGCAAGTTCTTCTTAAAGTGTTCTCACTGAAAGATTTTTTGAGTTCTGTGATTTAATAAAAAACGAAAACGGTTATGTCATGTTTTAGTTAGCGATAGAAATCGCAATAACAATTTCCCACCAAATGTATAGATGCGTAGTAATTCAACGCAGGCTGCACCTAATAGCAGTAAGTAGTGTGTGCGTCGCAACGGCTCGATTACAAACACATACAGCATGTGCCACCTAACCTTGCAAATTTTAGTGGGCTTTGATTCAGCTACTTACGCTTTGTTTCGTCGGTAGTCGTAACTTAAACTAGCTCTAATTGGCTGTTGGACAGTGTGGTACACTCTACTAAAAAGTGAAAGTCAATTTCCTATTTTGGCGTATGGCAAAATAATAATGACATAAATAATTAACAGCAACTAGATATTATACTAGCTTTCAAACTACGGGATTGCTTTTGCTTGAGAGTGTAACGGCTTCTCGCCTTTTAAACTTATCGTCATTTTTTTTGCAAGGTTAAATGGCACTTGCTGTACCATCAAAATCATGGCCACATATATGTATATATTTTTTGCTTTAAAATATTTCTTAAGGTTTCTTGATTTTGTTTACTGCGTGTATATGTCAAAATCTACAAATAAAAACGTTTGTCGCTTAGTAAGAAGTTTACTACATTGAAAGCATAAAGTCATATTTATAATTTTAACATGAAGCTTTTTATTTTACTGGTAATAAATCATTTTATTATCTTGTCCATTACAAAGTAACTGTAACGTATTTAAACTGTAAGAACGTATACCAATAATAATTATGAAATAGGTTACATCCCTATGTTCTCAGTTATCAAAAACCAAATAGGTCAACGTTGAATAAATACAATTTACAAAAATCATAATAAAACGCCATTTAATATTACGTCTATCATACTATTAGCGTAAAGAAAGTGGATGTGGGCAAATACATTAAGTATATTTTAACATAACTTAAACCTCTCACTATAGCTAAAAAGCAAACGATTGTTTAAAAAGTAATATAATATCTTCTAGGAAGTACATTGCGTAACATCTTAAATAAGTACTTTCGTTCAAAGACATTGAACGCAAAAATAGTATTTCAGTATAATAACAAACTCAAATATAATTATGTGAACTCTTAAAATAAATAATTATGAAGACTTTCTTATGCTGTAGACATTTAATACACGTTTCAATTTTCCTTGTATTGCGTATTATATCCTGGATAGTTTAAATGATACCTTTTTTACTACAATTTCGTTCTGACATAAGAAAACAATTTTGATGACAGGCATATTGCCTCATGACAAATTGAATCAATGATCACGCAAAACCATGCATCCGCATCATCTACCCACTTTTACCACACAATTACCTACATAACATATAACAAGTACCTATGCCATTACATAACTGGCTCCGTTAAATTGCGTCACTTCCGCGGATTTGCATCTTTACGTGGCTCCCTTCCGTATCTGCGTTCCACTTTTCTTCTCTGTTCTGTATCACACTGATATCATATCCATTAGAGAAAGCACGAACTTGTTAAACTTTAGCCTTCATGCTTTCACTACCAGTGCCGTTGTTTGTGTGATTATGTAATATCCGCCCATTTCTCCAAGATGAAGTGTATTACGTGAATGGTGTTAAGCAGTTCATGACCTCGATTTACTTTCTATGCAAACGATGTAGTATTTGTTTACTGAATTGCAAATTAAATTAAAGAACTGAATGGTTTATTGAAATGCTTTTGCGGTGTCCCTTATTTTCGATAACTTGTTTAAAAATAAATATTAAAAACCAGGAAAAAGTAGTATTTTGAATAGATTTGGTAGTTTATGGATAATCGTAAGTTTTCGAAGAACCCGTATTTTTATTTAATTTAAAATTTTATAATATTGTTTTGTTTACGACCACCGTCTGTAAAAGAAAGTACGCTTTTGCGACGAGTGGAATAAATGTTTATACCAAATCATTTATTTAATATTAATAATTGTAATAAATAATAATGCACATATAAATGTTAACTTTGTTACAAAATAAATTTAATATAAACAATTGTTTACCCCTTTTTGCTGATAATGAAGATGACTTACAGCGCTTAGTATTTCAATTCAATAAATCCTGTGAAAACTTTGGACTACAAGTGTCGGACAAAAAGACAAAAACACTAACAATCAGCAACGAACCGCTACGCTGCAAATTAGATATAAATGGAAGTATGGTAGAGCAGGTGATGTTAATACAGTATTTAGGGATCAAGGTCACAAGTAACGGAGTCTTGGCAAGGGAGGTAGAACACCAGGCCCAGAACGCAACAAAAATATCAGCCTGCTTGAATAACACAATATGGCAAAATAAACATCTACGGAAAGAATCTAAAGTTAGGATATATAAATCAGTCATAAGACCGATCATGACTTATGCCGCGGAGACAAGATCAGACACAATAAAAACCAAACAAATACTGGAAACAACTGAGATGAAGACGCTGCGAAAAATAATGGGCGTAACCAAACAAGATCACATACGAAGCGAGGAAATCAGACGAAGCTGCGAAATACAAAATATCGGGGAGTGGGTCGAGAAAAGAAGATCAGAATGGAATAGCCATATATCAAGGATGGACGATACCAGAATAGTGAAGAAAGCTCGAGACCTATCACCTAGGGGTAGAAGACCACCGGGTAGACCAAGAAAGAGATGGAAAGATGTGCTGGAGTAAAACAAGCTATTAGCTTATAGAGAAAAAGAAGAAGAACAATTGTTTATTTTTACTTTACTCCCTCGGGGATTAAATTCATTTTTAATTCCCAGTTCATTATTATCTGAAATATAGTGCTTAAATCACCTCCTGCGTCGGCAAGCAAAGTTGCCGAAGATCTTCTAAAGCAGTGTCCCGTGTAGCATTTTGGATTTGTTAGGCTTAGATATTCTGCAATATAAAAAGGCAATTTTCCAAATACAGTTTAACCTACAACTTGCGCAGTACATTTTCTATCTTTGTAATTTAGAAACAAACGTCGATGATTGGTATGCTTAAGTCGCAGTGCCAGGTATTCTCGGTAGATGTCTTCTTCTTCTTAATGTTTCCTGTGCCCCTTCTACCTAACTTGGTCGAGGTCTTATTTTTTTTCTGTACAGGTGAATTTAATATTACAATTTACTTTCGGCTTAGACCGCGTCGTCATTTGGGAACTACACCCAGCATAATCAGGTAAGGACCGACCTGTAGCTTGTCTGCCTTTACAAGCATTTGCTCTAGAAGCCTGAGCAATATTTGTTCGTAAGCCCTGCCTGCCTAAACAGAGCCGTGTGCTTAGTTTATTTAAACCTTGGGGCGGACAAGGATTTGATCTTAATGTATTTTGTTTGCCAAGACAATAATACTTAATCGGCTTATGCCTATTAGCTGTTTGTGAACCTATACAAACTAACGTTTCGCAACACATTGCAGCTTGCACCTTCAGAGTGAATAGAACACTAAATTCAAATCCGGGAAGCGGAGGTATTTAAACCTCTTTGAGCCAGTCGAGCAGAACGGCGGAGTTCTGGTTGGCTGTCACCGTTGGGCAAAGACGGATTCGGTGGAGCGTGATCGTGAGATCGATGATGCTTAGGAATCCTCAGAGGATAAACTACCGGAGTCCAAGCTTTACTGAGTCTAAAACCATCCTCCCTGTTTATGTTGTTAGGTTGTAACAGGTGAATTTACTTCATGGTTTTCTAATTCTATTGCGTTTAGATACTCTGGTTAGTCTTTTCCAAAACTTCATCTCTATGGCTCTTAGTCTATTTGCTGTATATTTAGTTATTTGCTATACTTCAGCTCCATAAGTCGTGATTGTTTTTACAATGATGTTGTATGTCATATGTTTAAGATTTTTATTTATATTTCTGTTCCATAACACCGAATTTAGTATCGCAATTGCTTGTTTTACTTTCGTTATTCTTTCTGTTGTTGCTTCTTCATATATTCCAATATGTGTAGTTATGACATTTCTTTATTTGTTCGCTCGTGTTTAATATTATTTCTGGCTTACCACCCTTATTGACAGATATTGACATGTTAAAATTTATGTCTAGACTCCAATGTGCGTATTCTTCCTGCAGTTTTCTGGTCATATACGAAACGTCGTCGTAGTTCTGAGCTATGATCACTTGGTCGTCTGCAAAGTGTAATAAGTATAGCGTTGTATTATCTATATAATGTAATTCCATTCTATTACATTTCTCTCTTCATGTTTACAGAGCTTGGTCAGCATATATTATAAACAACTTGGGAGATACCAGACATCCCCCATCCCAGTCTTTTAGTTACTTTAAATCCACTTGTTAAGTTTTGTCCAATTTTTATTTTTGACATTTGATCCCTGTGTAATTCCTGTACCGCTCTGATTAATACTTTGCCAATTCTTGCTTTTTCTAATGCTTCTCAAAGTTTTTTCTGAGGAACACTGTCTAGGCTTTTGTGTGGTCCACGAATACCAAGTGAATTTCTCTTCCTGTAGCTATTATTTTTAGTATTATTTGTAATAAGCAGAATACATTATCAGTACACGACGTAAATCCATTTTGTTCTTTAAGTTCCTGATTTTTTTATTTGGTAGATGTCAAGGTAATTGTTATGCTGTTTTCTTGGGCACAGAACCGTCAAATTTCCTTTTTAAAAATACTATTATTTTACTAGATTTACGAATGTCCACGTCATTGTGTAAATTTTAAATCGCTTTTAGCATTAAATATTTTGACCACAGGTTAGACGCCTTAAAAGTCTTGCATTGTTCAGCAATGTACGCCAAAACTTATTTTTTCATTATTCGTTTACATTTTTCCTTATACCACAGCATAAATTAAGTATATGCAACTTTATACCTCCTCTCGACTTAAAGGGCAACAAATCCAGTGTAGCTGCATCTGAAATTTCTCAAAATCATCACTTTGGCACGATTCTATTATTGGCGATAGTATTTTTCTTTAAAAACCACGAAATTTACAAAGACATAAACTGTAATCGTTTTGTACTTTTCTTTATATTGTTTCTAGAGTTATATCCAAAACTGCAGTTCATAGGCGTAATGATATGTGTAGAACATTATAAAGTTTTAATTAAAATCTTCATTTCCAGTAGCCCTCGCTGCGCTCGTTCTGCAAACTCGTACCGCGGTCTGCAAACGCTTGCTTTCAACCCTTGGTATACAAATAACTATTCTCTGTTTTTTGTAAATCTTGTAATAAGTAATAATTACAAATTACAATACTTATTAATTATTATTTAACTCTTATTTGTACATATTAGACATTTCTGTCACCATCTTCTATAATGCATTATGTTAGTATTTTATTTTATTTCAACTTTCATCGTTTTCTATATGCCCTACTAATTTTTCCTACTAATCATGTAGTCATCAGTTTGCTTTTTTCTTAAGATTTCGTTTTATATATTTAGTTTCGTCTTCTTCCTTTTAGTCAGTTTTACTGAATAATCTATGTATATCTTATTATGGAATTTAAAAATAAAATACTTTAGTAAAGTATTAGGTTAAGCATGTTAGCTTTATTGGAAAGTCAATATTGTGCCATACTTATTTACAGAGTTAAAAAGTGAAAATCTGATTAAAATTAAATAACAACTAAATTTGAAAGTTACACAAACAGTTTTAGTTAATATCTATCATGAAATGCTGTTAAAAATAATTAAAACCAAATAAACAGTTTTATTTAATGTTTGTCGTTTTTATATTTTCAGCGGATTACATAATTCCCTGTTACAAAGCAGATCCAGAAATCAACACGTGCTTAAGAGGAACATTTAATCATCTAAGGCCGTACTTAATATCTGGTTTAAAAGATCTCGAAGTACCCAGCATAGATCCGTTATACATCAACAAAATCAACATAGAGAATGGCAATGGTCCATTTAGAGTTCGTGCATTTTTCAGCAACGTTACTGCCAAGGGTGCCAGTAACTATACTGTAGGAAACATCAAGTTAGTACACACTTTAAAAGTTGATTTTAGTATTTGTACCTCAATCAACGCTTTAAATTAGGAGCGTTTTACATTATGGTAAATTCATACAAAACTGAAGACTGAAGCAATATTATGACTTATGAAAATGTTATGCGAAATAATATAAGTAAATAATAAGACTCTGTGGTACCATTTACGTTCATAATTAGTTTAAAACTGTTGGGCAGCTCCTCGGTAATTTAAAGGAGGCTTACAATTTTTTGTTGAAGTTTCTAAAATAAATAAAATTTGTAATTTTAAAGTAAATTTATTAAAACACATTTATAATACGTAATAAAACAATATACAGGTATAACAATTAAGCAAAAACAAAGATGCAGTAGCCGGTTGTTTTGACTGTTAAATTTCTTTAATGGTAGTTGCATATTAAGATTTTTTGTACTTTCCTTTTCAAATTCCAAAAGAATTAAATTCTTCGTTCAGTGATTGCACATTGAAAGGGCATAGGCCGCGCATTCAGTAGCATACCTTACATCTTAACATAGATTATTTATTATTGTTCTACATATTTAATTTGGGTACCTTCCTTCGTCACAACTTTTAGTGACCGCGCATTCAATAACATGCCTTACATTTCAATACAGGTTATTTATTATTGTTCTTATAAATAAATTCTAATAAATAATCCATATTCTTTCCCTTCATCACAACCTTTAGTGGCCGAGCATTGAGTAACATGCCTTACAACTCGTAACGGATTATTTATTATTATTATTTTATATAATTATTCCAAATTTCTTCCCTCTGTTACAACTTTTACTGACCGCGTATTCAGTAGAATGCTTTACATCTCGACATGTTCTATATAATTAATACGGATTCTTTCCCTCCGTCACCACTTTTACTGACCTACACATTCAGTAACATGCCTTACATCTCGACACACGTTATTTATTATTATTCAATATAATCAATCCGGATTCCTTCCTCCGTCACAGCTTTTAGTTGCCGCGCATTTAGTATATGCCCTACATCTCGAAACAAGTTGTTTATTATTATTCTATATGTTTAATCCCCCCCCCCGGTTACAATTCATAGTAACCGCGTATTCAGTACCATGCGCTACATCACGGGATAGGTTATTTATTATTCTATATTCTACATAGATATTTATTAAATCCGGATCCATTCCCCTTTCTCAAGTGTTAGTGACCACGCATTTGGTAATATGTCTTACATCTCGACACTGCTTATTTATTTTGTTTGCGGGTTCCGATACCTGCTGAACATTTTAATTATTTCATAATATTGTTTTTAATAACATGTCTATTATGGTTGTTAAGAATTTATAATGGTGTGGAACAATTTTAATTTCTTTTTCTTTTAATCGTGTGCGCTTCGATTTATTTTAACTTAAATTTCCGAATTTTGCTTCTCCTAAGCAATTCAAACAGTAATAAAAGTAATAACTGTAGCCACATAATCTCTTTTAATCTGGTCACTTGCCTTAGAAAAGTCGGTTTTATTAATTTGATGCTAATTTTCGGTGGCAATTATTTGAGAATAGCAGGTACTTTCGAAACAATTTTAATTACATTTTCTTTTAATCGTATGCGCTTCGATTTATTTTAACTCTATTTTCGGAGTTTTGCTTGTCCTAAGCAATTCAAGCAGTAATAAAAATAATAGCTGTAGCCGCATAAACTCTTTTAATCTGCCCATTTGCCCTAGAAAAGTCGGTTCTAATCCTTTGATGCTAACTTCCGGTGGTAATTATTTGACAATAGCAGAACCTGTAGGCTACGCACCCCAATGTTTTTCTGGTAGGTACTTTTATACCCGGCGCTTGCCGCTCGGAATATTTCTTCCGCTGAGTCGGTCTGAATAAGAGTTGCTCCCGGAATTAGAATCCGCGAAAGAAATCGAAAAGAAGCCCAGAAAACAGCCCCGGAAAAACTCTTATCATAGCCCCAGATAGTTTCTTTAAGAGGAAGCGGGAAGACAATTAGTTAAACTTATGGCTTGTCTTCATTTCTAGAAAAGCGCCTTAACGAAGATTTCCAAAATGTTCTGAACTAATTAATACGCACTAAAAAATGTTGTTACACATTTACATATAATTCCAAAATTAAATTCGCTGTCATTCATGTAAATCAAAGATGTAATTAATAATTAATTATTAATGTACATTCCCTCAACACCGGGGAATATGATCCAATCACCCTGAGTGATTTTAACGTAAGTATGAGAACCCGCAAACATAGCAAATATCTAAGCTGTCTCGTCGTAATAATGAATGGGTCGTCAGTAAAAGTGTAGTTCCTACAGATGAATCTAGAATTTGTAGTAATTAATTCTGTAGTAAACACTTTGTGTTAGTATGCGGAAAAAATAAATAGGCACTAAAACATCTCGCAAGACGTTTGTATATAATTCTAAAATACAAATCGCCCCAATTCAGAAAAACACGTACGTTTTTCAACTAAACCGAAACAAATACAAAATTAAACGCCAGAAATTAACTGTTTGTTATGTTTATAATTTCCAGTATGAATGTAGGACATGAGCTCATGGCTTTTGTGATTCCTAAACAGACAAGTCTTTGAAGTTTGCGTAGCTTATTAACAGCTACACTTTGCTCTGTTTTTCGTCACAACAATAGACAATAGGCTTTATAACCATTTCATACGCCCAATAGATAATTTTTGGCTTTAGACCTCAAGTATTTCTAAACAACTCATAGCATGTTTCTTAACGATATTGTTGCTTTTGTAAGAGCCCTTTCCAAATAAATGTTCCAGGTAAGTTTTTGGTTAAGAACAATTCCCAAATACTTAACTTCCCTGGAAAGCTGTAACTGTGTTCCATTCCGCACGTGAGCGTTTAAATTGAGCTTCCTTCTTTTAGTAAATGGATAAAAATATTTAACAGAAACATAAATGTAATTTTAGTATGCGGCTGGCGAAATGAAAAAACAATATGAGCAACTCTCAGAAACGCGTACTAAAATAAGTAACGGAAAACAAGTAATATTAATGAAATAATGAGGGAATTTAACGAACGAATTGGAAAAATGTTTTTTAGTACAAGATTAGGACAACAAGTAGGACATGTAGTATATAATAATGGGATCAAACGAATGTCGTTTAAAACAAAACAATAGCATAAAAACAACAAATAGTAAAGTACAGAGAAGATCCGAAACACTTTAGCTAAAAACTTTAAAGAATTTTACTGCTGTATTTGCTTGTGATGGTTAGACAACAACTACAGTGCCTTCACTATGTTTTTCCACATCAGGAGAGTTTGAACTATTTGCCTCTTGAGCTATATTTTGTTTTATCGAAATAAAAATTAAAAAACAACATTGAAAAAGAAACACAAGCAACTAAAGTATGAATTAAAAGTTTTACAAGCGAATCAACGGTGTTATTTGATAAACTACGAGTAGTTTGATAATTGAACATCTACATAACAAGTAACGCAAATACCACATGTGTGAAAAACTAAGGAAGTTATTAAATAAATTAGCAATACTTTAAAGAATAAAGAATAAAACAAACTCGTTCAAATTGCTACTAATCGACATAAAATTTAAAAAGTTGCATAAAATAGAAGATACAGTCATACCCAAAATAGCTATTGGAGACCAAGAAGACCGCAAACAATATGTTATATGTAAATATGTAGCTACAGCAATACATAAAGCAAACAATACCCCCCTTACTGTAAAAGTATGGGAAAATAAAAATTTATTTTCAAAAAATGAATAAATATGTAGAAATAAATAGCATGCTACAATAATCACGATTAAGAGAGCATGGAAGTACCCTAAAACTTCTAAAATGAAATACATCCGAAAAGGTAAGAAAAGACCCCGTAGGAATGTAAAAGCGAACTGAATATTACAAATAAAAAAAATTGCGAGAAAAAAATAACGTCATGGAAACTAAAAAAGTTACAGGTTTAAAGAGCCATAAAGGCATACTTCCGGTCTTGGATGCATACCTATTGAACTCCTAAAGAACACTTCAACTACGGCTCTACGAAGATTAGAAGTGATATTTATTAAATATTTTGAGGACAATCATGTACCAGCAGAATGAAATAATGACTTATACCGAGCCGTACGAAACTGTACAGGCGTTCAGAATAACTTTGCGTCACCATCTAAAGCTGGCTGCCTTACTATTTCAAGGATAAATTAATAAATAGTAAATACACATAACTTAAATATAAAGAAGTTTCACAAAATAAACGTTTTCGAAACTTAACAAACCTAAAACAATAATTATATTTTCGTAATACATTTCAAGCCAATAGTAACCGAAACATTTTAAAATAGTCTCTAATGGTAGAAATGCAAAACAAGCATAAAAAATAGATTCTTATAATTCATCAAAATTACGTATTAAATAAGAACGCAAAATTTAACACTGATTAATATTAAGATCAAACACTATAAAGAAATAAAAACTGTATCAAGATTATTTGTAAGAAGATTTGTTACAGAGTTTCCTTCTTTCTAACAATTATTATTTAACTTCAAATGGATTTACTCATTTCCTAATCGAAATAGCACGGGCAACCGCATAGAACCGTTCTTTAAAATTTATTTTACTAACGCAGAACAGATCCTAAGAATTTATTGTAAATAAAACAATTATTAACCTCAACAGGTTTTTCTATTTTAGCCTTATACGTATTTCAACGTGTTTACACGTCATTATCAAAGGCAAAATTAAAAGTAAACAGTTGGTGTTGCTATAGGAACAATAAATCTTCATAACTTGATCTTGGTCTTCTATATCTGCGTCCAGATGACTTGACTTCTCATCACAAAACGTCCTATAACCGTGAATTTAAGAGATGAATTTGTTCATTTATTAAAGGTACAGATGTAAATTTCAAATTCCTCTAGTATATCTAACTTACGTTTATCATCACAAAAGTATAAAAATTTTATAGTGTTATTAGATGTCATTGAATGACTGTGTGTTCTAATAAGTGTTTAGCGTAATTGGATTTATGAGGATGTTTATACTTGTAACAACGTACGTGTTCCTTGTAACTAATATCAAAATTTCTAATTGTTTGTTCTGTATAAACCGAATTACAGTGCGAGCAATTTAATTTGTAGATGCCTGATTTTAGTAATTGTCTGTTTTTTCTTAAACATTAAACAAGCTGTTTATAATGTTTTCTATTGTTTCAAAAGTTATTTTACATTTATTTGTTTTGTTTATAATTTTGGCAATTTGTTCTGATTTATTGCTAAAATATGGAATTGACGCGTATTTCATTTTATCTGATGAAGTAGAAGGATGAATTTTCTGAATAAATAATTTTAATTTTTTTCTTTAATTAGTGTATCAATAAGCTGAGTATTATAACCATTATTGTATGGAATTTGTTTAATAATCGAAATTTCTCTATTATAACTAATTTCTTAAATTTACCGTTATTGGACGTTTTGGAATGAGAAATGAAGTCATCTGGACGCAGATATAGAACACCAAGATCAAGTTATGAAGATTTATTGTTCCTATAGCAACACCAACTGTTTACTTTTAATCTTGCCTTTGATAATGACGTGTAAACTTATTGAAATACGTAAAGTAAAAAGTAATGCTCGAACTTAGAAATAAAGATTATAAGAATCCCATATTGTTCTTATAAGTGCAAATATTTGAGTTTGGTTAAATGGTACATAAAAGTAAAAATAAAATTAGGTTATATAACATAGAATACAAAATCATATAGATCGTAAATACCGTGCAGTGGTAAACTCCCTGTTTAAATCAGCAAAATTCTTTAGTTATGATTTGTTCTTGTTTAGTTCTGATCACTCGTTAAACTATAATAGAGCTTCATACTGAATTTTCATTCTTCCTAAATATGTTGTATTTAGCAGTACATAAAAATGCGTATCACAATTTTGTAAAAGATCCACATCAATTCTTCTAAGCTGGTTTTTAATGTTTTCGTCAACCTTGTTAGAAAGTAGACTTTTCGACCTTCTTTTTTTTACAGTTGACAATTGCCGCTTAGCGGAAGCAAAAATCAGTTTTCGTCCCGAGGGACGAACAAGCAATTTGGCTCCCGCTCTCGCTATCGCTTGTTCTGTAATCAAACGAGTGTGGAAAATATGCTTCGCGAACGTGTTATGAACAACGTTTTTTTTACAATAAAATCCATATAATTTTGCCACCTTCCTCGTATTTTCAATTTTTGTGACAATTGTCAAAATTTATCACTTCTCGCAATCGTTTTGCCTTCCGAAACTATTGCTTTCCGAACGATTGTAAAAGAATGACTACTACATATTTTAATACTGTAAGGTGTTTCTTTTTGTTTCAGTAATTTGTATAATTTTCAAACTTTTTAAACTTCCACGTTTCCTAAGTTTTTTAAGTATTCAAAAATGTCACAAGTTTCTCAATTTTTAAAATTTTAATATTTTCAGTATTTTTAATTTGTCAAAATTTTTAATTTTTAAATGTTAAATTTTCTAAATGAAATCAGCAGGGGCTTATGCGAAGAAGGTCTCGTAGCGGTTGCCTTACAGATTTTTTTTTTCAAATGCAATAACAAAATAATTGCTAATGCATCCAAGAACGTAACACTCATTAGGCATTTTTCAACGTAACAGAAATACATTTACTAGTTGCCAGAGTGCTATCTGTGCAAAACTCTGCAATTCACATCTTAAGAATGCGTACGATTGATTAAAATAATTACTCGGTCGGCCGGGGAGTGTGGTCACAGGTCTGGACGCCTGTACAGTTTCGTAAGCCTCGCTTATACCATTCATTATATTATTATACTTCAATCAACGCTTATACCTAAGGGCAACAGCGATTTCCTTGCTTTTATGAACGGCACGCCACCGTAACGTATTCTGTTTAAACAACAGCTGGCAGAAAATAGATTGAGTACCAAAGAAAATTTCACGACATAATTATAGATTTCGCAAAACATACAACTCTGTCAAACTAAGAAAAATATGGGAGGTGATGAGAACTTCGAGCATAAATAAAATATAGTTTAAGGCCGTAAAAGTATCTATAAGAACACTTGTTATTTTGCTTGATGATTTTCGTGGTCGACCGTTTTTACGCCTTTCTTGTGGTTGGTTACCGCTCTATTGTTTCGTATGATAGTATGTCGCCCTGCATCCGATTGACATGTCCATACCAAATTAGTTAGCGTCATTCTATTTCTTCTAAAAATCATGCTCTACTTGCACAGTTTTTATTTTTTTGAACATTCCTACCGCTCTTCTCGCTAGTGTATCTCTAGCTATTTAAGTTCTGCCATAGCTTCGCCCCGCAGAGTATCACACTTTGAAGCATGGAATTAAATTCAGATATATTTTAAACAGTGTAAAAAGATGCAACAACCTTGTCTCAGTGCTTTTGTTACTGGGAATGCTGTGGTCAGTATCGATCCACCTTTTACTTTTGTTTTTTGTTAATATACAGGGCTTTTATTTCTGTATTCTAACCACTGTTCCGTTATTACTACTGTTGTACAGCACATTTCAGATCTGTTTGGGGAACGTCATCGTAAGACTTCGGTATGTTAAGAAACATTAAATGCAATTGTCTGCCTGTCTCTAACTTTTCCTATTATAGTTGTCTTAGGCTAAAAAATTGTTAAGGCAAAATCTCCCTGCCTCGTATCCACGTTGTTCTTCTAATTTAACTTTTTTGTGGTGTTTTATTAGATTTCGTACAATTTTTGCTAATATCTTAATGAATGTGTTAGTTAATGCAATACCCCGATAATTCTCGCATTAGGCATTAGTCTTCTACGCCTTTGTCTTCTATTCTGCTGGTTATTTCCTTTGTATATATTTCTACTCATTAGTTTTGTCACTATTTTGTACAGTTTTGTTGTTCTATATTTTAGTAGATGTAGAAAATATATTTAAAAAATTCAGACCATTGCTCCCCTCTGATGTATAAAGTGGTATATGCATGAACAGTCGATGATATATAAAGGAATGAGAGTAGTAATCGAAAAAGAGTATTTAAACACATTACTATTTCCAGATTATCAAATTATACTGACTGAAGATGAGAAAACGCCACTTATGTGATCAAAACGTTAGTAGATGGTCACAATACGTTATCATCGAGAGTCACGGAACAAACATACAAGCTGCACAAGGCACTACACAACACACTAATGAATATTCAGGATTGACTCTAGCAAACGTTTGAAAACATAATAAAGAAGTTCGGAGTAAAACAGGTCAAGGAAGAAAAATTATTAAAATATTACACCCGATTCTGCGGGATAAGGAAATAACTAAAAGACCAAAAAATATTATAAGTACACAAAACGATTTCCTCCAAATTCTTTTCCCTTGTAGCGTTTCTCACACTCCCGTTCTACGATTTCTAAGGTCGTTTTCTTTTATTTCTCCCCGGTGGTGTCCAACGAAACAAACGTTTGGGCCATCTTGTATCGTCCATGCTAAGTAAATGCCCAAACCACTTTAGGCTTTTGTTTTCTATTCTTTGTATTACTGTGTCTGTAGCCGCCATTCTGTTCTTTATTTTATCGTTAGCAATTCTTTCTTTACTTGAAACTCTACTGGTTTCTCGCAAGTAGTCCATTTCTACTGCAGCCACTACATTTTTATTATTTTCTCTCATTGTCCAGACCTCACTCCCACAACACAAGTCCGTTTCCACCATAACTATTCTCCTTTTTTGGCTGTATTTGTGTTTCACCATAAAGAATTTAAAGTACCCACCCTTTTTCTGGAATTCTGTACACTCTGTTTAATGTCTCGTTTTTCTATACCGCTGTTATTTATAATGACACCGAGGTACTTAAATGCATGTACTTGTTTCCCATAACAATCGTTATTCATCAAGTACATCAAATTTAGCGTCCAAATTTAATACCTGGTATTCTGTTTTATTTAAACTTATTTCGAGATTTGTATAAGAGCATGGCGCAATTTCTTTTATTTAGAGATGATTTACGAATTGGGTATGAAGCAGAGGGTTCGGAGTATGCTTCATTCAGTTTTTGGTCAAGTAAGGTGCTGATTAAAGTACATTTTTAAGTATCTAATTTCTTGGTCAGTCAGGGTCAAAAGCATTTGTTTATTGAAGATTGTGATTGGTTTAGGGTTTGCTAGTCTTCTAAGTGTAAAGATCTGAACGGTACGCTTGGTTGGGTTGCATGACATAGTCCATTAATTATTATCAAACCTCATTGCGACTTGGCTTAAAGCGGTTTGCAAAGCATCCCTAGCAGTTTTAAATTTGTTATGTTGTACTACTACATCAGTGACGTTATGGAAATAGCTATCCCATGATCTGAAATATCTTAGACGTAGATATTAAACAAAAGGGGTTCTAGTACTGACCCTTGTTGCACGCCATATCTTATAGGACATTTCGTAGTCACTATTAACTTTAAGGGTTCTGCACGATATGAATATTATGTTTATAATGCATAATAGGAAGTTAACTGGGATAATTTTATGGATTAATCCCATAAAAACATGAAAATAAACAAAACAAAAGGAAGACAACAAAGCAAGTTGAAAACAATGGAAGAAAGACGCCCAAAAGTAGAACAATGCCGTGGAACTTTTTTGGTTTATTTAGATTATGTATAGTTTCGCATTTTACTCCGAAATAGAGATAGCAACAGTGATTAAGCAACGATTGGAGGTTGTCATCCAGAGATAAACATTTCTATAATGATTTCAGGTTTTGATAAACATCCCAAAAAATAGAGATACATTTATATGTTAGAAACACTTTTTATTCTAATGGACGTTTCTTCAGATGTTTTCCAATTTTGATTAATTTGAGTGAATAGACAAATACAGAAAAGGGGCATAGCTACCGTGTTTGGGAAACTAAATTCGCCTCTAAGTTTACATCTTTCAAAATATATATTTGTTTTGGTATTCATTAGTACTTTCCAGTTACGTTCGATTTTAAAGAGAAATTTTTCTGCCCGCACCTACATATTTCGTTCGTGGAGGCGGGAGACAGAGATGAAAATGCAGCAAGCTCTTATCAAAGATTTTCTAGATATCTAAGCCTCAAATAAAAAAAGTATCTGTTGTAAAGTTGCTGCCCTATTATTTTTGATTGCTGCACTATATAATATATAATTTTTATATTTTTACCGTTAATAACAATTTAGAAAACTTGACGTTTTTATAGGGATTCCTATAACTAACTCGGACATGACATAACCGCTTTCGTTCAAAATACACTTTCAGTGAGAACACGCTAAGAAGTTTCACTTAGAACTTGCGTGCTTTACGCAAAATTCTTATTTTTCAAAATCATTATTCAGGTCTTTTGAAATCTTATGCATAAGTGTTATATTAGTTATTCTGTTCTCATAAAAGCAAATGCATAGTGTGATATTAAACTAGCTTGGTTAATATTTCAGGGCCGATTTAGAAAACTACGTTCTGGATCTTGGATTCACCATACCTCAAGTAGAAATAAGAGGAAAATATGAAATAGGAGGAAGCGTTCTCCTTTTCCCAATCCGTTCCAAAGGAGACTTTTGGGCAATATTTGGTAACCTTACTTTTGTTTGTCGTTCAGTTAATGATATTTAAGCTTGTACATATTTTTAGTTGATGTTGATGCTACTGCCAAAATATATGGAAAAGAAGTTAAGAATAAAGACAACGTTAGATTCATGCGAATTGACAAAATATTAGTAGATTTTCAAATTGCAAAAAGCAGATTCAAGATCAGAGATGTTGTAAATCTAGGAAATATAATTGGTAACAATATTCAACCAACACATTACAGATGTTTGAATTATAAAATGTATATTAATTTCAGGTGAAGCAATAAATCAGTTTTTAAATAACAATTCTGAAGAAATCATAGCCGAAATGAAACCAGCAGCTAGTATTAGTATTGCCAGGCATTTTAAAACATTCCTGAATAGCGCTTTCTTGAGAGTGCCTCTGAAAGTATGGTTGCCTGACGCGTAGGCGTAGAAAACACGTTCTAAAAATTCATACTTACATAGGTTCGTAGGAAATAATTAGTACCAAATGACTGTTAATTTTTTAAGTAGGTACGAAATTGTTTTTTTTTTTTTCTGATATGTTATATTGTAAACATGGGTATTCTAACCAATAATGTAAAAATATAAGGTAGGAGTTCAAGTATTACTTTTAGACTAATTTATAAAACAATGTTACATTAAAAATACACAATTATTTTCACTTTTGTATACAATTATTACATTATTTTGTATTAGTAAACAGTAATTAGTAAAAACTTAACTGCTAGGTACCTATACTTTAAAACAAAGGTTGATGTAAAAACAAACTCTTAGCTCGACATAAATTTCTTACCGTATTCTAAATACTGCATTTTTGTGAGAAGAAGTTCAATAAAAGATACAACACCCAATGCATCTAAGTAAAATACTAAACCAACCAAAGTTCGTTTTCTTTCTCTAGCCTTGCGACTGTAACTTGCTTGCACCAACTATATTGAAATTTGAAATGCTCAGTTATTTCCAACTATTCAGCCAATTTGAGCGCCAGAATGTATTGTAATCTGAGGTCCCACTGGGCTACACCGTTTTCTATAAATCTACCATACCATATTCTTACAGTTTTTCACCGCGATGGCCTCATGCGACCTGGGCCTCTTTTCACCTGTACCCAACTTTGAATAATTATTTGAAGTAGATGATACTTGGCGTTCCTTATAAGTAGTATTCAAGTTTTCTCTATCTAATTAGGTGCAGACCTTCATATCGTATAATAATACTAGAAATACGTAACATTGAAGCATTTTCCTACGCTGTTTTATGTTAAAATCACGGTTGTACAACAATTATTTCATTAGTATAAATGTGTTACTTTCCTATTCTATTCTGCTTCCTACTTCTATGTTCTGTTTACATTTGTACCTAAGTATTTGTAATTTATTAGTCGCTTGATTTGTTCGTTGTTTTGTTTCAGTATGCTGAGCTTTTTCACCTACTATATATACTAGGTTTTTCTGATATGCATCTCCAACCGGTATTGCGTGCTAACTTGGTTGACATAATCAAATAAATTTTGTAAGTCTATATCATTTCCTGCGATTAATACATGTATAGAGTCATCTGCATAGCGAATATTATTCACAATTCTACCGTTGATAGTTACACATTCTGTTTTGTCTCTTAACGCCTTGTTAAAAGTCTTTTGAGAGTAGAAATTAAACAACAAATCAGACAATTGATTCCATTGATTCACTCCGCGCTGTATTTCTATTTCTTCTGTACTTCCTACCAATATGCCTCTGCTCGCTGGTTACCGTACAAGTTAGTGATCAGTCTAATGCCTTGCAAGTCTATGTTTAATTCTTGCAAAATTTCTGTTTATATATCATGCCTATCCTGCTGTAAGCCTTCCGAAAGTTAATAAGGCTCACATAATCACTTTAATTAACATATAAGCAACGCTGTATTCAAACATTTATGGTAAACTCGTACCACAACCGTTTTCTAAGTTCCATTGGATTGACGCTGAGACTGTTTTCGCCTTTTTAGTGTATTCTCTTATAAATTATCTTCAAAATAATTTTTTTAATGGCTTAATAAACTGATGGTGAGGTGGTCGTTGCATTTCTTGGAGTTTGTTATTTTTGATAGGGTGGCAAAAGTTGACTTCAGCTACCCATTAGGTATATTTCTAGAGTTGTATATCATATTGATTGAACACATCAACTAAGATGTTGCCATTATTGTCATCAAAAAGTTTAGCAAACTCCTCAGAAATTTTGTCAGGTCCGGTAGCTTTAGCTGTTTTTACTTATTTGACTACATATATTACCTCATTAAGCGCGATGGCAAATGCTTGGTCTTAATTTGATGGAGTTCGAATAGGTAGTATGTTGTATTTAGTTCCTGTATATACTCATTCTACACAGAAACTTTTCCTACACTGTGATACCAATATTGCCGTTTTTGGCTGTTAGTGTCTGGTTTTAAACATACCACTAGTCTCCTTTATATTTTATACATGTTGCATATTCCGTCTTTTATTTCTAATTTTCTATCTCTTTGCATCTTTTTGTTGTCCACTTTTTTTGGCTTCTCGAATCTTTTACTTTCTGGTCTTTTGTTTTATATTTTTCTGTATCTATGAGTCTTCTATGTTTCTTCGCTGTTGAATGAGTTCTAATATTTCTGCTTACATCCAGTGCTTATCCTTCTTGCGCTTTTCCACAGAGTTGTTGTACAAATTGTTTCAATATTTGTTTAATGTCTAACCATCTGTCGTTAATTTTGTCTGTATCTGATTCCATAGTCGGAAGTCTTTTTAGCCCACTATTAATTTTCTCTGATGTCTTCAAAGCTACGACTTCATTTTTCAACTTCTTGGTTCTAATTCTTAAACATTTCGCTAGTGTGTAGTTTAAAATAGCCTTTGCAAATGTAATGGCTGCAAAAATGCACTATCAGTTCTAAACTTACAGAAACACTTCAGGCGTAATAAATGACTAGTTCTTCGTATTTGTGTTTTAGTTAGTTCACTGTAATCATGATCTTTATGAAGTTGAAACATTGCAATCAAGGTTAATTAAAACCTGAATATCAGTAAGAAAATCTTATGATTTAATAAGCAAACATACCCTGTTAAAAATGTAGCATTGTTTTAAATATTGATTTAAAGATGATTAAAATTAGTTACTTTTTATGTTATTATTAAATAACGTATATTAAGTCTTTTTTTTACAAAATAAAGTTTTTTCATTTTATATCAACTGTAATTATTAGTCACACTTTATGAATCTATTAACTACCTTTACATTCCTGTACCGGATAAGAAAGAAGTGGAAGGTACTGTGTTTGATCTAAAAATTAGTTATATCAGACACGTTTCTTAAAAGTAGAAAATGTGGCATAGCAATATTATAGGTGCAGTTGCTGCATCCGAGTTCCGTCTCGAAATACCATTTTTGTAGAGAAACCGTTAAGAAAACAACTACTATAATAAAATTATACATAATGGGTCACGAAATGACTATTAATATTGTTTTTCCTTATACCTAGAGATATCAACAAATAACTTAACAAGTATTATAATAAAAAAGTGCAGATTTTCTTTGCAAAAACTTATACCTACTAAAGACTTATAAGTAACGACGTTAACGTTATCTGAATATGGTGGAAAATGACTCTTTGCCTCGTTGGTGGCATAAAATATTAGACATAAACACACCATGCTTTATGCAGAATGGAACGAAACCTTACATTGCTAGAAATGTCTTGTCTTTTCTTTACAAGACATTCAACAATTGTGTGATTTCAAATAAATTTCCAAACGTCCATACATTATAAAAGCTCTTGGCTATTTTAAACCCTGACATTGCTTTTTCTGAATTTTTTTAAATAAAATATTTCAAAAGAATAATCGTGCAACAGTGCAACTCTATTGATGGTCTTTGCCACAGAGTGTAGAATAATCGAATGGTTCGATTAGAGATTGTGGTGTAATAAAACGGTAATTCACTATTAACTATTATCCAAAAAATAATCTATAAAATCTTAAGCCACAGATGACTGTATAATCTTAAGGTTGCAAATAATTTAATCGAATTACATTTTTATAATTTAAAAAATCCTTCTAAAATGCTCAACTCTGGTTTGTCTTGGGTACTGATAAAAGAAGTAATTTAATTCTAATGTAAAATAATCGCCGACTTCGAATTTCTGCAAGAGAAAGCTTTTGCGGATTGTGAATTTGACGAAAATTACGTTTTCCCACCCTTTTCTGGGTTCTTAAAATTTCAAAATTTTATACCTTTAACTTGCCACCAAAAGTATGTTAAATTTGTTGTGTATTTTAGCTTGAAGTTTAACGATTCCTCTAAGGTTTCCTTAATTTGCAAGGTCGTTTATGTAAGAGTCCAGGAAGAACAAAACTGATTTTTTGAGAAAAATACACCCTTTCTCGTTGATCCTGCGAGGAACACCGTTATCTTGACGTTTAAGTCTAGAGACAACATAGTAAGAACTATAAGGCAAGTTCTTGCTCCCTTGAATTTATTCTTTTATTTGTGCCTAACAGAAAGCAGTACTATTGTTAATACGATGTTATTTGTGTTAGATGATTGAAATAATACACACTTTAGAGAAAGCAAATATAATGTGAACTGAACTTTGATACAAAATGTTTTGGATTTTAGACTAATAAATAAGAAGTGAAACCAAGGTAACTAAACGAAACAAGAAAAAAGTAAACTAATAAATAATCACTACATTTACCCCCCCCCCCCTCTATTTGTAAGAGTGGCGGCTGGATAAAAGATATAACAAAAGCGTGACGCGTTTTTGTTCTTAGCTAGAAAACCACCGATCTTTTCAGACAATTATAATACAAAAATGATAAAAAAAAACTTCAATATGGAATGCCTTAAAAATAAATTGGATCCTCGTTGGCATTCTTCATTTTTGAAAAATACCAATGTCTACTGAAGTTCGATTTGAAGTTCGTTAAACTGAAAAATAAAACAAAAAGACAGCAACAAAAATTCTTTAAATAAAATTTAAACAAAATAAATAAAACAGATATAGCTTATAACAAAAATGCAGGTTTAAGTCTGTCTAAAGACACTACACCATTCTTCCCGTACTCTTCTAATACCATATACTTAGTTGTACGCCGAATAATTTAAAAAAATCTTAAGTATGTTTGCTTAACGCCGAAATTATGCAAGTCGCTTCTTACATGAAAACACGTTTGAAGATGGCGATTCACATATGACGAAGAAGTTTCATATGTTTTAGTGAAAAAATATTTCGTTATGAGTTCTAAGTTTTGCGACAAAAGCAGAAACGTCGGCGTTGTTGTTGACCTAAGAGTCGTCGAAGAAATCACACGGTAAACGCAGGCTAGCTTCGTATAAAATGTCCACTGGTGAAACCCCAACTTCACTTTTAATTGCTATCCTCAAACTCTACACAATTAATGAAAGTTTTTTAACCCAAGAAGAAATGCCCGTTGCCTTCAGTGCTTGTTTAAATGAACGATGCCAGCGTTCAACAATGCCTTGACTTTGTGGATGTTGAATACTCGACTTGTACTTAATTCCAAACAACTTTTAAAAATCCATACAAGTTCTTGATGTAAATTGTGATGGATTATTATCAGTCGTTACAAACGCAGAAGCATCAAATCTGGATATCTATGCATTAAGAAAACCTTCAATGATGGCTTCCGTAGAAGAATTCTTTGACGGAACTGCCTCTGGCCAACGACTAAAGCGGTCAATTACTGATAAAGCATACTGATAACCGTTAGGTACATTTAGGTAAATTAACCAAATCTAAATGGATTTTTTTAAATCTAAAATTGGTTTGATTATCATGTCGGAGTCACCAAATATTATAACTCGTCGTCATCATCTCCATCAAGCTTTGGATAGAAGTCCGTTGCGATATTACGTTCCTCTTGGTTTAGTTTATTAGTTCTTTCCATCTCTTTTTCGGCCTACGTAAATTTCTTCTTCCTTTTGCTCTATAACGGAAATATCTTTTGGGTAGCCTGTCGTTTTCCAATCTTTCTAGGTGTTCTTGTCATCGTTGTCTGTAATCTTTTATCTTATCATTGTCGTCGAATATATTAAGCTCTGTTCTTATGTCTACATTTTGTTTTCTGTCTCTTAGACTGTATCCAGCTGTAGGTCGTAAGAATCGCCTCTCAGAAGTTGTTATTCTCTGTTCATCTTGTTTTGTTAGAGTCCAACATTTACTTCCGTATGTAAGAGTGGGGACGGAAGCAACTTTGTAGAACTTCATCAGCGTTTCCGGTCAGGCTTTATTTTTGAGCGCTCTTCTTATTGTTCCGTTGTAGTTGTTAAATTTTTCGATCTTTCGGTGTATGTCAATTTCTCCGAGATACGATATCGTGCAGCCTAGAAATTTAAAATGATTTACTTGTTCTATTATTTCATTATTTAATACAATTTTAGATCGGACGGGTTGGTTACCGCAAAAGACCATTATCTTTGTTTTGTTAATTGATATCTTTAGATTATGTTCTTCCATTACTCGTTGTAGTTTAAAAGCTGCTTTTTGTAGCGAGTCTTCAGAGTTGGCAACAATCAGCTGGTCATCCGCAAATAGAAAAGTGACTATATGTTTTCTTCTATTTAAGTCATGTGTATATTCTGGTAATTTATTAATCTACTGTCTTACAGCTTCGTCTTTATAAAGATTAAATAGAATTGGTGACAGGCTACATCTCTGTCGTAGTCCAAAATTTGTAAATACATTTACATTTGTATTGTATATACAGATTTTTGTATTGTGATAAATATTTTTTATTACCTGAATTAAATGCATTGGTATGCCCCTTTTGTCCATTATTTCCCATAATTTTGGTCTGTATATCTTATCGAACGCTTTCATATAGTCTACGAACATCATGTGCATTTCTTTGTTGAACTCTCGGTGTTTTTCAATAATTCTTTTTTTCTTATAAATATATTATCGGTGCAAGAATTTCCTTTTCTAAATCCTGTTTGTTCTTGGAGGATTAAGCTATCTATTATACGTTGTAATCTTTTAGTCAGTATTTTCGCATAAAGTTTATAGGCGGTATTTAGAAGACTTATTCCTCTGTAGTTTTCGCATTGCGACCGGTCTCCTTTCTTGAATATTGGTTTAACCATGGCAACTTTTCATTCTTGGGGAATGGCACATTTTTCCGGCATATATTTAGTAGACGAAGATATTTTTCTTTTATTTCTTGAGAAGCGTACTTAATTAGTTCGCTGCTGATCTCATCTTTTCCTGTTACTTTTCTGTTTTTTGTACATCGCAAGGCTTCTCGTAATTCTTCGAATTCCAAAGAATCTACTTCTGTTTCCTCTGTATCTTGTCCTTCATTTTCCTCAATTTGCTCTCCCAGAAACCAGAAATCTTTGTAATATTTTAGTCATTCGGCAGATGGAATGGTATTTAAGCGAGCCGTGTCTTTTCCTTTGCTGTTTAATTTTGTATGCCATGTTTTGCCTTCTGTGTACATCATTTTCGATTTTTGATATAAAGGTTTCCCATTTATCCTGATGAGCTTGCCGATTCAGATTTTTAACTGTTTGTGCGAGTTTGGTGTATTCTTCTTTGTTGCTATCTGTTTTATGTTGCAACATTTATGATAAGCTTTGCTCTAACAGCGTTTTCTTGTTCTTAAGATCAGCTTATAATCTTTTTGTGATTACGTTTTTTCTTCTGTTTACCAATGGCTTCATAAGCTGTTTTTTCAATTATACCTTTTAGGTTTGTCCATTCATCGTCTGCTTTGTTGCTCTCTGGTGTTTGATTATTGTATACCGATAGTCCGTTTTGGTATAGTGTTTTAATAGATTCCTCCTCCAATAGATCCACTTTCCATTTCTGTCCTTCTTCTATATGTTTCTTAGGTTTAACTCATCTTGCAAGGATATTGACTTTAGCTTCTAGATAGTAGTGGTCTGTATGTACGTCTAAGCCCCTAAATGTTCTTACATCATTAAATAGGGTAGCGGTTTTTTCGTTTGTAAGAAAGTAATCAATTATTGATGTCTGTCCTCTTGCCTCCTAGGTAAATGTGTGTATTTTTTTATGTTTGTAAAAGTTGTTCATAATTCGCATGTTGTTATAGCTCGCAAAGTCTCTTAGTGATTTTCCGTTTTGGTTTAATGTGTCTTCGCCGGTTGTTCCCGTAATATTCTTAAACTTTTCTTTGCCAATCCTAGCATTTAGGTCCCCGCCTATAATCAAGTAATCATTTGTATTGGTTTTATCGATCACTTTTTGTAGTTTATCGTAAAATATTTCAGTATCTTCTTTTCTACCTTCTTCTTGTGCGAAGACGCATATTACAGTTACATATCCCCTTTCTGTGTGGCATCTAATGCTGACAATTCTTTCATTTACCCATTCATATCTTCTTATTTTTTCTGACCATTTTTTATTTATCATTATTGCAACACCAGCTGCTGCCCTAGTGTTTTGTCTTACACCAGTATATAGTAGTGTATACTTTTCTAGGTCTTCCGTACCCTCCCTTCATTGTTTCCGTTATTAAGGCTATGTCAACCTTTCGTTTTTCTAAGTTGCTTTGTAGTTCTTGCAGTCTGTTCGTTAGTCCTCGTACATTCCATGTAGGTACCTATACGTAAATAATCTTTTATTCCATATTTCTTATCCTTCTTTCGTTTGCGGTTGTCTTATTCCAGTCCTATCTAATTTTTTCGAGGCTATTTTATTTTGTATGTCCGTAATTAATGTTTTCAATGTACTTTTGTCCCAAGTGTCATAAGTTTTCCGTTATTCCAAATCATATGCTTTCCATTGCCGTTTCGTAATAATATGAGTCCTTTCTTTCCCTGAAAAAGTGACCACCCTTTACAGGTATCCCGCTCTCTAGTCTGTTCTCCGAATATTGTAAGTATGATTGTTATTTGTGGTAGGTAGATGATTGAAATAATACACACTTTACAAGAAGAAAATATAATGTGAACTGAACTTTGATGCAAATGTTTTTAGACTAATAAATAAGAAGTGAAACCAAGGTAACTAAATGAAACAAGAAAAGAGCCAACTAATGAATAATCACTACAGTACCAATTTTGAACATTTGCCCCCTGACATTAATCAGCTCCTGGCCCCACTGATAAGTGCAAATCAGATTTGCGTTTAGAATACCCTGACCAACTAATGCATATTATAAATTCTGCCGCAGTATATGTATCTTTATTTGGATATTTATCATTATTTGCGTTCATAATAATAGAAAACATCAAATATAAAACACTATATCGCATTCTTCTTGATATTTTAGTTCTGTAAAAATAAAAAGGATCTGCATATCATCATCATCATCATCATGAACTACACCAATTTCAGATCGTAAGCTGCAACACCAGGTAGTTAGTAAGATAGACATCAATGTGTGTTTTAACTGCATACCGAGACAGTTATGCAATTATACAACTTAAGCTAGTAAACTTTGATGTCAAAGTTAAACGTAACGTTTATGTCACACGCTTCTGTTGTTTGAGTTTCCAAATTGCAAACATCTCAACTTCCTAATACCATTGACTATACACAAAGGTATATTGTCAATGCTAATAGCTAATAAGCTATTTAAAATTTATTCAAAAAACTAAATTAAAACTTAATTCTAAAGTTGCAGCTGTTATTCGAATCAACATTTTTCTCTTCTAATGTTCTCCTCTGCCGTTCAGACGTAATTTATTTGTCTTTATTTTTTTCCTTCTCTCTGGTTTTTTCCTTGGTTTCTTGCCCTTTCTTACGGTTTTTCTTCCTCCTCTTCCGTATTAGACTCTTCTTCTTCTTCTTCAATCGACTCGAGGTCCGATTTTTCGATTAGTGTGCAAATTCTTTATGTTTCTCTTCGTACTGCTTCTTGCTCACTGCTCTCATATCTGTTTGGGCATACCTGGGTTTTCAAAATCTCGCTCCTATAATATAACGTATAACATGATCTTCAGATTTTCTTTTTTTCTACTTGCATTCACATGTCTCGACATGTCTTCTCAGTATATGTGCCCAATACTTCACTATTATTTTCTTTTCTAAAATTTCATGCGCCCTCAAATTACGTTCTTTATCCGTATTTAGTTTAAATAGTTATATCATTTTCTTTTTCATTCTTTGGAGTGCTATTTTGTTGGGGTTTATCAATGCGCTCTTAAATGCTACAACCAACCTAATTAACGTAATACAAAAAGAAACAATTTTAATTTAACTTGTAGAAGCAACGAAGAAGCTACCAAGAAACTTTCGTTTGAATTTCGTTTGCTATTAATAGCTGCTACTTTTTAATTTCTAGTAGGCTAAAATTTTAGTTGACTGTAATTTTACTTATAAGCTCGAGCTTCACTTCGGTGAAGTTCGTTTTAATTTATTGTAAATAATACAATTCTTAACTTCAACAGGTTTATATTTTAGCCTTATACGTATTTCAACATGCTGACATGTCGTTTTCGGAAGCAAAATGAAAAGTACCGTTTCCGAGATTTTCATTTATTAAATGTTACAAATTGAAGACTAATCATTAATAATAAAATTCTTCAAAATTAAAAATATGAAATGTCAGTCGACAACTGCATAAAACAATTGATATCAACCTACTTTGTTTTTTAGCTACCTCTATTGGCTCTAAAATACAAGCATTCGCTTGAAATTCTAAATTACAAATTATTTTAGTCTATTAATGTATTTCTGTTCGATGCAAAAGATATTGCACAAACCTTGTGAGAGAAAGCTTAATCCGCGCATATGAACAACACAGCGCTCATGCAGGAACATTGCATTTGGTTTGTAAATAACTAATTTGGCATTTAAAGCATTTTTCCTAGGCTCTAGTTATGACAAATTTCCGAGCATTGTACGAACAAAGTTCAGGAATACTTTTTTCGTGCATGGCCAACCCTCATTAAAAATCGTTTTAATGACACAGTACATCCACCTATTATCCATTCACTTTAAACGTTATCTGCAAATGTCAAAATTCAAATAAAAAGTGACCTATATATTGTATTATTATTTTTTGTGCAAGCTATAGTAACTAAAATGTCAAAAATATAAGGGCCACGCACCTACAAAATAAAAATTTAATTTAAACGCTTCTGCCATAAAAATAAATAAATAACTAATACGAATTCTAAAATGCTACCAAGAAAAGTCAGCTCACTTCTAAAGCCAATAAATATTAGGTACTTACGTATAGCAAAAAATGAGCGAAACACTTCGCCTGGACTTTCCTATACATTTAAATACATTGTTTTATATTTTCCAATACTTTCGATATACACCTGTCTAGACACGACTAGTTAAAGTAAATAGTTCTTATAAGTTGTAACATCTTGAAGCTGTTGAAGAAAGACCGACCGCTGCGATGCAATCATAAGGTTGGGTAAAATATTCGGACTGAATCAACGGAAGCGCGGAAATTGATATTTGAAAATATATTAATAACTCGAGAAGTATTATTTTTAGCAAGAAATTACTTTTATTAATTTATATTTAGAATTTAAAAACCTTTCTGATTTTAAAGCCAAAATGCCACGTTTCCATTAAAAAAAGTTATTTTTTACCGTGGCCGCCATATTAAAATTGGAAACTCAAGTTTCCTTCTTAAATACAATCGAGAAGAATTTGCCCTACAACTTTGCTCTTGAGTTTGCGAGTCCATCTATTAAAATAAAAAAGTTAGCTTACACTGAACATTAAACGACTAGTACAAGAATACAACTGCTGTAGAAAGTATGTGAAATTCTTCACAAGGACAAAAAAATTATTAAGGGGCAAAAAATTCGATTTTTTGATTTTTTGTTAAAAGATTCTCCTAGAGCAAACAAAGGAATAAATCAATTTTTTAATTTTGTAGCGAAAATTTGGGGGGGGGGGAGTATCAAAAAAATATTATGATATTCGGATTTTGCTATCAATGATAAGCTATATTGCTTTAACAGAAATATTTTATTGCCCCCCGTTAAATAAATAAAAAGGTACCAATTTTCAATTTTCAAAAATTCATAGAGGGTGTCACAGTGAAATTATAGCAATGGGAAACAATACAAATTGTAGAAGACTCCCAGCTCTATCAGCTTAAAAAGTTTAAACAAAAACGTGTGGGCAGTTTTTGAGAAATATTTTTTTGAAAAATTCCTAAATATTGGAGTGATGTCATTGCGATCGTTTTTATATTTTCAAAATTAATTATATTTCATAGTTTAGTACCCTTGAAGGGCTACCAAACAAGATGTAGTTGATTCCAATCACATAACTGGTTTTTGAGTAAATGGGCGTTAAAGTCGAAATGTTCAAAAATTCGTAGCGGCCGCCATTTTAAAGCTAGAGAGTTCGGTAAAACTCGTTTGATTTGTCCTAAGGCCTTCTTTAATCTCCACTATTAAAATTTCCAAAATTCAGTTTCTGAAAAAAATGCTACCAAAAAACCTGTCTAACTTCCGCTTCCGGTTTCGGTTTTTTTAAAAGCTTATTTTGTCGGTGAATTTTTGATATACCCCCTCATTCCAAAGCACATCAAAATCGGTCCAGCCGTTCCGGAGATATAGAGCGTAACCCACCCACCCACCAACAGACAGACATTTTTTTTAAATTACTTTTTAGGGGTCCATGGACCCCCCCCCCCCGACTATTTCCGTTAAAATCTCAACTTTGAAATTTTGCATGAAATCAATACTTCCCTATACTGAAAGTATAGGAAAGTAAAAATGCGACGTTACTAGAGCAGGTTTCTAAATAAATACATCTACTAATAGTACTTTTCTCCTACGAATAGGAAAAGTTACTTTTCAGGGTACATATATACGAACAAACATATGCAGGAAGCATTACTTTTACATTATTTGGAACTAGTTCTTCTTTTGAACGAACTTTATACTTACCAAATTTAAATCATATATCAAATGAAGTTCGTCAGTCTTTTCGGACCATTTCAGTTGTTATCAAATTCATGCGCCATTAGTTAAATTTTATCTAAAACTTATAATAAAAATTTCGTATTGCGTAAATTTATTCAGACTAGCTAAAAACCATGCGAGTTTAACTTTTACGAATTGGAGAACTTCTGACTTCCAGATAATTCACACTCTGGTTGTTTGTCAGAGTAACATAATCTTAACGCTGAAGATTTTTAAAAATAACTTTGTTATCAAAAATTGTGTTATAAATAATAATTAAGGAAATTTTATAAGAATAACAAGAAATGATAAAGTAAAATAAAGGTAATTAAGTCTTAAATGTTTGCGGCATATAGTAAACAACTATTGAATTATTTACAATGTGCGTAGTCGAATGGATATTTTCAATTTTTTTGTTATTGGAATATTTTTGAAATAAACCAATATAAAATAACTTTTTATCGGCAACATTTCAAAGTCTAAAGTATTAAGATTTCCCATTTCTATGAAATCTTTGGTAAATACACAATAAATGCACTTATACTGGCCTTTAAACTGGTATACGCACATATTTATTTATTTCATGCTATTAGCGTCATATTCAATCTAAATAACGTATGTAACGTAGGTTATTAAAATTAAGGAAATTTTATCTTTATCAGATGTACATTGTTTAAATTTTAAAACTTCTGTAAAGTAATTCTGTTAACGGCACTGAACAAAACACCCAGTTGTAATAAAATTAAAAATAAAGAAAATTGTACTCAGTTCAAACTTTCGGACTTATTTCAATTAAAAGTTCTGATTTAAGTCAATACTTAGTACTAAATCCAAAAGAACAATAAACGTCGGTATTTCACATTAGTATTTTATTTACCTAATAAAATTCAAAATAAATTATAACCTGCTATTTTTTTTGTTATTTTCTTAATAAGGTATGTTATTCACATATTGACCATTGAATCTGTATACTACACAAAAATTATCTAATATATGAAGACCTAAAAAAGGTTTTTAGGCGACCTTAACAAAAAATTGAATTTTTAGTACTCAAAAGCGGCCAAAATGTAACCGTTTTTTGGTCGCTTTCATTATTATCCTTTTAAGGGTGGCGCCATCTATCGATAATTTTCTACCTTACAGCATGATACCGACATTACCGACAATGTCAAAATATCTCTGAATAAAACAGAGTAAACAAGCTGTCAATCTTGCTGTAAACTGTAATAAATACGTGTTGGTAGTCGAATTTTCTAATAATTATGTACAATTGTTCAGTTGTTATAAATAATTATATCAAAAATCATAAATAAAAATCTAACAAATTTGTAGAAAAATATAAACGTTTCTGAAGGAGTCACAAATATGTACAATTGTTCAGTTGTTATAAATAACTATATCAATAAATCATAAATAAAAATCTAACAAATTTGTAAATTTTATAATGAAGGTCGCCTAAAAACATTTGTGTGCACCACTGCCAAAATGTGTTATTTCGTCCTCGTCTGCTTTCTGGCCTCGGCTTCGCCTCGGCCATTAAACTCAGACACGGCCGAAAAAAATCCACTTTTTGGCCTTGGTACACAAATAACTATTTCATACATTAAACGATATTTTTTGAACAATGTTATTGAAATGTTTTTTTTTAATTTTTAATAAATGTACAAAATAGGTTGTAAATAAGCATATAATGATGGTAACATTGAAAAATAATTAAATGAAGATGATAATATTACAGTTTCAATAACATTCTTTTTATTTCTTCCTTTCCGTTCCTCTTTTCTTGCTTTATTCTGTAATTTTGAGCCTTCCTCTTCATATTATATCTTCTAGTGCCTTCCCAGGTTCGATTATTTTCTCTTCAAATTTCTTTTTAGGTTTTCTCACTTATCTTTTGACTGTTTTTTTTTTGATTTGTTATTTGTTCTGTCATCAAATTCAATAATCGTATTTTAAAACCACTAAAATGTTATATTAATTTTTGTAGCTTTAATGTTTTAGCAGTTTTATTTACATTAGAAATAATAGTTGAATAACTTAATCGGTTCATTGTCAAATACAAATAAGTTTAATATTGGAAAACTACATTTATCGCACAATCCTAACTGAAATTATAAGTACTATTCCTAAAGCAGTTGCAGTGTAAAGTACAAAAACAGTTTTCATGATAAATCTGAGCGTATCAAAAAGTTTACCATTAGATATATTCAGAAAACTGCAATTACGATTGACATTAACATTTGTAATAAATTATCAATAGTAATACCACATAAGCTTTGAGTTTATCGGTTAATTACCGATAATTTTTTGCAGATCCGACGAAAAGTGTCCAAATTTGATAAGCAATTAAACTCGACAGAGCGTAGCTCTGGACGGTTGTTACTTGCAAATTTGCGCGATTTGAGTCGTTCTGCAGGAAATTTGAGTTAATTAATCTAGAAAAATTTAAAAAGTTAAGTGGTATTCAACAAAATTATTTTATGAATATAAAATTAAATCAATGGCGACCTTCGTTTATTTTTGTTTGTTAGCGTAACCATGAAGTAACTAGGACGTCATTTTGAAGTATCATTATACTAAATCTTTAACTGTCTCACCATAACAAAACCACTAAATCTTGCATCTCAGAAAGATTTATCACTATAACACAGCCGCAAGCTCTTACATGCCAGTTCTGTTTATTGATTTTTTAAATTAAAATTTACATTGGTGTCACTTTTATTGGTATAATTTGGTTATTTATGAGTAGTTTAATTCTAGCTGGTCTGAAATGTGTATTTATCGCGCTAAGCAGATATTTATTGTTTGCGGGTTCTGATATTTACGTTAGCATCATGTAGGACGATTGGGTCATGAAGCTCGCCGATATCGGTAAATGCATATTAATTGTATCATTACATTTCTGATTTATATGAATAGAAGCGAATTTAATTTCGGAATTATATGCAAATGTCTAACAACTTTTTTTATTGCGTATTTATTAGTTACAAAAACATTTTGAAAATCTTCGATAAGGTTCCCCTATTTCCCTCTTCGTTTTAAGGAGTTTTCTGAGGCTATAATTTTTTTGGGAGATTTTTCCTGAAGATTTTACGGAGGTTTTGCTTTCTTTCTTCTTCTTTTGCTGGCTTGTTTTTTAGGGCTTTCCATTTGATTTTTTCCGGCCTTCCTTTCGATTTCAATTCCAAGAGCAACGCTTATTCAGACCGACTCAGCGGAGGTAACATTCGGAGCGCTAGCGCCGTGTATGAACTATGAAGGTACCAAAAACATCGAGAAGCGTAGCCCACGGGTTCTGCTAGTATATATTATTAAATGTAAATCTAGCTAAACCACTAAGTGACGTTCAGAAGAAAAAATTTAGCAAAGTAAAGTGAATTTATATCAAACATTTTAAAAAATAGGCTTTTGCAAACCCAGTATAATTTTAAGAAAGATTGTGTTCGGCTTGATGCCATAAATGTACTGTAAAAACTGGCAATAAATTAGAACATATGTAAAAAATACTAAATACCACCCGACGTCCAAGTTGTTGTCTATATACTAAGACTGTTTATAGGCAAAATTGTGTTTTTATCGCAAAAGATTATCACCAACGAAAATAAGGTAAGCTTGCCTACTTACTAAAGTCTAATAGTTTTTTTAATGTTTAATAATACTTCTGGTATGTGACTATTAAAGGTCGACAAGTAACAAAACTATAGGGGGGGGGGACGCTATTATAAAAGTTTGAGAGGAGGGGCCTTACGGTTTGCGTTACGCCACTGTGATAGTGCATTTTAATTGGCTATAATGTGCATGAATAAAATAATTATCTGAATATAACTGTGGCCAACGCTGCTCTATTGTATTTTTGGTAGATGGCACAGTATATTTAACATGTATGGTCTGTTTTTGCGTTAATTAAAACGAAATCATTTTTTTTATTTTTGGGGAAGTCAATTGATTGGGATGTAATGACCCGATTAGGGCCATAGGGTTCGTGTAAAAATCAAACATTACATGTTCCAAACTACATCTTTATTCCAACAATGCACAAACATGAATAATCTAAATTCCATCTATTTAATACAAAGTTACTTATTAGTTATGTGCTTATTAAACAGAATAAGCAGTATTGCACATTATGGTGGACTTTGTAAGGCGAACGAACCAACGAAGTATTCGCTGAATGTTAATTATTAAATTAACATAGAAAACAATTTAAAATATTATTTTATTCATTTACCATTACAGGGATAAAGAACACCACAAACTCTTAAATAAAATACGTCGGTTAAAAAAAGAGATTAAATACGGCATTACCGTTTCCATAAGTTTAAAACAGTTTTTACCTTCCTTGCTACGCGGAGCGTCGTTAGGTTGTGCATTCGTCTTCAAGGATTTCAGATTTATGCCAAGTTCTATCGAAGTATTTTCGCTTTGCGCTTACTCGCCGATATACGAGTTTTGCCTAAAAGAAAGGTACATTTATGTCAAACATTTTCCATTTTGTATGTGGGGTACGCAAGGGGGAGACCCATTAGACCCCCCTTGCCCAAGAACTTTAACAAATTTCTTTGAAATGCAACAGTTTTGGTTTTTAAGAAAAATTTCAGCAAATATGGCAAGTAACAATATCTGAAGTGTGGTAAAGTCCGGAAGAAATGCTTCGCACATTTTTGTGTTAGGTTAGGTATGAAAAACACGGAAATAATTATACAGGGTCGCTATTATGTATGGGACCAAAGCTCCCCTGGTCAAACGGTTTGAGATATGCGTTTCATATTTGGTGTATGTTAATTTGAGGTTATTTTGCATATTCTGAAGTAAAAAAAATTTTTTGCATATAGTTTTTAAAAGCGGCTGCCATCTTGAATTTTTTTAAATAGCAACCGAGGCTGTGTGATGCTTCAATAGAAAGCTTATTTTTTTCTCTTTTCAGAAATATTAAACATGTACAGAGTTACATAAGAAAATAACGCAGAAAAATTAAAAAAAGATATTTGAGGCATGCTTAATTCGTCGCTGCACATTTAGTGAAATCTAGTAACCATTGCATTAACAAAACGTCATAAATAAACAAAACACAAGCCTAAACAAGTAGTAAGAGTTTAATAGGTGACAAAATAAACATCACACATTGTTAATTTTTGTGGGGCCAGACCTGACAATTTAGAAGAATTGAAAAATCGTATTCGTGCTGAAATGGCTGCTATTTCTTGCAATTATTTTGCGCGACTTTTTAGAGAATTTTAAAAAGCGCATTCATTATTGCCAAGAAGTAAATGCGCAGCAGTTTGAACATCTCCTCTCTTAACTACTGTTAATTGATAATGTTGTTTTCATTTTTATTGAAGAAATGTTGTTTGTTCTCCTATTAATTGTAATTACTGTTTGTGTTTTGTTTATTTATGACGATTTGTTAATGCAATGGTTACTAGATTTCACTAAATGTGCAGTGACGAATTAACCAAGTACACCAGCTCGAAGTAGGTCGCTCCATCTCCTTTTGCGGAACTTCTGTGCGATGAAAAAAAAAAGGTTCTTTTCAGAACCACGATATTGTTTAAAAAAGAATTTTCCTGAAAAAAAGTTAGTCCTAAACGGTGTAAGCATGCCTCAAACGTTTTTTAATGTTTCTGCGTCATTTTCTTATGTAACCCTATACATGTTTAATATTTCTGAAAAGAGAAAAATATAAGCTTTCTATTGATGTATCACACAGCTTAGGTTGCTATTTAAAAAAATTCAAGATAGCGGCCGCCCTTAAAAACGATATACAAAAAATTTTTTTTTATTTCAGAATATTCAAAATAACCTCAAATTAACATATACCAAATATGAAATGCATATCTCAAACGGTTTGACCAGGGGAGCTTTGGTCCCATACATAATAGCGACCCTGTATTTAATTTAAAGACTTTACTTTAGATCGCAATTACGTAGTGACTGCTAGGGCTGTTGACAGTACCTCAAAAAGAGATATAAAGAAAACTAGTAGTACAATAAAAGTTTATTTCTTCGTGAAGGAAAAGTTTTTGGAACCCTTTTTTAATATTACAGAATACCAGGAATACGATACAAGAAGATCATCAGCAAAAAATTAGATTAAAGGGAAAAAATTAACCCTTCTAAATATTGCAGCACCTTAAAATTAAGTTTTAAATTTTATTCTACTGCCACTCACGAGCAATTTATCTTAAACTGATTTTTTTCATCGTACCCCGTTTGTTAGATAAAGGGGCTAAATTTTCAATTTTCGAAAATTCATAAAAGGCGTCGCAGAGAAATTAGCGGACTGACACACCAATTAAATTGTAGCTCATCTCTATAAGCGTATTGTCTTGAAAATTTCCAAAATTTTTGAAAATATTTTCCAACTTGACAGTTTATATCTTTTCAAGAATATTCTCTTGTATAGCAAATTCTTGTCTGTATAGAGCTATTCCAATACTAAATTTGAATTGAATTTGAATGATTAGTCAATTTTTTTGAGTAATAGGAAGTTGAAGTCAAAGTTTAAAAAAACGTAGCAGTCGTCATTTTCGAACTAGAAAATTCATAAAAAAGGTTTAAATTTTTCCAAAGGTTCTCTACCATATTCCCTTTTCAGTATAAAAAAATTCAAATTAAAAACTTGCTACCGAAAAAACATGTCTATCTTTCGCCTCCGATTTCTGATTTTTTAAGCTTAATTTCCCGAAAAAATTTTGAGAATATCTTCAAATTCCGAAGATGATCAAAATCGACTCATTCGTTTGAGTGATATGCAGCGCACTGATGAGCGGCTGATTGGGCGCGGCAATTTGAGCGTAGAAACGATTCGGTGCAAGGACTTTTGAGCGCAGGGACGTTTTGGCACAGGAAAGTTTAGGCGCAGGAACGTTTTAGACCTACCCCGGAACCAGACGCTTAGCGTAGCTGATTGGATGCTGCCGTTTGGACTCAGGTACAATTCAGCGCAAGGTAGTTTAGGCGCCGAGACGTTTGGGCCCAGGAACGTTTAGGCGCAGGAACGTTTTGGCTCGAGCCGTTTGAGCGCAGAGACGTTTGAGTGCAAACATAATATATTGTAGGTTATTTTACAGAAAATTAAATATTTATATTAAAATCTTTCAGCTGTCCAATTCGAAATACAAATTGTTAAATATTAAGTAGGGGCCAGGAAACATTATCAATTTTTTTGAAATTAAAATATTGTTTTGTGTCAGATGAATTGTTAAATATATTTATGAGTCTCGTGTTAAATGTTAATAAATAATAAAATGGCTATTAAATCGTTAATTAATTAAAGAAAAATTCAAAATCAAATAGTTTTCTTTATTGCGCTTAAACGTCCTGCGCCAAAACGGCCCGCGCCGAAACGTCGCTGCGACTAAACGTCTCTGCGGCCAAACAGTCCCGCGTTCAAACGTTCTTGCGCTCAGACGTCTCTGCGCCCAAACGGCCGCGCCAAAACGACCGCGCCCAATCGGTCGTGCCCAAACGTCCTAGACCGCACCTACCCACCCTCAGACAGACCGTTTTTAAAAACCTATTTTCTGGAGATCCAAAACACGTGTTTTTGTCAAAATTTATAAATTTAAATTTTTCATGAGGTCGGTACATCTCTATACTGAAAGTATAGAAAAGAAAAAACTAATTGCACATTTACAATATACGAAACATAATGCAAGTTTGAACTTTTCATTTTGAACGTATTACGCCGAATTTGCGAAAATGCAAAATTTTGTAAATTTTCACTACATAGGCATTTAGTATGCTTATTTCATGTAATAGGCAAAATTTTGCCGATTACCTAAAATAGGTAATTTCACAAATTCGGCGTAACAAATATACAATAAATATTGCTATGATATTTAGAGGTGTTTGATTTGTCTGGAGTATTGTGATTCCTGGAGAGCAGTTTTATGAGTTTTATGAACACTGTAAGGTTTTGATACTCTAACTTTTAAACTCAGGGTTGCGTATTTTTGCTATAATTCTTGTTATAAATTCTAATAATTGTTATTTTTCATATGGTTTGTTTTTACTGAAAGAAAAGAAAAACACAACAGATTGATACGATTTTGATTTATGTTAATTGTAATTATAATTTAGTTCAGAATTGTCCAAAAGGTTTAATTTATAAGAAGTTTTAGAGTTACTTGATTTGTGCGTCGATAAATGTCATTTTGGATGTCAGTGTCAATATGACAAACGTATAAAAGAATACTTATGGACGTGAGATTTATTTGTTTGTTATAAAAATGGAAATCAAAGAAGGAAGAGAAGAATGGAGAATTTGTTTTAATTAGTTACGGCTGGTTTTTGTAAATAAATACAGAGAATTGAGATCCTCTGGAAGAAAAAAGAGGAAAAACGAGTCTAAAAGCTATATAAAAATAATTACGAGTATATAAGAAGAAAATACAACGAAGTAACAACGAATTAAAAAAAATCCAGAAGTATTACAAGTAAAAGGTGATCGAGAAAGTTTCTTCGTTTGTGATGGTGGTAAGACCAAGTTGGAAATAATATAAAACAGAGCAGAAGAAGATTCAGAGTAAAGGCGAGTATTTGTGGTTACTTGAGAAACCAGCAGAGCAAAATGGAAGTTGGACACTCAGCGTTTTGCTCGAGCGAAGAATATCCTAATAAGGAGACGCTAAGATAAGTGTTCTATTTAAAAAAAAGACGATAGTAATTAGTAAAACTCATTTGATTTTTCGGAAACCACATTTAGAAATTCGTTTATTAAATAAAACCTTATTTTGTAAAGTTGATATCGTTGTGTGTGTTTATTTCTATTTAAAATTAATTTAAATAACTTATTTTACAAGCTAAATAACGACCCTGAGAAAGTTAGAAGAGTCTCATAGAAAGTTTAATTTAATTGCGTGAATTGCAAACAGTTTAGAGAATTGTTTTCTAGTAGTCACAAAACCACGCATATCATTGCAATATATAGTATTAGGTACTGTATATTACATAGACATACCTATAACATTATTTTTAAAGCCCACATAAGAGTGGATACAGTAAAAGAAATGGTGCTTGCTGATGCAAGGAATACAGAATGCATATTAATTTTAAGGCGCAGTGTTGCCACCCAGAAAAAATGAGAGATTAACTAACCTTCCATTTTCACAGTTTTATTCATAAGTGAACCTTGTTATCTTTTAATGACTCTTGTAGAAGAATATGTTTCGTTATGTAACACTTAATTATGTCTACAATTACTTTCTCTTCTCAAGCTCCATTATCTACTAATGAAAAATATCAATATTTTTTCTAGTAAAAAAGAAAAATATTTGTTGGTGGATTGAATTATAAAGCAATAATTAACAATTCACTAAAGGGTAAATTATTACTGTCGATTTTCAATGCTTCATAAAATTAATAAAACCCAAAGTATTATTGTCATTAAGTGTTTACCGTCGTTAAAAGTTTACTTTATATACCTGTTCAAGAACTGCCTTAATCCGTTTTGAGTTGTGAATAAATTTAACAAAAAAAAGCAAGGATAGAACGGGTATGGGCTATCAAACGTGGCTATAATAAATTTCAATTTTCTCAGGTTTGCGTAGTTAGTATGAATCACAAGCTATACATCTCACATGGGCTATATATAATGTCAAATGTCGTGACCCCAGTGGCATAGATATAATGTCATATATTTGTAATTTAATCTACTGCTACAGAGATACGCAGTAAATAATTTTCAGCTATAATTAAATGTACATATAATTTAAACATTGAATTTATACTTTGGTGACAGAGTGCAAATAAAATATTATTGCATCTTATTTGCCCTTCTCGTACATTACTGTAACGAACAGTAAAATAGTAAATTGAAGCAACTGGAATTGACCAATTTATAGTCGAAATTGGTATATTTAATTCTAACCATGACCCGTATCAATCTCGTACAAATTTCGTAATTGGTAATGAATTTTAATGGTGCATAACATACACCAAGTTAAACCTTGACTTACTGATTAAAATTCTTATATAGGGTGTTTGTAAAACGTTAGGCAGCTTGCATACCTGTTCAGTATAAAAAATAATACGACTATAATACATTTGCACATACTGAACGTACTTGAAAGGCTTCATTTACATTATTTTTGTTTTTTTATAGATTTACACAACCACATTTTTTTAAACGGTGCGCGACAATTGGGCGCTGCCCTTTAGGCGACGCTGTTTGTCCGCCGCCATTTGAGCGACACCTTTTGGGCACCGGTTTTGTACATTATTGTAAGATTAAATAATTATGATATTATCTAAATGCATTTTCAGTATCTTCTATCTGAGCGAATTCCTTTTTATATTATCGACAAACATCAAATTTAACAACTTTTTCTAATTTAAAACTATTTTCTTTCTATTATAGCAAACAAGATCCTCATCGTGTGTTTCAAAAACAAATCGCCGTGCATGTTGCAATATTACTACAATAATTGCCATATATAACACCATCATGTTAACTTATTTTTATTCTAAAAAGAATAGTATGTAATTGTGTTTTAAAGTGCTGATTTTTGCACGATTAGGTCACCCAAAAAAATTTTCAAAATATTGGAGAGGTGCGATATTAGATTTTCAAAATTAATTTGGTTTCATAGTATACTAGCTGCAAAGAGCTGCCGAACAAGTTGTAGTCAGTCATTTTACATGACGTCCGCAAAAATGATACCAGCTTAGTAAATATACCTGCTCAAAACCTAACTTGTTCAAAAATTTATGCAATTGAGAATTTTTTTAAATCTTAAGGTCGTCAGCCAACAAATTAGAAGAAAAAATCATATGTAGCCATCCAAATATAAAATTTTCTAAAATCTAACATTTGATTTTGGTTCTATTAGCAAGATGAGTAATTCTTCCTAAACAGAAGTTTCTTATTGTTTACTGTTTAATAAATAAAAAGGTACCAATCTTTAATTTTGAAATTCATAGAGAGTGCCTCAGTGACATTATGGTATTCAGCAAAAAACAAATTGCAGCCCATGTTCGGCTCTATGCAACTACAAAGTTAAAAGCTTTTGAAAAATATTATTCTGAAAACGTTTTTAAATTTACGAATTTCGGCTTTAAACTATACAAACATATTAAATAACAATAAGCACAATGAGAACAAAGTTTCGGGCTTGTTTTCAGAAAACAAAAGTATATTTTAAAATTACCACTATTAACACACACAGACACTAAGCAACAAACGATTCCGTTTCCTGTCCTAGTCGCTACATCTGCAAATGTTGGTTTACTAAGCAACGACGACTTCTTCGCTTTAGAAAATGCTAGGGCCACCCCTCCTTTCCCGAACACGTTTATTTTAATTAACATGCAAACTAAACAAGATGCGACTTCTGTTTCGTGTTGCGGTCACCACGCTTGCATAGACGGCAAAAAGGGGTATAAGAGAGTTGAATTTTGGACAGAGAGCTCATTTAAACGTAGATATATTTTTTTTTATCTATGGCTGAATTCATTTTCAGAATCGAAAAGAGCCTAACCTCCAAATACGGTTAAAAACTAAACTCTCTACAGCTTACTGTTGCTGCATACACAACCAAAATAAATAACGCTTTATCCCCCCCCCTTTAGCTCTTACCAAAGCAACGCAGCTCATAACGTTATTTTATCTACAAACTCCGCGGCATCCCCAGTTCTTACTAAAGCACCGCAGCCCAGATATAAACCAACGAACTTGCTCTTTTACCTTCCCAACGCCCCCTAGAATACGACCTAGAAAGCCGCTACGTAGTCTACGGGCGTTGATCCCTTAGAGAACGTGTGTTTTGTTTGTGCAAATTACCAAATTACATTTGTTCGCCAAAACTAGCAAATTGAAAGGGCGGGGGACGACATTCTTTGAACTACGAATCCGATGGCATCAAACAAACAATTTTATCACACCTATACCCGAAGCAAAAACCAGGTTTGTGCAAGTAAAATCCACTTTTGGAAATGTAAAACATTACCCCTTGGCGCTCAACAAATCAATCATTTGTCACAGTCGATCGAATAGTTTGAAACTCTTTTCCTACAAGAAAGTAATCCAAAATCGACAGAAAAACTTGTCATGAAACGTCACTTCCTGGTGAAAACCATATTCAAATCTGCCCTTCTGTGAACGATCGTAACCTCACACCTCTAGCTAGTAGAAACAAAAACAATCTCTTTACCTAAACCTCTGCCGAAGCACGATAGCTACGAAGTCACTATCGTCTAGGCAAGCACTTTAACCGAGATTGCTTTTAATGCTACAATTCTGACCAAAACTTAACCCTACCAGCTGGACAGCGCAGCTGGTACGAGTCTAAACACCACTTCAGCTGAATCTTTTCATTCAACTTCGGTTCAAAACGGCGCAGACACAAGCAAATCGTGTCTCGCAATGTGACTGTCTCCATCCCGACTACACCATGGAGTAGCATTTCGTGAAACAATTCGTCGTTCAGAAAACCGCCGAATCGGAACCATTTTTAGACCCCGCCACATGCCTGCATTATTTCCAGAAAAACAAACACAAAACTTCCTTAAACAATCTGGTGCAACAATTTTCTAAATCTGTCACCATAGACAAACCTGCCGTCTTCCCATTGGTGCAAGAAATCCCCCAGGAGTTGTTTTATGGTCTTAGTTTGCCAAAGACGTGCTGGAGGCGCCCTAAGTAGACATTAACACGCCGATTTATTGTACAGGAGCGGCGTTCTTTGGAAAAACTCGCCTCCCATCCAACCTCCTTCCAAATTTCACCAGGTATAAAATCCAAAGAGTTGCTCAGAACTCCAACTACTTCAATTTATTCAATTAAATTCAGACTTTACCCTTACCCCCTCTAAATTCTTGTTCAAAGAACCCGACCTGAACTTAGCCGACAATATATGTCAGACTATTATGTTTACTTTTGACTTGGAGAAAAAATTATCCTGGTTGAAATAAACATATTATTTGACAGAAGTTGATGTTATTTGATATACTGGGGCGGTCACCCTTCTTAGTGTATTCAAAAAATTAACTTACCAGAATTATAGTTTGTTTAATTTCTTACTTTGACTTGGGATACGGAATTATCTCATTTAAATTAACAAATTCTTTTCTAGAAGTTTCTGTTTATTTTTCTGACCTGCGGGATGAAAATATCACAGCGTCAGCCTGCCCTTCAATTTTGCCACAATTTGTTTGATTTTTATGTCCTGGAGAAAGTAATTCTGTTAGGTCAGCTTAACGACTGATTTTGTAAAAGTTTTCTTTATTTTTGTAGACACGCGATATATTCCACACGCAAAATTTTAGTTTTTATTTTCCACGAAACCGTAGTTTTAAGCTACCTGATATTTTTATATTAACCAGAATTATAAATCACTTCTTCTTCTTGTGCCTTGTCCGTTACCGAACGTTGGCTATCATATTGGCTATGATAATTTTATCCATGGCGGCCCGAAATAATGTTGTTGTAGATCTGCCATACCAGTCTCGCAGGTTTCGAAGCCAAGATGTTCGTCTTCGGCCTGGGCCTCTTTTTCCGATTATTTTGCCTTTCATTACTAGATGTAAGATATTGTATCGTGTGGGATTTCGCATTACATGCCCGAAGTACTGAAGTTTTCGTAGTTTTATTGTTTTAATTATTTCTATTTCTTTCTCCATTCGACGCAGTATGTCTTCGTTGCTGACTTCAGCCCAACTCACTCGAAGTATTCTCCGGTATACCCACACATTTCAGAAGCTTCTAGTTTTTTTAATAGTGTGTTTGTTAACGTCCAGCTTTCTACTTCATATAACAGTATTGGGAATATATAACATTTCACCAGTCTTATCTTCAGCTTAAGGTTGATATTTCTGCCACAGAGTATTTTTTTAATTTTAAAGAACGCAGTTCGCGATTTTTCTATGCGGACTTTTATGTCATTTGTCATGTCCCAGTTATCGTTGACTTGGCATCCCAGGTACGTTATTGTAGCTGTTTTCTCGAGTGGTATGTCATACGCTGTGAGTCTTGGAGCATTCTCTGGTGATTTGCTGACGATCATAAATTTGGTTTTCTTGGTATTAAGCTTTAGGCCGTAGGTGTCACAATTTCTTGTCAGACTATCAACAAGAAGTTGTAGTTCTGGCAGGCTGCTAGTTATTAGAATGGTGTCGTCTGCATATCTTAAATTATTAATTTTTATACCGTTGTCATTGACACCAACATCTGCTGCGTCTAATGTTTCTCTGAAGATATGTTCCGAATATATATTGAACAGCAGAGGTAATAAAATACACCCCTGTCTTAGTCCGCGTCGTATGTCTATTTCTTTAGAGATGTTTTGACCTATTCTTATGTTGGCTCGTTGGTTCCAGTATAGATTTCGGATTATCCGAAGATCTTTATCATCAATGCCCATTTCCTGGAGAATTTCGATCATTTTGGTGTGTCTGACTCGATCAAATGCTTTTTCAAAGTCCACAAAGCACATGTACACTAGATGATTAGTGTCTCTACACCTTTGCACTAGGACTTGGATGCCAAATAGCGCTTCTCTAGTGCCGAGATTGTTGCGGAAGCCAAATTGTGTATCAGCCATATTTTCTTCTATTTTATTATGAATTCTGGAGTGTATGACTCGGAGGAATATTTTTAGCTAGCACGTGGCTCATTAGGCTAATATGTAGTTCTATGTTCACTACACTGTTTTGAGTTTGCTTTTTTCGGAATTGCCACGAATGTAGATCTCAGCCAATCTGTTGGGATAACTCCTGTGTCATAGATTTTGTTGCACATGTGGAGCAGATATTTTTTTCCCTTTTTCTCCAGAATGTTAAGCATTTCAGTTGGTATGTTATCTGGATCTGTCGTTTTCCTGTTCTAATATTTTGTATTTCGTATTCTTGTCGTTAGTCATTAAATAATTCACCTATATATTCTTCCCATCTCTTCATTTTCTCTTGTTCATCTATAATAAGTTTACCGTTATTGTTTACTACATTGTTAATGTTTCTATTGCGTATTCCGACCATTTCTTTGATGTTCTTGTACATATTGAAGGCATCGTGTTTCTCTTGTAACTTTTCTATTTCCGAGCATCTATCTTCATACCATTTTTCTTTTGCATGGCGTATTTTTGTTCTGATTTCTTTGTTAGTGCTTTTATATTGTTCAGTGTTTCGGTTCTTGAATTGTCGTCTCTTTTCCATTAGGTCTAGGATGTCATTGTTCATCCATGCACTTCTCTTCTGCCTGGGTTTTGTCATGTTAGACATTTCATCCTGTACTATTTTCTTAAATTGGTTCCATTCGTCTTCTATACTGTGTTCATGGTCATTAATTTCTAGTTTACTATCCATAGATTTCACAATCTGTTGTCGGTTGTTCTTCAAATATTCAGTGTTCAGTCGGCATGGAGCTTCCCGGCGTTTAATCTTCTTTAGTCTAAGTTTTATTTCCCCTAGTAATAAGCAGTGATCTGAGGGTACGTCAGCGCCAGGGTAAGTTTTAACTGATTTGACGGCATTTCTATAGCGTTCGTTAATAGTTATGAAATCGATCTGATTTCTTACGATCTTATTTGGTGAGTCAGCCGGAGATTTCAGGTATATAACCGTCTTTTTGGCAATTTGTAGAAAGTGTTCATTATGCATAAAATGTTTTCCAGGCAAAACTCTACGAATCGGTCCCCTCTTTCATTTCTTTCGCCAAGTCCAAAGTCACCAACTATGTTACGTTGTCTTCCTTGGCCGACCTTCGCATTAAGGTCACCCATTAAGATGTTTAAATCTTTATTTTTCAGTTGATCCATGACGCATCCGAGGTCTGCATAGAATTTCTCCAGGTCATCTTCGCTGCTCTCTGCTGTAGGAGCATATACTTGGACTAGATTGATATCTATTGGTTTCGCATTTAGTTTGATCATAATGATTCTATCAGAAACTTGGGTTACTGATTTGATGCTCTGGTCAATTTGTTTTGTTATAATAAAAGCTACTCCGTTACGATGGTAATTGCTATTTTCTCCTGAGTAATAGGTCATCTACAGTACAGTTTCCGGATTCAGACCAGCGCACTTCGCTTATGCCTAGTATAGATATATGCAATCTTTTCATTTCTTTTATAGTGTTGTGTACTTTCCCTGTCTCGTATAAGCTTTGTAGGTTCCATGTACCTATTCTTACATTAGTTTTAATATCTATTGCGGCCGAACGGGCGATTCTTAGCACCCCTGTCCCATTTAAGGGACGCCCGTACTCGGGGCCTTGATTTAGTTTTTCAGCCATAATGATATTCCTGGGAATAATCGGTAGTGCAGTAGTCGTTCTCTTGGCTTTCTGCACTTTGAGGATCTAGGTAGGATTAGGTGTATGATTGGTAGGATTTAGGGTTGAGGACATGATTTTCTCTTTTGATAGAGGAGAAAATCAAGGCTCGCGTGGGCAGGGTCGTGAAGAGTGACTACCCGCTACCGCAAATAACTAGATCAATTAAAACCAGTAAAAGATACAATTGCATTACTTACCTAATCAAAAATCACTGGAAAACACTGTTTTGTTACATACGAAAATGGACTTTTTTTCGAATGAACAAATTACTTTTGTGTGCGGTAAATTCTTTATAGAGGCGTTAATCAGTCCAAGGACGTACTGTTTTAGAGAAGTCATTTTGTTTAATTGTTGTAATTTAATTTTGTAAATCATCTAATACTTTTTGATTGCATAAAATACACACATAGATATGTAAAATTGTATAAATAGAAATAATAAAAATTGTATATGATTTTTATCTGCCGTCTCTTTTTATTTACGACGAATCCTGGCTTCTGAGTTATCCACAGTAGTTCAACTTCTCCAGAACCTTCAGTTGAGAGGAGCGTTGACATGTTACAACGTGTAACGCAAGAAACCGCTTCCTCTCTGTTCCCTCCCGTAATTACCTCGCAAAAAACGAGTTTTTTTCTGTTTCTTTTTTAAACATTCAGCTAACGGTTTCTGTTTAACGTTCTTTGTTATTGTATTAATTAGTTTATTTATGTGAAATGTTGTTGCAGCTTATACTTATACTGCAATACAAGAGACAGTAACTTGCCTACGCCTGTGAGAATAGTTAGGTTTATTGGTTTGGAATTCCGGCATTAAAATCGCAATTCTGACTTTAATCTCGAAATTTTGACTTTAATCTCGAAATTCCGATTTTAAATTCTAACTGTGTTTGTACTAACTATTGTACCATACAATTTTAACAACTGCGTTTAGGCGTTAAAATAGGCAGAAGGTTGAGGGTGTTCATACTGAAATTAAATTTTGTTTCAACAAGATTTATGAGAAATTTAAATTTTTTCATGTTTCTATATTAATTTATTGCATAGCGATAATATAAATATAGTTTTACTGCTAATTAAACAATCAGTAAAGTATAATTTAAACAAGATGAAATGCAGTACAAAATTATTAAAAGGTCGGGTCATGAAATATTGCATTTATCCTCTAATGATGCGGTTCGTTTAGATATAAATAATTTGTGCAAGTTGGGTCATCTGCCCGATAAGTTTTTTAAAACATTTGTTTAAAACCATAAAAACAAAACGAATTGGAATAATGTAGATATTTTGTGTAGTTGGAATATTAATTTAATTAACTGATTATTAGACATCGATGCTTGCATTTTCGTAAACGTCGTAGAACAAGACTTAGTTTAGTTAGCTGCGTTTTAAATAAATTATCTCGTCAAATAGTGCTACTTATTTTTAATGTCTTGGTTTTACCAAATATTTCTCTATTTGAAAGTGCATATGCCTTATCGGCAATGTCAGGTTAATTGCAGAAACTAATTTTACTACTGTTATAATAATAAATGAATAATAAACGGTTTGATTTAAGTTACTTTTGCATATTTCAATTATTACAGTAAAAACTTTAGAAACGCATTTCAAGCGTCTATATAAAACTATTTATTTTAGACAAACAATTTGTTAGCCGAACTCCACAAATCAAATTAAACTACATAGAAGTATTTTTGTAACAAAAATTTTATTGCTGTAATTATTTCTTGCCTGCCAAGCCGCATTTCAAAATGTTTGAAAATGACAAAATGCGTAGCGGGGGTGAAAAACAGGCGTTTGTGCAAATATACTATTTGTTAACTGTAGAATACGAATCTTAGCTTCTTTCGCGAGTGCACCAACGGCAAGTCTCGCGTACCCCTCTACTTCACAGATTCCTGTTTCTAATGTTCTCTAATCTGAAGCTATGGTTATCCATAGAAATATTTAAATTAGATTCTTTTTGCTTCTTTTGTGCAAAAATGGCTTCAAACTGCTTGTGTCTAAAGGCTATCAGTCTAGTGAACTTATGTGATAAAAGATTTCCCTCTCCTTACTGCATTTACAACAATTTGTGCATAGTATGGTCGGGTGGGCAATAGAATGATTATTTAATACGTAGGGTTTTTAATCAACCGTTTTTGGATATCGTAGCAATTCAGCTCGTAGCTACGAGTTTCTTATAAATTTGGGAGCATTATTCACATTCGATTTATGAAGATCTGTAATCAATACGTCAATTATGCTATATACAATAAAGCATATGTTTACACTATTTATTTCTAGTTTAAGGCAATTATGTGTCTAATGTGCTTGGGCTTTAGGCTATGAAATAACATGTTTTAACTAAATCGCAGTTATAGGAATCTTCACAATATAAGTAGATAATCGTTTAATCAACTCTTTATTTGTTTCTCTGGGAACGATCATTGCTTATAAAATATGAATTAAAATTATTACATTTCCTGCGTGTCTCTAAAACTTTTCAATTTTTAAGAGCGAATAAAAGTGAAAATTAAATTTAACCAACGGAATTAAGAAATACTTATCTTGAAGATAAATTAGTAGTTAAATAAACGTTAACTGTTATTATTTGAACTTGAGAGACAACTACATGGAGGTTTTATTGAAGAAAATATGAATGCAAATGACATTTCCATATTGGAAATCTTTTCCCGTTTATTTACACATACAATGATGTTGAATGGCGTTATCAGTAAAATACAAATATTTCTGTTTTGAAGACAGAATTTTATAAAATAACTATATTTGAAGATTAGCTAATAGAATGAAATACGAACAAAGTACTTCGCATAGACTTTCCCATAATTCAAAGTTATACTTCTGCTTCTCGTCCTCCTACATCAATTTTATTTTAACTGCGTAGTATTGCTCCTACACACAACACTGAGAAAAAAATATTGTAAAGTCAGACAGATTTATAATTGTTATTGCAATAAAAGACAATGTAAAGAGGGACAACACTTCTGGATACTAAAGCATACTATATTAATGTTATTTAGTATGCGCACGGTTAATATGCAGTATAAAGCAACATGAAGTTGTAGGAATAATTACGTAAGTTGTTCTTCTTAGTTATGCTGTTTACTTGTTTTCATAATATAATATGCCAATTACAACGGTTTTGTTCAAAACCTGTTGTACGACAATTAGGCAGCAGTTAATGTGCTGTATTATTAGTATTGCATTACTGTAGACTAGTTTTTTAGTATAGCATGGCAGCTACTGCGGTTCTGTTATAAAACTGGCCGATAGTGATATTTACATATGTTACTTTTCACAAACCCCTTGTCAGCATTCTGAGTAACCCACGATCATTTCTAAATGCAATAATTAAACGGTTCTGCCTAAGAACACAGCTTTATCAATTCAAAATAGTACACTAACCTGGAGTAACAAACCCATCAGACTACCTATTGAAATTGAAGAACATATCTACTTCATTGCACAAAACAGCTTACTGAAGACGATGACTTTCGAAGAAGTTAAGCAAGAAACGCAAGCAGATGTATTTTTGAACAAACTAAAAGAAGCATTGCAGAACAATAACTATCAGTTATGAGAAAATTTACAACTTAACCCCTATAAATCGATAAAAAAAAGAACTAACAATTTTCAACGAAGAAGTACTAAGAAGAAATCGAATTCCAATTCCAGCATCCATGTAAGAAAGGGTTATACATCTAGCATATAAAAGTCATCTAGGAATTGTAAAGACAAAGCAGTTGGTGCGTACCAAGTTATGGTTCGCCAACATGAATGAAATGGCCAACAAACATTTTAAGAGCTGTCACGCTTGTCAGGCAGTAAAATCTCTTAAACAAAGAAACCCACTCAAGACACCAGAAATTGACAGTTATGCATTCGGAAGCGTCGATGTTAACTACACAGGACCATTCCCAAACGGTAAAAACGCTGCTTACTAATATATGAATATAGCCGATTCCCAATAGTAAATAGTGGAATAGTTCCATAAACCAGTTTCAAACACCTGAAAACAGTTTTGGACAAAACCTTTGTTATATTTGGAATTCCTCAAAAACTTAAATCCGATAATAAACCCTCTTTCAACGAGAAATAACTTAAGAATGACTTAAGCTCGATGAACATAAAACATCACTTTATAACGCCATTTTGGCCAGACGCAAATGATGTAGAGAAAGAAATGTCAAGTAGATCTAGAAGCCCACCTGGCGGAGTCAATTTTCCCGGATACGGTTGCTCAGGTAGAGTACTTGCAGTCCAGTGTGGATATTCTGCAAACTCGCTCCTACAATCTTATAAATCATCAGGCCCCTGAAGACACCCAAGGCGAGTCGCACAACTTCTTGGTGGTGCAAGAATGAGATCAGTGCTGAATAAACTATTTAATAAAGCAAAAAGAACTAGAATTACTAGGGACTGGGAGGCCTACAAAGCACAAAAACGAACATTTAAAAAAGAAATCCGCCGGAGGCAGAGAGACTCTTGGAAAAAAATCTTTTGCAGTTCTATAGAGACTATTACCTCAGCGGCCAGACAAAAAAAGATTTTTTCCAAAGACCCTTACCTACAACCGGGCTCTCACAAGCACGGGAACGGTGCCCTTACAATTAAACCCGAAGAGACAGCACAAGTGTTAATTCAAACACATTTCCTAGACTGTATTGTTACCCCTGACTGTGTATGGCTAAGGCCCGACACCCCATTTCCCATCAATGAGGACTGGAAAGTGGCGACCCGGGTCGTACGGGGCGACAAAGTAACCTGGGCTATACACTCCTTTCTCCCCTTCAAGTCGCTAGGAGTGGACGGTATCTTTCTAGCCCTATTACAATGAAGACAACCTGATACTTGCTTACCTGGTGCGCATCTACCGGGCATGTATCGCCCTTCGATATACACCGGAAAGCTGGAGAGAAGTGAAGGTAGTTTTATACCCAAACTAGGGCGTGTCGACTATACCCTAGCCAAAACATATCGTCCCATTAGTGTTACATCTTTCTTACTAAAGACGCTTGAGAAACTTTGTGACAAAGAAATAAGGGAGAAGGTGCTTGTTTCACACCCACTGCACCTGAACCAACACGCTTACATCCCAGGGAGATCTACCGAATCGGCGCTACATGCCGTAGCGAATCGGATCGAGAGACCGTTAGACAATAAAATGTCTACCCTGGGAGTTTTCATTGATATTGAAAAATCCTTTGACAAGGCTTCCCTTGAACGTGTAAATTCTGCCTTACGCAGATATGGTGTTGTACTTACTCGTTGTGAGTGAATAAAGCGCATGCTTGCGATGAGAGCAGTAGGAGTTAATTTAGGAGACAGCTATATTAAAGGTGTTGTGATGAAAGTCTGTCCACAAGACGTAGTTTTGTCTCCACTGTTGTGGAATACAGTAGTGGACAGCCTTCTAGGCTCACTCAATGATGCTGGCTTCTATACCATTGGATATGCGGATGACATCACCATCCTCATCACGGGGACGTGTGAGGGCATGCTCTGCACTTTAATGCAGACGACTCTTTAAATAACAGAAAAACGGTGTAATTAACAGTCCCTCTCTGTCAACCTCTTGAAGACAGAAATGGTACTTTTCACAAAAAAAAGAAGGTTGGACCATTACGTACATTTTTTCCATTTAACACTTCTCTCAGATTCTCAGATAATGTCAAATACCTAGGAGTTATTTTTGACAAACAGCTGAATTAGGAGAAACACTGGAAAGCTAAAACTGAAAAAACATGCATAGCTTTCTGGCAGTGTTGCTGCGCTCTAGGTAAATCCTGCGGACTTTCCCCAGAATTACCTTGTGGCTGTATACCGCCGTGATTAGTCCCATGCTATGCTATAAAGCACTTGTCTGGTGGCCCAGGGTCAGACAGGCTACGGCAACTAAACTAATACACGTGCAACGTCTTGCTTGTCTTAGTTTTACAGGTGCTATACGCTCAACCTCTACGGCCGCCTTAGAGTTGATCTTATGCCTTTTACTACTTGATTTTTTTTTGTAAGGGAAGTAGCTGCGAGGACTGCTTTAATGCTGCGCTATAAGGGGCTGTGGCACACAGTAGGCAAGGGAGACAGACCCGCATCCTGAATGAGGTAATCGTCAAAACTCCTCTTCTGGATGCTATGGTAGACTAGCTTCTTTTACAATATGCTTCCAATAGACACTTTAGTGTTTATGCGAATGTTGGACCAACCCAGCATATGATATATCCATCTTCACCGACGGATCTAAACAAAGCATGGAACGGGTGCCGGAATTTTCTCCGATGACCTAAACCTACGCCAGAGTATACCACTAGGCAAAATTGCCGCTGTCTTCCAAGCGGAGGTAGTAGGAATAATGCATGGTACAAATGCAATTCTTAAACGACAAATCAAGAACCAACGCATTAGTATCTACAGCGATAGCAGAGCCGCTTTACTGGCCCTGGGCAGTTGCAAAATCACCTCAGAAGTGGTACTGCGATGTCGTGAAGCTCTTGACGATATTTCAAAAGATAATGCCGTTTCCCTTGTATGGGTGAAAGGACATGACGGCACCTACGGCAATGAGGGGGATGATGAGATTGCGAGAGTGGCCTCCGAACAACCTCTCTGGGGGCTGGAACCCGTAATACCCATATCGCTGAAGACATTAAGCTTTATGCTATACCAAGAAACATTAAAAAGCTTCACGCGAAAATGGGTTAACACTCAAAGCTGTCGTCAAGCAAGAGCTACTATTACGGCACTCACGCCAAAGACAGCCAAATACTGCGTTCAACTGTCCCGAAACAACTTGCGACTAGTTATGTGAGTATTTTATCTGGACATTTCACCCTAAAACAACACATGCACAGAATGGGACTGGCGGATAACCCAAATTGCTGTGCATGCAGCAAAAACGACGAGTTGGCAGAACATGTTCTATGTCACTGACCAGCTCTTGCAACAACCAGAGAATCCATGCTAGAGGACTTCTGGCCGAACATGGCCGAAATCAGTAACACTCCAATTGGAGATGTCCTCAAATACATCCAAAAGGTTGGAGGGCTTGGGTGATGTCTTATAAATTCTTTAACCCTAACACTCCTTCCTTAACCATATCATCCAAACCCGAGGAGTCAAGTACTTTTACAAGTTGATCAAGCCCAGTAAGATCAACAACAATTACAAAAGTATATGAAGCATCATCAATGAGAAGAAGTTGCGAATATGCAACAGAAAGTAGAACTTTTACAATCTTAGGCAGTTGCAGTCCATCGCCGAACATGATACCATCAACATTAGTTTGCAAAGCTGCTGAAGACCGACACTCTGAAGAAAGCCCACTGTCTTGCGTCAACAGCCCAAAGCGACAAACGAAAGCACTCGTACATTTAAAAGACTATGTATTGACCAAACATTAATCAGAGTACATTTATATTTCTGTCTTTGGTATAATTTTTAAGTTGTATTTTAGTGTAACTATACTATTAAAACTTGGGAGGAATGTAGTGTCTTAGCTTCAAGTGTAAACCTAACCTTAGAATGTAGATAATAGACGAGAAATTAAAAAAGAATACGTTTTAACAAGATGCGTTTGTGTTTTTATTCAACAGGACTAAAGAACACAACACTTTTAACTTTCCCGAGACTTTCTCTAACGTGTACACCAGACTTATTGTGCGGTTTACCTCTCGCCTCTTATTTATTAAGTACGGGAGGCGGCGTCGTTAATTTATAAATTTCAAAAATGCCTAGAAAGCGTTAATCAAAAATTGGGGTCATGGAGTAAAAGCCAAGTTAAATCTTAATAAGACTTGTAAAGATATGAGAACTCTGGCTTAACGTAAGGTAACGTTACAGTTACATTACACGTTACATGACGAGGCTCGAGATACATAAGTATTAACAGCGCGAGCATTCTAACGAACACAGTGCTCGCTGATTCATCAGTTGTTTGGTTATTCGTATTCTACTTAAACCTGGCAAAACCGTTTACACTAGGGTGACCAAATCATAAACTTTAAAAAACGGGACACACCCAAGGAGGGCTTGGGGGCGATACCCTCCAGCTAAAGGGGGGTCCGAGGGGCCTCCCTCGGGACGTAATCATTGAAACATGCTCGTTTTAGCTATTTTGAGACCTATAAATCTTTTTCAATTTACCTTTGCTTTTGTAATTTAATTTAAATTGTGAGGCATATAATAAATTAAAACAATAATACTTTTGTAGTTAATACTTATTTATTAATACATACTCAATACATAATTAAACAAGATAACTGAAATCGTTAGTCAAACTTATGTTGAAAATCTCTAGGATTTGAATTGGGGATATTTTGCTTTCGTTCCAGCCATTTTAAAACCTCATTCTTATCCAATATAAAGTTGTAAAAACTAGAACAGTCCATTTTGAAATTGTAGAGTACTTGCAGGAATGCAGAAAGGGTATCCACTCCCATCTTGTTCCTTTCGTCCGTCCATTGAATGTCCATAAGCGAAAAGATTCTTTCTGTATTACCATTATGGGCAGGGATCGCAAACACATACGGCATATCTTCAAAAATTCAGAGTGCTGTGTGATTTTAAAATGTGTTTATTAGTACCCAACGTAAATACGGGACATTTAGGCGTCCCGGGAGACTTTTTCGGGACTCCGGGTACGATCGTGATAAAACGGGACAATCCCGTTTTTACGGGACGTTTGGTCACCCTATTACACTAGAATAGGTGGTGCCATTATTTGGTGTTGGTTAGGAAAACGGCTAGAGTATGAATCAGGCGTGTCACATTGCGAACAAGCGCGATTGATACATACAGTAACATTGATTCGTGTTACATCCCCTGTTACGTTACGGTAGAATAGTCATATGTGTACGAGATTTTGCTACGTAGCTCTATTGGCCCAATGAAAATTGTGTGAGCAGTTTTCTAGAAATAGGTGTTTAAAAATTTCTGATGTTCTTTGTTTTAACAACGCGTTATTGTAGCTCATTTCTAGATATATGTTTCACCAAAATTGAGAAAAAGTATCGTTTGGTCACTTTTGGATCAATATGTTTTTGTAAAGCTCTATAACTAGAAATTATTTTACTTCGTAGTTGTTAAAGTCAAGATTTTCAAAGAATCATTGGGACCACAGTTTTAGAGCTAGAAAGTTTGCAAAACAGCATTAAATTAAAACTGTTTTTCAAATTGGTAACTATTAAAGATATTAAAACGCCTATTTTTTGGACATCATTATTTTCTTATTGTATTCGTATGCTTTTTAACTATGGTTAAATTTGATTATACTTTAACATTTTGTTTTTTCTGAACTATTGATGTCTCTCAAATTATTTCAAAAAAAACTTTTACCCTAAATAGTTAATTGCAAATGCCTACTGAAACAAATTTTCCTGAAATGCTTATGAAATTTTACTCTTGTTTTCATAATAATTTTTAGTTTAGCTCTACATATTTTCTTACAAACTTTCCTACTTTAATTATTCAAATATAGTATACAAGATATTATAGTCACCTAATTAGTTTTTTTGGTTTCATCTGTTGGCCTTGACTGAATTTGTATTACAAAACACTTTTTATCTAACCCTTGAACTCAATTAATACATTATAAGTGTAAAAGAGGAAATAATTTTGACAGTAAACAGGAGCGTGGGGACAACCTTCTGAAAGCTTAATACTCGTACTATTGCAATTGCATCATTAAAATATCTAAATACGATTACGAATTTTCATATGTACAAAGTGTTTAATTGTTTAAGTCATGTTTCAACTTAAATGAAAAGATAATTTTCAGCATTTGGTTCATGCATCAATGCATCACACTTGAACTGCTACAAATGATGAAACTACTCTTTAATGTCTTTAAACTAAAAATGTATTCCAGAAAAATTAGGTTTGTTTACTTTCTGATAACAATTAAATTCTTATTACTCCTTATCATAAAGAGAGCTTGTTTCTGGTTATAACTGCATTTACGTAGATATAGTTTTAAAACTGTAAAGAATTTTCTTTTTGCGTTGTGTTGCAACTGGTACTATATAAAAGTACATTTTATGTAGCCATAGTAGTATAACCATCAGCTTATTGGAATATTTTGCACTATACACAAAATTTTTAAATAAATCTGTAATAGAATACGAATACAAAATCATTAAAAATTTAAATTTAAGTACGACAAAACTAGAAAAATAATTTAAGTAATACAAGAAAAACAAGTCCGATATTACAATATTACACTATCACTAAATTTACTTAGTCTGCACCGAGTTTGTTATCGTAAAGTTACGTTTTGCCTCATCCAAGCTGTTCAACATTGATGAAATTTGAAATGTGCAAGTAAAAAGGTTTCTTAAAAATTCGAAACCAGAAGCATTTCTTGAATTTAAAATACTGGCCGCTACGATTTCTTGAAAATTTGGCATTTAATGCTTGTTAACACGAAAACTAAAATGGCAGATAAAATAATTCTTGATACTCGTAGTAGAGCTTAAACTCTTAAACATTTTTAATATTTCCTAAATATATTTTGTAAACTGTTTTTAAAATTTTCTTTCTTAAAATCTGATGCGCCAATAAAGCTTAGTACTAATTGCAAACTTCTTTATTTATAATATTCTAGTTCTCTTGTGACTTTATACAGATTTTACATTTTGAAATTTAATAGTTTTCATTTAATACGGTTTTTTTTTGGCGAAACGAGTTTTTGTAAATGCTAAAATACAATAATAAACTATTTCGCTATATTAATAAGTTATAGCTTTACTTCGCTGAAGTTCATAATGTAAAGGTGCACAACCACAACTAGAAATAATATTTCAAAAACTATTTTATTTGACGTGCCAATTTAATTTTTGCAGGTGAATTTTATTATACAGGTCAATTATTATTTTTCAGGTGTATTAATATTTTACTTTTCAGCGATTTTATTTTTCAGATGTTTTAATATTTACTTTTCAGCGATTTTATTTTTCAGGTGTATTAATATTTTACTTTTTAGGATACTATGATAAAAGACGATAAGTGCATTAAAATAAAAAGTGGTTATATTAATTTTAAGAAATGATATCTTATTGATGGCTAATGAGATATTAAGCACATGTGCGAACACACCCTTGAGAAACTGTGGTTCTTGTGCCAAATATAAATAAATTAGATTTTATTACCTTCTGTCTTTTGACTGGAAAAACACAGATGGTCAAGTCGGCTTTGACCCACACATGTTTGGGGTTGTAGTATCGTATGTCTGAGGATTATGAAGTCACTTGCGAAGGTTAGCAAACGTTTTCCTAATAAGAAATTTGTTTATGTCACTCATTATCATAAATTAGGGTGATTTTGACAAGTTAATGAAGACGATAATAGAACAAGTGTTTGGTGGGGATCTTAAATTTTGGGCAGTTCTATAATGGAATTTTGACCAATCAAAATTGTTCAAAACGTGGGGTTTTTAATGTGATTGGAAGTTCGAGTATTGCCAACCTTTAGTGTTGGTGTTAAAAAAGCTGATAAAACCTCAAGTTGAGAGTAAAAAGGGATTGATATCTCAGATCGCGAAAAGATCACATTGAACTGCTAAGGCTGGAAGCTCTGTCAACTATTAGTGCTGGAAAGATTATTAGATGTTATCCACGTACGACAAGTCCGACAAGTTTGATTAATAACGCTACTCTGGTAACAAGTCGCTACTCTTTAGGGAAGTTGCGGTTAGGCGTCTCGACGCTACTACGTGACCAACCTAAATTAAGCGAGACTTGTTGCTATTAGGCGGAATTGGACAAACTTGCAGCGGATGAAAAAGCTGGACGTTGATTAATAACGCTCTCGACACTACTACGTGACTAACTTGAATTAGGCAAGATTTATTACTATTAGGCGGAATTAAGGAACGTCTTGCAACGCTACTCTGGCATCTGCTCTCCAATCGCTACTCTTTAGGGGAGTCCTGGTTAGGCGTTGCGACGCTACTACAGGACAAACTGAATTAGGCGAAGTGTGGAGAGGAGGTGTTCCTCACGCATACGATACGACAAAATCATCATTTATTGAAATTGACGAAAGAATTAAATAAATGTGTATGTATAAGACCGTGTTTGCACCGTAACAATAATGACGTATAAATAAAATATTATTTATTTTAACCTTATATGTGTTTCGACATGTTTAAATGTCATTTGCAAAGGTAAGATTACAAAATAAACAATTGGTGCTACTATAGGAACAATAGAACTAGATGACTTGATCTTTGATATCTATGTCTGCAGATGACTTTATTTTTTATTCCAAAACGACCAATAATGGTGAATTTAAGAGATCAATTTGTTTATTCATTAAAGGTGCAGATTTTAAATGTGTTTGAATTTCATTTGCTTCCAGTATATCTAATTTATGTTTATCACCACGAAATGGTAAAAATTTTATAGTTTTGTTAGATGTCAATAAATGACTGTGTTCCAATAAGTGTTTAAAATAATTTGATTTATGTTTGTGTTTATATTTGTAACAACGTACGTGTCCTTTGTAACTAGTAAAAAATTTCGCCTGTAGATACCGAATTACAGTTAGAGCAGTTTAATTTGTATATGCCTGATACTAGCAAATTATCCGTTTTTTGCATTAGACAAAGTGTTTGAAATGTTTTTAGTTGTTAAAAAATTACTTTACCATTTTCGCTGTCAAAATTCGTGTATTACTAATTTAAAAAACGTATTTAGAGTCGCGAATTATAACAATTGTTACTATCAACAACAAATAATAAAAAATTCTATTTCTTCTCGCACATCCACGAAACTTAGTTCCCTGGTACCTCGCTGACCTGTAATACTGATTTGCTGATTTTCTTGGTAGTTCTGCACTGTTACTTCTCTCTGGTTAGGTCCATTTTTCACTTCTCTTGGCGTGCCTTCTGTCTGAACTGTATTAAAGTTTCTGGAGTTTCCGTTTCACCCATTGTTTCTTCAACGACGTGAACTATTTCACTATTTTTTGCCGATTTGACGTTTTTCACGTAATCTACTTACTGTAATATCTACTTTTTAAAGCTATCACTCACTTTTACTACCTTGGGAACAATACTGTGTAGGACTTGTACATGTTCTTACTATTTATTTGGTTTATAGCTAACTAATCCTGCCGCAACGTCAGCCTGTACATCATTTAATTACTGGATGAAATTATAATTGCAACTAATTTATTCAGTAATTTAGTCATTAATAATAATAAATTTTTACTTAAATATTAAAATATATTTAATTTAAAAGTTAAATTGCACACATTATATTGGTTAATTTTAATGCTTATTGGAATAAATAAAAACATTTTGGAAATAGATAAAAATACTGACAATTTATTTCATGTGTAAACAATGTCAGAAGAAGAACGTAATTTTTACCGACCTACAGCTACAATTGCAGTGGTGCCATATTTCGACATTTTTTTTTCTGTATAGTGAGCAATTTTTTCGACAATTTTATTGTTTTATTATTATTAGGTTTTGGCACAAAATTGTGAAATTTTACATATTTATAATTATTATTAATAAAATTCTGGTACTTTTATTAAAGAAAAGATATTACCGTTTTAATAAAGTTCTAGCTATTGTAAAAAAAAACCTGTACTTATTAACATTGATTATCATCTTTATTAAATATTATTACAACCGAAATTAAAAGTCTAATTTGTAAAAGTGTTAATTTCGCAATAAGAGATTAAAACATGACGTTTAGGGTTTCTTAGGTGCAGAGCGGCCGTAGCTCAGTGGTAAGCGCGCGGGCTACCAATGCAGCGGACCCGGGTTCGATCCCCGGCCCGGTCGTTCTCCCTCGCAAGGCAACGGAAAACCAGCGAGGTGGATTCTCTCTGGAGAAGAAGTGCATGCACTTCCTGTGGTTCGGAGCCCACGTTAAACTGTAGGTCCCCTATGTCTGTCTGTGCAAATTATCTATCGCCGCGCACCAAACACAGACATAGGAGAGAGGTCACCAACGCCCTGAATAGGGCTTGGCACTATAAGAAGAAGAAGATTCATATTCGACCACATCATGTATGTTAATTAAAACTGCAGTGGTTTTTGAAGTTGTAGTTCTGATGTTGGTCTGTTCTTTTCTCATTCCTTCAATGATCGATTCATGACGATTTTTATCTATTGAAGATAGAATTTGATTGAATTGACGTTTCCGTGCCCTTGTTATTTTAATTAGTTGCTGCGCACCACCGCCTACCTTTGCTAAGTGAAATACCTGATTATCTGAGAGAATAATTGCATATTTCCGTATTTTTAACATTTAAACCATCTTTTTCCTCTATTTTTAATCCATTTTCCTATTTTATTTCTTCCTGTTTTTTCCATATCACTTTTTGCCCACTATTCTTGTGTTGGTTGTTCTATTCTTAAAGGGGGAAAAGTTGTTGTTGGTTTACTTATAGCTTTGATCGGTTTCCATATAGAATTGTCATAGCGGTTTAAATTAGATAAATAATCTTTAAGTCACTCTTCTCTTAGAGATTTTAATTTAGATTTTAACTTATTGCTTAGTCTGTTGAAGATATTCTTGTCTACTGGGGTGTGTGTTCGTTGCCATTTGGCTCTTGCTTTTCTTTTTTCAGCCACCAACATTTTAATTTTCAGAGGAATATTCGTGATGTCTTTTTTGTGTGTTACTTTTGGAGTAGCTTGTTGGGCTGCTTCTTGTAGGGTGTTAATGAGACTATTTGTGACTTCCTCAATTTCATTTGGGTTTCTAAGGCTTAGATTTAAATTTATTGCATCTGACAACTTGCGTCTATATATATCATATAAACCTGATAAAGACCCACATAGTGTATAATCATATTGTCCTATAAGCTTATTATCAGCTATTTCAAAATTGCTCGAAAAACTAGTACTTAATAGAATCAATACAGAATGGATACCAGATTATCAATTCGGATTCCGCACCACCCAACAATGCCATCGTATATCGCAAACCATCCTCCCCAGTTTAAACAACAAAGAATACTGCGTATTAGTATTCATAGATGTAAGCCAGGCTTTTGATAGAGTCTGGCACCCAGGATTACTGTATAAAATTAAACAATACATACCAGAGTTTTACAAACTACTTAAAACATATTTAAGTGATACACAATTCAGAACAATATTAAGACAGGAAGTTTCAACTATACTCCTAATCAACCTTGGGGTACCCCAGGGCAGCGTCCTGGGCCCTCTACTTTACCTTTTATTTACCTCTGATCTTCCAGTTTCAACAAACATCACAATGGGCACATTTGCTAGCTGCATACTGGCTAGCCACAATGAAGTCCTCTGAGCATATACTTAAATACAAAAGTATCTACATGTTCTAGAACACTGGCTTAAAAAGTGGAATGTAAAAGTAAATGAGACAAAATCTGCTCATATAACATTTACCCTAAGAAAAAATCCGTATCCACCCATATATCTAAACAGCATAAAAATACCACTATGACAGTAAAATACCAGAGACTTCACTTAGCTTTTAAATTAAACTGGAAAGAACACATCTGCAAAAAAGAAAGCAAAGAGAACTAAAACAGAGAGAGCTATATTGGGTGATTGGTAAAAGGTCTCCGATATCTATTGAAAACAAACTATTGTTGTACAAATCAGTAATCAGTCCCATATGGACTTATGGAGTAAAGCTGTGGGTCTGTGCCAGCAAGTCCAATGTCGAAATAATTTAAAGGTGTCAGTTCAAAATTCTAACAACAATAGTTAACGACCCATGGTATGTGACAAATGAAATGATCCATAAAGATTTGAAGAAACCAACTATAAAAGAAGTCATCTATGTGAAAAGCACTATCCACCACCAAAAATTGGAAACACACACAAATCCCTTGATGCAGCCCCTACTAGAAGATATTACAACAAGAAGTTTAAAAATACAGTGGCCAGCTGACCTATAAAATAGTCTTAGAGAGCTCATCGCTGGATGATATCTCATCATGTTCTTTAATCGATCTAAACTCTAATTTTAGATTGAAAGCTAGCAAATTAGCTGATAAAAAACTGTGTATTTTGATTGTTACTTAAATAAATATATAAAAAAATTTCTTACTGCAGGAATATTTATACCAAGAACTTATTTAAGTTATTCTTGTTCCTATAGGGCTTTAGCGTCAAAAACGTTCGTTCCGTTTTTATGTGGCTACCCCTTTTGGAAATAAAGACTTGGTATAGTCTGAAGCAAAAAAGAAGGTAAGTTAGGAAATGTAATAATTAACAGCTACTGCAGATTACCTAACGGGAGACTCATCAGGGTTACTCTTGTTACGTATTAACCACTTGCTTTAATTATATTCCACTCTGCCAGTTGCTGTATTACTATTGTCAACCTCTACTTTGAAGTAATTTGTTAAGTGTTTGCTGCCTTTCCCTCCACGCCACACTAGTTTGTAAGAAACCACTAACAAAATTTGTAGCTGTTACTTTCCACATGTTTTTAACGACCATTTTTTGTACAATCTGAGCCATCACTCTTCTTCATGTTGAAACTCTAACTTTTCAAAATCTTGTTTAACTCCAACGCTGAAGTTGCTTCGTTTAGCTAATTCTTTTTCTTTGCAAAATTTTGTAAACTGATTCCACACTGATATATGTGATTTCATGATGTTGGCGGGTACACTTTTATCAACTTCCTCATCAATTTCATCATCGGATGTATCCTCAAATCTCATTTTAAGATGATTTTAAGCAGTTAACACTTAACATTTTGAAAAAACTTCAAAATATTTAGTTGCTAATAAACAACATTTATTTTTTTCGTCTTTGTCGCGTGTAACTAGTTATAATTACGTTAATATTTCATGAACAATAATTTTATTCAATATATTGTCTCTCGAATACTATTTGAGCTGAAATTTATTGTTGACAATTTTTGTGACAGTGTTGCTCATGTTCATTTTGATTGTAAATTGCACTCGTGCTTCGCTGCGCTACGCACTTGTGCTATTTCCAAGCAAAATGAACATTCGTGACACTGACACAAAAATTGTCGACATAAATTTAAGCTATTGTGGTATTATATATGGCAATCTTACTTGGCCATGCTGTTTCTTAAACCACCCTGTATGTATGGATACATTTTGATGTTACTATTATTAACGCAAGAGTTTTTCTGGTCAAAGAACAGATAAATACAATAAAATCAAACAAACAGCTTGTTATTGGATATACCAATGTGACGCTTATATTTGTTTACCACGTGCATTTAAGTCGTTAATATCGTTGTTATGTCGCCATATTTTGTATATGCTGTACTGGTATTTATAAATGTTTTCTGTAATCGTTGAATACATACGACACGTATACTGGAAAAAAGTGGTAAAGATAATCCTGTAATAACTTAAAATCCGGATATGAAATTGTTAATTATCAGTTATCCGTATAAGTCGCTATTCATCGGATTTTTCGTCACGGATAATATCCGCCATTCAGTTTTGTTATGCGATAAATCCTTCATCTAGTTTCATCCGCACGCGGCGGCGTGTAGGACTTACTGATTTACTTTAACGGAATCGAGGAAAATTGAAATAAGTAGCAAACGCACAACTGAATACAGTGCGTCTACGAAGTAATTTTCCCCTTCCATGCTAACTTTTTAATGGCTTACTATACAAAATTACACCGAAACTTCTTGACAAACAAAAAGAAACGCGCATTATAGCATCTGTCAAAACTAATCTAAACTTTTTGTACAATTTAAAACTTTTTGAAAAAGAATTCGTGTCTCCAGTTCGTATATAATATTCTCAAAGAAAAAGAACAACTGGTCCGAGTTATCATCAGAGGAAACCCTGCACACACCCTTTAAAACAATCGCAAGTGAAATATTTTTAATTTCCATAATGAAACTACATTTCAAGAACTGCTATGATGTCACCACTTTATGTTGGCTTAGTATATACAGGCTGAGTCAAGCTATACGCCTTTTTTTTTAGTGAGTTTATTATTAAGAATTTATTAAACATTTTTGGTGTGCATATGTTTCGAAGGGTGCCCTACAACTTGGCGCAGTCAGTTTTTTGATGAGACGTCAAATGTCAAAATAGCGATTTTCAACTGTTTATTTTTAAATTGAACGGTACGACTTTTTTTGGCTTAAACGATGCTGTATGATCTTTACAATATGATCCTTACTGAATTTTTCATGATTTTTACGATTCGGCTGTAAAATAAGCATTCATTATGTTAGTCTAGTAGTCCGGTACGTACGCACGCGTCACCATGTTTTTGCGTAAAATAAGTAAACATTTGATGAAAAGTAATGATGCTTGTAAGTAAACATTTCCACTTCTTCGAGTTTCTCGTTGGATAAAAACTAATTAGTTTTTTTATTTAAATTTTGTTTAGTTTATAGTCTTATAGTTTTCATTCGATGTTATCCTAATATTGAAGTAACTATTATTTAATGTAATCTAAATGCCCGAGTTTCTGTTTTTTATGTTTATTAAAATAATGATTTTACTATGCATACTGACAACCATTAAATCGTTTTGTGCAAATACATCAAAGTACGTTCCATAGGTCTCGGCCTACTAGACTAACATAATAAATGCATATTTTACGGCTAAAACGTGAAAATTGGGAAAAAATGCAGTAAGGATCATATTGTAAATATCATACAGCATCGTTTAAACCGGAAAAAGTCGTACCGTTCCATTTAAAAATAAACAATTGAAAATCGCTATTTTGACATTTGACGTCCAATCAAAAAACTGACTGCGCCAGGTTGTAGAGCACCCTTCGAAACATATGCACACCAAAAAGTTTTAATAAATTCCTAGTAATAAACTCACTAAAAAAAAAGGCGTATAGCTTGACTCAGCCTGTATACGCGAAACAACTTTTTGGTACTCACTGCGTAGGAAATGACATTCCGCGCACTCTAGTGGCAAAGCGAAACGTCAATTTCCCGATCTACTTACCCAGGAAAAATAGCAAAAAGCGCTGGACCTCTCAGGCATTTTACAAAATGATCGTCTTTACAATAATAAAATTTAATTTATAAAGTACCATTTCCGCGATTTTCATTTATTAGATGTTACAAATTGAAGACTAATCTTTAATAATAAAATTTACATAACAATATGAAATGTCAGTCGACAACTGCATAAAACAATTGCTATCAACCTACTTTGTTTTTTAGCTACCTCTATTGGCTTGAAAATACAAGCATTCGCTTAAAATTCTAAATTGCTAATTATTTTACATTATTAATGTATTTCTGTTCGATACAAAAAAGATTGTACAAACCTTATGCGAGAAAGCTTAATCCGCGCATTCGCGCATATAAAGGCATTCGCTCGCTAGCGCTCGCTGATGCTTCAACACAGCGCTCATGCGGGAACATTGCTTTCCCGCATTTGGTTTGTAAATAACTAATTATAGTTGCTTGACTGAAATAACAATACTGTAAACATAAGAGGCCCAAAAACTGATTTTATTTTGCTGTTAGATAGTATTTTTCAAGCGGGGGCATCACTATAAAAGTTATTTTCCAGCATCTAACACTTAAACTAAAAGGCTATAAACACCTTTGAAGATACCGAGAATTCCACTTAGTGTCTCTGGTAAAGTAGAGCCAAAGCCTTAACCGCTACTCTACCGTCCATCGGTAGCACATACTTTTAGGATAGATTCAGAATCTAAAAATACTAAAACACAGTTGCTACTAAGGAAAGTTTTCGTTACGAAGTTACAGCCTTCTGAAGATGGACCAGTATATAGTCACTTTTTTGTCGATAACTTGCGAAGTACTTCCACTAAAAAAATTTAATTCGTCAAAGCAATAAAAGAAGTTCGTGTAAACATTGTAGGCTTATAGAAAGAATTTAGGATAAGCTACAATTTGGTCAAGGTCCCAGTTCATTAATTTCCTTGCGACACCTTCTATAAATTGTTGAAAATCGAAAATTTCGTCGTTTTTATGTAATAAACGGGATCCGATAAAATTTATCTGTTATGCTAAATTGCTCATGAGTGGTATTAGAATTTGGTTTTTAATTTAATTTTTAGGTACACCAATATTTGGGGGGGTTAATTTTCTCCCTCTCACCCAATTATTAGTGGACAAATTTCTCCCCAAATAAACGGAATGATTCTTCAAAAGTTTATACCATTTTTTGTAGAAAAGCTTTAGCGCATCATGTAGTATGTTCTTCTATTATTGCTATTATGCAGCTACGCTCTCGGTACAGTAATAAGAGTGATGTGATGTTATTGTAGTAAATGTTGTGACCTAAAACGTTAATAATTAAGTACTTCTAAATATGTGATAAGTAACAATATCTAAAAAACAAGAAAGTCTAGACAAAGTGCTTCTCTCATTTTTTATTACTTGGCAATAGGTTTGTCTGCTGAATGTCTATTAAAAGCACTATAAACCTCTAAATTTTGGCGCTAGTTTTGTAGTCAATGCTATCATTAACTTTCCAACGAATATTTAGTAGAGGAAAGACTTTATGTACCAAAATCCGAATCCCATCCAAAGTCAGATCAGATATAATTTTATTTAATTAAGTTCGTATCGGATCGAATAAGTAAGTTTTATATTAGGGTCAGTTTGGAAACCACAAATTCAATTTTCTCACAAATTCAAAATTTATCCGAAGTTTTAAAATTATTCGATATCTAAAAATTACACCATTGCACTTGATAGTAGGTCCTCAATGAATGTTGCCGTGCAGCTGCGATGGTGGGTGGCAACCACGCACAGAGTCTGCAATTGAAAAAGCTGCTTCCACATATTCATAAGCTTGAAGTATAGTAAAATACTAGTGTTATCCCAGCACACAATGCACTGACAGACAGCGTTGATAGAACCGGCAAAATGTCAAGTCACGTGATGCATTAGTTCCAAAAATGACACGCGACGTTACTGTAGAGGGCGCCCCAAGTGACGCGCGTCTAGCCGACCGTCATATATATTATAAATTAAAATAATTATTATTAAAAAATCGACGTAGAATAAAAATATAAAAATGTTTCATGTTCCATCTGTGAATAAAGACCTTTCACTTAAAAAAAAAATGGTCCAAATTGGTGAAGCGGTAGCCGCTGGAGGAAGGGGAGAAAAAAAACCTTTGTGCTTTTATATATGTATGGATAATCCTAAAAGGCCAGTTAATCCTAATCCATAAATTGCTTGTTTGTAATCATTTTCTATTAATCTATGGTGCGCCCATGGCAATGTTGAATTAGTTTTTTGTTGCGGCTTTAAAAAAGCACTGGTATCGATGATTATATTGACAGGTGTGTAATAAAAAGAAACCAAACGGTAAAGATTAAAAGCACTAGAAACCACTAACTATTTTAAATAGAATATAACATCAACAAAATCACTAAATACACCAGATCTAATGACAAATGCTAAATTGGCAACGCTGCGACTAAGGACTTTAGATCTGGGGTCCACCTCATGGTAGTGTGGAAATGACTACTTCGCTTATAGGTTTGAAATTATTTTCAGAGAGAAAATTAAATTTTAAAAATATTCTATAACTTTTTTTTTAAACACCTTGTTTAATGCTAAAGAAAAAACAGACAATTTACTAAAATCAGGCATCTACAAATTAAATTGCTCACACTGTAATTCGGTTTATATGGAACAAGCAACTAGAAATTTTGATATTAGATACAAGGAACACGTACGTTGTTACAAGTATAAACGCCCCCATAAATCCAATTACGCTAAACATTTATTAGAACACAATCATTCAATGACATCTAATAACACTATAAAATTTTTACACTTTTGTGATGACAAACGTAAGTTGGATATACTAGGAGCATTTCTTCTTCTTCTTCTTCTTTCATATATGGTTGCCCATATAGGTAGGCTATTGCCTGTATTTTTCCAATTAAGCCTCTTCGGATGTTGAGGTCCAGCACTCTCGCTACCTTTTTGCTGGTCTACCCTGTGTTCTCTTCCCCATGGGTTTGTTGAGTTTTACGATTTTCACTAGTCTGACGCTTCCCATCCTTTCTACATGCTTATTCCAGTACTTTCTTCTTTGTCGTACCAATCTGGCTATGTCCTGTATGTTGCTCATTTCCCTTAGGTCTTCGTTTCTGATTCTGTCTCGGAGTGTCTTGTTGTGTATTGTTCTTATTACTTTCATTTCTGCTGTGTTCATCATTTGTATTGTCTTCGATGTGTCAGCTCTTGTTTCCGCGGCGTGTGTCAGAATTGGCCTAATAGTTGTCTTGTATATTCTCCGCTTACTATCAGTATTGAGATGTTTATTTTTCCAGATTGTATCTTTCATACATCCTGCAATACGTGATGCTTTCATTGTTATCATCTTTACTTCTTGTTGTAGGTTACCATTGCTTGCTATTTGAGCTCCTAAGTAATTAAATGTCATAACCTGCTCTATAACTTTGCCGTCAATTTCGAGTTTGCACCTCGTTGGTTCTTTAGCTATTACCATACATTGTGTTTTCTCTTTATTGATTGCCATATTGAGTTGTTTGCCTTCCTGGTTGAAGGCATGCAGTAGCCTTTGTAGGTCATCTTCTGAATCGGCGATGAGTACGGCGTCATCCGCGTAACATATAATGTGAAAGTAAGTGTTTCCTATTTTATATCCTGCTTCTCTAGGGAGGCGGCATATTATTTTATCCATAATCATGTTGAAAAGGAAAGAACTGAGTGAATCTCCTTGTCTTATTTCGTCATTAATTTTTATTTCTTCGCTTGCCGTGTGTCCTACTTTAATTGAGGTCTTACAATTTTTATTGATTTCATACACTACTTGGGTAATCCTTTGGTTTATTTCATTTTCTTTCATTATTTTGATAATGCCCGTGATGCGTACTCTATCGAATGCTTTAGTCATGTCCACAAAGCACATATATGCTGGCTTGTTGAACTCCAGCGATTTTTCGGTTATTTGTTTTAAAATGAAAATAGCATCAATGGTAGATCTATTTTTCCTCAATGCTTGTTGTTCTTCTCTTATTTTGATATCCTTTGCCAACATTTCCAAAATAAGTTTCGTAAATGCTTTTAGGGAGCTGTTTAACAGAGTTATTCCGCGATAGTTTTCTGGTACCGTTTTCTGTCCTTTCTTGAATATGGGTATCGTGATGCTTGTTTTCCATTCATTTGGTATTCTTTTCTGTTCCAATATGTTATTGAATAATATCTTTTTCTCTATGTAATGGTTGTTCTCCATATTTCAGCATTTCGTTAGTTATATTGTCCGGTCCAGGGCTTTTTCGGTTTTTAAGTTGTTTCATAATTTCTATAATTTTTTTTCTGTTATTTCTATCGTAGATTCTTCTTGTCCTACTTCTTCTTCGGGTACTTGTGCTTCTCTACTTTCTTCTCCTTTATAAAGGCCTTCCAAGTAAGATTTCCATTCCTCTGCTGTAATTTTATTAGTTTGTACCGTGTCTTTTATTTGCTGTTTGTTTCTTGGTGGCATTCCCCAAATTTTCTTCTGGCTCCCATACATATCTCTCTCCATTTCTTTTGTAAATTTTTCCCAGTGTCCTTTTATTCTTCTTACTTCTGTATTCACTATATTACGTTCTCTTATGTATATATTCCAGTTTTCTTGTGTCTTATTGCGTAAATACTGTATATATGCTTTTTTTTTCTTACCCATATTTCTTTTATTTCTGGGGAGAACCATGGTGTTTTGTTGGTTTTATTGATATTTACTCGTCTTTTTCCTATAGTTTCGTCGGCTGCCCTTAGGATATTATTCTTTAGAGTTGTCCACTGTTGGTCTATATGTTGTTCGCCGCAAATTGGGTGTTGATTTATTTTTTCTTTTAGGCGGTTCTCGAATAGTTGTTTTGTGCTTTCTGTTTCTAATGATTCGATGTTGTATTTGTCAATGTAATCTGCTTTTGCTTTTGTAGAACTGGGGACATTTGATCGGATTTTACATAATAGCATTATCGCTACCCACATTGGCTCCATTAAGAATTCTCACGTCCAGTATTGTCTTAGGGTGAGTTGCCCTGTTTGTTATGATGTAATCTATGACTGATTGTTGGCCTCTCGTGTTTTGCCATGTGTATTTGTATTTCATGTCGTGGTTAAAGAATGTATTATTAATTCTCATTTCGTTGACTGCACAGAAATATTTTAGTAGGTCTCCATTATCATTTATCTCGTCCTCGTTGAATCTCTGTGTTATACCGGGGAGTATTTCTCTGCCTATTCTGGCATTTAAATCTCCCATAACTACGATTTTATCTTGTGGTCTTATTGTATTAACCAGTGATTGTAGCTCTTCATAGAACTGTTCTCTTTCTTCTCTATTTTTACTGATATCGGGCGCATATACGCTTATCGAGTGCATTTTCTCTCCATTTACTTGGATTGTAGCTTGCAGTATTCTGTCGCTGATATATTTCTCTTCTTCAATGCATTGTTTAAATTTTTTATGTATTAGCATGCCCACTCCAGAATGTCCCCATTTGTCTAGCGGTACTCCACTATATATGAGAATATAGTCGTCAATTTCTGTTTTTCCTACAGGAGCATTTGAAATTCATAAACATTTAAAATCTGTACCTTTAATGAATGAACAAATTGATCTCTTAAATTCATTGTTATTAGACGTATTGGACTGAGTAATCAAGTCATCTGGACGCAGATATAGAAAGCCAAGATCAAGTTATGAAAATTTATTGTTCCTATAGCAACACCAACTGTCTACTTTTAATCTTGCTTTTGATAATGACGTGTAAACACGTTGAAATACATATAAAGCTAACATAAAAACCTGTTGAAGTTAAGAATTGTTTTATTTACAATACATTCTACAACTTGCCAATCAATCCAAATTTTTTTCTTCCGGTAAAACCAGATGTCGCATCAGACCGGAAGTTACGTTAAATATCTCTTATAATATAATACATTTTTTTTTCAAAATCCTCATTTTAATATTTTGTTTCGTTTTTAAGTTATACACGATTTAAATAAAAGTAAATATTTAGCTATTAAAAAATTAACAGTTTATTAATAAAATAAAACTCTTGGTAATTGTTTCACAGTTTGTAAACTCCTGACGATAACCGTGATGGTTGAAACTTAAGTCGAGAAAATAAAAACCAACAAATTGTGAAACAATTACCAAGCGTTTTATTTTATTAATAAACTATTAATTTTTTAATAGTTAAATATTTATTAATAATGTTTCACCTACCACACAATCAATTCAAAATATTAAATAAAAGTGACTATAAGACACTGTGCCCCTAACGTTACTCGGCTGCTACTCCGAAACTATAGGTTCTAGAAAAAATGTTAAAAGTCATAAATTTGTCATAAATGTAATCTTCTTTCTTTTTTAAAATAACTATTTTTGTCGTAGGATGTACCGCAAGCCAGATATTCCAAAAAACTGTTTTTGGTTGCCATCTTGATAATACGTATTTAAGGACATCAACATCTACAAAATCTCCAAGTTTCAAAACTTTCTGACTTTTTTTGGGTGAAAAGTACCTGGCTACTGAGCTAATATGACAATTTTAAAAACAGGTATGATAGATCAAAAGCAATTTGTCAAGGCTTGTGTTAGACCGACGATTTTAACGTTATAGCAATCTTTAAAAAAATGCATTTAATCGCTTCATTAAAAAAAATAAATAGTTTAAAATTTACTTTAAACCAAAATTTTCGGCTGCAATTTCGAAAACTCCGCAATATTTATACGACCTTTGCAAACTTGTATCTGTTATCCAGATCAAAGGTCAAACCCTTTTTCATAATCTTTAATGTATATCTTCATCTGAACTGCATATAACTAGAACCGATATGAGCTTAGATTAAAATACATACTTGCTAACAATTAATAAAATCATAAGTAACTTTTTTAGAAAAAAACATAAATGCAACTTTTCAGCTAATCTGAATTAGAAGTTCAAGTCTCTAAAAACAGGGATAGGCAACCTACGCCAAATATAAAGTTTGTCCCTATAAAAGCTATATTTTCTATGTTTTAAAAAAGAAATTTTAAAAGTTCTTAGGATAATCTAAAATCTGGATTAGATGTTAAAATCCAAAATACTGATCTCAGTGTAAAATACTCAATTCGAATTAACCAGAAATTTTAAAACATCACTTACACCTTTTACTTGCTTCTTGTTTGAATGAATGTGTACACAGAAATCTGTATACACAACAGCCCCCTACAATTGTTCATGTAGTTTTTAATTTGACTCTAAAATGGTAATCGCAGTACACATGCTGTATGCACATGTGAAAATCTATAAGAACCTCTGATATTTATTAATAGTAGGTCAAGTCAGAGTCGGTCTTCCAATAAGTTCAAGCGATAACTACGACGATTTAATTAACTTATTTTGCAATTTCTTCAAAAAATATTAATATTAAAATTTTAGATACGCACAGATATAAGCCGACGGAAGGGTGGGGATAATCTGATGTAAAAATTCTGCTACCGATAATTATATCGAAATTTTGAACAATGTTTAATTTTATCTACGACTGCTTGTATAAGTTATTATGTCATTCATTTGCGTCAGGTAATGAAGTTCATTATCGCACTAGTTTAAAATAAGTTAGGTACCTAATAAATTCATTACACAACTCATTTTATTTACACAAACAAAACTGAAGCTTTGTTTATAAAAAAACTGTCTTGTTGCCATAGTATTGAACAAATCAAATCTATCTCGTTCCTTTGATTGTAAAACAAAAATATTGTAAAATGACTTGACATTTGCAAATAAATTAATGCAAAGTGTCAAATATCATTTCAAGCAAACAATCCGATTTTTAACGAATTTAAAGAGGTCGTAGATAATATTTTGTATGTCATACGTGAGATATTGCATTATTATGACACTCGCTTGATTACACTAGTCGGTCTACGACCTCGTCGTGCAACTTTCAAACTTGTGTTATAATAACGTTTTTATTCCACTAAATACATAATATTTATTTATTAGCTAGCTACGCTATTATTTTATAAAAAATTGTAGCTAAACTAAGCTACAAGCTGTTTTTTTTTATTTAGCTAAGCTAAGCTACCGCTTTAAAAGTGGCTATTAGCTACTTTGGCGCTACTGGAAAAATTAGATATGCCTATAAAATTAACAAGGAACAACATAATAGTAAAGTTTTATTGCGTACCTTCATACTCTTTACCTTAAACGTTAAAATAATCAAAGAAAAAAATCTACGAAAAAAATTCACAATATACCGTATGTTCAAATAAAAAATACATAAGGGTTGGCCATGGAAAATAAAATTACTGTCTTTGCATGCTTTAGAATTTAACTGTCATCATTCTGTCAGTGACACTACAAATGTCAATTTACTACCTTAACCTAAACATTTTAAGTGACATTATACACTGTGTCATAGATTAATAAGGAGTTATTAATCTATGACTGTGTCCATAAAGTAACTACTCCCCCCAACTAGCTTTTGAACAACTTGATATTTTTCTACAAAATTTGGTGTGCTGTAATGGGAAATTAAATACTATTTTTCAGACCATATTAAAATTTTGTACCATCCAAAATGGCGACTGGGCGCCATTTTGAAAATTTTTTTTTAATAGGAAGGGGGGTCGAGTGACACCTCATTTGAAAGGTGTTTTAATTCTGCGTCTGATCCTAGAGTTTCAAAAACAAATATTGAACCATAACAAAATGGCGGATTGTAAACCAATCAAAACAATTTTGAACTTAAGTGAGTGCTTAAGTTCAAAATTGTTTTGATTTTCTTATCCAATAGTCCACTTTTTCATTTGCAGGACTAAATTTTCCCAGAAACGTCTGAGGTGGCTTGAAATAATATTGAAAACATTTTTTATATTTATTCCAACAAGACGGTGCGCCGCCTCATTATTATAGGCCTAGTTCTGACTTTCTCAACGGACATTTTTTTGGCAGATCGATTGTTAGGCGGGGGCCTGTAGAATAGCCGGCCCACTCCCCAGATTTAACTTTCTTAGATTTTTTTGTATGGGAATATCTGAAATGGAAAGTGTACAGAACCCGTCCAGAAACAATTGAAGAACTGGAGCAACGCATTACAGAAGTTTGCAGAATTATCACTCCAGAAACTTATGAAAATGTAAGGCAGGAATTTCCTAACCGACTTTTTATGTGGCAAGAAGTGAATAGTAAACATTTCGAACACTTAATTTAATTAATTTAAGCTTTAATTCTTAGTTTTTTTAAATAGACTTCTTTACCTTCAAACATTGTCATTTTGTTATGGCTTAATATTTTTCTTTGAAACTTTAGGACCAGACGCAGAATTAAAAGACCTTTCAAATGAGGTGTCACTCGGCACCCTTTTATATTTAAAAAAAAATTCTAAATGGCGCCCAGTCGTATACTTAGATTCACTCTTTACAAAAGAAAAAAACAAAATAATGTCTTATAATACTACCAGACAGTTATAGACATTTCATCATTTTCGCTCATAGAGATTAAATAAAAATCACAAATCAAGTAGAAATACTATTACTGTTAGAAAGTAGATAGTACAATCCGTAAACGAAAATAAAGCTGAGGAAAAAAACCGACGGAAAAAAAACCGGCGAAACCAAAGCCGAGGAAATAATAGCCAGAGAAAAAAAGCCGAGAAAAAATATGAAGAATAAAAAAGCCAGAAAGAATTTGTATTGAGAAATTGATAAATAAATTTTCTTGCTACTGTAACATCGCAATTACTGGAATTAACAAGCACTTACAAGTATTGAGAATAATGAGATGAATGAAAAGGTTAATTTTATATTTAGTAGACTAACATTTATTGTTAATTTCTGTAACTTTAATTTTCTTATAGAACAAACTGAATGATATCGTTAAAACGATGTTCATATTATTTAATTGTTTGCTTTTTTGCGCATTATAAACATAACAATAAATAAAGTGAAATCTAAATTGGTAGGAATGGTAAATAGTGGCGGTTCTAGCCTAGTGTCTTGGAGGAAGTATTCCATCCACAAAAAATAACTTTTAGGAAAAGAAGCTTCACTGTAGCTGACTGTACCCTTTTAAAATTGTAGTCCTACATTGCCTCGTGCTTATTTTTCTTTGGATTAAAAGTATTAACAAACATTTAAAAACTTTGCTTATATTTTCGCTGCTTTTTCCGCCGGATTTTTTCCAGCTTTTTCTTCCAGTTCTTCGTTCTTCTTCCTTTTTTTCACCGTTTTCTTCAGTTTTTTCCACAGCTGTTTGCTAGATTCATTACAATCAGCAATCAACACTACTGAGGTGTACGAAAAACTAACAAAAATTGTAAGCTTGGTATAGCATTTCATTCATTGGTCGTTCTAGGAAATTTACTGTCCTGTACCATCAACCCTGTCCCAAACAATTTTTACTTTCCTATACTTGCAGTATAGGGAAGTATTAATTTCATGCAAAATTTCAAAGTTGAGATTTTAACGGAAATAGTCGGGGGGACCCATGGACCCCAAAAAAGTAATTTTTAAAAAATGTCTGTCTGTGGGTGGGTGGGTGGGTGGGTGGGTGGGTGTGTTACGCTCCATATCTCCGAAACGGCTGGACCGATTTTGATGTGCTTTGGAATGAGGGGGTATATCAAAAATTCACCAACAAAATAAGCTTTAAAATAAGCTTTTTTTGGTAGCATTTTTTTCAGAAACTGAATTTTGGAAATTTTAATAGTGGAGATTAAAGAAGGCCTTAGGACAAATCAAACGATTTTTTACCGAACTCTCTAGCTTTAAAATGGCGGCCGCTACGAATTTTTGAACATTTCGACTTTAACGCCCATTTACTCAAAAACCAGTTATCTGATTGGAGTCAACTACATCTTGTTTGGTAGCCCTTCAAGAGTACCATACCATGAAATACAATTAATTTTGAAAATATAAAAACGATCGCAATGAGATCACTCCAAAATTTTGGAAATTTTCAAAAAAATATTTCTCAAAAACTGCTAACACGTTTTTGTTTATACTTATTAAGCTCATAGAGCTGGGAAGTTTCTACAATTTGTTTTTTTGCGCATTGCTATAATTTCACTGTGACGCCCTCTATGAATTTTTGAAAATTGAAAATTGGTACCCTTTTATTTATTTAACGGGGGGCAATAAAATATTTCTGTTAAAGCAATACAGCTCATCATTGATAGCAAAATCCGAATATCATAATATTTTTTTGGTGCTTTAATATTTAGGGGGGCTACTGTTCCCCTCCCTCCCAAATTTTCGCTACAAAATTAAAAAATTGATTTCTTCTTTTGTTTGCTCTAGGAGAATCTTTTTACAAAAAATCAAAAAATCGAATTTTTTGCCCCTTAATAATCTTTGTGTTCTTAGAAGAATTTCACATACTTTCTACAGCAGTTGTATTCTTGTGCTAGTCGTTTAATGTTCAGTGTAGGCTAACTTTTTTATTTTAATAGATACACTCGCAAACCCAATAACAAAGTTGTAGGGCAAATTCTTCTCGATTGTATTTAAGAAAAAAACTTGAGTTTCCAATTTTAATATGGCGGCCACGGTAAAAATAACTTTTTTTTAAATGGAAACGTGGCATTTTGGCTTTAAAATCAGAAAGGTTTTGAAATTCTAAATACAAATTAATAAGAGTAATTTCTTGCTAAAAATAATACTTCTCGAGTTATTAATATATTTTCAAATATCAATTTCCGCGCTTCCGTTGATTGAGTCCGAATATTTTACCCAACCTTATGCTTGCAGCGCAGCGGTCGGTCTTTCTTCAACCGCTTCAAGATGTTACAACTTATAAGAACTATTTACTTTAACTAGTCGTGGCTAGACAGGTGTATATCGAAAGTGTTGGAAAATATAAAACAATGTATTTAAACGTATAGGAAAGTCCAGGCGAAGTGTTTCGCTCATTTTGTTTTATAACTTACTATAATAAGATGCAGTTTCTTATCACATATAGAAATCTAAGAACGCTATGCATTTTGGAATTTCCAGATTTAAGCCCACTGTTGCAGAATGAATATGTTTCCGAGTTTATATAATTTTAAACTAAGTAGTGAAAAAGCAGCGCCACGATTTCCGCGCTACGCTACAAGCTACTTTTTTTGATAAAAAGTAGAGCGCTAAGATACACACCTAAAAAGACTATAGCTTAGCTACAGTAGCGCGCTACTTCCCACTTCTGATGACATGTAAATATGTTGAAATACGTATTACGTATAAGGCCAAAATAAAAGCTTGTTAAAGTTAATATTAGTTTTATTTATTTACAATCATGGGATTGCTACAGAGTTTTTAAAAATAATTTAGTAGTAACATAAATTGTGTATTATAATAAATTATAATAATTATAATAAATTCAATAAGTAAACAAAGAAAAATCGACGTACTCAAATTCATGCAGCTATACGTGAAACTTGTTGCAAAGTTGTTACAACTACAACTGCAATATTTGAGATACATCGTTTCGTTCAGTGTTACATTATTGTTGAGCTAAGGCAGAGGTTCTGCACCCAAAAATATTTTTGCAGAGTTTTATAATAGTATATTATACTCCAAGGTAGAAAAGTTTACTATTATAGCCTGAGGGCTGCGGTTAGACGTAAGGCCCGAGGGCTATAAGGCTTTTCTATCGAGGCGTATATACTTTTTTTCCACTACTATGGATATCAACCCTTATAATTGTCGAAAAATGACTATTTTAACGTAAATCCCTGTTTATTTCAAATTATAAAACAAATGACAGTTTTTTGTTTTGTTGGCATGACAGTTGTTTGAAAATTGTTAAATCATCATTGGCATTCAAAAACATTGTTTTTACGAACTGGTTTAATCTAAAATAATGAAAATTATTAACAATTTTCTCTTTTTTACTTTGTGTGGTTGTGTTATAGGCGAAATTGATATTGACAGAGTTGTCATTTATTACGGCGCGAAAAACGTATATTCAAATACACCAAAGTTTTTAAAATTAAATTAATTTATTGAAACAACTATTTTATGCATAAAATACCATTAAATAGAATCTCTCCATTATACTAAATCGTGCTATAAAAACTTTCTCTTTAAAACTGTCACAGGATTATCAAAAAATATAAATTTGTTCATTATTTACCAGTGGTTAATAATGAAAAATTAGTTACCTGTCAGTGAGCAAAGGTAGAGAAATTGAATTTCACAGCATTCTATTATGTGTCAAAATGCTACGCCATATTACTAGTATTGAAAAAAATTGTTTTGTGTATTACTTTTAAAACCCATGAACATTTATATTCTACGTTTATCAACCCTGTTGTCAAATAGCTCGAGATAATAAACCAGCTGACCAAATAAATAATACGTATCTAAACAAGCTCTTTAAAGTCAAACTTGTGGTTGTGTGCTATTCTAAGGCCGTAAATAGTTCGTTTAAAATTGCGTATCTGCGCTAATTAATATATATTTAAAGAAATTATGCCAGGAATTATTATTAATCAACTGCCCTATAATTTAAATACTGACTAAATACTAGACTAGAAATCCGGACTATGGTGATAACAGTTGCTTATCAGCAATCTAGCCAAATTGTGAATTGGTTTTATGTGTGAGTTGTCACATATGAAATTTGTTAATGCGTTAAAAATTACAACTAGAGCCGATATAATAAAATAACAACGTTAACATTTTCATGGAGAAAAGAAACATTATTTGACAAGTAGGCAAAAACTCTTGCTTTTGCGCATCAAAAAAATTTCAGTTTTTTTTATTTCCTGTGGAAAGGCGGACTGCTATAGGGGTCTCTCTTTACTGTACATGTATTCGCCTTGTGGCTTAGGAAACCCACGGAAAACGCTGAGCAAGGACAGCCGGCCAGGGGAATCCAAAGACATCGGCGCTATAACGATTACACCGTTTGTTATATGAAAACCACCTGCCTCGTGCTACATTTTCTTATCTTTAATTTTCATGATGCTGGTTTCCATGTTTCAATTGTACGTTGCCCCCCCGTTTTCGCTTTATTACAATTTTGGCAAACTTGATGGAAGAGTTTTTGCGTTACGATGTAAAATATGGTATGGTTGAATAGTGAAGAAAACGTTCTACCAAAAATGGAAAAAAACTATACCATGCAATTTAAAAATATTGACAACTGTGCCATAGTGTGGAAACAGTTGAAGATATAAAAAGCTAACATCGTCAAAAAATAGAGCTTTGAGTGGGCTTTATTTTGATATTTATAGTTTATTGAACTTAAAATTTGTAATCAATAACGCAGTAGGGCAGAGCGGTTTCTATAGAACAGACGGCATATGCCCGAAACGAACGTATCACAACTGGCGACAGTACGCAGTGTACGTGGAGTCTGTTGTCTGTACGGCGCTGTATAGAGAGTGGAAATAAGACAAAAAATAATACAATTAAGAGTATTTATATTTATATAACATTAAATATTATCAACTTTATTATTTACTTTCTGTATAGTGGCGCTTGCGTTTGTAACACGTTTTATTTATATGTGTTATATGTGTATTTATCTTTCATTTACTGGCTAATGTAATAAAATGTTCTTTCGTAAATGAATAAATTGATTTTTTTATGCAGGTATTTTCTGCCTTACCCATTTTTCACGCAACAATCAAGTTGATAATTGTTGGTTAGTTATTGCGTGTATACTATCTACTTTTACTGTCTTCAATCGAAATCAAACTTTGTAATATGTGTTTTTTTTTGTTTTAATTAAAGGAATAATAAACTCCAAGCTATTTTCAAGAGCTCGAGAAAGCAAAACAAAGAGCAAAATAAAGAAGAAACTAGTGTAATGCATGATATAAGTTTTTTCAACATAAAGTAGTTAAACAGAGTAATGTTAAAATCGAACCGCAAAGCAGTAGTGACAAAACATTTTATTCTAATTCTGATATTATCTATATAAGAAATCAATAAGTGAGAAAAACGAATCTAAGAATAAAGAAATATTATTTTAAATTATTTAAACATATTTTAATAAGGGCCCTGAAATGTATGTTTGCCTACCGACCCATAAGTCAGTTAATACGACCCTGTTGACATGCAATATCTGTTAAATCAAGACAAATGTTTCATTGTAGTAGGTCTCCTTACAGTTCCTATGAAATGACTTTGCGTAGCTGCTTCTAATATTTGAACCGGATTTGGTTTTTGACCACTTTTTTACGAAGTAGGGCTATCTTTTTTTAATTTTTAATTCTTAGCTTATTTATCTGCTTGATCGTTTGATTCTGTAATTTAAATTATTTAATATCCATTTGTCCAATTATTGCTTCTACTTGTACACACTATAAAAAATGTCTTTGCTACAGTGGACTACTGTATCTTAATTGGTACCGTGAGATACCGTTTGCTGCCGTAGACTACTGTATCTAATTGCTACCGTATCTTACCCGCTACTATTTGCTACCGTTTGCTATTGTGACTTGCTTGTTACCGTATTTTATCTGCTACCATTTGCCACCGTACTGCTACCGTACCGTTTCTGTGTTTTGCTTCCGCATTTAGCTGATGTATATATTGTGCTTTTTTCCTTGGCTTGTAATACCTTGCGCTTTAGTGTAATTAATTGGTTTTGTAAATAAATGCTTGTAAATAACCTGTTGCGTAATTTTAAACAATATATAATTCAATGCTATAGTTGTTTTGCTTATTAATATTATATGAGCACAAATAGTTTTGGTAAGTAAAGCTATTAAGCCTCTGAAGACCGTCATCTTCACTGCAATTATACAGGTCTTCAATTGAGGACAAGAGAACCGTCACGGCCAATTGGGGCAAAATCTTCCTGAAAAGTGCATTCCCACTGGAGAAAAGCCTCCATTGTAAAGTCACGCGCCCGAGCATTTAACCGATGTTGTACGCGCAATTCAACGTTCAATCCCACCCACAACACCAACCATGTAATCAAAAAATGTCACAGTAGACACGTTTCCAACCCCGGGCCGCCGCGAACGCCAGATCTCAATAGGAATGGTGTTTTGTAAAGCCGGGTCCAGATCAAGCGTGCCGAACCACGCCAAACCGCTTAAAACGTTTGCGAACGTTTTGTAAAACAAAATTTGTGCCGGCTCAAGTAAACGGTTAATACGTGGATGTTCGTTAGTGTTTGCAGAGGTTCCAGTTGTTTGCGCTTTAAAATTATTATTAATTTTAAAAAAGAGCCATGGGCGATGAAAGAGTTAAAATAGCCAGCGCAGCATTTATTGTTTTGTACGACGCACTACTAAAAGAGAAGAAAAAACCAAGGAAACGTCGTTTTTGGATGACGAAAGTATTAAAAAGTCGAAATACTTACAACGGCAGTGATTTGCTTAATGATTTGTCAATTGAAGATACAGGACAGTTTAAAAATTTTTGTCGCATGTCGTCTGAAGGCTTCGAATTATTAATTAATTTAATTGGTCCTAGTGTACAAAAAAGAGACACTAATTTTAGAGAAAGTATTCCCGTGAAGGAAAGGCTGGCGATAACCCTTCGTTTTTTGGCAACCGGGGATTCGTGCACCAGTTTAATGTACCTTTTCAAAATATCGAAGCAAAGTATTTCAGAAATAGTATTAGAAGTTTCAGAAGCTTTAGTTGGCGGACTGAAAGACTACATAAAAGTAAGTAAGTTTTATTATTACGAATATAATTGACATTTTCGAGTAATTGTTTATAATACATTATTATTAGATGTCAGTAAATGTATTGATATAACCTTGCAAAGGACTTGCTAGGCTTTCAGAACTGGATTCAACACTTTCAGCTGGAGATGCTACACTAATATAGGAATTTTGTGAAGGTGTGGTGAAGATGAATGTGAAATATTATTATTATCATAAATTGGTTGTCCATAAGAATAACTGTTAGTGCGGTAGTTTCCCATTTTTGCCTCAAAAAGTGTATTATTCAGTTGATGCATTGTAATAGTTCTTGTTCTTTCATCAAGCTGTCGTAATTGACTTGCAGCATGTTCACTGTAGATGGAACATTCATCCCGTTCTGCAGTTGAAACACCTTTCAGAATATTGTAGGCATGTGTTATCATTGGATTGTCTTCTACCCCTTTTTTATTTTTTGCTGGAGGTTTCTTTGGTGACAAAAAAATTTACGTTTTTCCTGTATTTTTGGTGTTTCATTAACTGCAGATTCATTTGCTATGTCTTTGTCTTGTGCAGCTAGGTTTGGCTCAGCGCCTACTGTACCTGATGTACTAAGTGTTATGTCAGGAGAACTTGTCCCATTATTGCTGTCGCCATCTTGATCGGAAATCTGTTAAAATAAAATTCCATTATTAATAACGGTTTTTAGCTATAAACGAATTATATTGATTGCAGATGCCAAGGAATTCAGAAGAATGGCTGCAGCACTCAAAAGTATTCGAAGAAGTCTGGAATTATCCGCATTGCTTGGGAGCAATGGATGGCAAACACGTAATGTTGCAGGCACCTATAGCCAGTGGAAGCGACTACTTCAATTATAAATCCTTCTTTAGTGTAGTGTTATTTGCTTTAGTTGATGCAGATTATGATTTTATATTTGCGGATGTGGGCTGTCAAGGACGAATTTCCGATGGAGGAGTATTCAAAAACAGTTCTTTATGGACAAAAATGGCAGAAAAAAAATTACACTTTCCTGAACCAAAGTCACTTTCTGGCAGAGAAAAAAATATACCGTACGTAATTTTGGCGGATGATGCATTTGCATTACACGAAAATGTTATGAAACCCTACTTGGGCGTGCATCGAAAAGGTTCAATGCAAAGAATATTTAATTATCGGCTCTCTAGAGCTCGTAGAGTCGAAAACGCGTTTGGAATCCTCTCTGCTGTTTTTAGAGTTTTACGAAAGCCAATGCTATTCGAACCGCAAAAGGCAACTCTTATTGTACTGACTACTATTCATTTACATAGAGTAAGGTTTCAAGATATATTTACACACCTCCATCAACATTTGACTCCGAGGAAAATGGACAATTAATATAGAAGGAAGTTGGAGGCGAGAAATAACAGAACAAACTTCATTCTTTTCTTTAAAACGAACCCCACGGAAGAGTTCATTAAATGCACAAGAAATAAGAGAAGAAATGGCTGAATACTTTATGACCACTGGACGGGTATCATGGCAAGATGATTACGCCTAATTAAATTAATACAAATCCAACTCTTTACAGTTTACTTACCTTTTCAGTGTCAATATGATGTGTAGGTTTATCCCTGTCCATTAAAAAGTCGAAACTTTGGAACGCGAACCAATTACTTTTGTATATTTCTTGGCTTCCTGCAATAACAAAGTAGTATTAGTCTTATTGTATGTATTGGAACTGTTAATAGCTATTAAAATGAAGTTCAAAAAATATACTTCATTGTATTATTACTATACATACCTTTCCCAGTGCCTGTAGATTTTTTAATTTTTGCTTTTTCTCGACGATACGAAGATAATAATGAGTTCATTTTTGTTTTTGCAAAATCTAGGTCGCAATGTAGTTCGCCAGCAATTTTCTCCCAAGCATCGTGTATTTTATTTCTCATGCGATAATTATTATCCAACGGATTCCATAGTTCCGGGTACTGACTGTATAATTCGATGAAATGTAGCACTGTTTCATGGTTCCACTCCATATTTGCATGTATTCGCTGCGCTTTATTTTAATAATGCCAAGATACCAACGCAGTGACGATTAAATTAAAACTAACTTCAGTAATCAGTATTGCTTGCCATAAAAATAATTCTGCAAGACGTACAAATCAAACGTGCACAAACATGCAAATTTCTTTGATGTACCGACACCTCGCGGAACAAATTTGTCTGTGCGCACTTTGAATATTTGTGCGCGCTTTATCGTCCACATTGAGCGAACTGCAACGTTCGCAAACGTTTTAAGCGGTTTGGCGTGGTTCGGCACGCTTGATCTGGACCCGGCTTAATGGAGCTAACCTAAAGAAAACGTTTTTAAACGAATTCTCCGACCATTAGCGGCTAAAAGAATCAATTTCACGAGAAGTAGCAGCTACTTCTGCCAATCGACTGAAAGATACTGCCCATAGTATAGAAGAAAAGCTGTTACTCGTCAAACAAGAATTTACTTTGTTTATATAATAAACAACTTATTGTCTTAATAAATATAAATTTTTTTTTATTTTGCTCATACTTTAGTTTTTACGGCAATTAACAATTTTCAAAATGAAACTTTTCTTTAATATCACTAGGTTTAAATAATCGCTTTAATATAGAAACGTCTTAAATACCAATGATAACGCAGACTCGTTTCTCGTTTCTGTTTGTTTAAAAAACCGCAATTGATTTTAAGTTTCCGCCATAAGGTAATAGGAACAAATAAGCCAAAAAAAATTAAAATATGACTCGTTATTTCCAACTACACTATATAGAAAAACAATTTGACCTGGACATTCAATGCTGTTGTACATTTCTTCGAACTAGTTTTCAAATAAGTAGCAGGAACGTACTAGACCATCGTAACTAATTTTAGGTTTTTACTATGCTATACTTTCAGTATACGAAGTATTGATTTCTGGAAAACTTTCGAATTCAAAATTACGAAGAAAGTAAATGTTTTATACCTTGAGGAACCGGAGTCGTTTTTAGAAACTGCCTGTTTTCGACTAGGTGGGTGTGTTAGTATGTGTATGAAGGAGGGTGTCTTGTAACTCTCAAACGCATAGGACAATTTCATTGAGTTTTGGATTATGACAATGTATCAAAAATCATCATTCACCAACAAAATGTTAAAAGAAATCGAAACAGGAAGCGCAAGTTAAACATGTTTTTGCAACAGCATTTGTTTTTCGTAAGTCAATTTTTCTAACTCTGAAATAAGACTCTAATACAAGACCTTAGAGCGAATGCATTGCTTTTTTTTCCCGAACTTTCTAGCTTCAAAATGACATCCGCTGCAATTTCTTGTAAATTTTAATTAACGCTTCATTACTCAAGAACGAGTTGGCAGAGCTGCATCAAATCTGGTTACGTAATTTTAAGGTTTGGCAAATTCACAAATATTGCTCAAAAACTAACTGCACGATTTTTTTTAATTTTGTAGGTTCACGTGAGATACAGTCTGCTTAATGTTCCACTCTACAATTTTCTCTGCGACGAAAATTGAAAATTCAACCGGTATTTCTGTTTAATCTAAATTGCTTATGATTAGTAGTAGAATAAGAATCACAACTTCATTTTCAGGTGCAGCTATATTTAGGGGAGTCAATTTTTACCTTCCCATCCAAATTTTGGCGGATGAATTTGAAAATCGTTGCTGTAGTCATTGACTATACCCTAAAGGTATATAATTAAAGCTGTAGTTTATTTTTGACGAGTTTTAATATATACCTATTCATTGTTTTTCTAAGAATTATAACGCTAAACACTATTTTCCTATTTCCAATATGTTAGTGTAACCGGCACGAACGACACCCCACTATAATTGAAAAATGTGAATTGTATGATTAATTTTGAACGATATTTGAATTCATTCTTCTAAAATACTACTATGTTGATTTTTGCTATTATACTGTTATGTTTGTCTACTAATTAGATTATTATAAAATAATTAAAATAAGACACACTTATAGTATTTTCAAAAAAATCGAAAAGTAAAAAAATGAAAATATTTTTAAATTTTGAAAAATTTAAAATAATGTATTTCCAGAATTCACAAAATCTGTTTTATCTTTACACAATTGCTACTACTATAGCTATAGCAAGCGCCTTCTTGTATTATGCGAGCGTGAGACATGCTGCATGTCTAAAGCATCCGATGAAAATACAAAACGTAATTATTTTAGAAGTATGGAAAAGTTTTTAAAGGCTGGCGACACAAGTTTGTCTAAAATTATTTTAGTAAAATAACTTGTTTCTATTTTTACTTTCTTATGTCTTCGGTATAGGAAAGTATTGATTTCATGAAAATGTTCGAAATCTACATTTTAACGGAAATACACGTTTTGGGGTTCAAATAACGCAAAAAATGTTCCCTTAAAAATGTCTGTCTGTGGGTAAGTGGATGGGTGGGTAGGTAATTGTGTATCTGACGCCTCTAAAGGCGAAAATACTGAAAGTACATCCAAAATTGAAGTTCTAGTTAAGCTTTTTAAAACAATCCAAGACCGGAAACGGTCTGCCTCTGATTAGTTTCTAATATTACATTAAATCTCTTATTAAACATTTTAAAATATAATTGTGATTGGAAGTACGACCTAGCTCTGTATATAAAATGATATTGTGTTTATATGTCATTTCAAACAAGAAATTTTCCTACGGTTAATATCTTTTAACAAATACATTTTTGATATATAAATTGGAATCTTTGCACGGAATTACACAGACATTCTTATCAAATAAAAGTTGTAAACATGTTTGTAGATGTTGAGTATATGATGAATATAGTCCGGATTTCTAGTCTAGTATTTTGGAAGTATTTAAATTACGAGGGAATCAATTATTAAGAAATTTTGTCAGTATTCTTTTAAATGTAAAGTTGGCGCATACCTAAACTTTTAAACGAATTATTTAGGAGTTTAGAATGGTAACACATCCATATGTTTGACCTTAATTTAGCTTGTGCAGGTAGTTATTATTTATTTGGTCAACTGGAATTAAAGCTTATGTAATAATAAAATAAAATAAAACAGGGTTCATAAGCGTAGAATAGGAATGGCCATGAGTTTTATAAGTAGTTCACGAAACAATTTTATAAAACTGCCAAATCTTTGTTTTAATTGAAATGTAAAATAGGAACTACGAATTGATGATATTAGAACGTGTAAATTCATTAACACAACGAGAAAGTTCTACGAAAGAAAATTTTGGACTATCAACATTCATAAGGAACAGAAAACACCAGTTGAATAAAAAACTTTAGAATTGCAGTGCACAACAACAACTTTTTCTAAATTGCCATCCGAAAAATTAATTCTCTGGTCCAATATGTTTCAGGTATAACTTAATGGATTTGAGTACGCCCATGGTTTTTGTTTACTTATTGAATATTAACAAAATTGTTTACTCTTCTGCGACTAAAGGTCCGGTCTTTCATGATGAGTATTATATGAACCAAGCAGCTACTTCGCATGCGATTTTTATACACAATTCATATTTTAACAACGGGATATAAAGTTTACTTTAAGTTAGACAGCAAAATGTTAGTAAAAGACCTTGAAAAAGCAATTGCGCGAACCATTCCATCGTTTATTCTAAACTCTATGAATTCAAATAGTACAAAGCTAAAGTGTTAACTTCGAGTCGACCTTCCCATATTAGATATTAATACTTGCCGTGTCCAACATACCGTATAGGAATAGTAAGAACGGAACCGCCCGCCCTACAGCGGATATCGGACTAAAAATCGATAAAAATGGTTTACTTAAAGAGTTATCAAAAATATGTAAAGAATGAAAAACATATTTTTTAATTTGAACTAATTGATAAGCGTAGTTAAGATCACGTAACTGCCGGAAACACGTTGTTGATATTCAAAAGTATCGTTAATCTTAATTTTTAAAATAGTTAAAAATTCTTGCGGATCCTAATAAAGTACTTCAAATAGTCTATCAAACTGATAAAAGTTTATAACGATCCGCGTTTGCGTTTTTGAATAAATAATTATTAAATTTTAAATTCTTTTAAAATATACCTAGAAGGCGCCAGTGTAAAATTTAGGAGATTGGTAAAAAACAAATTTGTAGTTTACTGCAAGCCCTATCGGCTCAGAAAATTGAAAAAAAACTCGTGTAAGCCGTTTGAGAAATATATTTTAACCCTTAACTGGTGACGTGGGGTCATGGTGACCCCCGGTACTTTTAATTTCTGGTATAATTTACGTATCGTACAGCCTGGCCATCCCGTCTACCTTCAAACTGGCCAGACTTACACGTGCTCCTACCTCAGTTATCCCATAGACGCGGTTGTAGACATACAGTAATTAGTTAAAATTTATTTCGGGTCAGTACAACCCCACGTCACCAGTTACGTTTTTTTTATAATTTTCGTGATGGCTAGTACGTCTAAAAAAGTACGATTTGGTGATGATAATTATGAGGAGACACTTACTAAGTGGTATGATGAACTTGAAAGTGATTTCAGCGATATAGAGTACGATAACGAACTTGAAAGTGATCATGATACCAATTCTGAAATACGTGCAAATGAGGAGAGTGATGATGAGACTGCACAAGCTTCTATAGACAGTCCAGCTAAAAGTCATGATAATTACTCAAGTTCCAGTTCCGCAAATGCCTTATCACTCCAGAAATAGAAAACGAAATTATTGTTCAAACCAATAAGAAATTGTTTATAATTAGGCAAAATTATGCCCGTGAAAACAAGCCCGAACTGACCGATTTAGATTCGATAGACTTTGAAGCTTTCTTAGGTATTTTGTATTACAGTTCGGTATTCAAATCAAATCATGAAGATTTACAGTGTTTGTTTGCTACTGATGGAACTGGACGAGACATATTTAGAAGTGTGATGTCTCAGAAGCGAGTTCTCGTTATTTTGGCCTGCTTACGTTTTGACAATGCAGACGATAGGAATGACAGGAAAAAAGAAGAACCTTCTGCGGCCATTTCTTTCGTATTCAATGAATTTGTTAGAAACTGTCAAAGTTCATATTCTCTTGGAGAAACAACGTGCATTGACGAAATGCTAGTCGGCTTCAGAGGGCGTTGTAAATTTCGTGTTAACATTCCCAATAAACCAAATAAATATGGTTTGAAGATAATGATTCTCACAGATGCTCTCACAAATTACTTTTTCAACGCATACTTATATTCAGGAAAAGGCAGTGATGGAAAGCCGTTATCAACCGACGAAAAGAAGAAATTTTCAGTGCCTTCGCAGTCTGTGCTGCGGCTTACTCAGCCAATGGTCAATACAAACAGAAATGTAACAGCCGACAATTGGTTCTCATCTATAGAAATTGTGGAAGAACTGCAAAGAGAGGCCTAACATATGTGGGAACACTCAAAAAGAATAAAAGGGAAGTCCCGCGGCAATTTCTACCAGATAAGAATAGAGCTGAAAGAAGTAGTCTATATGGATTCACTAAAGAGTGCACAATGGTATCGTATGTCCCAAAAAAGAAAAAGGCGGTTGTCCTCGTTTCTTCAATGCATCATACTAAAAGTGTTGATCCAGATACGGCAAAACCAGAGATAATTGCATTCTATAATTCAACAAATGGTGGAGTAGATACGTTGGATATGAAATGTTCGACATATTCCACTAATAGAAGAACTAGAAGGTGGCCTTCGGCAATTTTTTACGCCGTACTCAATATTGCTAGTGTTAATGCTTTTGTTTTGTACGGTTCATATGCTCAATCCCCTAAGACCACAAGGACAACATTTATAAAGAACTTAACTCGCCAACTGGTAGAACCACATTTGAACAGACGGTTGGCAAATTCAAAACTTTCAAGAGAATTGCCAATGTCAATTGGCAGAATTTTGGATAAACCCATTCCGACAGAAGAAAATTTACAACAAAACGATGGGAAAAGGAGAAGATGTCAAATATGTCCAAGATCCTATGATAAAAAAACTAAAGATATTTGTACTACCTGCAGCAAACCAATGTGTGACACTTGCAGAGTGCATGTTTGTAAAGCCTGCCAAACATAATTATTCGTATTATTGGGATCTTGTGATTTTGTCCAAAAAAATTTTTTTTTCATTTTTAATTCACAGTTTCCTATTCCATAGAGTTTAAATGTTTTAGTTATGAGTGATATATAGATCTAAAAAAATTTTTTTAATTATTTTTTTTAAATAACTATAACTATGTGTGGAATATCTTGTTAAGTGCAACTTTTTATTTATCCTTGTTATTGGAAACAAATAAATGGAATGCCTACTGTAGATTTGGCTCATATATGACTATAGTAACGAGTTTTACTTAATTAGTAATTTTTTTTAATTCTAAATATTAAATAATTAATTACAAACCATTGGGGTCTTGATGACCCCACGTCACCAGTTAAGTGACTAAAATCTGACGTCAATCAGGGTTAAAATTTTTAAAATCTTGAAGCAGCGATTGCTATCAATTTCGAATTTTTGAAATTAATTTTACTTTATTGTATACTACCTACAACGGACTTTCAAACAAGTTGTAGCTGATGTCGATCAGACAACTACATTTGAGTAAATGGGCGTTAAAGTCGAGATATTCAGGAAGTTGAAGCGGCCACCATTTTGAAGCGGCCACCATTTTAAAGCGCGAGAGTTCCGTAAAAAAGTTTTCAATTAGCCTTAAGTGTTTCTCTCAGAGTTCGTGCTCAAACCTTTAACACTTAAATTTGGGGAAAACGCTACCAGAAAAATATGTCTAACTTCCGTTTCCGGTCTCGGATTGTTTTGAAAAGCTTAACTAGAACTACAATTTTGGATGTACTTCCAGTATTTTCGCCTTTAGAGGCGTCAGACACGCAACTACCTACCCACCCACTCACTTACCCACAGACAGACATTTTGTTTTAAACATTATTTGCATTCTTTGAACCTCAAAATGTGTATTTCTGTTAAAATGTAGATTTCGAACATTTTCATGAAATCAATACTTTCCTATACCGAAGACATAAGAAAGTAAAAATAGAAACAAGTCATTTTACTAAAATAATTTTAAACAAACTTGTGTCGCCAGCCTTTACAAACTTTTCCATACTTCTAAAATAATTACGTTTTGTATTTTCATCAGATGCTTTAGACATGGAGCATGTCTCTCGGTCGCATAATACAAGACGGCGCTTGCTATAGCTATAGTAGTAGCAATTGTGTAAAGATAAAACAGATTTTGTGAATTCTGGAAATACATTATTTTAAATTTTTCAAAATTTAAAAATATTTTCATTCTTACTTTTCGATTTTTTTGAAAATGCTATAAGTGTGCCTTATTTTAATTATTTTATAATAATCTAATTAGTAGACAAACATAACAGTATAATAGCAAAAATCAACATAGTAGTATTTTAGAAGAATGAATTCAAATATTGAAATTTCAATTATTAAACAAATTGCATACAGTAATGGTTATAATACTAAACTTATTGATACATTAATTAAAGAAAAAGATTATAAATTAGCCATTCAAAAAAAAATGTATCCGAATATCCTAACTTCGTTCGATACAATTAAATATGCTTCGATCCCATATTTTGGTGAGAAATCAGAAAAAATTGCTAAAATTATAAACAAAACAAATAAATATAAAGTAAGCTTTAAAACAACTAGGAACATCTTAAACACTTTGTTTAATGCAAAATCAAAAACAGGCGATTTGTTAAAATCAGGCATTTACAAATTAAATTGTTCGCATTGTAATTCGGTTTATATAGGCCAGACAATTAGAAATTTTAATATTAGGTATAAAGAACACGTACGTTGTTACAAATACAAACACCCACATAAATCCAATTACGCTAAACACTTACTAGAACAAAATCATTCAATGACATCTAATAACACCATAAAATGTTTACACTTTTGTGATGATAAACGTAAATTAGATATACTAGAAGCTTTTGAAATTCACAAACATTTAAAAACTGTACCGTTAATGAATGAGCAAATTGATCTGTTAAATTCTCCTCTACTGGACATTTTGGAATAAGAAATCAAGTCATCTGCAGACGATTACCAAGATAAGTAAAAAAGTTCTATTGCTATAACAACCCTACTGTTTACTTTCATATAACCTTTGACAATGGCATGTAAACATGCCGAAATACGTATAAGGTTTAAATAAATAGATATTGTTAAAGTGATTAAGTATTTTATATACAGATACTCATTACATAGTTGGTGTTGCGGGTGCGATTGAACGTGGACTTGCGCGTACAACATCGGTTAAATGCTCGGGCGCATGACTTTATAGTGGAGTTTACGCTCCAAACAGACTTCACTGGGCGTGAGCTTTAGTCTAGTATATATGCAGTTTTGCAATAGGCTTTTCTCCAGTGTAAATGCACTTTTTAGGCAGATTTTTCCCAAATTGGCCGTGACGGTTCTCTTGTCCTCAATTGAGGACCTGGATAACTGCAGTAAGAATGACGGTCTTCAGAGGCCTAAACAGCTTTACTTACCGAAACTATTTCTGGTCATAAAATATTAATAAGCAAATCAACTATAGCATTAAACCATATATTGTTTAAAATTACGCAACAGGTTATTTACAGGCATCTATTTACAAAACCAATTAATTACACTAAAAGCGCAAGGTATTACAAGCCAAGGAAAAAAGCAAAATATATACATCAGCAAAATGCGGAAGCAATACAGTAGCAAGCAAAACACAGAAACGGTACGGTAGCAATACGGTAGCAAACGGTTGCAGATAAAATGCGGTAACAAACAAGTCACAACAGCAAACGGTAGCAAATAGTAGCGGGTAAGATACGGTAGCAACTTAGATACAGTAGTCTACGGCAGCAAACGGTATCCCACGGTACCAATTGAGATACCGTACTGTATTTAAAGAGTGTACAAGTAGAAGTACTAATTGGACAAATGGATATTGAATAATTTAAATTGCAAAATCAAACGATCAAGCGGATAAATAAGCTGAGAATTAAAAATTAAAAAGAGATAGCCCTACTTCGTACGCCCTACAGGGCCCAGCCAGGGGCTTGCCCTCATCGTGGTCAATAACGAAAGACTTGTCGTACTAGCGGTAGGCCTGTGCAGTGTGCAGGTAATAGTCGGCTTAGTACGGCTTGACGGGTGAGCTGCGTTTCAGCTCGAACGCTGATCTGCAGAATCCGGTCCGTAATGAGGTCCTGTAAAATTTCGGTATGGTATACCACTCTTAATAAATGTGATAAAGTTTTAATCGGTTGTCAAATGCTCCTCTTAGGCAAAGGTACACGTCTACTAATTCAATAAAGGTGTGGGTCATTTTCAAAACGGTTGTAACGAAAATACTTAAAACTTAAGCGTTATTATATAATAAACACTTTAACGTGGCAAATCCGTCATTTTTAATCGGTCAAATTTGGCATGTTTTGACATGCTTTTTTGCCGTAATTTTTAAACAAGAATTTTAGTGTACATATCTAAATAAACTCATTTCTTAACAATCACTTAAGAAATAAATTCATATATCAGACTTAACTTTTTGGACCTTTCCAATGTGTTTGTAATATTGCTTATTAAATAAGACAAAGAAGTTTGCAAAACGTTTTCCATGAATTAAAATGCGGATTTCTCAATCTGAAATTAGATAAAAATATCATATACGCAAAAATGTCTTCTGACTGAGTTATATTCAATTATAGAAGGGTCATAAAAATCACGGTTTAGAGTATTTCTTTGGCGTAATTTTAGATTCCAATTTTTATAATTTGTGGCTTTGAAACCCTGCGTTCCTGACGATCTCTTGGGTGTCACGAGTACTGGCGCGGAATATTTTAAGCCTCAATACACACATCTGCTTATAGGTAAATTAAAAATACTCTTGACTTTTTACTGATGACAAGATGTAACTATCAAGCTGTTACTTTATTTACTATGCCATTTATTTGTGTACATTGCATAGTTTCTGTTTAGTAATTGAAGATTTACAGAAGAATCGATTTTTGACAACATTAATAAAATGCTATATGTTCTCTTTAATCACAAAGGTTTATTTAAACTTTCATCAATACAAGCAATTGTTAGAGTTAACAAACAACAATTAAATAATTATTTCTCAGTTTTTTGTAAATTACTGCAAACAAATTTACCATGTTCCAAATACACAGTAAAGCGCCGCGCTAGGCCTGTCAGATCTAATATACGATTTTTACTAAAACAACACAACGCAGTCACTGCTATCAGTAACCAGTGCAAACTAAATATAAATTCAAAGGATGACAAAAACAAGCTGAAGTGTTAATTTCTAGGAGACTTTTCCATACTAAATATTAATACTTACCGTATTTGCAAAAGTGTAAATTTTATAATTATAACGTTGTACATTTTACCGACTGTTAAATTTCTAAGTAGACAAGCTACATAGGCAATCCTCTATTCTATCCATACTGTAACCTTTATTACAGTTCAGCCAGATCGTGACGCCAGTAAAACATGCAAATGTAATAAATAAATAAATAAATAAATTTATTCAGATTTGTACATTAGAAGTACTTATCCTTGTCAAGAGGCAAGTTGAGATAAAATATAATAAAGCTTTTATTTTCAGCGCACGTATATTGAATTAGGACACACCTCTCCTCCTTCTTATTTTTTTAAAGAGCTGTTTGTTTTTATGATCATTGGTGTTTTATAATTGCAGACAACATTTATCCATTTAAATCTCAATATGATTTTTTGCACTTTCTATATACATTTGGGCGATGGTCGTTATTTTAGCGATTACTCAATTAAATTGATAAATTCAAGTAAACAACAAAAACAAACGCCCTTTGTGTCTTTTCTCAAAAGGAAGTTGTTGCTATATCTAACGTGTTCGTACTGATTTTGAAGCCAAAATTCGCAAATATACCTATGTAAATCCATAAAATCATGGTGGGGTAACTGGGGGGTGGTACGAAGATCGAGTTTGCGCAGATCGGCTATTTGACATATGTCGAATACGAATCTAAGGTTAATTTTCGAGCGCTTCTATATTGAAATAAAGACTCCTCCCGCCTTTTTATTTTTCTAAGCAGTTGCTTGGTCTTATGATATTTGGTGTTTTCTAGTTACAAACAGTGTTTATAAATTAATATATACTGTTCAGGTAAACGTCAAAAAAACTCACACAGGTATTTTCTCTATGGAAAGTTGTCCTATTGTCGTTTAACACTTCATACTGATTTTGAAAACGAAATTAGCAAATTCTTGAAAAAGCAAAAAACCTATGTTGGGGGCGACCAGGAGGTGGTAGGAAAAAGTGTGTTTGCGCAGATCGGGTATTCGACATACCTAGAATTATAATCTGAGCTTTTTTTGTGAGCACGTCTATGTTGAAGTAGAGCACCCATCACCCCCACCTATTTACGAAGCAGTCATTTGGTTTTATGATATTCGATGATTTATCGATATTGCATATCCCATACACCTTTGAGACTTGAGTGTTTTCCGGCCAAATACTCAAATAAACTATTCAGGTAAAGGACCAAAAAAAAGCTAACAGTGGCGATATCTGAATATAAACTTGTTCCTATTGTCATTTAATATGTTCATGCTGATTTTAAAAACAACATTAGTAAATTTTAGAAAAAAAAATTTAAAGGCGATGACCGGACGTGGAAACACACACGCACACCCGCACATCCGCACATCCGCACACCCGCACATCCGCACATCCGCAAATCCGCACACCCGCGCATCTACGCACCCACGTACCTCGCACTCGCGCACCCGTGCTCTTGCTCACTCGTTCACCCGCGAACCTGCGCGCCTGCTTTAACACACACTCACACATGCACGACCGTACGACCACAAGCGCGCAGGCGCGCACGAACGTACACAAAGGATTTTGTTTGAAAATTTTCAAAATTGTGGAGAAGCGCCAATGTGTTTACAAAATTTCAAAATTAATTTCCTTTCATGGTATACTACTACCCACAAAAGGCTCTCAAACTAGTTGCAGTTGATCCCGATCACTATACTACTTTTCGAATAAATTGGCCTTAAATCGAAATTTTCAAAATATTGTAACGACCGCCGTTTTTTACCTAGAGAGTTTAGTAAAAACATTTTCGATTTACCTTAAGTTCTCTCAGATACCCTGTTCAAATTTCATATTTTTGGGTTTTAAAAACAAATGCTACCGAAAATCTTTGTTTAACTTCCGCTTTTGGTTTGGAATAGCTTAATTAGAATTACAGTTTTACTGTGCTTCTTAATTTAAAATTTCATCAAAATTGGTCCAGCTCTCGGGCCTGTTAGGACGGGCGCCGCGGCGTCCTATCTAACAAGCTTGAGCTGCAGTACTGGCGCGCGGGTACTGCCAGTTAGAAAGCGTTTTCGGATCTACATACATCTATTTACAAACTTCTTTTTCTTATTTATAACCGAATTTAGCCTAGAATTTATAAATGATTTTTACGTGCACCCTGTATAATGCTACCCATACATACTAGAGTGACTTGGTATAATGACATAAAGGCACTCTAATGCACACTATACTTCCTTATCAAAATCTTAACTTTTCAAGACATTGTAACATACATAATTACATAATATATAAAATTTAATAACGATTCAAAAATAAGGATAAAGAAAGTTAATTTTAAGTAAGGCTTATTAAGATTGTCGCTTTTCGTCAACACGAAGACTTCGGAAAAATATTTTATTCTTTTCTTAATTTTCAGTTGTTAGTTACATGCGAATGAGATAATTTCATAAGGTTAAAAATACATGCTAAATATTTCCAAGCCAATAAATTACAAAATAACATGTCTTAACAGAAATTAAAGAATGAAAAAAGAATGTAAAAAGGTAAGCCGATGCCTCATACCGTATAAGAATAGTAATGAAATAGCATGGAGCATGGCAACCGCTCGCCCTACGGCTGACCAGATGCACTTCAGACTTCGGACCAAAAATCGCTATAAATACTTTATTTCAGGAGATCAGAAGTATGCAAAAAATTAAGTATATTTTTTAACTAACGCTTATTGATAAACGTAGTTAAAATCACGTAACTTCCACAAAACATGTTGTAATGAACTGTTTAAGGTTTATGACAGTTGGTGTTTGCGTTGTTGAATAAATAATTAACCATTTCAAAATTTTTCAAAAACTCTTAAGAGTAAAATTTAAGAGAATAGTATAACAAAAATTTATAGTTCACTGCAATCTCTATTGTCTCCCAAAGTTTTGAGAAACTGGCACTGTAACAATTTCTATATTTCCAAAACTTTTTTTATATTAAATTATTATACTTATTAGGGGCTATTAAATAATATGACAATAAGTATTGAATAGATATTTTGTTATTGAGCAATCGAGCATTTAAACCAAATTTTCAAAAATGCGTAGTTGCCTTAGTTTTGAAGATACAGCATTTGTAAAAACCCATTTGCTTTGTCTTCAGCTGCACTACAACGGTATGCTTTCACAATTTAAAAAATGTTTAACAAAAATCGATATCAAACAATATGTCGTGTCCATTGCTAAATCTTATAAAAATCGGCCAAGGGGTTCCGGAGATCTAGAGAAAAAACGCACCCCGCACGCACCCACCCACCCACAAACTGAAATTTTTTTAAAACCACTTTTTCGGATTTTGGTCCCCAAAACGCATATTTCCGTTAACATCTGAAATTCGAAAATTTGCATAAAATCATAACTTTCCATACTTTGGTAGAAGTATGGGAAAGTAAAAATAAAGCATGGAATTACAAAAATGTATTTTTGTATAAAATATCTTTTGTAGGATTTTATGCAGTATCAAATACGTTTAATGGTACCAATTTTTTGGTTGCAGTTTCTTAAAACACAAACACCTTGTAGTTTATACAAGATGTAACAATGTAAGAAATTTTCGTCATACTATCAGCAAATTGTTTACTTTACGTCAAACTTTTTTGCTCCGTTTAGTATCGACTTATCAAGTTGGTAAAATTCCGATTGGATGCCAGCAAACAAAAATTCTATTGCAAAATATTATTTCTTAATTAAATCCCTCGGTCTAGACGAAAGGACACAAACATTTACATACAAATCAGAAAATACGGCTTTCAATAGTCTATAAATGAAATTTAATTTACTGTACCAAGATAAGCACACGAGAAAACTACAAAAATTTGGCATCGGTGTAAATTTAAAACGCTGGTTTACTACAAAATCTGCCACAATAACTTTGGTGTTATCACATGGCACACTGATGAACCTTCTACACTTTGAACTTAACCCCTCCATATGAATAGCCTCCAATGGGGAAGTCATAATTTGAGTTTCGCGCTAAAAATGCAGAGGCCAATAAACCATAAGAAATTATCTAGAACAAGACATACTCAGAATTTTAATACTTCATATTCAGTTTCAATCAGTTGCTGAAAGCACATAAACGTCTGGTAACAGTTTACAATTTCATACTTTCGTGGGTAATCGACCATAAAACAAAATTAACTTATCGGCTACAACCTAGTAAAAATCAAGAAAGAGACATTTTAATTTGTATTTTAAAAACCTTAAAGTGAATGTTTAGTGCCAATATGAAAACGCGGATATTTGTTGCTCATCATTGCACTACGTAGTAAAGTTATTGTAGTTATTTTATTAAGACTTTTGTTATAAAAGTTGATTTCAATTTTTGTTAGCGAGTGGAATAAAGTGATTTTAGCGAAAACTGTTAATACAAAATAACTTTATTCAATAAAAGTGTGTTTTTAATGTGATTTATACATCTGTACTTATACAAAATGCGAACCTTTACAAAGCGCCAATGGTTAACGTTGATTGTAATCGGAATTGCGGACTTTTGCAACGCAATCTGTGTGTCGTTACAAGCTCCGTTTTATCCGCAAGAAGTAAGTATATCTAGCTAGCTGTATCGGTGTTTTGAGTAAATGGTAAGAAAATGATAATCAAAGGCTGATGTTTATTACACCAATAAAAAATTCATTTTATCAATCTATAGCTTACATCATTAACAATGATTATTTGCAGTTTGAAATTTGGAAAAGCATCATAGAATGTGTTTTAAATACAACATACTCTTTACAATGTTTTATATCACAAAACTATTCCTATTTATTGCACGGTCTTGTTTTTTTTTGTAAATATCTTCCGACAATCTAAACACTTTTCTCTTCAGAATTTTTACCTTGGAAACTATAATATTTAATATGTTTGAAAGATACAATCTACACACCTACATTTTTTAATATGAATGTTTCTTTCTCTGAATATACAGCAATGGTTTTTCAATTCAAATTAGTAGATTATACAGGATGGATCATTTAAGTGTCACCCCCTTCGAGTATTTCGTATGTGAGAAATTATTTTTTTTTAATTTATTGTAAATAAAACAATTCTTAACTTCAACAGGTTTCTTATTTTAGCTTTACACGTATTTAAACGTGTTTACACGTCAATATCAAAGGCAAGATTACAAGTAAACAGTTGGTATTGCTATAGGAACAATAAATCTTCATAACTTGATCTTGGTTTTTTATATCTGCATCCAGATGACTTGAGTTCTCATTCTAAAACATCCAATAACGGTGTAAACACGTTTAAATACGTATACAGCTAAAATTTAAAAAATGTTGACGTTAAGAATTGTTTTATTTACTATAAATTAAAATGAACTTCTGCGAAGTAAAGCTCGAACTTATAAATCAAATTATTTTTCTTGTAAAACTTTCCTACTCTTACATTACCGACATTTTGAGAAAAAACGTGCAAAACTGATTTTTTTTATTGTCAATGAAAGTTAGTATCTACGTATTTAAAGTGTTTTTATTTTAATTTATGGTCTGCTTACTTGAATCAGTTTTTCACAATGTTCTAAAATTTTTTGTAATGTACGAGTATGAAATCCCTATATCATTGAAATAAGAAAAACATTTCTATCTAACTGCCTGAGAATATGCTTGCATTACTATTTAAGAAAATTATCGATCACGTCACTGCTCAGTCAAGTGACGGTAGGTACAGAAAATTTTAGAGTGTGTCCTAAAGTAGTTAATCAAGCCCCAAACAGATTTTATTGAAAATAAATAATTAAAGGAAATAGTATGGTATGTTTATTGCCCTTGAGTTGCTTTTTATTACTTTCCCACACCTTCGTATGGGAAAGTATTGATTAATTTCATGAAAATTTTTAAAATATAGATTTTAACTGAAATGCACGTTTTGAGGGTCAAAGAACTCAAAAACACGGTTTTTAAAAAAATGACAGTTTTTAGGGGTGGGTGGGTGTGTGATTGAGTGTGTGACGTCTCTAACGGCGAAAGTACGGGACCGATTTTGATAAAATGTTACACCAAGAGGTATATCGAAAATTGTAGTTCTAGTTAAGCTTCTCAAAAAAATCCGAAATCGTAGACACGTTTTTTAAGCAGCATTTCTTTCTGAGGCTAAATTTTTGAAATTCGGGAGAAGAAATTAATGCAAACCGAAAACTTTTTGATCAAATTCTCTAGTTTGAAAACAGCGCGGCGGCCGCTACAACTTTTTGAAAATCTCGACTTTAACGCCCATTTACTCAAAAAATAGTTGTCTGATCGGGATTACCTACAACTTGTTCAAGAAACTTTTGTGGGTAGTATTTGATGAAGTCAAACTAATTTCGAAAATCCAAAAACGATCTCAATAGGGCTGCTTCAAAAATGCTTGCTCGATTTTTTTAATTTACTGGGCCGTTAGAGCTTCCAGGAACTACAAACCTGTTTTTTATTATTCTCCCAAATTGTACTCTGACGCCTTTCAGAAAATTTTGAAACATTTTAAAATGAATAGTTATTTATACAAAAACGCAAACGCCGATTGTTATAAACTTATATCGATGTTCGATAGACTATTTAAAGTACTTTATTAAAATCAGCAAACATTTTCAACTATTTTAAAAATTCAGATAAAAATAGACAACAACAACGATCAACAACGCGTTTTCCGGCAGTTACGTGATATTGACTACGCCTGTGAATTAGCTCTAGTTAAAAAATAATTTTTCATTCTTTGCATATTTTTGAAAACTCTTTTAATAAACCATTTATATCAATTTTTAGTCCAAAATCCGAAGCGCATGTAATCAGCTGTAGGGCCCGCGGTTTCGTTCTTACAATTCTTGTACGGCATGCACATCTAGGGTTGCCTATATAAACTACGAACTGACAGCTTGTTTTCTTAGAAATGTACAACATTATAATTATAAAATTTACACTTTTGCAAATACGGTAAGTATTAATATCTAGTATGGGAAAGTCAACTCGAAGTCCACACTTCAGCTTTTTATTTAATTTAAATTGTACGTTTCCAGTGTTTATTTACCATCCAATAAAATTCGAAAAAGATATGAAAACGCAAACATTACCAACTTTATACTACATTAAACATTAGACATATTTCTAAATTCTTAACTTTTTGCGTTACTATAGCTGGTTATTTTAATCGCGGTGCTGGGCCGGCGGGTGGTCTAGTGGTTAAAGTCCCAGGCTTTGAAACTAGACTCTCAATGGCAGTTGGTTCGAGTCCACTGCTCGTCACTAATTTTTCTGAATAAGTTAAATCTGACGAGTCCATGGATGGTGTATGTAGGTGTGTATGTTGGGTTGCATGTCTTTCAGGGGTGGGGCATGTTAGACCGGTGAATAGCGCTGAAGTGCGCTGAGCCCGGGTAAGGGGGTGGGATGGGAATCATGGGGTCGTGCTCACGCACGGCTTCATGATTCTTAAAAAAAAAATCGCGGTGCTACAAAAAAATAAGTAGATTAGTGCAATATTACTTAACTAAATGTATATCAATGATTTTGACTGTTCAAGATAAGATAGATAACCTTCGTGATTAAGAGTGTTTATGGTACTACCTACTTTTTGCTTTTTGCCATACCCCTGAAGTGTTTCTTTAAATCTATATTTTCTGTTTTAAAAAAAATATAAATATAGGGGTAGTTCTTGATACTTTTCTTATAACAACTTTATAGTTAAATAACTGGTATTGTACATCTTTGCCATAAAAATCTTTTACCAAATTACTAAGTTAGTCGTGTTTTTGTTTCGAATAAGCATACAAAATTGTATTAAATATTATACAGGGTGTTAATTTGAAAACGTACAATGTGGTATATATCTGGAAGTAAAAGAGGTATTAAAAATTTATAGAAACCGTTTCTACTACATAGAGAGAAATCATCATGACTCATAAGGTAACCTTCCCCATTCAACCTCTTAGGCTCTAGCTACCTCAACTAAAAAATTAAAATTGTAACGCCCACCTTCTGATACCTCATTGAAGAGCTCTTAAAAAATGCTATTCAATGGTGACAAACATTTTTTTCTGATACGTTTCGGAAAAAGTAAGAAACAGAATGGCCTACAAGATCTCCAGATTTAACCCCATCAGACTTCTTTTCATGGGGTCACTTAAAATCGGTGGTTTCTGCCAAAACTCAGTGTCATTCCATTGCACAACTGCGACAACGAACAGTTCAGGAGTGGCTGAGTACTATTCCGCGCCAAACCTTCCAAAATGTTCAGAGAGAATTTGGGAGTAGACTTTACTATTGCCTCGAGAATGATAAAAATCATTGTGAACATTTAATCTAAATTTTTAAGTTTAAACTAAAATAATTGGTTCTAATTCTTAGTTTTTCCGAAACGAATCAGGTAAAAAAATGTTTACTACTATTAAATAGTATTTTTTAAGAGCTTTTCAATAAGGTATTACAAAGTGGGTGTTACATTAGAAAGTTTTTTGTTGGGGTGGCTAGAGCCTAAGGAGTTGAATGGAAAAGGTTACCTTATGAGTCATGATGATTCCCCCTACATGTTGTAGGAACGGTTTCTAGAAATTTTCAATATTTTTTTTAATTCCAGAGATATACCACGTTGTACATTTTCAAATTGACACCCTTAACGTTAAATTAGGTGAAATGGTTGTAATAAATAAAATTCTTCAGATATTTATATCTATCGGTAATAAAAGTGATACATTTTTGAAGTTTCTACTTATAGACGAGGTTGTTTGTGATGTGGGTTTCTCAAAAAAAGAGAATTTGTTCAACTTTAAGTGTAGCATTGTAACAGTATTTGTAAAAATAAAAAAACTGTGTAGGAATCCGTTTTCTTAATAGTTCTAAATGTGCATTCTCTTATTAATTGCTAATACTTACATTTAACTGTTAGTTAGGCTTTAACTAGACAATTTTCAAAATTTAAACATTTACAACATTAGTAAGGAAAACACCCTGAGAAGTAAAGAGGTTTTCCTTCTTATTGTTGTAATTTTCTCACAGTCGTTCATTTTTTAATAATTTGCATTTACACGCCGCCTAATTTTCCTCAAATCCATCCATACATATATAAAAGCTCAAAGGGTTTTTTCTCCGGTTCCTCCAGCGGCTACCGCTTCACCAATTTGGACCATTTTTTTTCAATGAAAGGTCTCTATCCTCAGATGGAACATGAAACAGTTTTATATTTTTATTCTACGTCGATTGTTCTATAATAATTATTTTAATTTATAATATATATGAAGGTCGGCTATACGCGCGTCACTTGGGGCGCCATCTACAAAACTGCCGCGTCTCATTATTGGAACTAATGCGTCACATTTAGACGGGTCGGTCAACGCGAGTCTGTCAGTGCATTGTGCGCTGGGGTCTCACTAGTATATTATAAGATTGTAAAGCAGAAAATCCTTCAAACTTAAATAATTTTGTAAAAATTAGTTTTTTACAATCTGCAAATGCATTTTTTTATGCTTTTACAACTATGTGTTAAATTTCGATTTTAATGTCAGAATACGGAAATAAAGATTAATCATACGTTTAATTTTTACAGATTTCTCAAGAGCTTGGTAGTTTTTAAGATAAATATATTAGTAATATCAGTTTGTTATTTTCCTATACTTTCAGTATGGCAATATTGTATTGCAAGAGCGTAACGCAAAATCACAAAAACTGCTAAACCAATTTTAATGAAATTTAACGAAAATTTTGCAGAGCCAAAAATGTACTAAAATTAGATACGTGTTTTTGGTTTAATTTGCTTGAAAACGGAATTTCCAAACATGAAAGACATAATATGATAGAAGGCCCTACGACAAATCAAGATATTATTTTCCGAACACTACACCTTAAAATGGTAGTCGGTGCAATTTTTTTTAAAGTTAAAATTTATCGCACATTTAGACAAAAATTAGTTCAGATTGTCAGATCGGCGTTAACTTTGATTTTTTTTAATGTGGCTAGGGTACACAATGTTACTAACTAAAAGCATTTTTGAAACCGCAAAGACTGTAAATTAAAACCGTTGACAATATTTTGTATATTTTTAAAAACAAATTTCTTAAAATCTGATTACCCGATTTTATTACGATCATAGAGCTAGAAATAAACTATAACTGTGGTTTGTCTCAGCTTCATAATTTTTCCGTGGCGCGTTTTGCGAATTTTTGAAAATTATATATTATTGCAATCATTTTTGGTACCACAACATCTGTAAAACATTAACAAAAATTTGAGTATCAAAAACAAAACAAAATATTGATCAAAATGTGGCCACACGATTTTTTAAATACGCCTATAGACGTATGAAGATTAGCTACAATTTGATTAGCGCCCCAGTTCGCTAATGTTTTGTCGCGCTTTCTATGAATTTTGAAACTTTTATTCAATGAACAGAGGACAATAAAATATTTTTGCTGTTTCATGAGTGATTGTAAAATAATATTCTATGGTTACTTTTTAGGTCCAGTATTATTTAGCTGGGGCTTTTTTTTCTCCAATTTTGAGTCTTCTTTAATCCCAAAGAAATATTTTATCAAAAATTCAAGAAATCGGTATGTTTTCTCACGAAACACTAGAATATTTACAAAATGCGACACCCTATCTGACCACAACGCATTATGCTAATCACCACAACCAGTTTATTTTCGATGTGTCTCTGTCAAGCATACAGTTTAAGAGCGTTTGACCTGCTGATAGGCCATCTGCAAGCGGTTGAAACGAGACGACCTCTGCTTCTTTGTATAAGTACCATGTTGAGACGAAAGGTCTTGTATGCATTTTTCACGTAACGCAAAAAACACTATTTTATGTGTGATTTACTCCGTCAGCGTTTTTTCATGTTTTACGTTTTGGAAAAAAAGTAGGGAAAATTACAGGCGAAGTGCTGTGTACATTTTTTTAAATTAATAAAAAAAATCAATTATTTTATAAATAAATTAATTATAAATAATACCAAATTATGTATGGAAGTATGAAATAAAAATAAATTTTAATTAAACATGGCAACTTACCTAACACAAATTAGCAGATTATAATTTCATGATTTACAGAGCCTTTTCCATACCTCTTTTCGGCGATAACTTGAAATTAGAAATTACCACTATAAAATGCATAGCCAGAAACAAACACACTCATCGATAAAATCGTAATAAATAAAAAACAAGTTGAAGCTTTATTAAACAAAACATATTCCCCTTCCATTCATTCAATCAACAGTTCATACAAAACCAAGGTCCGTAGAAAACAATTTTGCTGTGTAAGATAGGTCATCGCATTTAAATGTTAGGGGTTTCCGAGATGACGGATACGGGGCGGGAAATTTGAATTTAATAGCTATGATGATAGGAATACAACTAGACATTATAAGATAAACATAATAACAGCAGTTAATTGCCCGATGTGTTTGCTCAAACTGTTAACTTCCTCAAATGTCTTATTGTTAATTTAGTTTTTCTTTAAATATCTCTTTTTTTTTTTTTTTTTTTATTTAACTTAACTGCGTATTTACAATCTACTCCTAAGTACAGAGTAATAAGTAAATTATATACAAGAACATAACATGAGTAGAGTAATCGTCCATTGACCATTCTCTAGAATACCACTAATAGGTTAGGTTTAACTAATTCACATCATCTATTGTCTAAGGTCCGTAGGCCACAGTCTTCTGAGTCTCCTCTCTGCCTCTGGGGGATTGATTATTTCTGATACCAGGTCATTTTCGTGTCCTTCAATTCGTTCGAAGTATAGTGTCGGAAGTCTCTCGATTTCCTCGGTGATAAATGGAATGTTCAGGTCATTGTGTAGGGTAAGGTTCGACACGTACCATGGTGCATTGGTGATGGAACGTAAGATTTTAGACTGAATCCTTTGAATTATTTTTTGGTTTGAAGGTTTTGTACACCCCCATAATTGTATTCCATAAGTCCATATGGGCTTAAGGATACATTTGTATAACAAAAGTTTATTATCTATTGATAATTTGGATCTTCGTCCCATTAACCATGACATCTCTCTGAATTTTAAGTTAATTTGCTGGCGTTTCGTTTGGACGTGTTTCTTCCAAGTCAGTTTTTGGTCTAGATATAACCCTAAGTATTTCACTTCATTTTTTACTGGTATTTGAGTATTGTTTAGGAAAACTGGCGGACATACTAAGCGTTTTGTAGTGAAGGTAACTTGTACTGATTTTGTTTCGTTTATCTTGATTTTCCATTTAGCAATCCAGTTCTGTAATAGATCCAGGTGATTCTGTAGGTTCTGTGATGCGACCACTGAGTTAATGTTTACTGACAGCAAGGCGGTATCGTCCGCAAATGTTGCTATTGTAGTACTGTTTGTTGTTGGTAAATCCGAGGTATAAATCAAGAAGAGCAACGGTCCCAACACGCTCCCTTGAGGCACTCCCGATTGTACTTGTTGGTAGTTGGAGTAACTGGAGTTGTATTTTATTTGAAAGTATCGTTCTGACATGTATGATCTTAACAGATGGTAATACGGACTAGGAAAAACGCTTTTGATTTTATGTAAAAGACCAATGTGCCAGACTTTGTCAAAAGCCTGTGCGACATCTAGAAAAACAGCAGTACATAATTTCTTTTCCTCAAGACTTTTGATGATAATATTTACAATTCTATGTGTTTGCTGCACAGTTGAGTGACGTTCCCGGAAACCAAATTGATAGTCTGGTATAATTGTTGATAGTTCCAAGTCAGTTTTAATTCTTTTTATCAGGAGTTTTTCGAAAACCTTAGACAAAATAGGAAGAAGGCTAATTGGGCGATATGAGTTTGTTTCATTAGCAGGTTTTCCTGGTTTGGGCACCATAATAATTTGGGCAAATTTCCAGCTTATAGGATAATATGACAGTCTTAACATACTATTATATATGGTTGTTAGCAGTACTATTGCCTTTCTTGGTAGATGTTTAAGAACTTTACCTGTAATAAGGTCATGCCCGGGTGCTTTATGTGGATTTATTTTTTTGATTTCTTCAAGTGTTTCTCGGGGTGAAAAGGCTTTAATTGGAAGTGACATTTGGCAGGGTATGTTAAGGAAATCCTCGATAACATTATCGTCGTTGTTAATGTTGGGTCCGGGTAGTGTAAAGACTTGGGCGAGATGTGCTGCGAACGTTTCTGCCTTTTCTGCGTCGCTTTTGGCCCAGCTTCTGTCCGGTTTTCTGATTGGAGGTACTGCGATCTTCGGTCTTTTGAAATTTTTTGTAGCCTTCCATATCGTATGATCGTCTTTGGAGAGTGAGTTTATATAATGTTCAAATGTTGCGTTTTTGGCTTCATAGAGGGTTTTGTGTAACCTTCGTTTTAGTCTGTTGTATATTACTTTATCATCATTGTTTCGGGACCTCTGCCATCTGCTTCGTGCTCTTCGCTTTTCACACACCAATTCCCGAATGTAGAGGGGTATGTTATTATATTTCTTTGCTTCTTGCGGTTGTTTTGGACTTGAATACCAGGCAGCCTCTTGGATTAGTGTGGTTAGGTAGTTGGTAGCCTCATCCAGTTCGTCGGCCTCTTTAATTCGAAGTTTTAAATTAATCTGATTTTCGATATAATTTTGGAAGTTAACCCAGTCCGTTGCATTATTGATTAGTGTTGGTATATGTTCTTTATTTATAATATACGTGCTTATTGTTGCAATCACTGGGGTATGATCTGAGGATATTTCGTGATTGGATTCAACGTGTAGATAGTTTGTTGTAATACCTTTGTGCACAAAGAAATCTAAGAGGTCGGGTATCTTATTGGGGTCGGTCGGCCAATAAGTTGGTTCGCCGGTAGATAGATAATTGCAGTTAAGTTCATTTATAGCCTGTAGTAGATTTCTGCCTTTGGCTGTTACTAACCTTGCTCCCCAAATTGTATTTTTGGCATTCCAATCTCCTCCTATAAGGAACCTAGGTCCCAGTGATGCAAGAAACTCAGCATATTCTTCTTTAGATATGGCATGTCTAGGAGGACAGTAGAGAGATGAGATTGTCAAGGGCCCCGATTTGGTATCTACCTTGATTTTAGCTGATTGTATTTTGTTTGTCTGTTGATGGATGATCTCATAATGGGATATTGAGTTGCGGATTATGACTGCTGCACCGCCGTGTGCCGTATCATCTGGATGGGTTACGTGGTACACCTTATAATGTGGTATTTTAAACATTGTTCTCGAGGTGAAATGTGTTTCTGAGATTAAGGCGATATCTATTTTTTGTAATTGGAGGAAATTTTCTAGTTCTAGTTTATGGTTTAATAAACCATTAGTGTTCCATGTAACTATTCTTAGTGGGTGCGCCATTACTGTGTCAATTTAGTTATTACTGTACTGAGCATATTTAATATTGTGCTGTTTTGATTAATCAGTTGGTTGAACATTGCTTTGAACTCATTTAAGAATACTGTAAGTGTAAGCGGTTCCTCCATGTTTGGAGGGTTCTGATTTTGAGTGTTTACTTGTGAATATTTAGGCCAACCATTAGTTAGAGGTTTAGATTGTGGATGGTTTGTGCTTAATGATGGGAATTGGTTGTTGTCATTTATGTTTAAGTTTGGATAAGGTATGTTGTTGCGTGGCTGATTAGTTGTTTTCCCTTTAATTCTTTGTAGATTTTGGTAGATATCGCATCCTTTATAGCTAGCGGGGTGATTACCCTGACAAAGCGCACATCTAGCTGGCGTGTTTTCTGTTTTTTTGCAATCTTTTGTATTGTGATTGTTTCCACATTTAACACATGCATATGGCCTTGTACAATATGTTTTAGTGTGCCCGTACAATTGACATCTGGTACACTGTGCTATTGTGTTTCTTTTTCTTGGGGCTTCTACTGTGATTCTCATATTACTTAGGTATTTCACATCATAAATGCTTTTATTGTTATCTTGAGGTTCCAAGTCTATAAAAAACAATGGTAGTGGATCTTTAGTTTTGCGATGTCTGATGTTTAATATGTTACGGACCTTGTGTCCTTTTTGTTCTAGTTCCTCTTTTATCTCTTGCTCCGGTATTGAGTGGTGTAAGTGTCTAATTACTATTCTGTACGCTCGCTCTTGTCTTATTTGGTATGTGTGATGGACTACCCCATCTCCTTTTAATTGTCTGATTAGTTTTCGGTAAGAATCAGGCGTGTTGACATTGATTTTAATTGTATTGTTTGATTGAGTTTTGCTGGTGTATTGTTCTTGTTCCAGGGTGTTATTTAGATAGTCGACCATTTGTTTATAGTTATTCACATCGTAAACAAATATTGGTGGGGGTTTTATTTCTTTTGGCCCTGGATTTTTGGATTGTGTTGTCGTATTGTTGTCTTCTTTAGTATTCATATCTTCGTCGTTTTCGGTTAGGTTTGATAATTCGTCATATCTGTTTTGGGTATCAAGAGAGGGCGGTTCCTTCGCAGTTCTTATCTCGGGAGATAACTTGGATAACTTCCTTTTCTTGACTGTTTGCCATGTAAATTTACTTGTTAATTCAGTTTCTTCTTCGGCTTTGTCCGTGAAATTTCTGTCGCTTGTTGAATTATTAGTCGTTTGTGTTGTTCTTAGGTGGGCTTGTTGATAATTCGTTGCGTTTTCATTATGATAGGGTCGTTGTAGATTCATCATATTATAATAGGGTTGCTGATTTGGATTTATTATTGACTGTTGCATCACTGGTTGTTGCAACATTGGTAACGGCCACGTTGGTTGTTGTATTATTTGTTCTTGTCCGTTAAAGTTGTGGGACGGGCAATAATTTATTTGCGGTTGTGGAAACATTTTGTTTCTTTATAAATTAAACTATTTGTCTCTTTGATAATTTAGTTGAGATAACATACCGGTTCGATGTTTTCAAGTAATCAATCGCTCGAGGCCAGCAGTTCAATTTTTTATCGCCTTTCGGCGCACACGTTCACTTATCACTTGTAATCACACAGAGCACATTCATGCGACTACACTCCGTGAAATTCAAATGCGAACAAATATCTCTTTTAAGTTGTTTATTTTTTTTTTTTTTTTTTTTTAATAACTTTTAAACAGTTTCAATCAATTCTGCTGAATTGAAACTAATGTAAATAGCGGAAATAGCATTTGGTTTAAGTTTTATTTTCCCATCTTGACAATTATTTTCCAATTGATGTAGTTCTAAATGTTTTAAGATATGTATTAAAAAAATATTATATCTAGTACAGTAATACCTACTTCCAATACATATTACACAATAGTATCCCTTTACAAAGCTTTTGAAAGGGCTGCTTTCTTCTCTTAGCTACTAGAACTTTAATATACTCACAATAGTAAACGATTTTACGAACACCTCGTATAGTTTTAAAAAATCCGTTAGTTCCCAGTTTCGTAATTTTTTGGCCTTCATTTACCTATAATTAACAAATAAAAAAGTATAAACCCATGTCTAGTATGATCCGTGCAACTAGGAGCTGACCAACTCAGCGTTGTTATAATCAAATTATTCTGATTGTAAATTACACGTAATAAAAACACTTTTGACATATTTTAATGAACCCCAAAATGGCGGCCAAATATTATGAATGCGATGACCTATCTTTCACAATAAAGCTGATTTCTACGGACCTTGATACAAAACCACACCCTATTTTGGAAATATAACCAAAAACGTGGCAAATCTTAAAAACACAGAAGCAAAACCGCCTTCAAAACAGAACACAACTTGGAAAGACTACGCTATTCAACGCAAAAGATATAATGAGCGAAACAAGTCGCTGGTACTTTCTCACACTTTTTACGTTTTAAATATTCTCGCGCCAATAAACAATTAAAATCTACATCTAGTCATCTACACCAGGTACAAGCCACCTTCTGCCCGCTCCAAACTACAAAACGTTGGCGCCATGTTGGCACGGCACGGATACTCACGTAAAGGCGCTAGCTAAATATTGCGTTCACGGATTTGGTTCAAAAATGGTTACAACAACTTTATTGAATGATATATGCAAAATAATATGCAAAACATTTTTTTAATAGAGCTAATTGATAGTTAAAATCACGTAACTTCCGGAAACGCATTGAAGATTTTTTTAATTTTTCCGTTTGTTTAAAATTATTTTTTATCCTAATGAACTAATCCAAATGGTCTATGTAACTGTTTAAAAATAGTATCGATTGGCGTTTATGTCTTTGAATAATTAATTAATAAATTTCAAACTTTTCAAAAATTCCTGGAGGGCGTCAAAATAAAAAATTAATAAAGAACATTTGTTGTTACTGCAAGCTTTATCAACTCACAAAGTTTAAAATAATTGTGTGGAAATGGTTTGAGGAATATTTTTTTGAAATTATGTTAGATTTTGAGAAGCTAGCATTTTTACAATGTTCAGGTTCCCAAAAATATTTTTGCAACACTTAATTATGCTTATTAAGGGTTATCAACTAATATGAGAATTTATATTGATTGACTATTTTGTTTTTGAGTAATCTGGAATTAAATTCGAAACTGTCAAAAATTCGTAGCGGCCTTTATTGTGAAGATACAGCATTTAGAAAAAAAAATTAATTTATCTTTAAACGCACTACAACGCTACGCTTTTATAATTTCAATACATGTTTACAAAACAATATACACAAGAAAATGTCTAATTTCCGTTTCCGGTTCCGGTTTCGGTTAAAGACCTTACAAAGAGCTACCTGCATCTAAAAGACTTTTACATACCAAATCTTATAAAAAATCGGAGATATAAAGAAACGAACGCACGCACCCATGCACGCACGCATTTACGCACTCACGCACGCATACATTTACTTACAAACATTTTTCTAAATATATTTTTTTGTTTCTTGAACCTGAAAACGCGTACTTTTGTTTAAATTAAAAAATTTGCATAAAATCATATCTATCCATGGAAAAGTAAAAAGGTGGTCCTCTAGACAAATGGGGTGTGTATAAACTGAAGTGCTCGAGTGTAATTGTATGTACGTGAGATAATCTTGAAGATCAATATGTATTAGATTAAAAAATCATATAATTAGCTATCACCTACAAAAGACGGACTCTACTTTGAAAATGCTTTAAAAGGCAAAACTATAGTGCAAAGACATAATAGAGTAAGAAGTTTGACAAAAAACTTTGTTTCCATAACTAGTGTTAAGGAATATCACAAAATAACGACAGCAACCATCAACCATTTTTACTTTCCCATACCTTCAGTATAGAAAAGTATCGATTTCATAAAAAAAAACGAAATCTAAATTTTAACGGAAATACATGTTTTAGCGGCCAAGAAACCCAAAAAAGTAGTTTTTAAAAACTGTTAGTGGGTTGGTGGGTGGGTAAGCCTCTAAAAGCAAAAGTACCGGACCGATTTTGCTGAAATTTTAAATCATGGGAAATATCAAAAATTGTAGTTCCAACTAAGATTTTTAAAAAAATCTGAAACCGGAAACAGATGTTAAGCCCGTTTTTTGGTAACGTTTTTATCCAAAATTAAATTTTGGAAATTTGACCAAGGAGTCTAAGAGAAAAACTTAAAACAAATCGAAAACTTTTTTACCAAACTCTCTAGCTTTAAAATGGCGGCCGTTACAACTTTTGAAAGCGGCCGCAATGGTGAAATGTACAACGTTATAATTATAAAATTCACAAGTTTGCAAATACGGTAAGTATTAATATCTAGTATGGGAAAGTCTACTCAAAGTTCACATTTCAGATTTTTCACTTTCTATTCAAGAATGTAACTGATGTTTAAAATAATTTAAAAAAAAACTTTATTTTTCATAAAGTGGGCCATGGAACTTTTACTTTTAGTGTTTTTATCACGAAAACAGAAGACGATGTGGTTAACTATTTGTCATTACTGGTTATCATACACATTCTAGTGGTGAATATCCTGCACAGACTAACATGACAGATAGTTAATGAAATGTTAATTATTAAAGAAACAAAGTACCATTTTATTAATTACCTACGAAAATTAATAAATCTACTAACATGAATAATTACAAAGTATAACAACATTACGATCAATATTCGATAAGGATTGGCTATGAAAAACAAAATCGGTGTTCAATTTACAATATGTTTTCCATATTCTGCCCTTGTCGAATGATGATCATAATGTAGTGATTATTTGTGATAATTCTAAATGTTAATAATATTGTTAATTTATGTAAATAATTAATAACGTGTTGGTGGTTTATTTTCTTAATATTTAACACTTCATTATCTATATGTTTTGTCTGTCTGTAAGATAGTCACTACTTAAATATGTACGGTAATAATCAGACAATTGTGAAAGAATATCTATGAAATTTATCGGAAGAAATTATACTGACGAATGGTATTTAAATAAAAACCAAGCTACAATCCTTGTTTGCTTAAATTGTTTGATGGCGCTGCTATGATCAAGAAAGTGGTTTTTGTTTGCAGAGTCGCTAGAATATTATTGAGTCCCTTCGTATTTTCTCAGCTGAAAACACCACGTTGCTGATTTTTAAGTCGATAACGACATGTTGCAATGTTATCGTTGTAAAACGAATGTGATTAGCAGAATTTCTACGAATTCTTTATTCTGATTGGCTCCTTTAGTAAGAGTAGTATAATCACCAATAAATTTACGCAATCTTTTAATTTGTTTCATTTGTTTGTTTTAAAAATAAAATTATTTTGACAGTTAGATATATTTTTGGTGAAATACTCAAATAAAAATCCGCAAAAATCAATTTTACTGCTAAAAATAGTCATCGCATTGAATGACAGTGATCACCAAAATGGAGGGATACTGCGGGGATTGTGAAATGTGAGTGGTGTTGCTCGTAGAACCCTCTTTGAGGATTAGCGAGCTTTAGCTTTACTTATCACATCGTAGATGGTTCTAATAAACTCTTCTCTAGAGATGAAGTCCATACACTTCCGTGGTTCCGATTTCACGGTAAGCTATAGGTCCCTACTGGCTTGTGCCACTTTAAGCACCACGCAGCACAGGCGATAGATATGCTAAATGCTAAATGCATGAATTTCCGTTGTTAGTACAATTTTCCGCCAACGTTTATTGGTATGGATCAGTTGCCAAAAAAAAAGTTTAATAATTTCCTGTTTAGTCTAATTCGTGCAATTAGATCATATACCACTCGGTAATTGAAAAATAAGCAGGAAAAATGTGATTTTTTCACCTTTCTCTAATTGAAGTAAAAACACATAAAACTTTATGCATTTCGCTCAATTTACAAATTGAAGAATCACTAACCTTAATAGTTGTATATTTATTCAATTTTAAAAAGTATTTCGTTTTAGCTGGCTCACACGGTATTATACAGTACCATCCAAAAAATTTAAAATAAAGGAAAAGAAAAATCTTGTTAGCTTCATTTCAGCAGAGTTAATTAAATATTTATCAGTAATATTAAATTGCGTTTTAGTTATTGTAACAAAACTTTCTGATAAAATATATAATCTTGTTATACAGTGCGTCCCAGTTGTGAGTGATTTTTAATTTTATGAGAAAACGTCTTGTTGTAAACACATTTTGCTTACACCTAACACCTTAAAAACTGTTAGATTTTAGATTCAATATACAGAATGTTTTTTGTTTACGTATTTCTGAAAATCTATACCACGAAGCACCTGGTTTTCCAACATAATTCTATTATAAAATTACTCGGCACAGTTTTGGACTGTGTTCCTAAATGTCATTTGCTAGCTGTCTATTAATTTGTTAATTAGATACAATCATATTACAATAAAAACGTGTCTAATAAAGTGCTACGGGATTGGGAACGTACCGTATAATTATTCAATATGTCTATTTCACTTTTAAAAAGTTTTCCTCAAAAAATCTAAATTAATTATTTTCTCATACTTTCGGTATAGGGAGAAGTATTTATTTCATAAAAATTTCTAAATCTAGATCTTAACGGAAATACGCGTTTTGAGGCTCAAGCAACAAAAGAAAGTTACTTTGAAAAACTGTCTGTCTGTAGCTGTGTGACGTCTCTAAAGGCGAACGAGCTGGACCAATTTTAATAAAATTTTAAATCGAGAGGTATGTCAAAACTTTAGTTCTAGTTAAGTTTTTCAAAATAATCCGAAACCGAAACCGGAAGTTAGACCAGTTTTTTTGGTAGCGTTTCTTTCCAAATCTAAGTTTTGAAAACACGGAATCTGCGAGGAGAACTTAAGGCAAATCAAAATCATTTTTACCGAACTCTCTGACTTCAAAATGGCGGCCGCTACAACTTTTTGAAAATCTCGACGTCTATTTATTCAAAAAGTTGTTGTCTGATCGAGATCAGCTACAACTTGTTTAAGAGCACTTTGTGGGTAGTGTACGATGAAGCACAATTATTTCGAAAATCTGAAAACGATCGCAGTAGCGCTGCTTCAATATATAAATTTAGGAAAACATATTTTTCAAAAACTACTTACACACTTGTTTTTAAACTTTCTGAACCGATAAAGCTTGCAGTGAACTACAAGTAAATATGCTTTATACTTATCTCCAGAAATTTTTAAAAGATTTTTATTTGATTAATTATTTATTCACAAACGCAAACGCCGATCGTTATAAACTTTCATCATTTCGATAGACTATTTGAAGTACTTTATTAAAATCAGTGCAAATCTTCCACCCATTCAACCCCCCATTTTAAAATCTAAAGCACGATACCTTTTAATATTAACAACGCGTTTTCCGACAGTTACGTGATTTTAACTACGTCTATCAATTAGCTCTAGGTAAAAAATATATTTTTCCTTTTGCGTATTTCTGATAACTTCTTAAATAAACCATTTATATCGATTTTTAGTCTGATATCCGATGTAGGGCGAGCAGTTTCATTCTTACTATTCTTATATGGTATGCGACATCGTAGAATTGCCTATATATAAATTGTTTTTTTAGAAATCTAGCATACGGTGAAATGGGAGAAGAGAAATCTAATAGTCGGTAAACTGTATTACGTTATAAGTGTAAAAAATTACACTTTTGCAAATACCTATATCTAGTATGGGAAAGTCCACTCAAAGTTAACACTTTAGTTTTTTTTTCTTTTATTGAGCACACAATCTTAGAACGCGCACTGTCTTGACCTTGATAAGCAAGTGTTAAATATCATGAAAAAGCAACATTGTCACCATTTTCAATAGTTTACTTAAACTGCACTTTCAGTTGGTGCTTTTTCTTGACTTCTATCGTACCCATCTTAAGCGAAAATCAGCTAAAGACTACGGCATAAAAACCTTAGTTATTAAAGTTTTGATGTTCATCATTTCTTTTAACAGGGTTACAAGAAAAATGACGAAACGTGAAAAACTAAAACAATTATTCACTTCAATCCAAACGATTTTCATGTTCCACAGCTACCCTTTACCACGGATTTTGTTGATCATACTATATTATGAAATCCAATAATTTATTGCTATTAAGAATTTAATACTTTAAAATTTGCATACTATTATTTCCAACTTTAAACAACAATTTTATTAACATGAGTTGTCTAATAGTAAAAAACATTAATTTTGTGAAAAGAAAGAATGTACATTATAATCATACGTACTGATTTTACGGTCACATTGCAGAGATTAGTTATTTTCCAATCTAAACCAACCTCGCATGTATCCGTCTACTGCTGACCTTTCCTATCACTATCATTATCAAATTGAACTTTTACCCAAGTAGGTAAGAGAATTACTTAATAAATGGAATGGCATTCCAGAAACTGAACAATCAACATTTTTTTTTAAATAAAAGCATGCCGAAAATTAAATTACTTAGTAATTCTGTTTGGTAGTCGTGTTGCGTCTTCTGGGTGTGTTAAAAATACCACTTCTAGTATTTTCTAGTATTATCTTGTCGCTTTATTTGCTTGTTTACGAAAAATTGATATAGTTAAAGATACGCCTTTGATGCAGTGGCGCCTGCAGTATTAATTTTCTTAGATACTAAGCAAAAATTAAGAGTATATTTGTCTCTCATAATAACTGATAATATAATTATAATAATCCACAATTAATCAAATTTGATCTTTTTGCTGATTTACATTGACCTTTTGATTTTAAAAACATGTTTATGACTGTCCTTTAAAGAGTGAGACGATTTAATCGAAAACTGATCACACATTATATTAATTATGTGGTAAATGTATACTTACATCATTTTTGTTTTAGGCTGAACGTAAGGGATGTACAGCTACGGAATATGGATTAGTTTTTGGAATATTCGAATTGATAGTATTTATAGTAAGTCCTATATATGGACAACACATTAACAAATGGGGACCTAAGCTATTATTTAACAGTGGAATTTATACAACAGGGATCTGTGCTATTTTATTCGGGTAAGCCAATACAAATAATTTTTTAGTGTGATTCAATTATTGAAACTGTTTTATTTCACTTGTAGGCTGCTGGACAAAGTAGAAGGGCATTATCCATTTATAATTCTCAGTTTTGTAATTAGAATAGTAGAAGCTATGGGCAACGCTGCATTTCTCACTGCCAGTTTTGCCATTATCGCTAAAGAATTTCCAGATAATGTAGCAACAACTTTCGTAAGTAATAAATATGATAAAATTAAAAATTTAGCTGTGCCTCTATTAAAAATATCATCCACCCACTAGGCACATGGTCGACCTCCTTTGCAAACTCAAAGATTATTTTAATTTTTATTCTAGATTTTTCAAAACGAGACCTAGATATTAAACAAAATACTCTTTCTAAAACCGGTCCTACATACGCATTTATTATTATTAACTAATATCATCTATTGAGCAAGCTACGGTTGGAGTATAACCAATAAACCTGTAACAGTAATTACTTTGCTGAACACAACATATTATTTTCCAAATTATTATTTGTACATAAATATAAGGAGTTTTACTCGGTCACTATTCTCTGCTCCTTTTCTTCTTCTTCTAACATTAGCCGTCTGCCTCACTTCAGAGCTACAAGATCTTCTAAGTCTTTCTGGGCGTACAACAAACTCTAACAGAAAAAAGATTATCACGTGACTATCAAATATCTGCGCAAACAACCGATTTACGGCTGAACAAAGGTGGAATAAGTTTCTTACGGCGATTTTCAGTCACGTGACAGGCTCTTCTCTGTTTGATTTGGTTATATCTATTTAGACATTCTTTTGGCCGATTTGTTTTCTCCTTTCTTAGAAACAACTAGAGACGACGTTTTCCACTGTATAAACTGTTGTCTCGTTCGCCTGCATCGCCGTGTTATTTCTTGGTTACTCAGTGGAATCTGGATACCTTTGCGTTTTGACTTCAATAAACCGCTTCAAAAATCAGTCACAGTTTATATACAGACTGCCGGATTTTTGATACCCACTATTGGGTTTTAGCTTTATTTAAAGAGGTACAAGGACGGTTAAATTGGTGCAAGGTTTCCACCGCGAAACTGTTCTTCTATAAAGCCGTTTAGCATAAATACATCACTTATAAGTAAAGAAAAGAAAGATATGTTAGAAGTTTATTATTCTTCTAATACAAATTGTCTTTATGGGCATAAAATATTAGGAACAATACACAGACAGGATGGAAGAAAGAAGAATAGCGAAAATATGCAATACAACAATCCCACTAACCCGCCTAAAAGATGAATGGAAGGTTGAGCTTTATCATCCGAGGAATAAACAGGAGAAATACTACAAGAAGAAGAGGAAAAAGAAGATCTAGAAAGACAATATTTGCATCGTCCATACGTTTTACGTTTGCATAGAAATTTGATCTAATAAGAAAGATTTAAAGAAAAGCGGATATCCTAGAATCTATAGGAAGCAGTATTCTAGCTAATTATAAAGACTTGCTACTAACTCGTTTGCGGCAATTATGGCAGCACCTCACAATTCACGAAAAGTTATTAAACATTCTCAACGAGCGTTTGCATTCTCTTTATATCTCTTTAATTAAGCAAAAAAACAATGGTGGCAATCTAAAAGCGGGCACTCTGCATACATATTGTAAGATAACTATAACTTATCTTATGACACCACAGTTACAATCGCTGTACACAATGATAAAAAGTAGAAATAGAATAATCCTAGAATAATAATAACGGCTTAAATGTTGTGTGAGGTCGGCCGAGTTTCGGTAATAAATATTAAAAACTTCGAAATTTAATTTAGCTTTAAACCAAGAATTTTTACTACTTATAACAAAAACAGAATATTTATTTTCACTTGAAAATAATCTGTCTGTCTGTTTGTTTTTAATACTAAAACTAAACGAGTCCTTACAGTACTATTAATTACTACATTAAGAAAATTCGATTAAGATTATTTGTTCGTATGAATACTTCGTAATCTGCTGATTGTTGTCAAATATATCACCGAGCAGCACTCCACTACGCCAATTGCACTTGTTTGTTTCAAAACGATTATTTATTCATACCTAGGAAGCGATGGTGTTAAACTATAGATTGTTGACCGACCACGCGCTGGTAACAAACTGCTGCGTTTGCACTAACAGTTTGCATTTAAGAAGAACTAACTGTACCTGTAGAATACGCTCTATGTTTTTTTTGCTAACTTTGAATAATAATACCCGTTGCGCGCCGTTTGGGTTAAGCAATCCCAGCTGCAACCGCGTCCCCTCAAAATGAGACAGGTCTAAGAGATCCGTATTTACTACGTATAATTACAGCAATTACTATAGAACTTTGATCCACGGTCCGCTACACTTCCTATTTTATTAGCTTATACAGGGTGTTAAGAAAGAGAGTCGACAAATTTAAGAGCGTGTAGCAATGCAACAAATAGAAAAGCATTAGTAAACTTGTGTCCAAAAATGTTGCCATACGGAGTTACAGCCCTCTGAAGAGAAAACAGTGTGATCACTTTTTTGCCTATCAATTCCGCAGTTGCACTATTATTTTGAAATTTTACGTGATAGCACTAGTAATTTATCTTAGTGTTTCTACTAATTTTTGTTCGAATAAGTGCACCAGAGCTGTCTCATAATATTTGCTTCTAGATATTTTAGATTTTTACAATTTTTGAAGTTTTGTCTAGAAAGTCTTCTCTGCTCCATACACAAATAGCACAAAAAAAAGTGCTCGTGGTGAAAGTCACTGTATCTAACAGTTTTCAAGATATTTTAATGTTTTTGTAAAATTGAGTTACCATGAAGATCTAAGTGCTTTCTCAATATGGTCAAATAGTTTTCACAAAGTTTGACAGTGAGTTCTACACATGAAAACTATGAAAAAGTGCACATAAACATTTGTCCGGAAACGCTTCGTTACACAGACAGTGTCTCCGGAAGTAGTAAATTTCAACAATTGAAACTATTGCATCTTCGGGAGGTTGTAACTCCGTAAGTAAGCACTTCCTGGGTCATTGTTATAGATTTATTTTATTGTTTCGATGTGTACAACTTATTATCAAAGCTTTTACTAAATATGTTCGCATCCTAGGAAAATAATTGGACCTTTATTTGTCATAAACCTATCTCAAAATCTGTGAGATATAGCGACTTTCAGCAAGTGTGATTGTTTTTGTATTCTTTGGAATGGAAACAAGGTTTTCTAGTCAAACCTTCAAAAATTGCCAAGATCTGAAATATTTAGAATTAAATATTACGTGATCTCCCCCACCCATATGAGACAACTCTAATGCACTCATTCAAACAAAATTAATAAAAATACTAAGCTAAATTAGTAGTTCCCACATAAAATTTCAAACTTTTAGTGCAACTACTGCGAAAGTTTTCGACAAAAAAATCATTGAACTGTTTTTTCTTCGGAGGGTTGTAACTCTATAAAGAATCATTTTTGGACATATGTTTATAAGACTTTCCTACTTATTTCTGTGAGTACTGCTCGACCTGCCTGACGCTTTTTTAACACCCTATATATTATTTCTTTTTAACAAAAAATCTCGAAGCATAGCTCACGGATTCTGCTATCTATATACGAAATCTAAAACTTTTTCACCTGCCTCAAACTTGAATTGGTAAGGGGCCCCCACTACTAGAAGCCAAACTTCTGCGCGTCCATTATATAAAACACGTATTTCTTTGTACAGTGAACCGATACAGTGTTCAATGCAAATAAACAGAATTGGGTATATACCCTTTCTTGCTATTATTGGAACATCACATGCCGATAGCTGGCATTCCCACATTAGACTTTGCAGAGAGCTAAGATCATGCGGCCTTACGCGTCCCCTTCATTCGGCTCGATTTTTACTCACGGCGGAATCCGGCACAGATCAGTACCAAAAACGACTCTGCAGAGAGATTTATGTCAAACCATGCTAATAAAGCCGCGCGCGAAGTTAATTATATTTAACTTAAATAAGCTTTACTTATAAATTGAAGTTCAGCTGGGATTGGGCAGATATCTGAAAACGTTGTTTTATTACCTACAATTACTTCATCGCCTCTGCGTACTGGATTAACATTTACAGTTTACAAAACCATATTTTTAGATAAAACTAACCTAACCTCGGTGAACCTGCCACATACACTCACCATCAATAGGGATCAAGGACAGACATTCATTTCCACAGTTGAAAAAGTTTCAAATGTAGAAATTATAATTTAAAACACGAATAAATGGGGCCAACTTAAATAAAAAGTGGGTCAATTTATTTTAAAGATTATATGATGTCTATCACGCGGGGTAGCGATGTTGCTACAAAATAATAAACATCCGCATGAATACTTAGTAGTGACGAATGTTCAGTTCAGTCACTGACTTTGCGGATTTGAGAATATACAATACAGCGGAACTTGTTCGATAAACGCCTTTCATTTCGACAAAACGTATTTATTATTTTCTTTTTAATTTTTCAAAAAAATCGTTCCGCATTAGGTTTCGCTGACGGTCAGGTAATCCCAATATTGTTAGGACTAAAAGTCCATGCTTCACAAAGGATTATTGTCGGAGATATTGTGCATGGGGTTCAAGGATAAATATTAATTAAAAATAATACGTTCTTGTCATTTTTAAGTATAGCTTTAACATGCTAATTGAAGGTATGGACAGTTTAAGACAGGTCCACTTTAAAGAATCTGGGGCTATTGTGAGTACAAATATCATAGGGAAAGAAAAGGTGACGAATAGAATTCAAGATATCATGAAAGTGTTAGAGCAGTGTTTCTCTAACACTATCGTAAAGTATTTGAATGTCTTATGGTAAGAGCACCATATTCAAATAATATCACGAAGATGCTGGAGAAAATTTTACTAAAATCCGTGTTATCTTATGGAAGTGTAGTCTGGACCTTGACCAACAATAAGTATTATTAGTTCAAAATACTATTTGTAATATCTTAAAACTGCACAAACACATAAAACTTGTTATAGATTTAGAAAGTTTCACGTTATTTTATATTAATTAAATTTCTACAGGGTGATTCCCTAGTACGTGTAGAAAATTCACTGGCATTTTCCTTGGCTTATTTTAAGGCACAATGTTTTTATCAACATGTGTCCGCAAGTTCTTCGTTTTCAAAATATAGGGTGATGAAGTTGAGAGAAAAAAATCGTAAATATTAAAAATTTTGAAAACCCGTTGATATATTTATTTCTTATATGGTGTGCGCACATGCAGCGCCAAGCACTATGTTTTTATGTTGGTGAAAGATCTTTCAATTTACTAGTGAGGTGCTTATGAGTCGCCTTTGCAGGATTGAATATGAATAATTAACTTTAAAAAAAAAAGAAAACCGACTTCAAATAAAACACAAAAGTGACATAAGTTAACTAAAAAGCAAAAAATAAATGTTTTTTATACAACAGTTTAATACTTATTTGTTGTTCCGTTTAATGTAATTAAGAAATTGTTGTTTATTATATAATTATTAATTGTTTTATAATTTTGAAGTCGGTGCCAAGTAAAACATAAAAATTATATACCTTGCTGCAATAACAAATTAGATTCGAATTTTTATGTTTTACTTGGCACCGACTTAAAAATTATAAAACAATTAATAATAATATAATAAACAACAATTTCTTAATTACATTAAACGGAACAACAAATAAGTATTAAACTGTTGTATAAAAAACATTTATTTTTTGCTTTTTAGTTAACTTATGTTACTTTTGTGGTTTTATTTGAAGTCGGTTTTCTTTTTTTTTTAAGTTAATTGTTTTACAATTTTAAGTGATGGGTAGACCTAGTAAGGATGCTTCTCGAATGAGGAAACGACGGCTAGTTGAAACGGAAGATGAAATACGGAAACACTAAAAAGTCGGTTAAAAAAATAGATTTTGAGGAGTATCTTCGAAGTTCAAGCTCCAATACCAATGAAATTATAATGGGACCACCTTGGAACTATACTGAACCCAACACAAAAAAATCATTAAAATCGGTTCATAAACAAAAAAGTTATGCCCGAACATACATTTAAAAAAAAATAAAAAAAAACACACAACATGTATACAGACGAATTGAGAACCTCCTCCTTTTTTTGAAGTCGGTTAAAATATATGCCACTGCAGTTTGACATCCAGCTATGATGCGTTCCCTAAGTTATTTCACGTTTTAGATTAGTACGCTGTAATGCAGAGACTTAAGGTGACCCCCCCCCACAAGAAAGAATCCAAAAGATTTAAATCGGGAGCCAAAGTTGATTTGCTATATGAGCGCCCCGACTAATCCATTAGTTGTTAAACCTTGCTATTAAAAATTTACGAGCTGTTAAACTAAAATGCGCTGGAGCATTATTATTCATAAACCACATTCGTTTTCTCATTGCGAGTGGAACATCCTCAAGCAGATCAGGTAATAAAACATTTTCTAGGAAATTTTGATATGCAGCACCGTTGGAAGAAAGTGTGGACCAATCCAAAAATCCCCACAATACCCACCCACACATTAAAAAAAATGCTGCAGAAACCGAAACTCAGTAATTGTGTGCGCGTTTTCGTCACACCAAATATGACTGTTGTGGTAATTCATAATGGCGTTTCTCGAAAAAAATAGTCTCATCAGTAACGAACTGAGGGTTTTCTGCACTTTTTTGTAGTATGCACTGGCAAAACCTCAAACGTGTAGGCAAATCTTGAGGCAACAATGCTTGCACGCGCTGTATGTGGTACGGATATAACTGTTGATCTTTAAAAATAGCATAAACTAATTTATAACTTGTGCTAAGATTAGCAAAAATTTTTCTTGTACTTGTGTATGGGTTTTCTTCAATATCATTCAGAAACGCTTCTTCTAATTCAGGCGTTCTAGTTGTTAATGGTCTTCCTGCAACTGGATATATGTTAAAAGATGCTGAATCCATTAGGCGTTGAAAAACGTTTCTAAAGGTCTGATGATTAGGGGTTTGATGATTGGGGAATCTTTAAATATAAATACGTCTAGCTTCATAGCAATTTGTATCAGCAAAACCGTACACGTAAACCATATTAACCACTTCGGCATTTGGCGTGTAGTTTGCCATGACAACAAATTGGGATAAGTTCAAATTTCACAAGAAATAAATTATGGAAACAATGTATTCAAATATCGTGATAATAAATTTGTAATTTAACAACTAAAAATGTCTTAAATTGATAGAAGCATACTTGTTACCAAAAAAACCTTTGCCAACACATGGTTTAATTTGTTTGATTTTTATCCATTGATTGTCCATTGTAACATTTTTTATAGAGTTTCTATGAAGAAATTCAACAAAATAGTCATAACTGAGCAAAAATGCAGTGGCGTATCTTTTTTCATATTCTATCGTGCAAAGGCGACTAATAAGCACGCCACTGGTAAATTGATAAATGTTTCACCAACACAAAAAAAAGTCCTTAGCGCTGGATGCGCGCACACTAAATTAGAAATTAATATCCCAACGGGTTTTCAAAATTTTCAAAATTATCGATTTTTTTTCTCAACTTCATCTTCCTGTATTTCGAAAACGAAAAACTTGCAGACACATGTTGATAGACAATTTCGTCTTAAAATAAGCAAAGAGGAATTCTAGTGAATTTTTTACATATACTTGGGAAATTAAAACTCTGTCTAACCATAAACACGACCACGTTATTGTCGGCTATATCTCGGCTTAGAATGTTTAGTCCATAATTGCAATTGCGGTTTGTAATTGTGCAGATACATTAATATTAAGTATACTCTCGTATGCGTTTTTAATAAATCACTAAAATATTAAAACTAGAGTTTAGCTTTAATATCACACACGCCTGTTGACCACCATTTCAAAAACAGACTGCCTTTGCTTATCTTACAAAAAGGTAATAAAAATAGCATTGACTACTCGTTCTTTTTCGAAAATAAACCAAATACAACACTTAAACAATTGTAGCCGTAGAAGAATTTGCCTAAAAAATTAATAATCAGTGAAGCCAAAACAAAATACAATGTTCGTAAGCAGCGATAAAGATAATCAGAGGCCAAGGGTTTTACAAAGCCTTACGCTCGACGTCTATAACTTTGAAAAGTGCTAGAATCTACATATTTATTAGGATAATTACTTACAGATACGAACGATACACATGCAGAAATGAAATGTAGAATCTTTACAGCTAATACTATTTAAACATATGCGATAGCAATCTTACATCACCATCTCCCGAATAACATAATGCCAGTTATATACAACGCTCTCCTCTATATAAGTCGGAAGCCTGGACACTCACAATATAATATAGAATAGATTCTTCTGTAATGGTTCAATTGGAAAAAAATTTAGACATGTATGGTGATATAATTAATTTGTGGTGGTACATACGAAAATGTAGAATAACTCATAAAATACAATACGTACTCTACGAACTCCACAAAGAACCAGAGATAAACCAAATGTCCAAATAGAACGACGAAGATTGGTGAGACATGTGTAAAGGCTGTAAGAATCAACCAAACGAATTACCAGACAATACCCTAACGAGCAACGAACAACAGTAGGTAGGACAAAACAAATAGATGCATGGTCCAAGTAAAAAGCTGTGTACAGCCTGGGATTGCATAATTGAAGGACTTGGGCGCAAAACAAACTGGAATGAAGAACGTTTTTTGAGGAGGAAGGGGCTTATAATGGGCTGTAAAGTCATTGATGATGATCATAAGATTTAAAAAAGAATCAACCTTATTCTGACCTTCGCGAGGCGCACCTACAAAATATAGTTCAATTTTCGAGGAAAACGCAAAAAGCTTCTTCATATCAGCAGGTATGGATCCGAGCAGTGTGAAACAATGACAGTAGTGCATTTTTTAAATTATTTTCCGTGCAGAAATGTTTTTTTTTAAATTTATTTATCTAAAAGCAGGTGACACTTTTAGCATCAGTGATTAAAATTAGACGGGTGGGTTTCTAATCAACTTCAATTAAAAAAAAATTAAGAGTAATTAAATATTTTCCAAACATTTAATAAAATTAATTCGTGCTAATGAATCTACTTTTTACGCATTTTTCAATGTGCCTTCTTTTGGAAGAGATGTAAAATCGTGGTACATTTGAACGGTAATTAATCTCACTCTGTAGAAGACAAGAAATGCAAATGTTTTCCGGTGTTGCAGTTTACACTTTGGCTTCGGTGATAAGTTTAATATCAACAATATGCCTTGCGGTAAATAAATCGTCGTCGGTCAGTTAATTTGCACAAATCAATTTGTCTACCACTGCAGACAATAAATAATGGAAATACCGCACTTAGTAATTACTTATATCTTTACTTATATTCAGTACACATACCAAAGTTTAGGGCCGGCGGGTGGTCTAGTGGTTAAAGTCCCAGGCTTTGAAACTAGACTCCCAATGGCAGTTGGTTCGAGTCCACTGCTCGCCGGTAATTTTTCTGTATAAGTTAAATCCGACGGGTCCATGGATGGTGTATGTAGGTGTGTATGTTGGGTTGCATGTCTTCAGGGGTGGGCATGTTAGAGCGGTGAATAGCGCCGAAGTGCGCAGTGCGCTAAGCCCGGGTAAGGGGGTGGGATGGGAATCATGGGGTCGTGCTCACGCACGGCTTCATGATTCTTTAAAAAAAAATAAACATACCAAAGTTGAATTTTGTAGAAAAAACCCTACAGATTGAGAATCTAGAATATGAAGGTCAAACAATAATTTCCAAAAACTTATCTACATTATAATCTGGACTTTGTCACAACCCCCAGAGTGTATGTTACTAAATTTAGTGATGGTTTTAATCTCCCTATTGGTTATAACTAGCAACTTCTATTTTGGCCACAACGTTCACTTTGGTAACAACGCCCAATTAGGCCACAATGCCTTTAAGGCAGTTAAGAATTGTGATTATGAGAGAAATTGGAGGTTGTGACAGAAACGAAAAGTTGGCGTTGTGACCAAGGTGGACGTTATAACCACAATATAAGTTGGAGTTAACGTGGCTGTTATCGATCAATTTATTCATTTTATAATAAATTAGTAGCATAAAAACTGAGATTTTTAAACTATTTAAATCTACATACATCGCCGAAATTAAATAAATAAGGTTCACAAACAAGAACAGAATACTATGATTTTACAAATAAGCGTAATCGAGTTATTTATTTAGAAAAGAAAGAGACACATTATTTGTATATTTATAAGTATCATCAACCAGAACATTATAGTAAACAGGAAATTTGTCTTAATTAAATACAGTTCCAATTTCATATACGAGGCTTGTCAGACATTATTATCAAAAGTTGGAGTATTTTTAGCGAGTATCTGAAAATTATTCCATTTAATATGTGATAGTACAAGCTTTTGCCTTTGAAATTACAAATATTTGTATAATTGTTTATTTTAATTAATTTTTACTGCATTTTTAATTTTTAGGCATCTTTAGAGACTTTCTTTGGATTAGGGTTGATTGTTGGTCCAACAGTTGGAGGAGGTTTGTTCCAAATAGGTGGCTACACCATGCCTTTTGCTATAATGGGCTCGGCCCTATTTCTATCGGCAATTCTCACTGCATTTGTGCTCCCTGGTCACAGCGAAAGAGGAACTGATCGAGATAAAGGACGTAAGTACAGTTTTTAACATTATTTTAAACAGCATGTCACACAATTATGTTATTAGAACTTTTAATATATCTCACAAAACAAATAAATTGTTTCATAAAATGAAATACTTAAATGAGCGTACTATTAAACTATTAAATTACAAAAAAAAAACTTTTTTTTCAGCTTCAATTTTTAAGGCTTTAAAAATTCCTGCTATATTATTATCTGCACTGAGTATTATCGTAACCAGTATGTCGATTGGTTTCTTGCAAGCAACTTTGGAACCACACCTGCGGCAATTCTCCATGCCTCCATTTATTTTAGGACTTATGTTTGTAATAAATGGAGGCGTATACGCAATTACAGCTCCTGGATTTGGTCATATTTGTGATAAATATTGTAACCCCAAATTTATTACTATAATAGGGACAGTACTAGTAGCAGCTGGATTTTGTTTAATTGGGCCTGCGCCTTTCCTGCCGCTTAAAACGTAAGTTGTTTAGTCATTTGTATTCCACCACAATATTTATTTTAGAATTTGTAACACTGCCTTAAATCACAAAATGTTGCAATGTGTATACACGTAATTAAGTCCTTATTTAAGAAGATTTTCAGATTCTAACATCCTCCATTTAGTCAAGATTAACAGATATTTCTTAACATTTTTGAAAACTTAAGAATAAGCCATTGGAATTGTATGTTATAGTAGCCCTATTCACAACATATCGTGAAACAATAAAAGTTTTTGGTTGAATTCCCTTGGATTATGAAAAATTTCTAGCTTTGGGTTTCCTATATGGCTATAGCCCTGCGAAATTTTGGTTTATTTATTTACACCAAACCAGATGACAGCAATTATGTTGACAGACAGACAAAATATGTAACATCTTCGCTAGTAATTAGTAGCATAAAACTTCATTTCTATTCTCCCGCACAGCCTCTTCTTTTTCACGACATTTCCACCATTATTAGTGTTCTTTGTAATTAATTATATGGTAGTAAAGTTTATTCAATCGCCTTAAAATTTGATCCTCTTTGGTACACTTTTACATCAGTATTTTTTATTGCCTTACATTTTATACATAAACATACAGAAAAAGTATTCCTTTCGAAAACCAGTCGTCAAGTATTAGTAAATTTAATTTTCTATAGGTAAATCCACTCACCCAATTTCTCTACTGTGCAGAGTAAAAAATAAATGTTTGTGAGCAATAATCTACATCAATTTTGCCCCTTAAATTCTCAGAAAATTATACGTTTTTGAACTAAATCAAATTATGTTCTTTAAAACTAAATATTAAACTATTTAGAAAATATGAAGCAACTGTTCCATTTTTCTAAGAGTATTAAAAAATTTTGTGTGTTATTATTCACAATTTATAATTCTGACAACTATGTATGTCTTATTATACCGAGTGGGCTACGAACTTGATACACTGCAACCCAACATACATTAGTTCTACAGCCCAAGTTGGGTAATTTTACCATTAAGTACAAATAATAGATATTGTTAATTTTAGAATCCATGGCACTTTTGAAATTTGTTGAATAAAATATATAGCTGTTAAAGGCATGTGAAAATATAATAACTGTAAATCGAAGTTAAACATTTCAGAGTATAGAAATGCATTCAGTAACAATTATTTTGTAAATAATAATGGCTATTGTGCCTATTTTATATAATTATTCTTCATCGATAAATATAACGTGATTATAAAAGTTTGGCCGTAAATTAATTCGATTTCTCAAAAAAGTTTTACCCTTGACGAAAGATTATTTTCATTCAGTTGATGAACTAAAGTAATGCGATAGAAGTGAAATAAATTTGCATTTAAAATCCTTCTTGCAGGCGTTTTGCAAATTACCAAAAATTTTGCTTAAGCTTCGTTGACTAATATGAAGAGTTTCATTATGACTGCAATTTTGTGTACTTCATTTTCAATTGGTCTTGCTCTAGGTCTGATAGATTTGATGACACTACGATTTGTTTGAAGAAAATTCCAAGCCCTTAAAACATATTTTCAATAGGGGTTTTACAGTTAGAGTAACGTTGTATACTATTTCCTTTATTTTTCAGTATTGTTGTTCCTATTATCAGAAATATGAAATAATATTCTTTTTGTACACAATTACAAATTACTACACTTACATTTCTGTGACATTCAACAAAAATCAACAACATGTCTGTTTTCTCCTTATTTGTAAACCCAATTTTTCTCTTTTTTACTGCAATGCAGTCTTACATACTCAACTCTGATCTCTTTTTTTATACATATATTAAGTCTTTTAGTGGCTGGTATGTTCTGTACGTATATTGGGTTGCAGTTAAAGTTTATCAGGAGCAGCCCTTTAAAAATTATCGAAGTAGATAAATTAATGTCCTTGCTAATTTTACTACAAATTTTATTTTATTGTCGACTTTTTCTCTGAAATGCATAGTTTTTCGCGTGCGGTACTTTTACATAGATCTTCGCAAACAAATACCTACATATACCGAGCAAACCACAGAAAAACATTGCAGTACACCTAATCACCGTATTAGGTATATTTAGAAAACTACAATTAGGATTGATATTTGTATTATTTTCTGAACATAGCTAGGACAAACGCCGATTAAGCTCTGCTTTAATGTATCTTTTTGTGGATCGTTGGATGCAAACATTGGATACGTATTTTTAAAACGTTCTACTATCACATGCAAACAGAATATTCTTCAGTTACAGCCAATGCTACTATTTAAAAATACATTTTTTAACTGATTTTGTACATCATAGATGTCATGTACAGTCTGTTTCATGAAGTACGAACTATATCATTTTAACCATGTTGTAATTTGGTTACCATCAAAGTAGGTTATCTACAAAATGTTATCACAATACATGGTTGCCTTAATATCCACGAAACAAGAGAAAATCACGTATCCGGAAGAAGTGACGTTGAGGTAAGGTACTCAATTACTATTGCGAAATTTCGAAATCAGTTTTCATAAAATTACCTATTTTGAGTTATTTATTTACCTTATATTAATCTTCGTATGACATTTTTAGTAAATACGAACTGATTGCACTACTTTTTAAATAAAAACTCCGAAACCTTCGTAAAAAATTCTTTATTAAATACATGTTGTAAATAACTCGTAATAAAGATGTCAAATAATTAAAAAAGTATTACTTGTATCAATTTGAATTTACAAAATTATATCGAAATTAAATCCGGAATAACCCTCACATTGGTAACAAATGCTCTACCTCAAGACGACTCCTACGGTGATGTGCTCTTATTTTATAGATATTAAGGCAAGCATGTAAAACTACTTTGATTCTAACCAAATTGCAATATAGTTAAAGTGCCCTGTTTCTCACTCGTAAAGCACTTTCTATCTATGATGAAATATAAACCCCAAAGTGAATATTGGTAGTAAGGTTGCTTGTTGCTTCAGTTTTGTTGAAGAATATTGCAGCGCACGTTTTTGAAACAGAATGGCTACACCGTGTATAGACAACTTTTCACAATAGCTTTAACTATTTACCAAGTTTTAAAATGGAATTTGTGAAAATTGGACTGTTATCAACAACAAATATTAAATTTTTGAGTCTAATTTTCAAGTATTGTAAAATAAGTTGCATATCAGCTTAGGCGTAGATGCATACACTAATGTTCAATTAATGATCTTTACTTTATTTAGAATAATGTAAGCAAATAATAAATGTAGGTACTCATTTTAAATATATTAATTGTATCATTATGAATTTCAGAACCGTTTGGGTAACAATCACAGGATTAGTTTTGCACGGTTTGGGAATGGCAGCACAACTAGTAGCATCCTTTACCGATGCACTGCGAACGAGTATGTAAGTATCAATACAAAACAAAACAATAAATAAATTTTAAATTGATGTCTTTTCATTGTATCATTGTTCAGGTTTTTCTTTTTTTTTATATTTAAAATAATTGTTAGACAGAGAAAAAGTATAAAACCTTGTATGTAATAGAAAGCGAAAATAGGTACAAAATTCATTTTAAACAAAACACAAATAAAATAATAATAAGAATATTCAAGTACGTTAGAAAACAGTTTCTTCTTCTCTAATTTTAAATTCCATAAAAATCAAATATCTAAATAATTCAAATTGTCATATTTTTTGCTTTATTTTAATTTTTATTATTTCCTGCTTATAAAGTTAATATGTTATTATAATTTAAAACAGAAAAATAACTTTAGTTGCTTTGTGCTTAATATTTGCAAGAGATGATTATAAATTTATGGTTTGATGTTTAAATTTGTATAAGTAACTGAAAAAATGTGAAAAATGTATCTAAATTGAATTTAAAGCGGAACGAGTACAAGGAAATAAGAGAGGTTAAATTTCAAAATAGATTTATAAATTCAAATAAATGTTTTAAAAATTACCAATAAAAGCATCGACCTTAAAAGATACCTGGAAATTTTTGTCTGAACAATCGGTTCTTGAACACGAATATTTCCACTGCATTATTCATTCTACAAACTCTGTGTCTCAATATATGTATGTCGTTTTCATAATAATTTTCCACACGAGGATAAGAATCGTTTATTTTGTTTTCAAAATAATAATACTAGAATATTCGTGAAGACTGATATACACTGTAATGCCATCCTATTCGATGAAACTAAATTTTAAACATTAAACAAATCATTAGTTTTGATTTATTTTAATGCAAGTGAACTACGCTCTTTGCTAGAATGTCTGTTTATTAGACAGTTTACAAAGATGCTACAATGTTCTTGTCATCATGTGGTTTATTTCTACGAAATTTTAGTGGGTTTATATTCGCAATATTCCTTTTAGACATCATGAGTATGCATTTAATTATTCAGCATAAGTGTATACTGTAGAGCCATACGAATTACACTTTTAAAAAGGTCAAGTTCCTAGAAACTCATTCACATTTTAAGAAGTTTTTCAAGAACTTATTCTTTTCAATGAACAAGAAATGCTATAAATACTCATTATTTTAGAAAACTTTTTAGTTAAAAAGTTCACTTAAAAGTTCATTTATTGCATTGGAATTTTCTGCAAAAAATATATTGTCTCTGTAATTTTACAGAAACAGCTAAACAACTTTAATTACTAATGGCCCTATATTCACCCTTCAGTTTTTCTTGTTATTACTCATATGTTTTAGTTTCATTGGTTAAGTACAATAGTTCAATATTGTTATTACTTGTTTTTATGGGATTAAAAGTAGTGTCTACACTGTAAATACCCATGATTATTTTAATGGTTGTTATTATATTTTTGCAACCCTCTTTTCTGTAGTGGGACAAGTTTTCTTCCCTATGCCCTTTAATTTACGTTTCCTTGTTTCCATTTTATGGTGTGTTGAGTTTGTGTTTACAGCAGTGTCTTTTTTTAATTTATTTTTTATTTATTTACGTAATAAGGGGTAGGCGGCGAACCGTAATCTTATTTTTCTAAAATTAACGGACTATAATTTTGAATATTTATTAGTTTTTAAATATGACATTCAATAAATAAGATATTCGTTATTTTCGTTTTAGGCCAAACTCCTCTTTGGAGTGTAGTGCCACCGACTTATTTTAGTTTACTTTTTACCTACCATTTGACCGAATTTAAAGTAAATTAATAAAACTTTTGAAAGAACATTTTTCTGCAAACTTGAACTTTAAAAATAAAAACTGTGAACTTGAACTTTTAAAAGACACTGAACTTTTTTAAACACAACTGCCCTCTTAATAAAAAAAATTATCCACTCCCGTAAAATATAGCATAGGATGCAGTTTATAAATATTGCAATAATTGCATGGCAATAATGCAATTAACGTAGTAATTAGATAAATATAGTATTTACATAGCTAACTATGTAGAATAGATGAGTTGAACAAATAAGATTTATAATCAGCCATTTTAGGATTGAATTTAATAATATTAAGATATTGTATTAAGTTAATACCGCAAAAACTCAGTGTTGATTTTAAATATTTTTTTTAGTGCTCACGGCTTCCAAAACAACTTGGAAACATTTGGCTTAATATCAGGACTTTGGACAAGCAATTTTGCTTTAGGAGCATTTATTGGTCCTTCTGTCAGCGGAATTCTTTACGACAGTATTGGCTTTCGTAACTCTTCGATGTTTGTTGTTGGAGTTCATCTACTGACAGGAGCTTTGGTTTCCATTTTCCTGATATGCGGTCGAAAACGAAATGCATACGTGGAATTAAAAGATGAGAAATTACCTAATGGTGATGTAACTGGAAGTATAGGAAGAACGCCTCAATCTAGCGTCAATGAAAGCATCAAGAGGTTTGTAATAGAACTGCAACTGCCTTTTCTTCTATAAGTATTTCATACGTAAAACAAAATTCGAACTTTAATGATGTTCCCCGAACGGATGGTTCGATTTTGATAAAACTTGAAATATGAGGATATATCAAAAATTCATCAGGAGTATTAACTTTTAAGAAAATCCGATAACGGAAGCAGAAATTAGACGTATATTTTGGTATCATTTTTTTAAAAGCTGAATAATTTAAAATCAAAATTCAGTAGAGGATATTAAAGCAGTACTTCTTCACTTTCCAAAATTTCTAGCTTTCTAATTCCAGGTACCTAATACAATTTTTTGTATTCTTTGACTTTTATTTTGATGTCCTAACAGTCCTTGTCGAACAAAATCTAACGGAAGATAATTTCGGAATTCATTAAAAGTGTCAAAATTGAAAAATTTCATCATTTTAGAAACTTTCATCAAATTTGATGTCAAACCTATCACATATATTTTTAATTTGTAGGCTCATAGTTTGGATAGGTTACAATTTAAAATTTTAAAAAGTGATGCCGCTTTCTTTAACAAACGGGACTGTTTAAGCCGAATTTGCGAATTGTTGATATCAGAATAAGGTTCTAAACTAAGTAAAAAAAGTAAGTAAAATTGAGAGGAATTAATTGTCACCGTTCTTCCTCGCCTTTTTAATTGAGTGTTTTTCTAGTCTCCAGTGTTCTTTAATGTATTTCCGTTACCATCGCAAAATCAAATGTTTGCTTTAATTTTGTGTAGAAGAACTTCCGCTTGTAACGAAATACAGCATTGCATTCTTATGGTCGTGCAATCGAGTAGGAAGCCAACGCTGCCAATCATGTCAAAAGTATTCTCAACATATGCAGTAACTGTTGGGCCTACAACTTTATATCAAATGCTTTTAAAAACATTAAATATAACGATTTTTGAATTATGGTACTAGCGAGGCGGGGTGTTTCGCCCATATTATTTTTGTCGTCAAATACATACGGCTATAACAAACTACATTCTATTCTGCGCGTGTATTCAAATATTTTAACTGCGTAGGACATTCTGCTTTAATTAAATACCGATCAGTCATAACAATATTTAATAACGAAATAGCTAACGCGTAACTCCTTATCTTTATAGATATAGATAAAATAGTAATTAAAGACAAGTATAAGTTGTCCTTATTCGCGGTTTTCACTGATATTGACTGCTTATTTGAAGAAAAGAATTTGTTGCTAAATATAATTGTACCTATAGTTTATTCACAATAAGTCTGCAGCAGAAGGCGTTTTTGTATTTCAACCATTTTCATTAAATAAAAAGAATAATTTGGCTAATTTAATTTAATTTAAAAAAAACAAAAATATACTATATTCAAAAAGTGGAAACTGAGTTACATAAATATTTTTTCTCTATTTTTAAAATTCGCGGCAAAATCGACCTATAAAACTATACGAAAAATTAAATGGTACCATTGCTGCCGACTTAATATGAATTTGGTTTAGTTTAAGGAATTTTTTGCTGGTTTTAACTATTATTGATAGTCTTTCAATACCTTATAACGATTTACGGTTATAACCAGCAAATCTTCTCAAAAAAGTATTTATTTGTTCAACTTGCAGTATCCGAAGTGTTGGGAATGGAATCTCAATTGAGAAGAGCCGTCCAGTTGGACTAAATAGTCTTATTGCATGCAACAGTTACAAAAGCCAAGCTTGGCCGAAACGGGATGCAAACGGGCTAAACTTAGGACCTTATAGTCACAGTTATGGTACCCTGGATTTCAGAAATGGAGCTACATCGTACCTGCAAGGCGTTGCATAATTATTGTACCTATTCTTCATGAAGTGGTTCTAAATAGGAATACGTTATACAATATTCCTCCTGCGTAGACAACACGTTTACACACTCATTGTTCAAATAATTTTTCTTAAGTAGAGTAATAGCTACTCGATGTAGGCTGTTTTGTAAATATACGTTTAGCGTCTTTATTTAATATAGGTATGTATGTTGTATGCATTGAATATATGGAAGTGTTTTTAGCGTATGTTTGTTACAGTTATTTTACATCTGTTAACTAGATAAGTCTGCGATATTATAAATATTGTACAAAAAATCTCTAGCAATAAGACTGTCTTGTTAACTATTTCTTTTTTACAGATCTTTTATTGTAAGAAACTGTCTTTACTCTTTCTTGTTTCACGATGTGAAATTGTACAATTAGTGAAGCCAGTTTCAATAATAAAAAAAATCATGGTATATAATGTTTGTTTCTTTATAATTCACCTACCTCGAAGCTGTGGTTTTCAATAAACTAATAAACAGTTGCTAAACTGCCTGTCTAAGAGTAATTATAAAATAACAAAATAATTATAAAACTAATACTAGTTTAGGATGAGTGTTGCGTTCAAGATGGTCCTCGTTAAGTGATTTCACAGTTAGGTGAAAGGAATTTTCTCAAGAAATTACATGATGCATTTGCACGAAAATGTCCAGATGCACGATTCGTAACAACAAAATGTATACATATGGACATGTATGTATTCCTATTGTTTTTGTTTGTTCAGACATTCTGTAAAGGTACGTTTATTCTAGCGTACTGCTAGAACAATGTTTTCGTCACCACGCCATATCGAAACGACATTATTTATTTATTTTACATGTCGATGCGTATACAAATCATCTGTTAACTCCTCTATGTATAGGTACAGTCCGTCTCACTTTGAGAACTCAGTAGATGGTCTTATGGAAGACAATGTTGCAAAGCTTCTCTATTGTGTTGATGTAACTATGCACCCATCAATCATAATAACCTAATCCTACTTTTGCAGTACAGGCCGCTTATCGGTCGGTGATAACTACTATTACAACAAATTACAAATAAATAATCTGAGATATTACACACAACCACAAGAAACTAAATAAAAATGTTGGCGTAGTTTTATTTATGTTGCATAGTAAATGTTATCAGATACTTAACCGCTGTTTTGCTTTTGTACAATTAAAGATTTCAAACAAAAAACACCTATTATTTATTTAACAGTGTTAATTAAAAAAAAATTACAGGGACAACTTCAAAAAAGAAAGAAGTTGAGAATTGCTCAGAAGTACGGCTTTTGAAAATAACACTAGCTATTTTTATTATTTATTGTGTTAAAAGAATCATTGTTTTGTTTAATTACCACCGTTGTTGAGGTAAAAAACCAAGATTCAGACTTAAAAGTGTTATGGTACATTTTTAAAATGCTTTTAGGGTCAAAGTACAGTTTTCTTTTAACTTAAGGTAATTTATAATTTGCATACTTTAATATTGTAGTACATACCAAGATAGTATGCCTAAAAAATTCAATTACCCCTTAAACTATACTAGGTGACTAAAATACGTTATTAGATTACCACAGTTATCTACAAACGCTTTTATTGTAGTAGGGAACGTATAAACACTAAAATCCGACATATAAATTTAACACCTATTATTGAATCCGATTCATTCAATTTCTCTACATTGTTTAAATGATTTGTTTCCAAATCAATAAGATTTAATACACTGCAGTTATTGTAACTAATCTTTTCAAAACTGGAAAAATGTATAACATGGAAATATCGAAAGCAAAAACTAAAGTTATATCCAAAGAACCTATAAGGTGTAACTTAGAACACGAAGGAACAATAATAGAGTAGGTGATGACTTTCGACTATTTAGGAATTGAAGTGTCAAGTACTAGAAATTTAATAAATGAGGGAAGAAAACAAGCGACGAAGGCCGCGCAAATAGCAGGCTGCCTGAATAATACAATTTGGCATAACAAATACATGCGTGTAGAAAGCAAAGTGCAAATATAAAAATCAATGGTCCGTCCAATTTTAACATATGCTAACGAAACGCGTGCAGAGACCAAAGCAACAAAACAAAAAATGAGGGCCACAGAGATGATAGTTTTAGATAAACAGAGAAGCATAGATGTAAGAAGAACATGCAAGGTAGAAGACGTAGTGAAATGGATGAAGGATAGGAAGAAGGAATAGTCCAGGCACTGAAGACATGAAAGGGGGCTTTCGCTGCAAAAGGTGAAGGAAAGTTCTAATTTGGTAGATTTGTACAGTTTGGTGTCCTCATTAATATTCCGAGTTTGCGACCTTGAGCGACCGCCGCTCGCGCCGCCATATTGGAAAAATGGTACCGAAAACCAGTTTTTCAAGAATATCTTCTTTCCAGCGCCACCTAGGTTAAAACTAGTTATTACAAAAATTATAGAGCATGAAATTTCCTGCAACTTTTGTAGAAAACATTTTTCAATCAGATGAATAGTTCACGAGTTACAGCGGAGTCAAGCTCAGCAAATTTCTACAATTCGCAAAATCACTACATTTTTTCTCGAAATTTCAGTAAATATTGATTACTTGTTTTTTTACTCATTTCCGTACAACAACGGTATTTACAGAACTTTCCAAACGTTTACCTTCGCAAACCAGGCAGAGGAAAAATTGTTGAAAAAATTTACTCTCCTCGAAGTCTACAGTATGGAGAAATAGTGGCGTGGCGGACAACATACTGTTCTTGTATGCGTTCAGCGGTTGTGACACTACTTCTGCTGTTTTCATAGAAAAAATTAAGTTTATAAAAACACTTGAAAAGAACGAATATTTAAGCCGAACTATACAAGCTTTCAAAGAGCGAAACGCAGATCCCGAAGTCATTGCTGCTGCGGGGGAAAGCTTTTTTATCGTTCTTTACGGCGTTTCCAAAAAAAACACCATTACTTTGGGCTCCCTACGTTATCAAAATTTCGCAAGATCCGTGACGAAGAGTAAATTCAATCTTGCTACATTACCCCCTACAAGAGAAGCTGCACGGCAACATTCCCTTCGGACCTACCACCAAGTTGAGGCTTGGTATGATATACACGAGAGTCCAGAGCAGTGGGGTTGGGAAAGAAGCAAGATTGGGTTTACTCCAGTGAAAACAACAAAAGATCCGGCACCCGAAGCACTCCTGAAATTCATTTCGTGCAAGTGCAAGAAGGGGTGCGGTCGAGCCTGTGGGTGTAGGAAAACAGGCTTGAAGTGTTCTGTTATCTGCACATGCTGCCATGGAGACGCGTGTGAAAACAGCGCAGAGATTTTTGCGGGCTCTGGAGAAGAAGAAGAAGAAGACGACGACGACGAGAATGAAGACCTGACCGTTGCGAAATTATTAGCACACGAGGTCGAAGAAGACAACGAAGATGAAAACTTGGAAGAGGAGGAAAGAAATTTGCAAGAAGATATTGATATCAGCGAGCCTGGACCATCTAGGGCATCGAAACGGAAGAAAAGACATCAGTAAATAACGAATCGTGGATTAAGCCTACTGGGGATACCACATGAAAAAAAACGCGCCTCTCACTCTACCCCATGGTGGTACGGAAATCGGTATTTACTGAAATTTCGAGAAAAAATGTAGCGATTTTGCGAATTGTAGAAATTTACTGAGCTTGACTCCGCTGTAACTCATGAACTATTTATCTGATTGAAAAATATTTCTTACAACAACAAAGGTTGCAGGAAATTTCATGCTCTATAATTTTTGTAATAGCTATTTTTAACCTAGGTGGCGCTGGAAAGAAGATATTCTCGAAAAACTGGTTTTCGGTACCATTTTTCCAATATGGCGGCGCGAGCGGCGGTCGCTCAAGGTCGGAAACTCGGAATATTAATTAGGACACCAAACTGTACAAATCTACTAAATTAGAACTTTCCTTGACCTTTTGTAAGTCAGAACCTACCCATTGCCTGGCCTAGAATGGAACAACCACGTGGAACGAATGGGAGCAGAGAGATTAGCAAATATATGCAAAACAAATATACCAACTGGGAGAAGACCCCCAGGACGACCACCGAGAAGATGGATAGAAAGCTGGATCTCTTCGTCGAGGGAATAACAGACCAGACAAACAGGGAGGCATCCCTAGTCAAAGGAAGAAGAAGAAGAAGAAGAATCTTTTCAAAGTTGCAACTTTACACTTACGGTCGCAATCGCATTACCTTTTACGTAAGGAACTGTTGAGAACTTCTAAATATACTGCTACCTTATACCTTATTGTTCAACCGCTTAAAATTGACAACTTAAGACAGTAAACTCCCATAAGGACGTAGGCTTTAGAGTTAACCCCTCCACGGCCGAGTTAATCATCTTCACCAGGAGAAGAGGATCGACTGCATGTTACCCGTATTCTTAAGACTATGAATTGCAAAAATATTTAAAATTCTGGAAATTTTCAAAAATGAATATTTAAAGAGGGTTAATTTTTCCCTTATCTTTCTTATTTTTGCAAAAATTTTCCCAAGCCTTGGAAAATTTTTTTCCAAAAAGAAATTAAAAATTTATTTTTTCTTTTTTTTTCTCATTAAGAAAATTGGAAAAATTTCTGTCGTAACTTGCATAGAAATAGAAGCATCAACGAGAACGTTTTTTTTATTAAAAGTGAGCGAGATAGATTGCGTAACACGTAGTGAGTAAGAGATGTTGATGTTGGTAGTATAACTACGTGACAATATTGCTCAAGTTGACCCGATGGCTGCCTACCCCAAAATTAAATTGATTCTCATGTAGTTTATAACTTTTATGACTGTTGTTGCTCTCTTATTTATGGTTATGGTTATGGTTATGGTAGTCTTTGCAATGGGGAATGAGCAAAAGTTTATATTTAAACATCCTACAGCTCAAAATAGTTCTTAGTTAGAAGTGCTGCAATTGTTGCGATTCAATATACAAAAACTATTATTTTATTTTAAATTTGCATAAATATTGTTGTTTCTTTTGCATTACCGTAACTATTGCGTTTAGTTGATTTGCATTTCTTAAATTAATTTCTTTGACATTAATTAAGACTAATTCTACTATTTTTCAATTACGTTTGAATAAGCCAGCAACCTACTTTATCTTTCATTGATAACTGCATTCTTAAATCAGTTCCGATTCCGCAGCGCAATATCTAGCGCCTTACGTGAGTAGGTCATCCCCAGTGCCGGGCGAATCCCGTTCGAATCTCTTAGTACCGAGTGTAGATGTAAATTCCAATCACTTCTTCGAGCGAGAATATTTAAAACGTAAAAAGTATGGGAAAGTACCAGCGACGTGCTTTGTCTATTTTTTAAGCTAATATCGTTTCAGGTAGTCTCTAAAATACTTTTCCTAATTTATTTTTCGAGAATTTCAATCCATACATATATAAAAGCACAAAGGGTTTTTTTTCTCTCCTTTCTCCAACGGCTACCGGTTCACCAATTTGACCCATTTTTTTTTAAATGAAAGGTCTATCCACATATGGAACATGAAACATTTTTATATTTTTATTCTACGTCGATTTTTTATTAATAATTATTTTAATTTATAATATATATGAAGGTCGGTTAGACGCGCGTCACTTGGGGCGCCATCTACAATAACGTCGAGTGTCGTTATTGAAACTAATGCATCACGTGACTTGACATTTCGCCGGTTCTGTCAACGCTGTCTGTCAGTGCATTGTATGCTGGGGTAACACTAGTTTATTGTAATTATTCAAAAAACGCGTTTTTATATTATATTTGGTATAAACATGAGAGTAATTATTCAACTGAAAATTAAGTAACATTTTGTTTAAATAATAAGAAGAAATTGTCTTAAAACACACTACAGCTGAAAAATTAATGAGAAAAATCCTTTTTTACGTAATTCATTTGTACCAATAAAATAGGTTGCAATAGTTCGGATTGCTGGTAGACAATTATACGGAAGTTTCGTGGTAACACAGAATGCAGATTGCTTAATTGACTTATATCTACAACAGTGTCGTAAAACGACCATTATGTACGTGCAATAGCGTTAGAATATATTAAAAAAAATATATATATTATCAGCTATGTTTACCATAGTTAAACAACTACAGATAATAATTAACGTTATAGTGTATATATGTGAATAAAATCGATTATGAGAATAGGATTCATTTCGCGAAAATACTTTTAAGTATTCCCTAAACCAAAAACAGTACAATTGCTTATACTTTTTTTAAACGTGGTAGGTGCAGTGGTCATCATCAAGCCTTGGTTTGCCGTTAGCCCGATACGCAAATAATTACGCAAAACAATAAACGCAGCGTTATCAACAGACAACAGCTCCAGGTCATGAATATAAATTGCAAATACAGCTTTTCTCTTTGCAGTTTCACTTCATGGGCGCGGATATTGACATTTCTGAATTCATATGAACATAATTTTATTTCTATAATTATACACCTCAAGTGCAATTTTCATCCTCACTGGAGGTGTACAACATAATTTTGGTTTTCATAGCACAACACGTACAGGAGATTAATCTGACGAGTGTAATCATTTATAAATCTCATTACATACATATCTCCGCACTTCCGCTCATAGTAAATGATCCGTTCCATTCAAAATACAGACGGTTGGAAGGAAACTAAAACAAAAGCATCCCCTTCTGTCACGCTTTTAAGTTTTTGCTTTAATTTCGTTTGATCACACAATAGAGAAGGGTCTTCATTTCCGGTACAGGTTTCTTCTAACGCATCAACAGGTAGAAAATAATACTACCGTTGTATAAAACTAAGCTATAAAATATAAATAAATGTGTAATGGCTAAATTAAGCATTAAACATTTTTGTAAGCAGCGCCACATTAATTATCTGAAACAGAGGGATAAAGTATATCAACTAAAATTAATTAGACAACGTCTAATTAATTACTATCTAATGTAAATTTACTTCCTGATACAAATATTTTAAAATGCACTTTATTCATTTAGATTGGGTGCAGTTTTGAGCGTAGTAATTTTTTTTACGGCTTGTATGAGTTGAGTAGTCAATAATTATTCCTAATAGTGAAATTGTAAATTACTAAATCCTACCTGAACATATTTTATCACTTTACGGCAAAGAATGTAGCTTATACATGTTATATATCACACATTTTATAGCTGCCTTACTTTCTTAAACTTAGGAAAAGTATAGAAAGGTATAACCAATATCAAAAAATTGTTTTCCATATTGACAGAAACACCATTTCTAGCGTTCTACTTCTAGAAACCCAAAACTAAATACGTAAATATTTCTTCTGTATTGATGGTAATATACGAGGATCGTTCGAAATGTACGTGGCCTAACAAGGAAAACGTTTTTTGGGCAAAAATCATTTTATTTTTTAATATAGTTTCCTGCTCGCCAAACTCACTTATTCCAACGATGCTCCGAAGCAGCAATTCCGTCTTTGTAGGTCGATGAACCCAAGTCTTCAAAATAGCTATTTACAGCAGCGATTATCTCGGAATTGGATGATAATCTTTTACCGCCGAGCCATATTTATATTATTTGTATAAAAATTGCTGGGAGCCAAATCTGGTGAATGGGGCGAATGAGGCACTAATTCGAATCCCAACTCATGAATTTTGGACATGGCGGTTGCAGACGTGTGTACAGGTTCGTTATCTTGATGGAAAAGCATTTTCCTTTTTGCCAAATAAAGTCGTTTCTCTTTGATTTTATCGCTCAATTGACAACAAATTGGCATAATCACAATCAGCTTGCTGCTGCAACCCACTGCTGGGCAACGGCACTCTTCTCTGCCACGTACTTTCCTTAGCGCTAAGGTGAAGTACGGGGGACCTACAGTTTAACGTCGAATCCGAACGACTCAATATCAGAGAAGGTTTCAGGCATTAAGACTCCACGGCTGCCTACACCGGATTGAGGAATGTAAGTGGCGGGTTGCGGCATAGATTTTTATTGCTGCATGGCTTCGGCGGGGAATTGAACCCTAGACCTTTAGCGTTAGAGACTAAGCGCCTAACCTCTGAGCTACCACCACTCTTGTTTGGCATAATACTCGCCATTTATTGGTTTTCTCTTTTCCAACTAGTCGACGAAGATTATTCCATGTGAATCCCAAAATACAGTTGCCATAACCTTTCTGCCGACGAAACCGTTTTTGCCTTCTTCGGTGGCGGTGTGTCCATTGTTTGACTGTTCCTTGGTTTCGGGAGTGTAATGGTAGACCCATGTTTCATCGACGATTATGAAACGCCGCAAAAAGTCGTTCGGATTGCGGCGAAAACGTGCCAAAAGGTTGCGAGAAACAATCAAACGATTCAGGTTTTGCCCCGGTGTGAACAAACGCGGCACCCATCGCGCGGAGTATTTTGTCATTTTTTATTTTTCAGTTAAAATTCTGTGTACTCTGTCATTTGAGATGCCCATTATGTCTGCTATATCGCGCACTTTTGCTCGACCGTTATCCAATACGATACGGAGGACTTTTTCAATCATATCCGGGGTAGTAACCGTTTTTGAGCGTCCACTGCCGGGTTCGTCCTTTGTGCTCACACGACCACGCTTAAACTCGGCAACCCAGTTGTTAACCATTGAAAACAAAGGAGCGGACTTTAAAAATGTCGAATTCAACTCTGCTTTGATTTCTGTTGGTGTCAAGCCTTTCAAATGAAAGTACTTTATCACTACTCGCAACTCAGTTTTTTTCGTTATTTACGAAATCACTCGAGACGCTCACTTTGGCGCACTGTCAAACACAAACTAATTGACAGATCGCTTTATACTGTCATGTTTAATCTAAGAAAGGATGGTTCTAAAAAATAGTAATGCAAATTCCGACGAATTAGCGCCATCTCTGTGTTAGGCCACGTACATTTCGAACAATCCTCGTAGAACTAGAACTCGGTGCCGCAGTTCTTTAGAAAATAGGATTACCTGCAAGACTGAAAACCGTATAAAATACACATATTTAATAAGCATTATCTATTTCCTAAACACTACTATTTTATTATAACTAAGGCACGGATTTTATGCAAATGCATATTTAATAGTTTTGATATTCCAATAAAATGCTTCTGTTTGTATCCACATCTAATAAAATTCAATTAAATAACAACAATTTTAATTTACATATTTTAAAGTTTTTGGGCATATATTTATAATAAAAGCATATTTAGATATATTTCTTTATATTCGCAAAAAAAAAAACATCCATACATATATAAAAGCTCAAAAGGTTGTTTTCTCCGGTTTCTCCAGCGGCTACCGCTTCACCAATTTGGACCATTTTTTTTTTAATAAAAGGTCTCTATCCTCAGATGGAAGATGAAACATTTTTATATTTTCATTCTACGTCGATTTTTCAATAATAATTATTTTAATTTATAATATATAGGAAGGTCGGCTAGACGCGCGTCACTTGGGGCGCAATCTACAAAAGCGCCGCGTCTCATTATTAGAACTAATGCATCACGTGACGCATTTAGACGGATCGGCCAACACGAGTCTGTCAGTGCATTGTGCGCTGGGGTCTCACTAGTTAAATTTTAAAATATAAAATGAGAGAAAATGAGGAGTACATTAAGATTTTCAATAAGTGCGTGCTGTTACTACGTATTCTTGAGCTAATGTCCCTAATTATACCACATAGAATGTTATTTCCAAGTTTTGGAATTTTTACAATCGATTCTAAGAATTATGCAATTGCGGTACTTCTTGTAGGTGTATTAGTTTCATTCTGTTTTTCGTGCCTACCACTTCGAAAGAAATAGCAAAATAGTGGCTTGCCTTGTGTGTATTTCTGTTTATACAAAAAAGTGCTAAAAGACAGCAGCTTGCCTTTATTATGGAGAAAGGGTTATCCGGAACTGGTGCTAGAAGAAAACAAAATATTTGCAAAGTCTGCAGCAAGACGGTAAGCAATCTTTGACTTTTTACAATGCTTAAATTTATTGAATATGCACGTGGGCCCAAAGTAACAAAGTGTTTTTATTGTTCTAGATTTTATGCAATAAAAATTCCTACTGAATCAACATATTAAAACTGCTTTACTTTAAGGCAAATGTCAAAAATCTCAAAACCTACAAATGGCGATCCGCGAGTCCATTGCTGGAATTTCTAAATGAAACCAAAAAGAAGATTTAATTTAATTTCGATTTATGCAATGCTTCAGTGAGTGCTAACACACCACTAACAAAATTAAACAATAATAATTTTAATGTATTCTTAGCAAAATATACTACTAAACGTGTTCCAGATGAAAACACCCTTAGGAAAATTATATCAACGAAATTTATATAACAACAACACGTAAAACTCGCAAAATTATAGGAATCAACTATATTTACTTTTCTGTTGATAAAACTACCGATAAATGCGGACGTTATATAGCAATTTTATTTCTAGCGGTTTTAAATGTTGACATACCTAGTACATCTTATCTTATTAGCACGAAAGAATTAGATAAAACTAACAGTGCCACTGTTTCTAGATTTGTAAATAAAGGTTTTACAAAGTTTTTCAGCCGGATACAGTTCCTATAGAAAAATAATATTAATGCTATCTAATGCGGCACCATATATGATAAAATTAGGGCAAAATTTAAATATTAGTTATCCAAATTTATTTAAAATTTTGAAGACATTCCATGTTGTATTGTAGATTCAAAAACTATAATAAACAAATCTCAACTTGCCAAACAATTAGCATTTATTAAAATAAATTATAGTTTTGAAAGTACAACACTCAATCAATTCCAAAGGAAAAAAGTCTTGCTATCCGATTCAGTACAACTTGCAAAAACGTTTGGAAAATCAATTCATCAAGTTAAATGCAATATTGTAAAATCTGTATCGAAAAGTTAACAGACGTATTAAATAAAAACGAAGGTGTTAAAACTCTTGTGAAAGTGAATGAGGTTCTAACTGGCAACTTTAATGATAATGACATGCATCTAAACAGACCTGGACATTTTTACTAATTTAAAAAATGCGCCAATCATTTCAGTTGATGTTGATTCATGTTGAAAATCTTTAAAAAGACGTATTGTAATTTATTGCTATAATGCTATAAAATATAAAGATTAGGTATAATTTAAATTATTTAAAATTTAAATTGTTGTACTATACTAGAGCTAGTTTTTAAAAATTGCCTTTTTTAAATAATAAGTGTAATATTAGGTTGTAAGGTTTTCCACATGCGCTTTTTTTCAATAAAAAACAGTAAAAAATCTTTTGTTGACTGATTTCACTTGCAAGTTTTGTATATAATGCCTGAATATTGTGCAGAAAATGGTGCACACTTTATATAATTGTGCATATTTTGTATATATTTGGTGTTTTTATATATGCGCATATTTTGATGCTTTTTTGTGCGTATAAGTCCGCGCATTGATTGTTACGTACTTTCATGCTGGTAGCTGCAGTCCACTTATTACTGAATTATAGGTTGAGACATTTTTCAACTTTTCGTGGTTTGCCTGCAATATAGCAACACATTTTTAAAATATTTTTTTGCGCCGATGAGAAAATTATTGGTTTAAATAATTTAGTGTTTCCACTACAAAACCGCAAACTGTTTTTAATTTAAGAATATTTAATAACAATGTTTAAGATGATTACATTCAATTGCAAGCTTCTCCTTAATTTTATTAACTGTGATGCTGTACTGATGCAAATTGCTTAGAAACAAACAAGTATACATGTTTAATAGCATAAAAAAAATGTATAAAACGTAAAAATGTAAAAAGCAAAATTTTAAGTACTTATAGTTCTGCACTTGTAGTTTTCTAACATATTTTGTACAAACTGATATCTCTAACAGTATAACAGTACATAAAATTTGTTACTACGGTATACATGTACATTTCACAATAATTAATGTATTTCGTTAAAATGTGTCAACTATTTGAGCAAATAATTGTGACTTTGTGTTTCCTTCAATACTTCGCCACTAAATATACTTTCTCTGTTACGTTCTCGGTTAACAAAGGTCGTGGAACCAGTACATCAGCACAACCTGAATTGCAACCTACAATTTGCAATAAACCGCAAGTCTTTAAAAGTAGGTGCTGTTTTGAAATGCATAAATATTAAATACTCGACTTCAAACTTTATTTATTACGAAATTGTAACTGCTGTACTATTATTTTTTTTATTGTTTAAATTGATGTAGAGGAAGTACAGAAACAGTTAACTAAACAAGAAAACGTACAGAATTTCTAATTTAATATTTTAAATTCGTGTAGTTCACTAAAACCCAGGATATGTTTGAATTAAATAACTTAATTTAAACCAGCAATCTAATTAACAGAATTTTTTTAAATTCAACATTGTAAAACAGGTAAATAAAGTAGAAAAAGTAAAACAATCCATACATTTACACTTTCCATACATTCCATGGCCCTGCATTAAAAGGATTACGGATTGAAATGAGTAAGTTACTCTGGTTAGTTTGTTCCTAATTTCCAATCTATACATTAAATTTCGAACCCTTCTTTCTGTCTCAGCAGTTAATGGCGAGGTTTTCCCACCACGAGAGCCCACATATTTACGTGTCCAGTACAGAAGGTTTGTTTGTACAGCGGTGCATTATACTATTCCATATAACAGAAACTCCGAGTACGAAGCATGCCTGTTTATCTCTGCAGCTGGCGGTAGATGGCGCTGCTCTTGATTTCAACAGTTTGCGAAGAGGTGTTGTTTAAGATACATATCCACCCGCGGAGAGTTTTAATAATATTCATATTTAACTAACCTTCCTTTAGTTGTGCTGTCCATAACGCTATGATTTCACCATCGCCACGTGTAGTTGTTTCGCCAATTTATACACACCCTGTATAACTAACATTTTGTATATCATTAAAAATTAAAAAATTAAAAATTTGCAGTTTATGTCAGTTGTTATAAGTCATCCACATGGTTTAAATTAAAAACATTAAGGGTTATCATTTTCTATAAATAATTTGTGACGTAACAAATTTGTGTAGTGATGGAAATACATTTGGAATCAAAACCTAATAATAACTTATATCGACCATAAGTTTAGGGTATTTGTTTATGTAAATTGTTTCCTTTTTTAGGCTAATTAATACACGTACCGCTTATACAGCATATTTGTGTTTGACTGATTATCAGAGAAATCGACTAAAAGACGTAGGCCACGTGGACAAACGTGCAACTCTAGAGTCTTTCGTATCAGTCTCTTAACGTCCAGTTAAAATTCCCTTAAGCTAACCGGCAAATAATCTTCCGGTTTACAAACTTTTCTGTCTATCAACGTCCAGTTAGGTATTCACCGGCAGTTACTGCTCTGATTCTGTGAGTAACACCATGCTATTTGGATAAAACTAACCGCCATTTAAAGTTCCCGATAAAGCCTAACCTCCAGATAGCATTCAACCACTACCCCTACCAGTTAAGGTGCATGGTGCCGTTGGTTGGATTTTAATAGCGACCAATCAAACTGAAGATTTTCTGCTATTGGGACTCCAGTAAGATATTCATTGTTGGCAATTTCTTTGCCCATAAGTTCCTTTAAGCATTTTTCACAGTTGTTTCTACCAATCTATCATTATAAGAAACATTTATGGCTGTTGTCCAGTTGACCCCTAGGGTTTACGGGCAAGTTGGTCATTTAGCCCATACTCCGGACAAAACGCCCGAAACTTCTCCTATGCCTACAATAAAAAAAATAACTGAAATACTAGAAAATAATATTATTTCAAAGAAAATGATAAAAATCGATGGATGCTATTTAGATAAAAATAATCAATTTTTTCATATTAATTTTTTTAATTCTATTTTTTCGTAACGTGCAGCAAACATCATTTCCTAAAAGATTTTATATAATTTCTGTTACATATTTTACTCATTACACTAAAAACATACTGAGTTATTGTTTTCTGTGCGTTGTTCTGTGACTGGAAGCAACACACGTATTTTTAAGGCTACAAAAGCATTTACTTTATCTGCTGATATACCAAAAAGTAGGGGAAGAAAGTCCAAACAAAATACATGCAAAACCCTCATGAAAAATAACCAAAGCAAAATATCCGTACGAAAAAATCCAAAGATAAACAGTCCAGACAAGAACGTCCAGAACAAAAAAGATAAGATAACTGTAAAAATGGTTATTATAATAAGAAACTTGTTAAAAATATATATGAAGAAATGCGGGAAGCACTTCGCCAGTTTTTTTCATACTGCAGCCTTTCGAAAAACACAGCCTGGGTAGCTTAGTGCCAAGGTTTGATTGTTACAGATACTGTTGAAATAATAAGATATGATTAAATTCTTTTAACATATATTTATTTCACCTTATTGCTTAAGAACTTAAAATTAACTAATGCTCTATTTACTTTAAATAAAATATTTCCCTTCTTTAAAAATTATCAATTCGAAAATAAACAAATTAACACGTTATTGTATTTAAAAATTCTGGACCAGTCCTTTAACGTTTACACTGTCCATTCAATTTTCAAATTGCACTAGACTACCTGGACTGCCTTATCGTTTCACGTGTAAAAGTAATCGGCGGAATGATTAATCTCAAAACTCACTGACGATTTGTCGCGAAAAAAATTCGTATGTAACAAAGACTTAATTATTCATTAAACACTGCATAAATAGAATTCCTCCTAGTTGATCTGCCATCAGTAAAAGTTTTACCTTACTAACAATTCTATGTATAAACTACATTTCTTGCTGGGAATCTCGTAAAATTATACGACTATCTTGGAATGGTTATCACGGCGATTTTTAATGTTTCCTAATTTACTGTTTACTAGATAATGTCACAGAAGAGAGTAACAACATGGGCCTGTCCATAAATGTGAAGAAAACCAAAGTAATGGTAATAAGCAAGGACGTCAGAAATATAAATATCACATGCAATAACGTAAATGTAGAACAAGTAGACAAATACATATATCTCGGACGGTCAATTAATACAACTATAGATTGTGACATCGAAATAAAGAGAAGGATCGAAATAGCTAGAACAACATTCGGACAATTAAAAAATATGCTTTGTAATAAACAGCTGAATGTATCACTCAGACTAAGAATGCTAAAATGCTATGTGTGGTCAACACTTCTTTATGGATGTGAAGTATGGACGATCAAAAAGATAATGCTTAATAGATTGAACGCATTTGAGTTGTGGACATATAGGAGAATGCTTCGCATCCCATGGGCGGACAGAATAACAAATGAAGAAGTACTCCGCAGGTTGGGAAAGCAAAGAGAACTGGAAATGAATGTTAAACAACGCAAACTTTCATACTTCGGACATATAATCCGCCATGAAAAATATAAGATTCTACAATATATTATGGAAGGGAAGATAGAAGGAAAACGCAAAAGGGGCAGAAGAAGGACCTCTTGGATGAGTAATATAAGAAACTGGCTAGGCCTCAATAGGGAACATCTAATCCACACAGCCAGAGATAGATGGAGATACGCTTTGTTGATAGCCAACCTCAGAAGATGAGACGGCACCATGGAGAGAGAGAGAGAATTTACTGTTGATGGTTTTGTACCTAATAACTTCGCGTGCCTCGAAATTAATAAGTTTTAAGAACTTTATAAAAACCTTTTACAATCAAGTAAGATTTTTATTGTTTTTTAATTAATTAAGGTAATTAGTGTAATTAAAAGAAAACGGATCAAAAATGAGTTGGAAATTTTCAACGCCTAAATTAACTCTTTTCTTTGTTGGTTCGGTATGGATGTGCGTTAAAGCTTTTAAACCGCACCTTCCAGAATCTTGGGTAATTAACGGAGGTTAGAAAAAAGGATCACAATGAGTTGAAAATCTTCAACGCCAAACTTAACTTTTTATTTACAGTGAAATCGCGTGAAACCCTTCACAGCAACCTTCAGTTATTTAGGGTAGAGAATACCGTTCGTATTTATCGACACCTATTCTGAATTAAATTTGACCGTACTATTAAATACGGTCTGGCACTGATGCTAGCGGGGTTCTTCCTTTCGGTTGACTAAACTAAGTGCTGGTGCTAATTTTCCCTCTCGGTTGACAAATCTAGGTGGTGGTGCCCGAAGCTGTTTTAATACTTTTTTGTTCGTCTAGTCGGTGTAATAGTGGAACCACAAACTTCACTCTCTGGCCTGGCTGTTGTCAACTCACAATCCAGCGGACTGGCTTCGCAGAGAACTCGTGGAGTATGCTTGAGTCTGAAATGGTGACAGTTGTTGTCGACTTTAAATGATTTTTCTATCCCGGGATATTGTATACATTTAATTTCCACTTTCTGGGTCATTTGAGAACGTTATGGTGAGAACTATTTTTTAAGTAGGCATGACTGCGCGCGGTTTGGCTTCGCATCTCGTCTTAGTGGCTACACCAGCACGACGCTTTTCAATCAAATAAATAAATATTCGTTGATTTTAAATATTATGCTTGTTCATATTATTTTATTTATTTTTAAGCCCTTACAATATTCATACAAAGTAATTATTTTTGTATATCTAATCACAATAATTACAGCGCATATTAGTAAGAGCTGTTTGTAGTTGTATGGTAATTAAATATAAACCCTTGCTAATCGTTCATCGCAAGAAGAGCAACTAACAATAGTCATAACAAAATACCTGAGTAGAAAATTCAGGGTGGTGGTAGGCAGCTATCGAGTCAGCTTCATCTGTCACCTTGTCCGCTCTTCAGTTGTCATCAAAGCATTTTGCTACAATGCACGTAAGGAAAGAAATTTTTTCAAGTAACAAGAAGCTTGAATTTTATTTAATACAAAATTTTAATTGTCACATTTAATACCTAATACAATAATACATGCAAAACCTTTTAAAAATATTGCTTATCTCCCTTTCGAAAACCTCCTAACTCTTTCATAAGATATTTATAGAATCGCGCCATCATTTATTTTGTTAGACTAAAAAGTATCGAGAAAAGTAATGCAATGTTTCCATTATAATTACCCAATAGGGTAATGAAGTACAGTTACTAGTTACTTTTAAATAAACAGTTATGGCACCTCTGTGTGTGTGCTTAAAAAGTGTGTTCATATAACTAGACGATCCACACTAAAAATAGGGGAAAAGAGGTACTGTTATGAGGTACGATATTTCCACAATCGCTTCATCAGCAACCCCGTCAATTTTAATTTTATCCAAAATTTCGAATTTCCACTTCGAACAATTTAGTTATGAAAACACTTTAAGGGAGTTTTGGTTGACTACCTGAACACATTGGTATCACTTTTACTGTGGACAGTACCTAATGTAATAGATTAAATTAGAGAAAAAGTGCAGCGAACGTTTGCATTCATGTTCTCCTCTCGATTTATTTGAGTTAATAAATTAAAGATGATGTTAACTTTTTATTTCCTTTAGGCGATCGCCACCTACTTAATTTCTAAGTAGGTGGAAGGAAAGTTAAAAAAAATTAGGCTATCACTTAAGAATGTTTAACAGGTATGCGTTGAGTCATCAAATCGAAAATATATCACTTGTCTTAAGGTGTTTATAAATCTGTCGATTAAATTTTATGTTAAGTAGGATACTAATAATAATCGTCAAACATCAGGCGAAAAAAGAGTCAAAATTAAATCTTAAAAATTGCATTATCGTTGATACTTCGTATCAAAATTTGACAAAAAGACGAACTCCTTTTCGTTGGCTGGTCCAGTATATGAATGAGAAAATTGAAAACAGAGTCTATTGACTGATGGAGACAGGTCACGTATCAAACTGCTGTATTGTAAAGCATTGGAAAGTATACGTTCCACCTTCATAAAGGATAGATTAGCACAGCACAACAGAATCTTTGGGAGTGGAGGCGTCTATTGGGTTGGTCGCAAAGTCACTGAACTCTAATCCCAACAGTCTCTATTTATGCTGTAAATAACACCAGCGTTTACCTTCAGTTTCTTGCTACAGGTGTATGAAAAAGTATGTTTCTGTTTTTTCTGTTTCAGAAGCCGCGTGATTCAAAGAAACCACTGTTATCACTTTTATATGTGTATAATCAATTATCACAGGTTCCAATTTTTGATATAACGTAAATAAAGATTCGACGCCACTTCTATATAACGTACAAAATTATTTTATGCTTGGCGGCAGACAGTGCTTGTACGCTTAGTATTGCATTTGATGGTACAATAAAAATGAAAGTAAAGCGCTCTGCCAAATAGAAATAATTCTTACGAAGAAATATTGTTTTGTTCTATCGATTTCATGAAAATTTTAGATTTCCAGATTTTAACGAAACCCCGTGCTTAAAGAGGCTCAAGGAAAATGAAATATGTGCCGAGCAAGCAAGTTCTGATTGAAACTTCTTAGCGTGTTCTCACTGAAAGTGAATTTTTAAATTATATAAATCAACAGAAAACGAAAACGGTTATGTCATGTTCTAGTTAGTTGTAGGAGACGTTATAAAAATGTTAATGCGCGTGAGTGAGTTACATTAAAAGTTAATATATGTAACTAACTAATTATATTATTATTTTGTATCTATCTTAGTGCAATTACTATACTATATATACTATTTATATCAAATAATTCCGCTATATTCAATCCGCCATCTTGACTTCTATTATTTAGACCCTTGCTTTGTAATCATCAGCCCTGAAACCCCAAGAAAATCAATTTGTATGCAATTCGGATAACTTTATGAACTATTTCCGCCATTTTAAATCCGCTATCTAGAAAACGTGCCAAATTCAATTCAGTTTACATAATATTCGGACTAAACAGCATTAAATAATTAAATTACACACTCACACAACAAGTGCTAAAAATTAATAATTAATAATATGTAGCTAAAAAGAGCCATAAGAAATTATCCTTTGCCCACAAATACTAGCTCGCATAAAAATAACAAATATATTAAAATCTAAACAATGCACACCGCAGCCGCTAGAGTAACCAACTAAGCATTAACTTTGAGAGGCCAGTAATGGCGCGAGATTAATTTTGGTCTAGAATTTCTGTTCTATTTGTTCACAAGTTACTTCTGCCGACCGCCCCTAAAGAAGTTTCACTTCAAAACAAGTTTTATGTAAAAGTTTTGTCTGTGTGTGGGTGAATCACTGGATTGATGCATTTGTTTGTATATTGCCTCGTTTTCTTGACCGCATGGTCTAATTTTAATGAAATTTAAAATGTGGCGATATATTAAAAATTCGCCAGAAATATGAGGTTTAAAAAAATGGCCAAATTAGTTAACAAATTTGAAAGCTGACTGTGATAGTAGATATCAGAACAACGTCCAAGCTTTTCTCTGAACTCGTGGTATTCGGTATCGTTATAGCCCTAGAAAAACATAATGATATTATAAAACGGTGTTGTTTAAACTACAAAAAATTAAAAATGTCCAACATTTTGGAAATTTTTAAATAAATTTTTTAAAAAAAGCTAGAAGAGAACTATAATATTGATTTTTGTTCAAATGTTTTATTTTCACTGTCCCACATTTGAATTTCTAAAATTTGAAACTTATTGAATATTTATTTAATAAACGTGAGTGACAGAACATTAAAAACCCGCCTTTCAGCTGCTCATGAGTAAAAAAGCTGAAGTGTGAACTTCGAGAAGACTTTTCCATACTCAAACTTATCGTATTTGCAAAAGTGTAAGTTTTATAATTTATTATAACCTCCCATGCCGCCACAGTGAAATTATAGCTTTAAAAAAACAAATTTTAGTCAATAGTATTTACTAACATTTGCCGTATTTGCAATCATGTAACTTTTATTAATTATAACGTTGTACAGTTCAGCGAGTATTAGATTTCTAAAAAAACAAGCAGCGGGAATTTGAAATTGCGATAGGCTGTTCAATTGGTTTCCGTACCGTAACTCTACCCATAGAAGCAGCGACTACGTACAAAATGGCTATAATAGCTTTATTTGGGAAGTTATCAAAAATATGCAAAAAGTGAAAAATATATTTTTTAGCTAGACCTAACTGATAAGCGTAGTTAAAATCACGTAACTGCTGGAAACGCGTTTTTGATATGAAAAAGCATCGTTTTTTTTCTTAATTTTTAAAATAGTTGAATATTCCAGCAAATTTTACTTTAAATAGTCTATCGAACCGATAAAAGTTTATAACGATCTGCGTTTGCGTTTTTAAATAAATGATTAATCAATTTCGAAAATTCCTGGAAGGCGTCAGAGTAAAATTTGGGACAATAGTAAAAAACAGATTTGTAGTTCAATGCAAGCTATATCGGCTCAGAAAGTTTTAAAAACTTCCTGTGGACAATTTTTGAAAATTTTTTGTTGATAATTTTTAAAACTTTGAAGCAGCGCCATTGGAATCGTTGTCAGAATGTATATTCCGCACTAATAACACTTTAAAGACACTCCAAGATAATGTAATGAAATTAAAGAAAAAACAGATACTTTTCGAAAACAAAACATAAAATTGGTTTTTGAATACATATGTATTACTGGCTTAATACGTGAAATTGAAACGTAAAGAAGTAGAAGATTTATTCAGAAGTCGCGGAAATACTTTACTTCTTGTTATTTCTCAAAAATTTTCTGTGACAAACTTTAGAACGTTCAAACATTTGTATTAGGTGAAATAAATTTACAATTTTTATATACAATGCGCGTATATTTTTCAACTAAATTAAGTTTAAAGTAATAGAGCTCTTTCCCCAAATTCTTACTACTATTAAATGAATTTTGACAATAATCTAAATATTGGTGCAGAGTTTACCTGTAGCACTAAAGGGTTTTAAATAAGCAGGTTGGTGAAAATACATGCGTTGTTATGAGTGGAGTACTTAGTGCGGAAAATATCTATACTCAAAAACTCTAAGAGTACCTGCAGAGAATTTGACTCATCTTACTAAATACAAAAATAAATTCTTAATTTTTAATAGTCATTCAAAGGTGAAGGTATAAGTAAGATGGGCCTTTATAAATCTCTAGAACAATAAAGCTGCTTAAATCGTAAAATGAGTAAATTCCTTAGGATTGTGTAGATAGAGATAATGGTTTACCAGATATTTTGCAAATTGAACCCTTTGTTCAGAGATGAATTTACTGTGGATTTGGGGAGGGTGTAATTTAATTTTAACTAAATTTAGCACCAATTACTGTTTATTTGTACAACAGCAGATGGGGTGGCGGAAAAAAGTACCGCGAAAAAAGTACCGCGGAAAAAAGTGTCGACGGAAAAAAGTGCCGCGGAAAAAAGTACCGCGGAAAAAAGTGCCGTGGAGGTGTAAATTGGACATTAGCACTTGCAAAATAAAATTATATAAACCAGACGAAAGGCTGGAATAACAGATAATAGAGTTAGGTTAGGTTAGGCACCTACACGGCACTTTTTTCCGCAGCACTTTTTCCCAGCCTCCCTCTTTCAACGGCACTTTCTTCCGCGGCACTTTTTTCCGTCGGCACTTTTTTCCAGGCATTTTTTATCGGGATTCCAGCAGATGTGATCCCATACTTCTACTGATGTTAGGATAGTTATGATTTTATAAATTTTCACCCAAAAACGTTGTTTTTAAAAAATGTTTGTCTGTGGGTGGGTGGGTGATTCAGTACGTGCGTTCGTTTCTCTATATCTACAGAGCCCTTGGCCGATTTCTATCAAATTGGGTTTAAAACCAGAACCGGAAACAAAAATTAGACCTGTTTTTTGGTATAAATTATTTTCTAAACACTTTTTTAAAATTTTGAATACATAGCGTTATGGTTCATCTAAAGACGAATCAAACGATTTTATTTTCTCAAATGCTGTATCTTCAACATAAAGGCTATCACGAGTTTTTAAAAATTTTAATGCCCGATTACTCAAAAACAAAGCTTTTAATAAGTAAAATTAGGTGATGTAAAACAATTTTTCGAATATGAAAATTGTAAAAACGTTAGTATAGTTATTAATAAGTTTTACAAATTTTCAAAAAACTACTGAGTTCTGACTTACCAAGCAATAGGGACGTTTCTGCACCGTAACTGTGATTTCAGTTTTCGCTGTAGTTTTCCTTTTTGTATTTTTTCTACTGATGATGACTGCTTAGCAGTCGAAATGTACATTTAGAGTACAATAGTTCTTGTGAGAACTAAAGGGTTTTGAATTTTCTTTATTTGAATTTTCTCACAGTTGCTCATTTATATTTATTTAAAAAACTACTACTCAAAAACTGCCCACACCAATTTTTTTATTTCTGAGCCGATAGAGCTAGTATAGAACTACAAAATTATTTTTTACTAATCTTCCAAATTTAACATTGACGCCCTCTAGGAAGTTATAAACTTTAAACAGTTTGATAGTCTATTTGAAGTTGTTTATTAAGATTAACAAAAATTTTCAATCACATTAAAAATTAGGGGAAAAAATACTTTTTAGTATCAACAACCGTTTTCCGGAAGTTAGGTGATTTTAACTACGCCTATCAATTAGCTTTAGTTAAAAAACATATGTTACGCGACATTGTATTGCACAGGCTGTTGCAAATTCAAATCACCGCTGGGGCGTTACTTTTTTTTTAATTCTTTTTTTCTTCTTACGTTCATGATATAAATACTCAAAAAATATTCTGGAAAAAATTTTCCGAAAACAATTCTACAGGAAAAAGTTTCGTGGAAAAATTCCTCTGAACAAAATCCTAGAAAAATAAACCATACGAAAACATCCTCGTAAAGAATCCAGCCAAAAACGTTAGTAATTTTGTTTTCAGTTGTTTCAGAATTTTAGTTTTGTTGAATAAAAACTAAAGTATACACAAACTGAAAACACTAATATTCCCTTTAATTTACTAAACCTCACTTCAAGAAATCGGAGGTAATTTATTACTATTTGTATGTCCAATTGCTCTTAAGAAATCTCGCATTCCACGAGTTTCGTTGTCATTTTAATTAACAACTTTTTATTCAATAACTTTTTTCCGAGGATTTTTTCCATAGTACTTTTTTCCACAGAATTTTTTTTTTCGGGGATTTTTTTCCGAAGAGTTCTTTTCCTGAAACTTTCTTTCCTACATTTTTTTATATTCGCACACATTTACGAGAGCACGCAATCGCGGAAAGACATTCTTCTAAAAATTTTTATGTAGTTCCTGGAGCCCCAAACCGTTTTCTTTCGTTAAAATCAATACTATCTTTTATTAAAGTAAAAACAAAAAGACAATTTAATAACTATTGATAAATTAAACGAACTGATAACGGTAGGATGGCAGATAACGAATCTAGGTTAACTAATTAACCAAAGTCGTGCTATTTTTTTACAAGCTATTTTAATCTATTTTTATTTTAATCGTTTTATGCTAATGTCCAGTAAATAATTATGTTTAATATCTAGCTTAATTATGCTAATACGCAATATAAAAATGTCAGTATTATCTACTTTTTTTCTGTTGCTTTAATTTAATGTTATTTTTGCAACGGTTCATGTGTGATTCATAAATCATAATGATAGAAACTTATGTTATTTATTACATTTAGATGCACCTATCTATTTACGAAATTCGTCAGTAAGTGTGATTGTCGCTAAAATTGTTTTATTATTGCATTGAACAGAGTACAGCATACACAGTACGGTAACGGTAAACGGTAAAATAATCCAAGGGAAAAATCCAGGAAAAATAATTCAAGAAAAAGAAAAACAGAAGAAAAATAGTCTACGGAAAAAATACACAATATAAAATGCTGTTGTTTACTTCCTTATGTTTCTTATTTCTATGGCATAACACGTTACGTTTAATGGGCAAATTCTGATAGTGGATTGCCACCAACATTTAATAGAAAATTGAAACAAATCAGGGACAGGGCAATTACAGTGCTTTTCTTAAAATACAACTGTCGTTTCCTCGGGTGGCGGAAAAAATGTCCCCGGAAAAAACACCCCGTAAAAAATACCCCCGGAAAAAATGTCCCCGGAAAAAATGTCGCCGGAAAAAATATCCCCTGGAAAAAATACAGCCGGAAAAATACCCTCTGGAAACAATACCCCCGGAAAAAATACCCCCTCATAACTAATTGGCTACCTCTGCATCAAGGTCCCCAAATTTGTTCAAAATTTTTAATAATTTGGACCTGCAGGAACCTCAAAAAGTGATATAGAAAAAATGCTTGTCTGTGGGTGGGTGCGTGAGGTAAGTTTCCAGTCATGGACTTTATTTGTTTTTACTACGCAAAGCTCTTAATTGAAATGTAGGAATACATAAAATACACATGATGTTATTACAAGCATATAATTCTAAGACTAACCCGAAAAGCATGACAAAATAGTATATATAGTTATTGTTATCTATAAGGAAGGAAATGATGATGATATAAATTGTACATTCCGAACTTGAACTATCAAAATATAATCTTCTGTCAATAAATCTTTCATTTTCCTTTGTTCACATTTCCATGTTTTGTAAAATAAAAAATCAATAAGATGAGGCAGGAACTTGCTTGCGACAGGACCAAGATTCAACAACGACTTATTGGAAGGCTTCCATCAAAGAAAAAACGGCCAGTCTATGAAGTACTGCAAACTCGCTTAAAGGCGCTATGTGAGGAGTATTCAACGGGCACCAGAGAATTAGAAAATTTTTTAAACGCAATAAGTCACAACATAAGTACTATAGAAACCGTATACGTGTAGTGTGTGTTACTATTACTTCAGTATATAATTTGTAGTTTTCAAATGTATAAGTAAAATAATAAAATAATAAGATGTTTAGAAGCTTTTTTTGTCAAATCTTGTTGCTAATGTAGGATTATCACAAGACAATATAAAATGAAACTGTGGAAACCTGCAAGTATTTTGAACGGGGGTATTTTTTCCTAGATTCCGTTTCCTCAACGTCTGCGCTGGATTGAGAGTTTTGATAATGTCTTTGTGTGTATGTATCGCATTTCAGCGCAAGACCAATATTTTTACCATCCCCTACTCCCCAGTCACCCCACCATCAATTTGTTGTTTTTTTCGATGGTTCGACTGGTTCACTATAATATGAATATAAGTTATTTTTTTTTGCAAATTTATAATTTATTGTTTATTTTCCAACTTTTAAAAAAATTCGTTCATATATTTATCATTTTCAATTTCCCAAATGTTTGTGCATGTCTTGAAAACGTAGAAAGTTTCAAAACTTCTAAGAAATTCTAAGAAATCATCAAAATCTTTTAGAAATTAAAAAACATAATATGTCTTGGAGATTTTAATTTTAATTGGAAGAATGAAAACGATACATACACAAATGCACTTAAAGATATAATAATGGGCTTTGGATTCAGGCAATTGATGACGGAGTACACAAGGATAACTAGTACGTCAAAAACACTGATAGATCTTGTAATAACAAATTGTACAAATGTAAATAGTAGAGTTAACCATATACCAAAAATTACTGATCATAGCATAATTATAATAGAAATATTGACGAAAGGAATAATAAAGGCAACACGTGAGAACACAAGACATGTAAAGGTAAATTATGAAAAAGTAAAAAATGAATTGATTGGGGCAGATTGGAACTATATTTCAAGTAATATAAATGTAGTGTATAGCACTTTCTATAGAAATGTAATAATGGCATTAAAGAAGAACTCGATAGAAAAATTAAGTGTCAAGAAAACAAACAAGCCATGGTTTAATCAAGATGTAAAGATGGAGATAAAGAAAAGGAATGATTCGTACGAGAGGTTTTTAATTACCAAGGAACAGGTGGACTGGGAAGCTTATAATATTCATAAGAAAAATGTTAAATATAAAATAAGAAGTGCAAAAAAGTCTTATTATGATAAAATGATTGATAAAAACAAAGGTAATCAGAAAAAAATTTGGAAAACTATAAAAAAAAATCAAGTTTGGAAATTGAGTTTGACAGAACAACGGAAATAAGTAATGAAAAAATTGCACGAAGATTTAACAACTATTTCATAGATAGTGTCGAAAGTATAATAGCAACAATAAACTTCAATGGATGTAACGTAACTGAAAATATACAGGAATCAAAAGAACAGATTCAAAATTTAAAAAAAATAACTGTAGAGGACCTAAAAAGAATAGTGTGTAAACAAGTTAACAAAGGCAGTCCCGATGAAGTTCATATGAATACCTTAAAGGAGCTGTTTTGTGTCATGGGATTTGCATTGCTAACTATAATTAATCTATCGATATCAGAAGGTGTAGTCCCTCAAGATCTCAAAATTTCGACGGTAATACCTATTCCAAAAGTGAAATCGACAAAGAAAAGCGAAGAATTTAGACCAATAAATATGCTGGCAGCAACTGAAAAGATTTTAGAAGCGGTGGTATATAAACAGATTAGGGAGTTTATTGAAAAAATGATATATTAACAGAGTACCAATCAGGATTCAGGCATAATCATTCTTGCGAATCGGCACTACAGTATGTTATCAATGAGTGGAAGGAGGCACGAGATGAAGGCAAATCGGTTTGTGCAATATTTCTAGATTATAGAAGAGCTTTTGAAACTGTGGACAGGAACACTCTTATTGAGAAAATGTATAAATACGGTATAAGAAGAAAGGTGTTGCAATGGATTAGAGACTATCTGCACAACAGAAAACAAATTACAAAATGGAAAAAAAGAGGTCCAGTCCAAAGGATGTAAACATAGGAGTACCACAAGGGAGTATTCTGAGGCCCTTACTGTTTGTCATTTATATAAATGATATTGTGAAAATTGTCAAAAAGTGTAAAATCCACATGTTTGCAGATGACACCCTAATATACCTAGCAGGAGAAGATTTAAATTCATTAATTAATAGTGTTAATAGTGATTTATGTTTGGTTAATAATTATCTAGCAGGAAATAAACTAAAGTTAAATGTAAATAAAAGCAAAGGTATGTTAATATCAAGTCAAAGTTGTTTAGATGCATTTAAAGTAAATAACCTTAAGATTGTAATAGATGGTTGTGAAATAGAAATGGTAGACGAAGTGAAATACCTAGGTATAATAATTTACAGAAATTTAACTTTTAAATCATACTTAAATGTACTTCAAAAAAAGATAGGTAAAAAAATTGTTTTTTTAAAAAGAATAGCGCCACATTTATCATTATATTCAAAATTAACTGTATACAACACTATGATCTATCCTCATTTTACATACTGCAGTACTATTCTTTTCTTACTAAACGATTGTGAATTACAGAAGTTACAAAAGTTACAGAACCGTGCTATGAGAGCATTATTACATTGTAATAGATTTACTAGAATTATATTTATGTTGGAATGTTTAAATTTTCTATCAGTTAAAGAGCAACTTCAGTTTAATTGCATGGTCTTTATATACAAAATTGTAAAAGGTATGTTGCCCAAATATTTGGAAAACAATCTTGTTAAAGTATCTGACATTCACGATTACCAAACTAGACAAAATGATAATTACTATATTACAACAAAAAATAAGTCTCAAACAATGAATAATATATTCCACAAGGGTTTGGATTTGTATAATCAACTGCCAGAAATTGTAAAAAACAATAAAACTTTACATACCTTTAAGAGTAGTTTAAGAATGCATATTATTACATATAGAACAGGGTAATTTAGGTGTTATAGATTTAGAACTTATTATTTTATGTTGTAGGTACCTATTTGTGTTAGTAAAATATTATATATTCGTAAAACGTTGGTGATATGTATTTAGTTATTTGTAACCACTGTAACCATTGTAACCATTGAGTTATTAATTAATAAACTTATTATAATTTTCTATCGTTTTAATAAATGCAAGGAAGGTCCCGTGGTGGCTGCCATACTGTTTTTTTCTAGATTTTACAACAACACATTTGATTAGTAGGCTAAAAAGAAGTCTCTAGAAAAAAGTCACGCAAAAAAGTCCACGGAAAAAAGTGTCCAGGAAAAAGACTCCGGAAAAAAGACTTTGGAAAAAAGTCCCCGGAAAAAGACTCCACGAAAAAAAGTTTCTAGAAATAAAAAAAGTTTCCAAGAAGTGTTGATGTTCAAGCCCCGTTTAAGAGTTGGTTAAAATAAACGACTGATTTTCGTATACGGATAGGTTAGGCTATAATAATCTAGCAATTCAACTTACCGGTATAATTACAATATATGCTTTGTAATAAATTCACTGCCAACGATGAACACTATAAAAAAATGCAAGTTTTTCTTATAAATAGATAAACTTATTTTATATTTAAAACATTTCTGTGTTTTGCTTTTCTTGTTGTAATTTTTCACTTTTTCCCCTAGAGCTTGTATTCTGGAGACTTTTTTCTGTGCCTTTTTCTACGAATTTTTTTCCAAGAGTTTTTTTCCGGAGTTTTTTTCCAGGAGACTTTTTTCCAGGAGATTCTTTTTCTGTGACTTTTTTTCGGAGAAATTTTCTGCTAGATACCATCTGATTATAGTTTTCAAACCACTACAGGTAAATTGAAGTGAGTCTAATCAAGGTATTGAGAACGATTACATTACAGAAACCATTGATCAAATATAGTCATGTTAATTCCATAATAAATAAATTAAATAATGGTTAGGAGTCTATCTGTGAGTGAGTGGTGGTAGCTCAGACGTTAGGCGCTTAGTCTTTAACGCGAAAAGTTTAGGGTTTGATTCCCCGCCGAAGCCATGGAGCAATAAAAATCTATGCTGCAACCCGCCACTCACATTCCCCAATCCGGTGTAAGCAGCCGTGGGGTCTTATTTAGTCGTTCGGATTCGACATTAAACTCTAGGTCCCTCGTACTCCACCTTAGCTCTAAAGAGAGTACGTGGCAGAGAAGAGTGCCGGTGCCCAGCAGTGGGACGTAAAGGCTGATTGCGAGGCGTCTGAAATAAAACCCTGTAAAGTGTAATCAGAGGTTTAAAAAATTAAAATGAATTAAGCGTCTTGGCTATAATTACAAACGTTATAGCGTATACAGAAACACTCCAAGTTTTTTTCTTAGACAAATTTCTGTTTATTCACGTTTCGTTAATCACTTATTTTGAAAAATATCTTTCACTTTTGTCAACTAAAAAACATTTTTTGACATTCTATTTTGTTATAAGCTGAAACAACTTACTCGTCCAAGCTTTCCAGGCATAGTACCAAGTTTCTGAGATAATAGGTAGAAAGTTTTACCAAGAGCCGAGACACAGGTCATTTCTATGTACACAACTTAATGAGAATATTTATCTCGGTGATTAGCCTGTTTAACAGTAATCCTCTTGTAAATTTTCAAGCTTGTCTATTTCTTTTCTAATTAGAAAAGATGTAACCTGTATAGCAATTGAACTTATCTTTACCTGGCTACCACCAAATAGCAATTCTTTTGTGTAACGTCTTTTGTAATATACTTTTCCATGAAAGCTTTCCTCAGAAATCTTATTCCTAGAAATTTAAAGTAAACTTTTAATAAGAAACAACTGATCAGTAGATATGCACCATTTTCACACAGACCGGTATAAACTACTTTACTTATATACACAATATCTGTGCTCTGTGAATATATTCAATAATTTTGAACCCTAAACCCTTACACTAAATATCCGCAGAAGAAATAAATCCCTGAAAAAAAAATCCTGCGGAAAAGTTTTATGGAAAATATCCTAGGAAAAACATCGTTGGATGAAAAAGTCTTTGATAAAATGTCAACGAAAGTCGTGGTATGCAAGATTTATTTAAGAGCAATTAAACATACAATTGAATTCCATTGATTTTAAAACATCGATTTTGTGATGGTTTGGATTTGATTTTTTATTTGTTTTATTTAAGTATAGTATTTATTATTCCAAAGTGCTGCGAAAATTAGTTAGCTCAGATTTCTTAACTTGTTCATTTTAATTTATTGCAAATAAAGCAATTCTTAACAAAAGCAAGATTAAAAGTAAACAGTTGGTGTTGCTATAGGAACAATAAGTCTTCATATCTTGATCTTGGTTTCTATATCTGCGTCCAGATGACTTGAATTCTCATTCCAAAACGTCTAATAACGGTGAATTAATAAATGTAAAATAACTTTTAAAACAACAAAAAAACATTTTAAACACATTGTTTAACGCTAAAGAAAAAACAGACAATTTACTGAAATCAGGCATCTACAAATTAAAATGCTCGCACTGTAATTCTGGTTATAAAAGACAAACAATTAGAAATTATGATATTAGAAATAAGTAACACGTACGTTGTTACAAGTATAAACACCTCTATAAGTCCAATTACGCTAAACACTTATTAGAACACAATGATTCAATGAAATCTAATAACACCATAAAATTTTTTACACTTTTGTGTTGACAAACGTGAGTTGGATATACTAGAAGCATTTGAAATTCATAAACATTTAAAATGTGTACCTTTAATGAATGGACAAATTAATCTCTTAAATTCACCGTTATTAGACGTTTTGGAATGAGAAATCAAGTCATCTAGACGCAGATATAGAAAACCAAGATCAAGTTATGAAGATTTATTGTTCCTATAGCAACACCAACTGTTTACTTTTAATCTTGCTTTTGTTAAGAATTGCTTTATTTGCAATAAATTAAAATGAACTTCATTGAAGTAAAGCTCGAACTTATAAATGAAAATAAAAGATTCTTCTAAATTAAACCGATTTTTTTCATACCTTGTTTCTGTCTACAATTTTGAGTATGTATATGAAAAATTTAGGCCCAATTCCAAATAACATTTTTTAATGTATATAATTTAAGTCTCTATTTAATTGTTGTGTTTTGTATGGTTGTTGTTAAAAGTAGTATTTTAGTAGTAATGAAATACACAACTACATTTTAATTTTGAATTTTTTCTGTGGATTATTTTTCCTCTGAATTTATTACATTAGATTTTTTTCATGATTAGATTATTTTACATACATTCTTAATTTCTCTAGGTATTTTTGATATACCTGCGCATTTTAAGTTTCATCAAAATCGGACCAGCTATTCCGGAAATATAAAAAAACAAATAAACGATTTTTACATTCCCGTACTTCCAGGATGGATATTTATTGTGGGGGTAAAAAAATCTTAAAAAATTTTAACGGCAATACACGTTTTTGACCTTTCAAACCCAAATGTGTGGTTTTTGTAAATCTACAATTTTCGCAATTTACTCTATATGGAATAACAAATATTTACGATACGAACTTCAAGTCCGAACGTATAAAAGCGTAATCAGACCAGTATTGACATATGACGCCGAGACAAGAGCTCCAAAACAATACCAGTTCTAGAAACAACAGAAATCAAAACATGTAGAAAGAACACGGTTTGATAATCAGAAAAGTGCCGATATAAGAGAGCAACTACGAATTACAAAAAAAAAGAATTGGGTAAAAGAAGATGATATGGAACGCTCATATACTGTCGCGGATGAAAACTAGTGGAAATACGCGTAGCAGGAGATTCTCCTTCTTGGAAAGCTGGAACCAACAAGCTCTCCTTCCCTAACAACAAAGAAGTAGAATACAATTTTCGTGTATAATGTATACTTTCTTACACTAAAACTAAAAAAACTACTTAAAAGTATTACAATCAGGAACGGATTTGAGGGGACTCTTTATTGTTTCATAAAAAATATTTTTATTAAGGCACATTGACAAATTGATCAATTTAGAATATTTTTTAATTCTTATGTTATTTATTTTTTTAGTACAGGGATATAACAATAATTCTTCAACAAAATAAGCTCTAAAATATCCAAAACCGGAAGCGAAAGTTAAACACGTTTATAACAGCTAGGCATCCGGGTTGGAGCCGCGTCATCGGTGCATGAACTGCCGACGTTTCTTCCTCGGTTTCATGGGACATCTTCAGGGCTGTGGTCAAAGTGACCACAGCCCTGAAGGATCTGGAACACAACTGTTGTGTTGTGTTCCAGATCCCAAAGTGACCACAGCCCTGAAGATGTCCCATGGAACCGAGGACGAAACGTCGGCAGTTCATGCACCGATGACGCGGCTCCAACCCGGAAGCCTAGCTGTTATTAACAACGGCCGCGGAAGCCTGCAACTTAGATTAAACACGTTTCTTTTCTAATAGCATTTTCCACGGAAACTGAGAACTCTCGGAGTTCTAAGTGGAATTTGACAGAAGACTATTATGGTAAACCAAACGATTCTTTCGCGAACTTTCAGGTTTCAAATTTGCGACTACTACTTTTTTTTTGAAATTTTCAATTTTATAAATCCGCATTAACTTTCGTATTGTAGTAGCTGCAGAAAGAGAGACTGTAAAAAAAATTTTTATTAATAAAAACTAGCGAGTTAAGTGAAAATTATTTTCAATTTTTTGATAATTTCCAAAAAAATTTTACTTAAAAGTCGGCCACACATTTTCTTTTTAATTCTGTAAGCTCATACGGTTATGAATGAGCTACAATTTGGTTCGTGTCCTAGTGATTTATGTGTGACGCCTTCCACGATTTTTTTTAATCGAAAATAAATGCCCTTATAAATTTTTTTCGGATGAATTTATTATTCCAATTTTTGTTTTCTTTAAGCCCAAGAAATGTTTTTCCCTATATAAAATAAGCAATTTTTTTTCTTAGAAAAAACTTAAAACATTGTTCGTTTTTTAAATACAATAAGACATGCGTTCGCACGCATAGACGGGTACGTACACGCTGGTGCCTGGTGCTGTAGTGTAGAATTATTCCCTAGACGTATGACCCACACAATGTTGAGATAAAATTACAGACATACTTGAAAAATGATAAGACAATTTCGAAAGTATATGAAAGTCCAGACGAACTGATTTGCTTATTTAGTCTTTTTGTAGTGGCGATATTCTGTGTTTGCACAAAATATCGCCATGCTCCAGGGTATCACGCCATAAAGGTGACTCAAACACGCCAAAAACATTTTTAGTACTCTCCCTCTGTAGGCAAATGAAGAAATTTTAGGGCCCGGCTCCACAAATTCAGAAAATGGGGTCGCCCTGCCCTGCCTATTCTTTAGGTACATGATTTGAGGCCCGGCCCGACCCGACAAATTCAGCAACGAGCTGGTCCGACCCGGCCCATTTTATGATTATCTAAATTTGGCCCTTCAAAACTGAACCAGCAAGTTTGGCCCAGCTATGACATTTTATTTTCGCGAGCTGTCGTTAGCTCTGCCAGGCTGGATAAGTCCTGCTGGTCCGACGAGACTCTGTTTGGGGCGTTAGGCACAACTGGCCCGGCAAGGCCCGACTAGGAATTTAAATAAGCTAGGCCCGGTTCGATTAGAAATTTGCTTGTAATTTTAGACCTGGACTGGGCCGGCCTTCGGGCCGGAAAAAAGTATCCCTGGACGCCCTTCGTAAGAAGAAATATAATTAAGTCCCCCCCGCCCCACTAGAAATTCCCGAATCTGCGCCTGGTTAGAATCATGAAAATAGTTTTCGGTTGCTGTACAACAACTTAAATCTGCAGTTAAACGCAAACAATGTTAACAGAGGAAAGTAATTTAGCTGTGAGGGGCGTTAATCGCTAACCGTAAATAATGCAAAGAAAATGAAACCGTTTTGTTAAAGAGTGCCGCCAAAAATGTTTAGGTTTAATTTCAAGATGATTTCAACTAAATAATATATAAGTGCAAATCGTAAACATTTTATAATTTTATTCATCTTCACCAGCTTCTGTTTAGTTTTGCAAGGTAACTTTCAATAATAATCACTTGCAGCATGCTATATATACTTTCAAATAACATTCAAATTGGAGAAAATATGAATCGAAATTAGATACATGCCTGATTAAGCGATTTGTAAACTAACAAAACATTTTACTGGAGTGATGAGAAAAATAGAAAATTCATTAGACGGGGTAATTATTATAATTACGAGGAGGCTCCGATAATTGATGATGATCAACAACTTTTCGACCGGCATGTGGAAGCCCCACCTTGCAGCTCAACAGGTGAACTGACTTTACCTGAGCAGTTAGTTCGTGAACGCCGGTCGACAAGAACCAAAAGCGACCAACGTCCATCCGAGTATCACTGTAGTGCCTTTATTGTAAAATCAGTGCCTTTGTGTATATGAACTTTATTTATATAATATTGTTAGTATATTGTGGTTTAATATAATTTGTTATTGTAAATTAAACTGCGGTCATCACGGTTCACGGTTTGTGCTTTCATGCCTCACTTGTTGCCTTTTTTGTGTCACTTATTCATTTTGCGATACAAAGGTACATACCTCTGGTAACTTTAGCGTTTCCTATTATAAAATAGTAGTATTTGAAAACTAATTTATGATAACTTAATTGTAATTTTTCAAAATTCATTCATTTTCATAAACAGTAAAAAATTACAGGTATATAAAATAGATAATTATTAAACTGTAAATAACAGTTTGCAATTAGATTTTATTGTCAATGTAATTAAATCCTGTTTTAAATTACGCGAAGAGCGCTGGATGTTATCAAGTTACATACAGATTTACTTCTCATTTTCAAATTACGTTAGTGTAACAGATTTATCATTTGAATAAACGATTTTAACTTTCATCTGTTAATTTTCAGGGTTCGTTAACTGCCTTCAAAATATTAATTGTTGCAAAGTCTAAATAGTCAAGCCTATGTGCATGGAATAAAAAAATTTTGATTGTGCTTTTAGTATGTTTTTGATTTACACATGAAAGTGCAGGTATATGAAAAGTAGTACCCAAAGTAGTTTTGCATGGTTTTGTAACAAAACTACTTTTATAATTTCTCACTTGTCTTTTTATTAAAACAGGGGTGAAATTTATAAAAGTATGTTAAAATTGCTTGTGGGTTGTATGCTGTGACACTTTCGCTTTTGGTATTTAGCAACTACGACTGCAACACGTAACATAAATTTCTTATTTTTTGCGAATACAAAACTGCATTGGGAAACTCTGAATGTATTAACATGTTAAGTGACACGAAAAAGACTTCTAAACATATTATAACAGTTTCATTCAAGAACTGTTAAATTACTTTGTAATTTTACAGCATCTTGACCATTACAACCAACAGCTGCAACAACTTGTTGGAAAACTCTGTGTTAGATAGTGCAGTGAAAAACAATCAAACTTAGATGTACATTTTATAATGCTGCAGTGGCTTAATTAGTTAGCTGAGGTTTTTATAACACTTCCAATAATTTAGGTGAGTATTGCGGAAACTTATGCATGATTATTTTGTATTGCGGTTTTAGTTAATAAGATTAACGTTTGATTATATGATTTTTGATGCTGATTTAAAATTTTATGTATAAGTAAATTTTGTACGTTAGTTTCGATGTTTACTTGGGTATTACCACAACGCGCTCGAATAATTAATTTTTTGTAAAAAGAAACTCATCAACTAATCACTCTGACGTATTTCCTAAACAAAACGAGATATTCCGCTTCTGCTATAGTTAGTCTCTAATCGTAAGAATATAAAAAAGATAGTCAACGTTGTTTCTTCTGGAATTCTATAACACAACAAAGTAGTTAAATCAAGTTTTAATAATATATGTTTCTGTAACAATAACGCAATTCCTCTGAGATAAATCACAAGAATTTACTATCATGCTCGTGCACAGTTTGAATGCAAATCAATTAATTTTATTATACCTTTCCTACTTGTAAAACCAGACTGCCTTGGTCTTTGTTAGAATTTTCATACTTCTCTCCGCTTAAGTTAGAAACAGTACCTAATGACATTTTAGATTTACAGGTTAGTCTGTGAGAACTTTAATTAACGGTTTTTCTACTCCTAGTTCTAAAATTAAACTGGATTTGATTTTGTTTTAATAAATGCAATAATGTGAATTCCTGATTTAAGGTTAATGAACTGTTCTATGGCAGAAAATTTCCGTTATGTTAAATTTGGCTATATTAACACTTTCTATTTGTTTTAATGATAGAAAAACATACAGCTAACTAACTCGTCAAATTCTTTACGATATTTAAATTAAATAAAGTTTGGCATTTATGATATTAGTGGTCTAATATAGAGAGTTTTGAAAACAAAATAATGGGTTTCGTAATTTTCCACAACGGTGCCGTATTATTAAGTGGAAACATTTTAAGCAAATACTGACAGATAACAATTTCTTTAACCAACCGTAAAATATTTTGGTTATGTTCTTGATTTTAACGTACATTTAATACAAAAACGATGTGCAAGACAAATCAAATTATAATAATTAAATATTAAAACCCGTGGGCTACGCCCCACGCTTTCATGTAACGTAAAAAATAATAAATAAACTGTGCCGAGATGTACTGAATGCTTGCACCTATTTGTGTAGCTTACAGGTCCCTAAGAGTGAATATTATTATTCGTTTGGAAAATTTTAATAACAAATGCCTATTGCAAGTATTTTTTAATTATTTTACCTATTTCTAGGTTTTTATGGCTACAATTTAGATTGTCACGCCTAATTTTTCGTTTATGCCTATTTTGGTACTATGTTTGTTAAGATATTACCTATATTCCTGATTTCCTTTGAAATGGAAATTTCTTTTCCACTTTATAAAAATATATTAACTGACAATAGTCACAGTTTACTCTTAGACTGAGAAATTCATTGTAGGCTGTAGCAACAGCAAAGTGTGCCAACAGCAAGCTGTTGGCATTACCAAAGTCCGTAGAATTCAAATTTGCTATCTTTCATAGCAAATTTGATTTCTATAGACTGGCACTGCAGCAATTTCTTTTTTTATATTTTTGAGTAACTTTTAGTTTTCCTTATAAACATAAAATTCCTTTTTTAGTTGTTGAATATATGTTTTTTGATGCCACTTTTATTTTGCGTGAAATATAACTTTTGGTTCCTAAAATGTAATTTTTCCACGTTTTTGCTTTCCGACTTTTAATAGCTAGAGTGCCTAAAAATCACAGCCCTGGTTATGAATGCTGTTTCTAATACAATCTTAATAATGTTCTCTGTGTAGTTCTTTTTTACTTTTCCATACGTCTACTGCAGTAAGAAAATTTATTTCATGCAAAATTTTAGAATTTTAAATTTTAACGAAAATGCGTGTTTTGGGGTCCAAGGAACCCCACAAAGTGTTTTAAAAAAAATGGCTGTCTGTGGGTGGGTGGGTGCGTGTGTTTCCTATATCCAGAGCCCCCTGCCTACACCACTTTTTTTTTAACTTTGTGAGCCGATAGAGCTGCCAGTGAATCTATTACTAATCTCCCAAATTTTGCTCTGGCGCATTTCAGGAATTTTTGAAATTGATTAATAATTTATGCGAAAACGAAAATGCCAATCATTATGAACAGTTTAATATACCATTTGAAGTAGTTTCATCAACTATCTCTAATAGAAAAATATTGTTTTTATTATTTGCATATTTTGGATAACTCTTTAAATAAAGTTGTTATAACCATTTTTGATCGAAAGTCATAAACGCATTATCTAACTAGCGCCTTTACGTGACTAGCCATGCCGAGCCAATGCCGTGAGTTTGAAGCGGGCGGCTTGTACCGAGTAAAGATGGCTAGATGTAAATTTTAATCACTTATTGGCGCGAGAATTTTAAAATGTAAAAAGTATGGGAAAGTACCAGCAACCTGTTTTGCTCATTTTTAGTATATTGGTTCTCCGTTCTTAAAAGAAATTCTATCACATTGTGTTATATTTTATGCTCGCGTCGTAAATACCTTCAGATTAATGAATAAAGAAAAGGAATGTGCAAGGTGCTTTCAAATTGTGCGCCTCCGAAGCGACGCCGCTAGTGTCTATTAATACTAAACTCGATTAGTTAAAGTAACTAATTATGTTAGTATCTTTGAATTCCCAGTCAGCAACAGTTTATAGCCACCATCCCCACGGGTCGCTAAAAGATAACCAAGCTAAAGTAAACCATTACATAAAGAAATTCTACCAGCGTATTTGAGGAATTAATGTAGGCTAAGTTTATTACATAGTATAAATATTTATTTAATGCGTGTATAGATTTAGTTATTACAATAGATTGTTCTGTGATGCAGGCTGTGCTCATATATATTCTATAAGATTACAGATTTCAAATGTAGTATTACATAAAGTAGGCTGGTAGCATATGAAAGTCGGAATGTCTAGTCGCAGGGTCCGCAGACATGCTATGCGATTCGTATACTAATTCTTTTTTGTAAATGAAGGCCGGGAAACGCTTTGCGTGACAATTTGCCAGTCGTCCACTGTTTCCGCATTGATTCTATTTGTAACAAAAACTGTATCGGTCGTCTGATCTCTATTGCCTACGAATTTGCGCCTTATATAATTGACGCGTGACAATTCAGCCTCTAGTAGCGAGAGTCGAGCTAAATGTTTAAATGTAGGTTTAGTATTTAGAATAGTCAGATATACACAGAGGTCGATTAGAACACACAGATATCCTTATTATTACAAAACGATAGCGTTTATTGATGAAATATCAAGTTACAAGTTTTATTAAAAACAATAATAATTTCAATCACTTTAAAGAAATAATTGTATTCCCCAGCAGTCACATTTGAGTTAACCAATTAAATTGTAAGTTTAGTGCAATCACTAATAAGAATACACAATCCCTCACACTCTTTATTATTACATTTTTGTGATTTCCTTTTTCTACTGAAAGTTTATATATAAATCACTACAAATATTTATAACATTATATTGTTACAATCGATACACGGTTTATTGAATAAAATAAACAACGTAGGTACTTGGCCCCATCGCCCACTTTTAACAGACGCATCTGACCACCACACGGTGTACCAAAAAGGACAAGTCGTACCATTTTGCATTTAAAAAAACAATGACTTTGAACTCAACCAACTAATGAATGCTACATAAAAGTCAATTTTGAAGAAACTGAAATTATTGAAGATTTATAGTTTCCTATTTTAAACTGTTAATTAGAAAAGGAATTAGATAACTATACTAAGAATTTAGAAGTAAAATTTTAATCTTGACATCTTGATCTTAATAACATTGTTTTAAAAAATCAGAATAGTTCAAATTTTCAAATCAAATTTAATAGTTTTGAGCCTTCGGATAATTTATGTATAACTAATCAAAATTAAAACTCAAGAACTTTCGGTGATAGTCACCAAATTAATACCAACTGCAAACTCTTGTCAAGGTTTTAAGATCATAAAGTACAGCCATGTGATTGAACTTAGAAAGGCTTGACGAGGTTAGGCACAAGGCAGTAACTTGGTTGTAAGAAATATCAAATGTGGTTTTCATTAAGCAGTTAAGTAAACTAAAAACTTGCATGGTTTCCATTTATGCCATTTGAAGGGAAGAAACTATTATGTGCTTTCTAGTCAAAAATTGAGTTCTGCTCTAACGCCCCGCAATTTAAAATGTAATGCCTTTTTGTTCAATAAATCAATATTAAAGGTTTTAACAATATTGAAGTTCAGCTGTATCTATTCTTTTTATGCCTTTGATCGATATCATACATGCCGATCAATTGGGTTAAAATCGCTGGAGATTTTCTTCCGTTAGCAATATTCTTTTCGTAGTCATCATAGTACCACAAAAAATAAAAACATGAAATAAAACTTATTATATATTTAGAGTTTCATTCTATGGTAAGTTGAATTTTCATTCTAGTCGTAAAATGTGCTACTTATCGTATCTGAAAAAAAAATAGTTACCAATTATATAATTAACCGGAAATAAACAGAAAATAAGAAACTTGTAACTGTTATGAATGTGTTTTATTTTATATTGCATTTATACACGCCATCAGAAAGGAATAGCAAAATTGTTAATATAAATCTAATTGAAATCATAGTTACAGGATAGGGTTTTCGCGTCCTAATTCTTTTAAAACGTATTTCGTAGGTATATTGTACATAAATTTCTTTTGAAAAAAAAATTATTTACTAATGCCATTCGACTTTTTGGCGGCATACCGTAATGGGTAAATGTTGTTGCAAAGCGGAAGTGCTTACTTAACTTGGCATCTATATTATCTCTTTTGGATCTATACCTACTCTCTTAAAGATTCCCATAACACTTAACTACTAAAGTTTTTGCTTGAAGATTTTGGTTCCCTAGGATTTAACTTATATAGCAAAAATGTTTTTAAGTGCATTCCACATTAATTCCGTTACTATCCGACATTTACAGTCAAGGTCGTTTAAGTACTTAAGAATTGCATTGATTTATAAAATATTGTTAGTCGTGTGAAACACCCATAACGGATTTGGGCAATTATGTTGATTTAGAAATGTCGAAATTCCATAATATTTAGAAACTTATATCAATAGCTCTAACATCTGTTGCACTTTCTAAACGAAATGAACAGGCTCAATAACTACTGACCACCGCAGTTACGCTAATCAAGAAAAGTAGTGAGGTCGTTTGTCCTTCATCTAATTAGCAGTGCGGCAGGTTATTGCTCAGCCTCAGGAGCAACTATACAGGGTGTCCAAGATACGGGATCCACGCATGGGGATCATGGGGTTTTTGTGTAATTCGATTATTATCAAAGCTAGCGCAAAGCAGTTTTGTCATTATTAAGACACTTTTCACACGGTTTTTGAATCTCAAATTAAAATTTTTATAGGTCTTTAAATTTTCAAGCCATTGACATTAACTTCACTTCAAAAACGGCGGTGTCATCATTGAATAGAGATCTTTTTCCTCTTTTCTCCAATATTATATTAAATAGGTATATTTTTACAAATAACGGAGTTATAATCAAAAAAACTGTGTTCTTATAGTAGGTAGTGAAATAGTTATTTGTGTACCAAGGCCAAAAAGTGGATTTTTTCGACCGAGCCTGAGTTTAATGGCCAAGGCGAAGCCGAGGCCAGAAAGCAGACGAAGACGAAATAACACTTTTTGGCAGTGGTGCAAATGTTTTTGGGCGACCTTCATTATAAAATTTACAAATTTGTTAGATTTTTATTTATGATTTATTGATGTGATTATTTATAACAACTGAACAATTGTACATATTTGTGACTTCTTCAGAAACGTTTATATTTTTCTACAAATTTGTTAGATTTTTATTTAAAATAATCAAGATACAATTACTCCTACAGCAACATCAACAAGCGCACAAATTGTTCATACGAATAATGAAGCTATACATGCCGAAATTACTTCGAGTGTAAATAAAGAAAATATAAACGTTTCTGAAGGAGTCACAAATATGTACAATTGTTCAGTTGTTATAAATAATTATATCAATAAATCATAAATAAAAATCTAACAAATTTTATAATGAAGGTCGCCTAAAAACATTTGTGTGCACCACTGCTAATAAGTGTTTTTTCGTCCTCGGCCAAAAATTTTAATTTTAGACTCTAAATCTGTGTAAGTGTTAATAACGTTAAAATCGCTTTGCGCTATCTGTGATAATAACCGAATTATACACAAAAAGCGAAAACTGAACATGTTAGCTGTTTCAGTCTGCACTAAAAATTAAGTAAAAATTTAAAAGTAGATTATAGTACCACTAGAGATGCTGAATAATTCTTCTCATTCAACCGAATCTCAATTTCTTACCGTTTACGAGATCTCTATGCATGAACTCCTTATCTTGGACACCCTGTAGATAAACTTTATGTTAGTTCAGTATGCTAAATGCAGTATTTCAATTAAAAAACAAATATTTTATTCACAGTATGGCCATGTTTAAAATACTTTCGTATTCAGCGAAAATAGTATAACATTAGCAATATGTTAGCAAAAAGTGGCTGAAACTAGCTGGAAAATTATATAAATATGTAAATTCAAAAAAATGCGGGTGGTGCTGCCTTTGGTAATAAAGGTTAATACAGAATAATTAAATAAATTTATGTTAACCGTAATTGTATACCAAGTTGCTATGTACTATCAGATGCTATTGAAAGTTAACGACACTTATGGCCGATGTTTTCTAGGTTATATTTTAATGTTGTGAAACGGGATTTTTGACAATGGTTCATGTATTGTCATAAATTGTAAAGCGAAAGCCATTTTTAAAAATCCGGTTTGCAGAGCCACAATGTAAGTGTTAACTTTCAATTGCATTCGATAGTAGCTAGGTATAGTCGGCGTCAAAAATGAGAAACTCGTATCTTCCTAATGTTAACATTGTTTCTGTTTATAAAAAGAAAGATTACGCTTTGTTGCCTAAAAACCAAATTCTAAAATAAACAGTAATAATATCACCGAAAAACAGGCCACAGAAATAAAGCTTCCGAAAAAATCACCGGAAAACAAGTCGCCGTGAAAAAACCTTACCCGAAAAACGATTACCCAAACAAAATCATTGAAAAAGAATCACTCGGAAAGTTATCACTAGTGTCCAGATTTCTAGTCTACTATTTAGTCAGTATTTAAATTAAGGTGCAAACAATTAATAATAAATTCTGACATAATTCCTGTAAATATATAGTTGGCGCATATATGCAATTTTAAACGCATTATTTACGGGCTTAAAATAGCAACACACCAACTTATTTGACCGTGGGAGCTTGTTTAGATAAGTATTATTTATCTGGCCAGCTAGTTTATTACCTCGAACTGTTTTATAACGTACTTGATAAGCGTAGAATATGCATGGTCGGAAATTTTAAAAGTAATACACGAAACAATTTTATGAAACTTTACAAAATATGTTTGAGTGTAGAACCTCTGCCTTAGCTCAACAATAAAGTAACACTAAATGAAACGATGTATTTTAAATATTGCGACTATAGTTATAAAACTGTATTACGTATAGCTTAATGGATTTTAGTACGCCCATTTTTTTTGTTTACTTATTGTATTTAAACAAAATTTTTTGCTGTTCTGGGACTAAAAGTCCAGTTTTTGGTTACCACTAAGAAAACCACTTAAAAAATACCAATCTCTTACAATAGCCGCCGGAAGAAAGGTTATGCTGTACAGTTCTGTGACTGTGTGTGATTATTAGTTATATTTTATTCAACAATTAATTCAAAACTTTACAAATCGATACTTCTACATACATTGTCTGTACAGTTAAGTTATAGTTCAATATTGAAAACAAAAGTTAACTTTTTAATATTCTTTTAGATAACAAACAAAACATCGGATCAAAACTGAAATTTAAAATTTGCGATACTAACGTTCTAAGTAGCAAAATTTAATGTAATCCTGTCGGAGCGACCTTTTTTTCGCCTGACAATTTTTCCGGTAGCCATTTTAAAATGAGATCGTTTGCGGTGTCTTCTTTTCCGCGGTTTTTATACGTGGCAGGTGATCTTTTTTTCCAGATTTATATCAAAAGTCAGTTTAATTAATTGAGAAATTATCAAAACCAGCATTAAAAGTTGAATGTTCGGCGCCGCCTGTATTTCAGGAAGTCTGGGTTGAACTTAATTTTTAAGACATTTAAATTTCTGTGAATTTAATTAACTAACAATGACACAATTTATTGCAAAAAAGCCGAGCGCAGTAATAGTAGCGAAGGGCTCTCACTACTAAAAACCACATATTTATGCGTTCACTATATAAGGCGCATATTCTTTGGTACAGCGGACCGCTACAGTTTTCGATAAATATACCTACTTTATTAGTTTATTTACTATTACCAAAAACTACGGAGGATTAGCCCGCGGGTGTTTATGATAAACGGTTGCACTTGCCTTAACTTTTACTGGCGAGAGGCTACCGCTTTTAGAAGCCACATATTTATGCGTCCATTAATAAGGCGCATATATGTTGATAGAACGGGGCGTTACAATTTTCGATAAAGATATTTAATGTTTACGGTTTTAACCTTTTAACTTCAAAATAGCGCTCTCTGCAATATTTTGAAAATTTTTATTTTAGTTCCTTATTAGTTATTACTAAAAAACGAGTTAACAGATCGGAATTAAATTTTCTAAAAGTAATAGCCCTATAAAAATACAGTGTTGCTGTGCACTGTGTCTTAAAAAAGATTAAAACAGTAAAAAAATTTTTCTAGAACTAGAAAAATTAAACCATGCATTAGATGCAATGTTTAATAACATACAATTTATATCTTTAGCATTTTGCTCTAAAATAATTAGGTCAGCCAACTAAAATCCTATGTGTCAAATCAATGAGTTTGTTTATTATTTTCACTCATTGATGCTATATACAGATGGATCCGTACTCTATATACTATAGCCGCAATTTTCTTAACTTTACGCAACGAAGAGCTATGATCTTACATCTCGGAACGATTTATTTAGCTTGAAAATTTTTTTAAATGCGTGCGCCGTAAGCCACGGCTTCTGCTAATATTAATATTGCAACGTAATCGTAGGTGTCGTTCAACATCAATTCATTTTTCTGCAGGTTATTATCGTTTTAATAATTGACTTCTCCAAAATATCCAGAGTCACTAGTCCTATCGGTCAGTAAATTATGGTTTTACTAAGAACCCTTTTGATTTGAACCCAACTCAGTATTTGACTAAATTTTGAACAAGATATTCAATTCAAACTAAGTTTAAATTCAAATCACAATTCTTAAAATTAATAATTTTTTTTAATTCAATTTTATCAAAATTCTATTATTTACTGTGATTTTTTCATTTTTCCACGTCGATCTCAGCATTCGTTCTGTTTGATTTATCTGGGTTTGCAGTTTCGTCATTATATTGTTTCACTTGCATAGAAATCATGGCTTAAATCGGAAAAATGCTGAAGTGTTAACTTCGAGTGAACTTTCCCGTACTAGATATTAACACCTCGTATTTGCAAAAGTGTAGTTTTATTAAAAACAAGTTTGTAGTTCACTGCAAGCTCTATCGACTCAGAAAAATTGACAAAAATCGTGTAAAAAGTTTTTGAAAAATATTTTTTTGGATATTTTCATAATTTTGAAGTAGCCATTGCGATAGTTTTCAGACTTTCGAAATTTTACTTCATCGTATACTTCCCACGAAGGGCTCTAAAACAAGTTGTAGCCGATCCCTATCAGACAATTATTTTTGAGTAAATGGGCGTTAAAGTCGAAATTTTCAAAGGTTGTGCTCAAATTTCCAAAATTTAATTTTGAATAAAACGCTACCAAAAAATCAGGTCCAACTTCCGTTTCTGGTTTCGGTTTTTTAAAAAGTTTTAACTAGAACTACGCTTTTCGATATACCTCTTTATCTAAAATTTCATCAAAATCGGTTCAAAACTTTTGTCTTCAGAGGCGTCACACACCCACAGACAGACATTTTTTAAAACCACTTTTTTGGGTTTCTTGGGCCCCAAAACGTGTATTTCCGTTATGATCTAGATTTGGAACATTTTTATGAAATCAATGCTTCCTTATACCGAAGGTATGGGAAAGTAAAAAGTGTTGGTACATTTACTTCAATACGCTCCTCTGTATTAAGTAACTTAAAAAACAACCAGTAAATAATTATCAAATAACTAATTGTATCTGTGCAACAATTTGTAAAGTACTGTTCTGAAACGATTTGTTTAATTATTCTTTCCTAAATTGCGAACATTTATAGACAATGGTAGGCGTTGGTAGCCTTTCGTGCAGGTCATTACTTCGCACCTACGTACAAATTTTGGCACTTTGAACCTATCTAAAACACAATTAAATAAGCATTTAATTACGTAAATTAAATGTCAATCAGATATTAAATAGAGAAACTGCGATAATTACACTCAGAACTAGATTACATTCGCCAGCTGTACCGGTAGGAATGAAACGAACCGACCTAAATCACTTTCTTTTCAAATACTTGTTACACCAGAACATTAGCGCGTGCCTTGTACTTTGTGTGGCCACTATTAATTTTATAATTGCTATAAAATGCAACGATGTCAAATATAATTTATTTATTTTTTTGGATCTACTGTGCATACGCTATTTTGGATAAAGTCTGTATCAAGTTAGCGTCTTTTGAAATGCATTGTTTAGTTTTCTTGAAATTGTTGCAATCATGCAGAAAACAGAATCTATAATACTATAGTACTATGTCTAACTTCTACGAAACATTTTTCTTGAGAATGCCGAGTCAATTGTACATTCAAGAAATTTCCATTTTCGTCTGCTAAAGCTTTTTTTAATTTGCAGAAATACCTCATTTTACAATTAACAAATACTGTGAGATTTTTGCGCAAAATGGTCTCTTTTGTGTACTAAACCATTAACTATTTATGTGTACTGCCTTTTGAATATTAAATTCTTGGTTCTGCTGTATAAAGAGAGAACAATAAGTAATTCTAGTCGTCTGGCATTAATAAATGTAGAAAAAAATGTTTCTCAAGAGTTTGTTTGACTGGCTATAAAATTTTATAGAAATTCATAACGAAGGCGCTTTATGTATGTTCTCAAGTGAACAGGAACTAAACATAGAGTAGAAGTATCTAAAAATAATTCACAATTATTTTTATTTTTACTAATGGAATTAAATTGGAAGTGTTTAGAAAGGGAAGTGAAAGCTCGTAAGCATATTTTGGGGTAATAGAAACATGTTTATTTTTCTTTTTTTCTGATTCGTACAATCTTCCAACTCTTGCATTAATATTTCACAATTTTATTAGCACAAATATAATGGAAGTATACCCAACTGGTAGTATTAATGAATATTAAATTTCAAATGACAAATCGGAAGATGTAACTTGTCGTTCCACAGATATCGATTTCCATACTTTTAAAGCAACACAGCTTGCCAGTTCATTGCCTCCAGCATTCTCCGATTAATCTAATAGATTGTGACAAGTTGAGGACTTAGATCTTCGAGTTAAAAAAGAATAGACGCCCACAATCATAACTTCGTTCTAACATTATAAAAAGGAGTTGATCTTTGCCTATACTAGTAGTAACTCGTTATTAAGGCGTAGAAATTTTATGAACCTTTGAAAGAAAAATATTACAATGATGCCTTACACATTAAATATACGCTTTATATTACTTTAGCTAACAAAGAGGAACTTAAATAGCGGTAATGTTCGAATTTTATATTAGTCATAAAATATAATAGCACTAATTTAATTCATTGTTCTAGTTCCATAAGTAGTTGCAGTCTGATTACTGCAGGTTGAAGCAGTACGTAAATTTTATAAATTGACGCAAGTAATTACTATTAAACAATACTTTTAAAAGTTTGGTTAAGAAACCATATTCCTCCCCTCAAATGTTTCGCGCACCGAATGAGGATGCTCGAGGCCTATTTTTTCAAATAAATTATATAAACCGTAAAAATATGTAAATAAAATGTGTGCCAATATACAGTAAAAAAGATTGGTTCTCGCTCGTAGCCTAGGTCAACACTGACTGCAACACCCTGTAAGAAATTTTAACAGACAGAAAATACAAGATTGCAGAAAACTGAGCATTGAGTGCTAATTTGCAGATTAAACTCAACTAATGTTCACTAAACTCATATAAGAGACATACTGGTTGAAATACAACGCAGAAGTAAACAGTTATTTATTGTCAGTAACTAACTTGGGCGAGACCAGTAGATTTCTTATCTACATTATTATTGGTTGCCAGTGTATGCAAAACAATTAAAGCTGTATGAAGTAATTTCTGTATTAATCTAACGTTGTTTGGATTACTTTATGTTCGTAAATTTCACTCTTTTAATTATTGCATGAACTTGAATTTTAAACTTTGCCAAAAGATAAGAAAGTGCAATAACAGTACATTGCCACTTTATTTAAATAATGAACTGTATAATTACAGCATATTAACTTGAAAATTCATATTCTAATTATTAATAATTCTCACACTTCATTATCAATAAGAAATTCCTGTTAAACGTATAATTTCACTTGTGGAATAACGTTTTGAAAAAAAAGAGAAAGGTATCACGAGCGAGAAAAATTAAACATGAGAAAAATCAACAGGGGTAAAAGGGAGAGGAAAAAGTGATAAAAAAAAACCACAAAAGTTGTGCAAAGCTGGTACTTTACATTAACAAAAACTTGGCTCGGAAAACGTTAGCATATATTACATAGTTGCTTAATTTTACGGTTATTCGCACATTAATTAATAATTAATAGAATGATTAAAATTTTCTTTGATTGTCCCAAGGCTACTTGTAGAATATATCGCATCTGAAAAAAAAAATTGAAGTGTTAACTTTAAGTGGACTTTCCCATACTACATAATAATACTTACCGTATTTGCAAAAGTGTAAATTTTATAACTAGGACGTTATTGTACATTTTACCGTCTGTTAGATTTGTAAGAAAACAAGGTACATAGTCAATCCTCCATTCCAACCATACTGCAAGCTTTATTACAGCTGTTAGTTCATGACGTCAAAAGTAATGATGTTTGGATCAAAACCTGTTCAAGTACAAAAAATTTTTGGAGTGCATTTTTTTTAAATTAGAAATAATTGGAATTTATATTTTCCGCAATAGCAAACCAAATCCTAAATTCATCAGCCAAAAATATAGAGGGTGGAGAACGTGTAACCTCACCAAATACAAAATTTTCTAGAAATTAATATTAAATTTTAGTTTTTAGGCAAGATGAGTAATTCTTCTTAAGCAGAAGTTATTTATTGTTTCCCGTTTAACAATCAATGCGGTACCAATTTAAGATTTTCAAAAACTTACGGTGATATAATGGTATTCAGCAAAAAAAAAACAAATTGTGGGTCATACTCGCCTCTATAAAAATATAAAGTTTTAAGAAAACGCATGGCCAGTTTATGAGAAACATTAATTTGAAAATTTCAAATATTTTGAAGTATAAAAAATATCTAAAACCAACATTCGATTATGATTTAGCAGCCACGATAAGAAATTCTCTGTAAAAAAATTGTATGGGACCCCGTTTAATATATAAAGTGCCTATTTTCGATTTTCAAAAATTCATAGAAAGCGCCACGGTGAAGTTCCAACTTTCGACAAACAATTAAATTGTAGCTAATCTTCGGTTCTAGCAGCTCACAACGTTAAAAATATCGTATAAGCAGTTTTTGAAGAATATTTGTTTGAAACTTTTCGAAACTTTGAATAAGTCCCTTTTTGGTCGTTTTAAGATTTCTGACATTAATATCAGTTTATCGTATACTACCCACAAAGAACTCAAACAAGTGTTAGTTGATCCCGATCAAACAACTTCCTATTTGAGTAAATGGGCCTTAAAGTCAGGATCTTCAAAAAAACGTTACCAGCCGCCATTTTGAATCTAGAAAGTTTGGGTAAAAAGTTTTCGATTTGGCTTAAGTTCTAACTATTACTACAATTTTTGACATGCCTCTTTATTTAAAACTAGTGTTACCCCAGCACACAATGCACTGACAGTCAGCGTTGACAGAACCGGCGAAAAGTCACGTGATGCATTAGTTCAAACAATGACAAGCGACGTTATTGTAGATGGCGCCCCAAGTGACGCGCGTCTAGCCGACCTTCATATATATTATAAATTAAAATAATTATTATTAAAAAATCGACGTAGAATAAAAATATAAAAATGTTTCATGTTCCATTTGTAGATAGAGACCTTTCATTTAAAAAAAAATGGTCCAAATTGGTGAAGCGGTAGCCGCTGGAGGAAGGGGAGAAAAAAACCCTTTGTGCTTTTATATATGTATGGATTGTATCAAAATCAATCCAGTACTTTCGCCTGTAGATACATCACCCACCCAACCACAAACACACCACGCATCCAGACAGACCTTTTCAGAATCCTCGAGCCCCAAAACGAGTATTTCCGTTAAAATCTAGGTTTCGAATGTTTTCATAAAATCAATATCCTATACCGAAGGTAAGTAAAAATGAGTAGGTACGTTGTCTATACATTATACAAACGCTTAACGATTAACATCCGCTAATAAAAGAACGCCATTCAAAAACATCCAACAACCTAACTTCTACGAAGCTCTATTTTTTGGCGATGTTCGTATTTGTATCTTTAAATGTTTCGACAATGTAACGAAGTCGGCAAAATTTGTAAATCGCAAACTACAAAATATAAGTATAATATAAAGTTTATCATGCGATTTTAAAATATTGATGACAGCGCCATAATCTCGAAACAAGATATAAAAAAACGAACATGACCTAAAAATAGAACTTTGTGTAATTTAATAAAAGGAGAGGCTGTTTTTGTAAAACAGACGGTATAAAGTTAAAATAAAAATGTGCAAACTGAGAGAAAGATGTTTTCAGCTGCCGGCATACGTCTGCCGGCGGACGTTTACATTTGCAGCTGTGCAGCTGTAGTTCCGGCGTACGCAAGATTATTGATCTTATGCAGCTTGTGCACTTTCCTGCGCCTACGTATGTAATCGCTAAAAAGATAAAGATGGCAGGGAGTATAAGCAGTAGCATTCCACCATGTAGCTACACAATAAACAATAAAATATATGACTAAAGTAATTTAAAACGGACGTATATTTATATACTTTCCAATACTTCTGCTAAAGTATGAAAAATTATGATTTCTCAGATTTTAATGAAAAAAAAATATCAAATTTGTAATAATTATAATCATGTAATGCAAAAATATTATTGGAAATATGAAATTTGTAAAACAAACAGGTTCCCAAAATTTTAAAAATATTAAAAAAATATATTCTTCAAAACCTGTCCACACTATTGCTTTTAAACTATGTGAACCGATGGCGTTTTACTATACTCCCAAATTGACTCTGACGCCCTCCAAAAATTATTAAAATTTAAAAATAGATTAATGATTTATTCAAAAACCCAAACGCTAATAGTTACAGTTTAATAGCCTAAATGAAGTAGTTAATGAGGACAAAAAATTTTAAATTATTTTAAATATTAAAAGAAAATTTTTTGATAACATTTCAAATAAAGTATTTATAACCCTCCGGTCTAAAGTCAGCAGCACAATATCTAGCTAGCGCTTTAGGTGAGTAGGTAATATCCGCTGCCATTTGCAACGCCTTGAGTTTGGAGTGGGCGGACGAGTGGGTCCCGTTGCAAATCTTTACCACGCGTTTAAATTTAAATTTCAATCGCTTAATAACGCGGGAATATTTAAAACAGTAAGGGAAAGTATCAGTTGGGTGTTTTGCTCATTTTTTTGTTGTATATATCGATACATATTATAAGTAAAACAATAATCAATGTCGCTCGCGCACGTTATTTGCACGCTGAAACAAAAACAAATTGTTCATGTTTGCTCTTTTAGAAGTATTTGTTTCTCCAGAACATAGAAAATATGGATTTGCCTTTGAGGTGAAACTGCACAAAAACATCTGTTTAATGGCTCTATTTGAAACTTAAAGTAAAAGTGAAAAATTAAATTATAGACCCATGATTAAATTTTCACTTTCGTTGCAAATAGAGTAATTAAATAATAACTTTGTGAAGTTTAAGTAGCTACATATGAATTTTAGTAATAAATTAAATCGAGTAATTATAATAAGAATCCGCCACTTATAATTTAATAGAAAGTTATATAATTGGTACATTCTTTGTAAATTTCACATGAAGTTATTTGGTAATTACAATATTGAATAATTCCTAGAGAGTAGAACAGTACTCGTTACAATAATGACGACGTCAGGTTATTTTCGTTGCTTTGATTAGTATTTAAGAACAAGTTTTATAGACGAGCACGACTATAAATCGTAGTTTTCAAAGCTTTCTGTTTGTTTTTAATTGTATCAGACATAATTTAAAAAAGCTAATTATTTTTGGTAGCACAATTTAGGTGCACATTCAAAGAGCTGCGTAGTGTATACCGTTTTGGACAATTTATTTTATCAGTAGATCGTTTAAATTTTTCGGTAAATTTTCTCTGCAGTCGTTTATGGTACGTTAGTCGTCCATATTTAGCACATAATAAGTTGCATAAGCCTTAGAATAATTACCATTGTATATTTAGTTGCCGTGTATTATACGTACTCAAACATGGAGTTTTCAGATATCTTTTTCTATACATTTCCAAGAATAACTCCAACAATTTTGTTAGGGAAATTTGATCAGAAATGTCGAATTATAGTAAGACCGAAAACTGGATAACTTCTCTTACATTAGTGTCAATTATGACATTTTCTGATTTTAAGTTTTCATACTAAGAAGGGGTAGTTAGATTTTGCAGTGCGGTTTGTAGTGTTGTGGGCCAATTTTCCTAAATTTGTTATTCAAAATAAATTTTAGTGTGCGAAAAGTTAAGTGAATTTTTACCACAAGATTTATTGTGATCAATGATCATTCAGTTAGAAGGTTATTACTTTGCTCGTTTATCTGGAATCAACCTTATGCATTTTTACCTGAAATTGTAATTACTAATTACGTTCTTGCTCTTAACAAGAAACAATAATGTCAATACTACTAACAATAATTACTCCAGATATTATTGCACCAATAATGGAATTTTCTGCCCACTACTGTTGCCTGGCATCTCATGTTGACATTTTTAACATTCTTTAACTTAAGGCACTCCCTAGTTGATGCAAGAAACACAAGGTTTTGTAGGCAAGACTCGCCACCTTAGCAAAATGACTAATATCGCATAGAAACCGCTATTTGAAGCAAGGCTGTAACAAGGTTAATACGAATCAAAATCTGGGTAGCAGTCCCAAAGTCAATTGATTTAGGACCTTTGAAAACCAATATTGACCCAGATTAATTTATAATTTATCTGTTGATTTATTGACGTTATTAAGATATTCAACGCTTGTTATACAAAATAGCTGCGACTTACATTAATAACAATACAAGACGGCAAATTGCAAGGTAGCTTTTGTGCCTTTCATAACAAGAAAAGAATTTCTGGAATGCGTTTAAATTGTAAATTTTGACTCTCTAATGTAATTTCCGTTAGGAAAGCAGACCTTGTTGCATATTTATACGTTTAATAACCGAATATAGTATATAGCGCATAGAAAGTGCATTTCTTTGACGGCAAATTCGACAAGTGAACGTATTCGTTTTATGAAAAATTTTATAAACATTCGTGAACTGGATTTTTTGTGTATTGACGGTGAAAGTATAAAAAGTCCAAGATTTGTAGGCACTAATTAATATTATAAAAGCATTGTGCTAGGAATGCACGTACTTGGTTAGAGGCACCCACCAAACATGGAGATGTCGTCCTTCAACCTACGGTTCATTATTCTTTTAAACGCCGGTTATTGTTTAACACGTCAATGGCTCGCGTTACTTTTAGAGTTTTCAGATTAAAATTCTGCCATTAAAAAGCTATTGTTTATATGCAAAAGAAAGCAAAACTTTGATTAGTACAGCCGTACAGTATCGGTTTGTAAAAATGTTCCTCACATTTTTATTTACCAATCTCTAATGCTAGATTTTCCTTTTTAGCGATATTTTATTAAAAACGATTTTCTCTTCATGCATTCGTCAAATATAAAATGTTCGCCTAATAAATGTACTTTTATTCTTGTGGGGGTCCTACACCTAAGCGAAACCTTCATAACTTCACACTTCGGCAGGCTAGAAATTTTTTTTTATCTTACATTAGAGCCCTGCACGGGCCGGGCTGGGCCTAGCGGGCTTCTACACGGCCCGGTCCGTCGGGCAGTCTTAACGGGCCTAGCTACTATTGTTGCAACATACCAGGCGGGTTTTGCCATTAAACGGCTTGATCGGACAGGCCCAATAACTAAAATTTCGTTTGCAATACGGGCGGATCGAACTTGCTACTGCCTACAATTATTTTTTTTGAAAACTGTTTGAGTTAATAGAAACTAAATATAGCACTTAAATGCATCCTAAATAAAGAGCCAACAACTTGTCTTTAAAGCTCCATAAAACCCATTTTCTTTTCGGAAGAATCCCTGAAGTGGCAAGGGTAAGGTCAAAGGAAAGTTTGTAAAAATTATAATTATGCTTTAAAGTTATAAACAATCGTGGTTTTCAGAACTTTAAAAAGCATAGACTAATGATTTTACTACCGTTAGTCTTAAGAAAACTATCTTCAACAAGTGGGACGACTGTTTTTCAATTAAAAATGGCCAAGATTAATTAAATACTACAACTAGACGGGTCGGGCCGGGCCGGGCCTGGCGATAACATAGGTCAAAACTCGGATGGGCCGGGTAAGCCGATCAGTCAACCCGGATTGAACGGATCAAACAAAACTACTGATTTGGAGTCGCGTGGGCCGAGCCGGACATGGAAAGATATCCACAGGTCTCGGGCGGGCCGGATGGAAAAAAATCGCCCCATGCAAGGCTCTAGCTTACCGTAATTGTTGGGACTATTACGTTATGAGATATAGCTAAGTGGCTAAATGCTTCGCCTATTTTTGTTTTATTTCCAATAAACACGCATACGATTAGTTGTAAACGCTGCTTAATCAAAATGGATCACCAACAACAGCCACCACAAAATCTTTTTCATTTTGTATTTCATTATTATAAAATATGGGCTATATATGTTGTCGCTAAAAATGGTGTTACCTTGTTATATTTAAAATCAGTAATGATTTTTTTTGTACTCAATTGTAGTTCAAGAAACTTTTAGTTGCTGCTCGGGCACTGAAATGTGATAAATTCATAATTTATTAATAATTATATAGAAAAGGTTATAATATTTTTACAATTAATACAACAGGTCCATACAAACTATTTAAACTTTCCACCACACCCAATTTTACGCATGCATAAAACCACTGCGTTGTCAGCCTTGTTCTCTTAAAATAAGGCGGGTTAATAAAAGTAATTAATATTTTGTAGATCAACTAATTTTCAATGAACTGGGATTTAGAATAATAATTAGTGCCATAAGTGCTAGGGAAATGTAAAACGGCTTGTAATTAAGATACAAAGTGAGCAATAGTGAAATTGTCTGATTTCAAAGATCGGAAGAGCTGGAAAGCAAGCTCAAGACAGGCGGTGACCTCAACACGGACAAAGGAGGGACGGAGACTTCAACGTGCGGTCAGAGCACAGACAAGTACATATGACTTTCCTATAACAAGTTTTTGCCTTTTCGTCATTGTTAGCACATATTTGGTTTCATTTATTTATTGACACGTATAAAAATAGCATTTCTTTTGCTTTAAATTTAAACAAATGTCCAATAACGAGCAAAGAAGACTGCGGAAAAACGATAACAGGAAAGTCTGTAAATCATTAATTTTGCACAAGTTAGAATATGACATTTCGTAAGTATCATTTATAAAGATGAGTAGTAGTAGTAGTAGTAGGAAATATGATAAAAACCTGTTAATATTTACAAAGGCTAAATGTTTCTAGTTTTTCTGATGCTTTACCCTATACTGGTTATTCACGAACAACAATGTAAAACGGATTAATATACAAAAATTATATTTTCTTTACTTGCATCTAAATTTTCAAAAATATTTTTTCAAACGTCCACACTTTTTTAAAACTTTTACTTTTTACTAATTTCCCAAATATTAATGTGACGACCTCTAGGAATTTTTGAAAAATTTAGATTAATTATTTATTCAAAAACACAACCGCCAATCGTTATAAACTTTACAGTTCAATATTTAAAGTAGTTTATTAGCATTAAAAAAAATTGCTAAAACTTAAAAGGAAACTTGAAACCTTTTGTTCTCTACAACGCGATATTTTTAGAAATATAGCACAAAGAAAATGCTTCCCAAAATAACTTCAACCTAAAAGCTAAACATAATTTTACTCACTGTGCGGATTAAGACTATAAATTTATAATTTACATATTTATTTGTAATTTTTGAGAACATCTACATTCTCATTTTTACTTTCCTATACTTTCAGTGTAAATGTGTGTTTGCGCGTGCGCGCACGCTTCGTAACACCTAAACGGATAGTTTAATTTCAAAGAGCTTTGGAATGTAAAAGTGTATTAAAAATTAATGAAGTGAATAAGCTTTTAAAGCAAATACTAAACCGTAAGCAGAAGTTAGACATGTTTCTTTGGTAGCATTTTCTTCTAAAAATGTTTTCTTTTTAAATTTTAAAACAGAATGAGATAGAAGACATGGCAAAGCGATTGCTGTTATTCCAAACCTTCTAGCTTTAATAAGGCACCGTGGCGTCCACGTTTTTTTGAAAATTTTGCCTTTAAGGCCTTATTTTTGCAAATTTCGCAAATTTTTAAATAATGTTTACTTCACAATTTTTATTGCTTTTAAAGTATTCGATCCATAGTAATAATGTTACTATATCTAATTTGATCTCGATCTGCCAATTGTATCCCAGCTCACTAATGCTTTTGTGGCGCCTACGAATTTTTGAAAATTTTGGGTTTACAGCTTATTTAATCAAAAACGAGTTATCAAATCAGGCTGAAATTTAATATTGTTTTTGCTCTAATAGTATACAATCTTACAAGCTGCAAAATCTTTTAAAACTAGTAAAATTGTAAGGTAAAAAAAATATTTTTAACATTTTTAATATTGCTCAAAAATTGGTAACACGATTTTTTTAAATCGTTTATGTTAGTAAAGCTACGAATAAACTACATTTTCGTTCGTGGCCTAATACATTACCTTATCTCTGACGCCTTCTGCGAGTTTTTGTAAATCGTAAATTCATGCGCTTTTATTTAATACGATAAAAAGTTTCTTTTTTAGCTAAATTTCTCATAAGTGATAGTAGAATAAGGTTCGCCATTTAAATGCCGTTATATTTAGGGAGTTAATATTTTTTGTCTCATCAAATTTTGTGGAAAAATTTGTCTATCAGTTTTTGGATTTCATAAATCCAAATGATTTTTTTTTCAAGAAATCAAAAAATCGTTTTTTTCTTCTGATGAGCAAATTTTTGATTTCTAAATACAATAAGCCATGCACCCAGGCAAAACATAAGTTTATGTGAGTGTATGCTTGCCGTGTTAGCAGCGTTCGCGATAAGTGCGGCGTAGTGTTTCTCTCCGTTAGCGTTGTGAGGGAGAATGCATGGCTAGTTCGTTTTACTTGTAACATATTTTTGAATTACTGTTACTTAAACTGCTTTAAGAAAAACTGAAAAAAATAGGGTGCGTTGCCAGCTGCACACACATGGTTATGTATTCTATAATTTTAAAAAAAATCCTTAATTGCAATATTGCATTGGTTTATGGTTCAGGTTATTATTAGCGTTCGATAGCACGCTAGCAAATTTGTGCGACCTTACACGCCACTGTTCTCGGACAAACAGTTTATACAAACATACTTTTGAAATGTGATTAGAAAATTGTTTTCTAAAAGTTCAAGCAACGTTTTTTTTTCATTTTTTTAATGGTTTAATGGAGTAATTAAATAAAAAAAATTTATTAGTTTGTTAATGAAATAATCGATTAGGTAATCGTTTAAGAATCGACTAATAAATTATTTTAAACAGCCTTACAGTATGCGTATGGTGTTTCAAAAACTTATTAAAAATAATCTAAAATTCCAGTCCCTAGACCGGTTTCACTATGATACTAGTGAGTCATCAAGGTTCATGCTGTTTTATGAATTTGATACGTCGTCGATACTATGATTTATAAACTTATCATTGAAATTGTATTTCTAGAAAAAGGAAGCGCTATTGATTATTTGTATATGATTTGTTTTATTTTAAAATGTTTAGAGACGTGATTACCGTCATTAATGTTCATTGCCTTCAAAGTCGCTAGAATTAGTTCTCTGAAACTATCCGTATTTTTGTTATTTATAACGCAGCATTAAATAACAAATGTACGTTAATTCAACAACTTTAAATAGTTAGAAAATGTTAACATAATTTTAGAAGTTTACAATGACTTTTTTTATTTTTCGCTATTTATTAAACTTGTATTTAAATAGTATATTAAAACACAAGTTGCATAAGGCATTGTCTTAACGTACGAGTCCAAGATTGAAAAACGAGGGAGCGTAGCGACCAAGTTTTTCAATGGACGAGTGCGTCAAGACGCCTTATGAAACGAGTTCTTTTATACTATTTTTTCTATTGAGGAGAATTAATGAAAAAACGTTATAAAAAATTGCTGCAATCAAATTTGGTAAATTTAGTATGTATATGTTGGCATACATACTAAATTTACCAAATTTGATCATGAATATATCATGAATACCAATCTTTGTTGGCGAAATTTTACTAAAAACAATGCTTTAAAAAACTCTCTTAAAACACTGTTTTGTAGCTAAAACAGTGCTTTAAGAATAACCTTAAAAAACCGAAATAGAAAAAACAAGTTATGAGCTTTCGGCATTTAGCAGTCAGCTATTCACGAAAACGCTATCACAGAACCCCCCATCCTAATAAACCCCACAAAAAATTACGGGGTTCAAAACAACAAAAAACCATGACCACTCATACTCTTCTGCCTCAGTTGACTGACCAAAAGAAAACCCTGGACTACCGTCTTTGTGCAGTTCTAATAAGATCGCACCGCCTTCATTGGTCGGTAGTCGGTCTGATTATAGTGGCCGATATCTTAACAGAGCGGAATAAGATCGACACTTAATAATCAGATTTGAAAATGTTGAGAACCGGCACCATCACTCCTTCCTACTCTAGCAACTATCACCTGCAGTTCCTAAGCCTCCCCACCCCAATGATGTGCCAAGAGATATTTATAGCCCAAGACGTTTTCATAACACACTACAGAAATTGAGGCAGATTTATAACTTTTGCAGAGAGCGGAGTTTTTGTCATTCCAGAGCAGGTCTTATCGTTTAGGCGTTAAGCTACCTTTTTGGGGGCAGCTACACTGTCTATAACCACGTACAAAATCACTAATCCAGAATTAAAGCAATCTTAAACCTTCCCTCTAGAGAAGAGGTGAGCGTTGAAATTACGGAAGTGACCGGTTTTGCGCTTGTCATGAGTGAAGGTTCTTAGCCACTAAGGACAATGACGAGAATTGGCCCGTCAAAAATCTAACTGAATTTCTTCTTAAATTGCTCTTTTTTTATGTATTTAATAAAACACATCGGTCTGCAGCTTCCGGGTTCTCCACGATTCTTAATTCCAAAATACAGTTTAAAATGGTAATAATGTTATATAATATAGACTTTAATTACATCCGCTATTTATATTAAGCCTACGACACTTATGTAGAAAAGAAAACTTTGAATAATTGGAACACTTTATTTGAATTAGGATTTTACGACGTAAGTACTGTAAAAAATGGCAGATATTTTAGTTAACGTACGTTAACGACAACTACCCAAAGTTTGCAATACCTTTATTATTAAATTTTGAAATCGGAAATGGTGGAGAAGTTAATTTTGTAACGCTGCCTCTTTTAAGCGCTCTACAATTGCGCGTTCAATTTTACGTGCGATATTAATAGTTATATTTTTAGATATTATAACGGTAAAAATAAATTATAGCACAGTTGTGTTGTGACCATTAGTACTGCGTTTATTTATTATTTATTAGTGTCACCACGCTAATATTGTCTAGACAAAGTAATTTGATTTCGAAACACCTTGTTCACTTTAGTCTGCTGTGCAACTGCTTTCCAAATATGTAAGCTGTATAGACAACAGTCTGCTTTTGTCGCTTACATCTAATAGACTTTTATTAACTAATATTCCAACACAAATTTAACCCAACCAATTAAGCGAAATTACATAAATTGTTACTTGCTAAAGTTTTGTAAGCACTAAGTATGTGGTTTTTTACGAAATGCTATTTAATTTAGGGTCAACAACTTGTGGAAATCGCTGTTATATAAAGATGCTAGAATAATTTGCACACTTTATGTTTGTTTTGTGCAATTTTGAAATACAAGAAATTTTTTAAATTGTCGCAATAAAAGATAAAACATTTTCAGTGCAGGCACATATGTTGTACAAATTGATTTTTAGTATAGATGCATAAATTGTTAAAATGTAGATTAATTTAAAACAGGTTGTCGCCTTGAAAACTTATGAAATATAAGCACCTACGAACCTTCACAACCATAATTCTGTTTTTATCTCTCAGAAACCTACCCACTATATTTTACAAATTGAGATTTAAACACACATTTGTATGTTGACATTTTACATCAGAACAAATATTTGGTTTGTTAGTTACGATTCTGAAATTTTAAAAACAGTATTTTTGCAAAAGAAAAGCTACAATCAGCGCAATTACGACACAAATACAAGGGTAGTTCATGAAAAACTCTACTACGAACAGGAAACAACACATAGCTGTGGTCGTAGAAACTTTTCACTTGTTATTCAATATGGTCAATGTAAATGTTAACTGTACCGTGAAACAGCATATTATAATTCAATTTCTCGTTAATATTTCTTATTAATGAAGTTTTACGCACGACTAAGTTTATAGTTTCAACAAAGTGCACTCAATAAATCGCAAGTATTTGAATAACCTAACCGTTTTAAAATAGGCGTGAGACCATTCGTGACAATCCACGCAGAGGAGGTTCAACTGCAACAATAGTCATTCTTGCTGTCATTAAACGTGTTATTGGTTTTACTATTTCGGCGATTTGCATCGATCAAAGCTTGAATATGCTTTCTCAATGACTCTTATCGCAGTTGAACTTCTTCTACCTGGATTGACACAAACAATCACACAGTTATTTTAAGAACAAATAGGTTATTAAATATTTCCGACATCTCTGGGTGTAGTTTTTAAAATTATGAGCTAAGTTTGCGTAAAATTTTAGCTTGTTTGACGCTTTTACTAAAAAGAATTTGAATTATAATACACTGTTTCGCGGTACAGTTGACATTTATATCAACCATGTTGAATAGCAAGCGAATGGTTTCCATGAAAACCGTTACGTGTTGTTTCGTGTTTTTAGAGTAAAGTACGTTCAGTAATATGCATAACAAATAAATTACACGAACCAATGTCTGTCTGTGAATATTTGGGTGGGTGGGTGCGTTCGTTTCCCTATATCTTCGGAACCCGTTGATCGATTTTTATAAGATTGAGCGTGTGGAAGTTTTTTAGTTGCAGGTAGGTCTTTGTAAGGTCGAATCCGGAAACGAAAATGAAGACCGCTACGAATTTTTGAAAATTATAATTTTAATGCCGGATTACTCAATTACTACACTTGTCATATTATTTAATAGCCCTTAATAACTATAATCGAGTGATAAAATATTTGGTATTATAAAAATTGTAAATATACTAGCGGCTCAAAATTTTAGACATTTTCCAAACGCTATTTTTTTAAAACTTTCCGAGCTGATAGAACTTGCAATGAACTACAAATTTATTTTTTACTGATGTCTCAATTTGTACTTCGATGGCTTCTAGGAACTCTATAAGTAAAGTTGTTATAACCATCTTTGATCCGAAGTCGTGAGCGCATTTTTGCATATCTAGGGCTTGTACGTAATCGGCACACGCGCCGCGCCGTACGTAACAAACGCCTTGTGTCTGGAACGGGCTGCAGATGACTAGATGGAAAATTCAATCACTTCTTGACGTGAGAATATTTAAAATGTAACAAGTTTGGGAAAGGTCTAGCGACCTGTTTTTTTTATATTTACATCTATGTAAGAGAGATAGAATTTATGTGATTAGAAAGGATTCATCAAAGTATTGAATTTCCTCTTTTAATATTAGTAAAAATTTGAGATCGGCAATAATTAATAAGAAACCTATTTTAATATGTCGAATTTGAATCGTTCTCACAAATAAATACACACATACATATGCAGTTATACTTTTCATTTCATCTGGTTGAAAAAAACAATCTCAATACACTAATCTTTGGTCAAGGGTCTCTGAGTAACAGGCAAGCCAAGTTGGTCCTTGTATTAACTTGCCAAGCAATTGTATTATTAAAATGTAAAATTAAGGTAGGTCTGCAGTTTAGTGGGTTGATATCTACAATTTCATGACATTTAATTGTTACGCCGACACTGGACATTTAATTTGTCTGAGGCACATTCACATTCAACACCCATGATTTAATTTTTTTTATTTATACATGTCTTATACTACAGGAATTAAAAATAAGACATCGTAATAGTATTATAATAAAAAAGTTAATAAGAATAAAATAGTAAATTAAAATAACGAATTGCATGTCACTAGATTCGAATAGCTATAGTATTACATTAGAATATGCATTTGCATAAAATTCGTGCTCTAGTAATTAGCCACAACTACTCAAATAGCTAGCAGTAGTAATATGTACAATTTGTTGCATATAATTACAATGCATAAAATATTGAAACTATCGTGAAACTATATTGCGGCATGATCTATTTATCGCCTGGTACATTATCTCTCACTTACCTACACATGACCTTAAGGTAATGCATACGTTTTTTGAATTTAGTAAGCCATCCTACTTAATAAAACTAACGGAAGTGCTAGGTAACACCGGTTTTCCTTTCACTGCCGAGAAAAACAAACAGTTTTTATGATTTAGTTCATAGATGGTGCACTGAATTTGAAACTTAAGATGTGTTGCTGCCTTATCTGCAAAATTTATTACAATTTTTTATTAAACTTTTTAAATGTGAACGGACCATTCCTCCCCGAAAAGGTGTACGCGCATATACTAGCGTCTAGCCCCTTGGCCTTCAATCGATCCTACCTCATGAAGATCAGACTTGCGTGTTAGTATGCCGTCAATCAGTGAGTGAATGCAAATTTGTCTTCGTGTTTTTCTTTAAAAATATAACTGCTCGTAACAAATAACCTGGCGTAAACAGCAAAACGCAACAACAGTGTTTTAAGAAAAAACTAATATAAAAAAAATTTGGTCCCAACCGAGATTCGACCCCACAACTACTGCTTTCTTACTGCATAAGAAAGCAGTACAGCCGAACACACCCGCATATCCATCTGTGCCACTGCGGTTATTGCTAAAAAAGTGCCAATTGAATGCGTGCGCAATAGAAATGCACCAATAAAAAGTAGGAACGGTTGTTGTACAGGAAGGTATTGTAATCGTCAGGCTGGATTTTGGGCAAATGCGTTTATTCAGCAAAGTTTTTTTTACTAATAAGCAGGTTGGCCCTGAAGACCGATAAAGCGGACGCTTCGGAGGTGTCTGTGTGTCTGTATACACTTTACAGTTCAGATGCCTTAACGCAGAAAAACCAAATTTGGCTCAAAGATTGATAATTGCAAGACAAGAAACTAAGGCTGGCCAAACAAATTGGCAGTGCTCTATATCAAAATAGACGCGCTCGAAAAAGTACCTTAAATTTGTATTCTACGCATGTCGAATAGCCAATCTACGCGAACGCTATCTCGCTATAACCCACCATCAATTTTTTGCTTTTGTCAAAATTTTACGAATTTCGGCATTAAAATCGGTATGATTATCAAATTTTTCAAAGATTATCTAAATTTTAAAATAGTTTCAACCCAATTTTCAAAATTTTTTATCATTTCCGACAATTTTAAAATTTTGTCAACTATTATTATTGGACTTTTCAAAATTTTACCGATTTTCTGTCTAAATATTTATAATATTGAAAAGTATTTATAAGTTCAATTATTAATTTTTAATTATTCGTTTTCAAAAATTTTAGATTTTCAATACTTTTTTATATACGTATTAAACTTTTAAAACCCCAAAATATTTATCATTATCAAAACTTTTTTAATTTTATATTTTGAAAAAAGTTTCATAGTATTCAAAATTTTCCAAAAATGTTGAAAAACAAAGAAATATTTTTAAATTTAAATTAACATCCGGTAAAAAAATATGCGAAAATTTTTCGAGGATTTTAAAAGTATTCTAAATTTCCAAAACATTGTCAAAATTTTCGAAACAATATATTAAAATTTTTATAAATGCGAGGAAGGTCTCGTGTCGGTTACGCAGCAGCTTTTTTCTCAGTGAAAGTATTTGGTTTGTTAGTTACGATTCTGAAGTTTAAAAACAGTATTTTTTGCTAACGAATAGGCTACAATCAGCGCAATTACGACCAAAATACGAGGGTAGTTCATGAAACAAACAGGAAACAACACATAACTGTGGTCGTAGAAACTGTTCACTTGTTATTCAATATGGTCAATGTAAATGTTAACTGTACCGTGAAACAGCATATTAATTCAATTTCTCGTTAATATTTCTTATTAATGAAGTTTTACGCACGACTAAGTTTATAGTTTCAACAAAGTGCACTCAATAAATCGCAAATATTTGAATAACCTAACCGTTTTAAAATAGGCGTGAGACCATTCGTGACAATCCACGCAGAGGAGGTTCAACTGCAACAATAGTCATTCTTGCTGTCATTAAACGTGTTATTGGTTTTACTACTTCGACGATTTGCATCGATCAAAGCTTGAACATGCTTTTCCAATGACTCTTGTCGCAGTTGAACTTCTTCTACCTGGATTGACACAAACAATCACACAGTTATTTTAAAAGCAAATAGCTTATTAAATATTTCCGACATCTCTGGGTGTACTTTTTAAAATTATGAGCTAAGTTTGCGTAAAATTTTAGCTTGTTTGACGCTTTTACTAACAAGAATTTGAATTATAATACACTGGTTCGCGGTACAGTTGACATTTATATCAACCATGTTGAATAGCAAGCGAACGGTTTCCATGACAACCGCTACGTGTTGTTTCGTGTTTTTAGAGTAAAGTACGTTCAGTAATATGCATAACAAATAAATTGCACGAACCAATGTCTGTCTGTGAATAATTAGGTGGGGGGGGGGGGGGGGAAGCGTTCATTTTATTTTTAAATTTAAATTAACATCCGGTAAAAAAATATGCGAAAATTTTTCGAGGATTTTAAAAGTATTCTAAATTTCCAAAACATTGTCCAAATTTTCGAAACAATATATTAAAAGTTTTATAAATGCGAGGAAGGTCTCGTGTCGGTTACGCAGCAGCTTTTTTCTCAGTGAAAAGTATAGCTTTTCAATAAGAACTACTAATTTTTATATTTTTTATTATAGCTGTAAAGGAATGACAACTAAAAATCTCTGTATGATATATATTGTCTGTCACATACAGGCATAATGCAGCACTTTATTTTTCATTAATTTGTTTAAAAAAAGCAAAATATTCCACGACTACTTTCATAGTGTGTTAGTACTGTACAACACAAATACAACGCACAATACTACTTTGAAAACCTGCTAACCTTTGTTTCATACGATTTAGTTAAAATAAGTCTTATTGAATTCTACTTATAGTCAACGTACGGTTCATAAATAAATTAATAGGAATCGCCTAATCGTACGTTTTGGTAGTCTGATCGCTCTTTAATGCCGAATTAATTCAATGAATTATTTTCCTTTCTTCACAGGCGGATTTTATGCCAAGTGAATAATCAAATATGTTAAATGTGTGCCCAAACAAAAGCGACTTTAGCAAGTGGTTGTGTAAATCCAATATTAGTAGAAACGTCCGTTTACTATGATTATTTACCAATTACTTACAAATTTTATTATAATACCTTCATAGTGCAGCACAATATAATAATTAAGCAATAAATTTTTAAGGTCTAAATTTTATACACACATATGCGAGGCCGTAATAAACAAATTAATGTCTAAACAGTTTCAATTACCGAATAAAATACAGGTTGCCTCATTTATTAAAATGTAATTTAATTTTCTACTTGTATTTATTATGTGATTTTAAAAATTAAGTGATTTACATTTAATGATACATTGTTGTTCAATAATTAACTTAAAGTAATAAAAATTTTAAAGTTTTTTATCATGCATTTCACATCTGTTTAAAGACTTACTAAATAAGTGGGTCCAAAAACTTAAAAAATGAAAGCATACATTTATTATTAAATTTAACCAGGATTCAACCAATGTTTACCTACTTTTCAAAAAATATTTATATTTTATGCCTTTCCACTCTCGCTATTGAAAGTATTTGATGTTTTTAAAAAATCTAGAACTTTTGAAAGTTGTATCGCTGAATTTAGATGTACTGATATGAGAGTACTAGGTCATATAAGGAATAACATTAAATTTTTTAATATAAACATTTATATACATTCCAAAATTAATACTAATGTATAATCTGGATCCAAAATGCATCTAAAATAGTTTCCCAAAAAGTAATCTATTACCAAGAGAAATCACCTACATCTGTCAGAAACATCTGTTTGAATGAAAGCATGTTAGCGGAATTTTACTAAATGAGTAGATTGATTATTCTCTGCCAACATACTCTTTTATATTTATTTTTACTATTTACTGACACCAATCAGACCAACAGCCATTATAAAATGTACAGGGTGTTTTAAAAAATGCTAAGTATAACTTTGGAAGTGAATTGTACTCTAAGAAAAGTATAAACAGTTAGTATAATGGTTGTAGAAGAGCTTTCTTGCAGAATTACAGCCTCCCGAAGAGAAAACAGTTCAACTGCTTTTTTGTTGAAAAATGTCTGTCTGTATGTGTATGACGCTTTATCTCTCAAAAACTATTAGACCATTCTTAAATAAATTTGATATGTTTATTTACGGCAAAAATCCAACGGTGTTATCTCGGGCATTCTGTCTTTAAAAGGGCGGCCGTTATAACTTTTTTTTAATTTTCATTTTAACACGTTATTACTCAAAAACGAGTTGGCAGGTTAGGATGGAATTTGGTGTTATACTAGTCGTGGGAAAACAATGTGACTATGTAAAAATATGTTTAAACAAATAAAAGCTGTGAAGTGATTGCTACATTCAAAATTTTTTAAATTTTGAAACTAATACTGTTAGTAAACTCACCACACATTTTTTTTTTAATTTTGGAGCGTTGAGAGGCTATGGCGCTAAGATTTGGTTAATATTGCAGTCCGTTAATTTATCTGTACACCTTGGGTGAATGGAAACAGTAAAACATCGTTCATGAGTATAGTGATGTAAAATTTTCGGAAATATAGTTTTTTGGAAATATATCGGGAAATATTGCCGGAAATATTGCACATATTGGAAATATTTCGAAATATTGCATTTATTGAAGAATTTACATCGTCAACATTCACCATAATATTACATTTTTGTATAAATTTATTGGTTATAGTACAAGTACTACAATACTAGTAATATAAAAAAAAATACTCAGTAGTAATACCACATAAGCTTTGAATTTATCAATTGATCACCGATAATTTGTTGCAGATCGTCGAAAAGAGTGAAAATTTGGCAAGCAATAAAACACGATAGAGCGTAGCTCGAGAAGATTTTTACTTGCACATTTGCACGATTTAAGTCGATCTGCAAGAAATTATCGGTAATTAAGCTATAAAGAAATGAGGACTTTGTTAATCGTTGTTTTTTAGAGTAACCATGAAGTAACACGACGTTGTGAAGGTAAACAACTGTAAATAACATACACGAAAAATTATCTAATTTTCATTTAGGTATGTTATTGCTGCATTTTGATTGACTGTCTGTAATGTACGTAAATAAATAATCGTTTACGTTTCGTTTTGAGATGCGTTTTTAGTCTAGAAGCAATTTAATAATATGTTTTTTATTATACCTGCATCATAATCCTTGTAAAACAAACCAAAAAGCGTGCGTAAACCCAACATTAAAACACCCCGGCGGTGTTTTAAAGTTGCTACGCAACAATGACGTCATCAATTTTGAAGCAACAAATTACAAACACGCGAAAAAAAATAATTCGAATTCACATAGCAACATAAACAACAAAGAATGCTAACCAATCTCCACGTAAATGATATGACGTTACATCATTAAGTATACTATGTAAGATGAACCAAAATCAAAATGCTGCTTCCTAGCTATATTCTGCTTATTTTCTAGATTATGATGCAGGTATAATAAAAAATAGCGTATAATGCACGTGTATAAGAGCCTTTAAAGCACTGCTCCGTTAAAAGGCACTCGGCTTCACCTCATGCTGCATGCACCCGTCGCGCGTGCTTTAAAGGCTTGCTTATACACTTGTATTATAATATACTACTAGTGTTACCCCAGCACACAATGCACTGACAGACAGCGTTGACAGAACCGGCGAAATGTCAAGTCACGTGATGCATTAGTTCAAATAATGACACGCGACGTTATTCTAGATGGCGCCCCAAGTGACGCGCGTCTAGCCGACCTTCATATATATTATAAATTAAAATAATTTTATTGAAAAATCGACTTAGAATAAAAATATAAGAATGTTTCATGTTCCATCTGAGGATAGAGACCTTTCATTTAAAAAAAATGGTCCAAATTGGTGAAGCGGTAGCCGCTGGAGGAAGGGGAGAAAAAAACCCTTTGTATGGATTGTGGCAGAATTTACACTGGCACACAGCATTCCTTTTGTCAATGCAGTATTCCCAGTGTTGCCAAATGAGTAAACATAAAATGTGTTAGAGTTTGATTGCGAAAATTGCTATAAGTCTGTAGATAACTTTTAGAAAAATATTCTCAAAATTTCCCAACTGTTATCCCCCATTTTAAAAATTGAAATGAAATTATTACTAAAAATGTGTTATTTAAAAAAATCAACCAACTTCTAATATTAATATTAATCTCATAAGTTACATGTAATTTATAACTTGTTAAATTATAAACTAAAAGTTGTCTATTTTGAGATTAACAATGTTCAGTAACTTAAATACGTATCTACTTTATTTTATTTGTAGATATTTTTTGGTGACATTAATGTTTTTGTTTATGGTACATATTTATTTTCGCAACGTATAATTTTTGCATAACATAAACAAATTTCAGAGGCATAAAATTTGTACATAGTATGTCAAATTCTGTCTATCTGTAAGTAGATAGAAAGTTTTCAACTTTTCAGAACTGGGAAAAAATTCCTTAATATGGCTTCACTGGTATTTCCACAATTTAACTTTAATTGCTTCCATTATTATTACTTTATTAGGAAATATGAATACAAACCGCACAATACAACAATTACACAAGAAATCACTTACATCCAAATTTGTAACAACGTCAAGTTTAATCGACGTTTCCATGTATTGTCATTCAAAAGGGATTTTCCGAACTGCTAGTAAAAGAAGGGGAATTACCCGATAATTTTTCAGATAGTAATAAAAATCACTATGACTGATAGTAGAATAAGAGTCGCTACTTAATTTTTAGATGCAGCACTATTTAGAACAGCCAATTTTCTCCGTCCCATCCAATTTTTGGTAAACGAATTTGCTCCTTCTCCTTTTTCTAAAAAATGTAATAATCGATTCTTTTGCATTAAAAAAATCAGTTTCTAAGTATAGTATTTGCTATGCTAGACGCTCGGTATGATCCTAGCTTTATGCTAATCAGCACAACCAGTTTATTTTACAACATACAGTTTAAGGGTTAAGGTTTACCTGTCGTGTTCCAACCGCAAGCTGTTAAGACAAGAAGGCCTCTGATTTAGCACTTTTTCTGCTTTCTGCATTTCGTGTGATATGTAGAAAAACAAGATTTTAATTTCGATTGATGCCTTTAACGTTGCTAAGTTTACTTTTGTTCTTAATTATCTGATCTTCTATAGTAGCTAACAGTTAACTCTTAGACTGCATCGCCTATAACTAGACTTATTTGTGGCAAAATTGTTATTTTCTAAATATAGGAAAGTCCAGGTGAAGTGTTTCCCCAATTTTTTGTTGAAAATGTGACAGTAGTAGCATTAATATTGAATTTTTATGTGTGGCACTACTTATTTACCTTTCTACGAAGAAAAGGTTATAATGTCATATCCAGATATTCATATTTGCTGAAACTTTGAATAGAAACATGAATTACAATTCCCGTATTTGGCAACTGCATATTTTATCTTCGAAATTTTGAGGAGGAAAAAAGGTCTAAACCTTGCGATCCTCTCTACATCCGCAAGAAAGTTTTTCGTGTTTATTGTGGCGCATTTACTCACATCTCCATCCAAAATAACATTTTTTAAAGTTAAATCGCTAGTTTTCAAATAATAACAGTGACGTTTGAAACAAAATCCAATAGAGTCAAGTAAATTTAGCAATTATTACCGAAGCATGAGTTCGATGAGTTCCACGTGCCGAATTTATTGCAGAAAACAATTAAAAAATAGTTATGCTATGTTGTTGTTCTCACGAATAATATTTGTGTTCAATCTAAATATAAACTAGACAAACATGATCCTCCAGAGAATTTCAACCATGTATTTAAGGTGATCGCAAAAATATCTGCGTCGAATTATTTTCAAATTGGTAAATGAGAATTAGTTTTGAATATTTATCGTTACAAAAGTACGTCGATCACTCTAGAATCGGAAATTGTTTTTGTCATATACATAAATCTATAATTAATTTGGCATAGCAAATTGTACCTATTACTTTCGCACAAAACTGCGAACACGTTAGAATTTTAAAGAAAGATTTATTTGGGAGTCAGTCAGAGTCATGCATATTTTACTGAACCTACCAAACTACTTTTTGTGTATACTGAAAATCCTATTAATTAGCAACAATATTTAATGCTTATTTTCATAAGTGATTTTAGACTATTTCATTGAAACCAGCGTGGTTTTTGTACATATCCTTAAAATAGTAAATTTAAAATAGGTACTTAAATACTTCTTTTGCGACTAATATTGCCATATACACTTTAGCATTAGTAATAACTGATAAGGCTCTTATTATACGCATGATAAATTAAATTTTTCGATAGTAATTTACGTCTCGAATAAGATATACAACATTAATTGGCAGAGAATGGCATTTTGTGTCTGATGATGTTTAAATAACATCAAGTTTCCATCTTTGGATGTTAAACAATAATTTTATATGTTAATAGAAAAATTTGCACGACCTGCTTCTTGTCAAGGTCGGGATGCGAAAGGATTCACTCTCCGTTTGGAGAACATCAGACATTCACTTGAGAACTCACTAATAACCGCATTAACATAATTTTTTCTATAACCTAATATTTTTAGGAAAATTAACAGACGCATTCTACGAAATAGTTATAGAAGATTGTGAACGGTTAGAACTCGAATTTGTGTTATTCACCACTAAGGAATTTTCGTGGGAGAGAATTTTATGCTGATCTACAGCTGTATATGCGAAGGTAATGAATGAATCAATAATTTATTACATTTTTGGATTGTCGCGCTAGTCACATACTCGCGATTGACATACTTTTGCAATTACAAACTTGGAAATATCGTTAAATATTTGAAATTGTCTATTAGTAATTAACGTTTCTAATATTTGCGGTGTACCGTAAAGGTAGAATTAAAAAGTAGTATTTTTGTCAAAATATAAACAAACACGTAAAAAATGCAGATATTAACTGTATTTTTACGAAGATCAATCTTTTCAGCAGCTAACGTTAAATATGAATACGTATTTAAATAGTAGAAACAAACTAGAAAAGTGTTCCTGAAATGAAGTACATTGTCAACGTCAACAGTTACAAGCTGATATTTCCAAAACGATAAAAGATTGAGTAACAAATTTTTTTATGTTTTTATGTTGCGAAGTCAACCTATATTAGGCTAACAATTAATAATGGAAGGCAACATCATCAAAATAACTACAGCCAATTTTTTTTAATGTTTTGTAAAACTTTTAGTACCCCTTATTTTAAGATTAGTTAACGTTTTTCAATAAATTTTTAGAAAAATAAGCTGCGAATGAAAATTATACAGGGTGAGTCACTAATGCGAGATTGTTTCCTAACGTAGAGAACAATTGCTAAAAGAAAAAGTTAATATAAGGTTAAAATAAATAAATATTGTTAAAGTAATTAAGTATTTTGTATATATACAGATAGTCATTAAATATGGACTTTAACGAAGTAAAGCTAGAATTTATAAATTAAAAGAAAAACTGTTTGTACAATGCATGACCTAAAATTATTACCATTTATAGTGTGTGTTTAGCTATCCCTGTACAACACATTACTTTGTTATTTCAATCAAAACTTTGTATATGATTGCATTTCTAGAATGTACATTTCATTCTAGATAGAAAAGTATTGAAGTGCTACCATCTTCAAATTGGTGGTTTTAGAGTTATTTGACAATTTTCAAAAAATTTCGCATGTATGGACTAATATTACAAAATTAATATTTTAAATACCAAAAATGTTCACCCATCGCTATTTTTTTGCACAGAATATTAACACATTATAAAATATTGAGTGGTATGATAACAGCAGATTATTTCATAGGGCGTTCATAGTTAAATGGCTGTGTTGCAAAACTTCACATGCCAATAACTTTTGTTTTTCAAGTAGAACATCCAGTATTATTAACATCATGCAATACTAAATTAAATTCTCTTTCAATATGATATAAGATCTAGGCTTCCGGGTTGGAGCCGCGTCATCGGTGCTTGAACTGCCGACGTTTCGTCCTCGGTTGCACGGCACATCTTCAGGGCTGTGGTCGCTTTGGGATCTGGAACACAACTGATCCAGATCCCAAAGCGACCACAGCCCTGAACATGTCCCGTGCAACCGAGGACGAAACATCGGCAGTTCAAGCACCGATGACACGGCTCCAACCCGGAAGCCTAGATGTTATTAACAACGGCCGCGGAAGCCTGCAACGTAGATAATTATGATATAAGGTTTTGCAAACCGAATATTAAAATATCTATAGTATTTCGTGTTTTTTGTTTTATTTTTTATAAATTGCAAATTAAAATAGGTGTGCAATAGAGAAAAAACAAAAAATCTATTCTATAACGTTTCAAAAATCACCCTCTCTACCTAAACTATTCTCAATATCAATATTTGTTTTATGAATGTTGTTGGTTACTTAAAAAGCTACTTTATGCCGTATTGCTATATATACGGACTGCGCAGTGACGTCATTGACAATTTTCTTAAATGGCAATATATATTAAATAATGACTAGTGTTACCCCAGCACACAATGCACTGACAGACAGCGTTGACAGAACCGGCGAAATGTCAAGTCACGCGATGCATTAGTTCAAATAATGACACGCGACGTTATTATAGATGGCGCCCCAAGTGACGCGCGTCTAGCCGACCTTCATATATATATATTATAAATTAAAATAATTATTATTAAAAAATCGACGTAAAATAAAAATATAAAAATGTTTCATGTTCCATCTGTGGATAGAGACCTTTCATTTAAAAAAAATATGGTCCAAATTGGTGAAGCGGTAGCCGCTGGAGGAAGGGGAGAAAAAAACCCTTTGTGCTTTTATATATGTTTGGATTACTTACATATTTTTTTGTTTTAATGATATCAAAACTTTATTTCCCTACATTGTGAGAATTTCAAGAAAAGTGTAAAAATTGATTAAAGTAAGCAGACCATTGATTTAAACAAAAGCACTTAAAAATGTTTCTTAATTTGCTGAGTCATTTTTAGTTGTGGTAAGCAAACTTCTATCGGTTTAATAATCTTATTGTCAAAATGGATGATTGCCATTACCGTAAAGTATCTTTACCATCATTAATACCAATGAAAGCAATTTTGAACATTTATTGAATTAACTTACTTTATTCTTTTTGTTTATTGTAAATAAATTTTAGTACTTTAAGTGTTTCTGTTTGTTTGAGTCCGTGGGCTACTTATTTGCATCATTTGTTTACATTTTTCTTGAAATTTTTGTAATGTAAGATCATGAAAGTTTTATATCATGAAAACGAGAAAACGATTTTTTACTAAATATCTAAGAAAATATTTATATTGCAATTTAAAAACATTTACAGCGACGTCACTGCTGTCACGTTACAGTACAGAAAATTTTCGAATGTGACTAAAGTTCATTAGGCCATAAACAACTTTTAATAAGAACAAAATTTAATATTCTCAATAGTTTAGGAAATAGAGGAAAGGAAAAAGAAAACTATAAGCTTGTAGCACTTTAGTTGCCGCACCCTATATGTTATTTTTAATATTACACTATTAACTATTTTACGTTTTCCAAACTAAAAATTGAATCTATAAAGTTTAAATTACTATTATTGACTATTTATGAATTGTTATATGTTTAGAGAACTTTTCTAAATAGGCGATGTTCGTTAGTTTAAGTCTATTATAATTGATTAATTCAAGAAATCAAATTAAAGTTATAAGTACGCTATTCCTTGAAATTCTAACAAAAATCAAATATAAAATCGTTAGTTTAATATTGGCGTAGAGGGGACGAGAAAATTGTCCCTCTATATATGGCTGCATGTTAGAATAAACTTATAAATCCTATTCTACTATCGCTCATGAGCAATTTATTTTAAATCGAAATGTGTTTGTTAAATAAACAAGTATGAATTTTTTATTTTCAAAACTTAATAGAACATATTACAGGAAGATAGCAGTGTGGAACACTAACCAAATTATAGCTTGTTTCTACCTCTAGAAGCCCACACAATGTAAAAACAAATCGTGTTGTCACTTTTTGGGCAATATTTTTTTGGAGATTTACAAAATCTTGACAATATTTTCCACTTTACAGTTTTTATTTCTCCCCAAATTTTTCTACATAGGTACTAACATTAAATTTTGCTAGGGATATCAGAATAACTTAAGTTGATGCCAATTTGCTTGCCGATTGGCTATAAAGCCGAAATTTGTAAAAACTCGCGACCGCTACGCCATAATAATATATTTACAGTATTTATGAAGTACATTTAAGAAAATACGAAAAAATTGTAGAAAGCTTAAGGAACCGACATAAAATACATGAAATTCAGACTTGATAAAGACAAATAAGGAAAACAAATATTGATTTCAGAAAAAATTAATAATACTGTAATAATCAGTACGTTAAATAAGTCAGGTTAGCCAACTCAATGACGTCAAACATTTGTACAGAATATTCGTGACCGCATTGCCAAGTTGAATCGTACTTCCGAGAATTCTAAAACCTGAAAGTAACAGGACGTTATTCGTGATCAACTGCGGGTGACTAATCCATTCCTGCTGATGTTAAAGACACCTTCTTTTCTCAATGACCCTGACCCTTTCAAATATTTTTTTTAATAGGCATGTGGACTTATAATACTTAAGACAGTAAAGAAAAGTAAATATTATTATAAAGACAATATTTTAATCAAAGGTACAAAACAACACTTTTAGGTAAGTGAGTGAACTTAGAAGTAATGTCATACGAAAATTTGTATCTTTAAAACTTTTTTTCTTGTGGGAATAAACTAACAAAACTTACATTGAAGCCTATTTATTACGGTATACAAAATAACTCAATCATACTTCAGTGAGTTTGTAGTTTCAGAACACTAACGTTACATTAAGTTCTCTCTCCAATCAATGCAATCAATGTAAGTTATGTTCGTAATTTGATTCACACTTCATAGATATGACTAAGTGTTACTGCAAAGAACTAAAACATGTCAGTATAGATCTAATATTTACAAATTTCAAGTTCCATTACTATATAAAACTGAAGAGCAACTAACTACACATGTGTGGTATTTGCGACACACATGGAGATTTCAATAGGCAGTAAGCGAAGTAACCCGATGAAAGTTATAAATGCTAATTGCAAATTACCTAAAGTATGGAGGATAAATCAACAACAACGACATGAACTAACATAACTTTCTAATGTACTACTAAAATTAATAACATTAAATGAAAATTTAAATTTTGATAATTAGTGAAATGGTCACAAAATGTGTTCGCTCATCAAATGAATTTAAGGTTGTGGAAAGGTCAAATTACTTTCCTGTAATTAAAACTTAAATGTGGTTTTCGCATGCAACTTAAGAAAATACAAATTTGTTTTTAATGTGATTATACATTAATATAAATCGATGCGTTTGATATTCTAAGCTTATAATGAGAAATACCTTAACATTGTAACGGAATTTTGAATGACTTTTTGTATAATGAAATGATTAGTTTAGTTAGTTATTTTTGTACTGCAACGAGTGCCCACAGTGATTCATGAATATGTGGGGTATTATCTAGAATATTATAGAAATGTGTAAATTTGTGGTTTAAAAACATCAATGTAAGTGTGAAGTGTAAAGATATGCTAAAACACTCATAAGATCGTACTTTTCCATCAAATATGGCTGTACATCTGACCTATAATACTCTAGAAAATAAAATATTGATTAATTGTTAATTGTACTGTTATACAATAACAGTAGAAACGGGATCATATATCAACTATATGCATCATCATGAAAACGTCGTTTTAACTGCCATGTTAATTATTATTATTAATAGTTATATTTTTAACTATTTATTAATAATAATTTTAGTATTACTGTTTAATATAATTTAATAACAGTAATAAAGACATCGCTGTCCCAAAAAGGAACCAAATTATGTGTTCACGAGGAAGTAAACATTGCTTCAAAAAATAGTTTTCGAAGTACGTCATATTATTCTTTACATAACGGGAGGTATGACGTTAATGTTAAAATTAAAAGTTCAAACACCCTGCAAACATTAAATAAACTATGTCCTGCTTCAGAACTGGAAGAGTGCGAAAATATTGTATAATAAGGAAGCTTCTAAAGTGTAATTTTTCAAAATGTAAGCAGTTCTATAAAGCCTGCAAATGGCAAAGTACCGTATTTTTTTACAAACAGCCACTTATGTTATTTTTCGTGCGTATTTATCCATTTAATTCGTCGAACCATTGCCAGAACTTCTCTTAGTAAAACCAATGTTTGATTGCTCTGAGAGAGCGAGAGAAGAAAATAAAGCGTTGTTCTATGAAAATACATGAAACTTGAAAAATACCAGCTGCGCATTGTAATACGCAAACCATGGAATTCTGTGGTCAGTAAAGTACAAGAATGACTAAACTTATATTGAAGATTAAAAAACGTTTTCATCATTAGTTACTAATTAATTTTTGTGTTATTTCAAGATGACTAGTTATTAGTTATTCGGATGACATTTATATTTTTAGATATTTTTTATCGTAGACGTTATTGTACAATATCTTTCAAGTTTATTTTCATTCATTCATATCTGATCAGTATCGACGACGATTTCCATTTTTGTAATTTAACAGCAATGTCAAGCATATTTCGAAATAGTTACCAGCATTTAAAGATTAAAGTTTCTAAAAGTCAGAGCTTAAGCATTTTCATGATCTGACATTTCATTTAATATTATTATAGCTTACACACTTAATACTGAAGATCACCTGGCAAACTCCACTCATTTCTTTAACTGTTAAGATCTGCAGCATATTTATTAATTTAGTGATGCTCACAATTCCTTGACGGTCATAACCCCTGCTTCTATTTTGTTCACACCTTATCCACAATATTTTTTTATGATCACAATTCGCAACAGTCTTTATTGGGAGTTGTGACCAATGTGAAGGCTGTGACCAAAATAGTAATTCTAAGCTGGACATTGTTACCAACGCTGAATTAATTAAATTACACTGTGGTATTTACGACTAAGTCCCTTTTAATTCCATCTTCAGATCTTAAAATATCTGACAGAAGCTATAGCAGAAAAAATGATGTCATGTGTTACATAAGTTTTAGGCTACTAATTGTTTGCTTTCCACTTGTTTGTAACTTAAGACGTGGTCAAATTAAGCGATTCTATACTACCGATACAATAGCTACAAGCATGTGGTACAATAAATAACAAATGCTACGCTACAATAAATAAAAAATAAACAAAGCACTTCGCTAGGACTTTCACCATAATTTTAAACCATAACGTTTTCTATTTTCAGAGACATTTTATATAAACTTCCAGCCCCGCCACTTACTAAGGGCCAAAACATATACGTCTAACACATGACAGGCTTCATTTATATTTTATTCGCTAGACGCATGGTTACGCTCTAGGCACGGCCATAAAATTAGTTGTTAGAAGCTGAAAAAATTCTCCATGCGAAACAATGGCACAAAAATTCGGTTTTTCGATTTTTTCAAACCATATTAAAAAACACCAAAAATCAAAAAAATGTGGAGAAAGTGAGGAGCAAGAGGAAAATTGCCCCTCTAAATATTACTGCATCTAAAAATTAGGTTTCGAATCTTATTCTACTGTTACTGATGAGCAAATAACTTAAACGGGCATGTTTTATTGTCACCAGTTTATGCATCAATTTCCAAACTCCAAAATTCATTAGAATTAAGGAATCACAAAAATGTCGCTGTCCAAAATAGTGCCGTTCAAAAATGTTGCCAGCAAACGAAAGCGCTCTTAAAAATGTCGCCGGCAAAAAAAGTCGTTAAAAATAGCGCCGTATTAATAGCGCCGGTCAAAAATGTCGTTGGCAAAAACAGCACCGTCAAAAGCGGCGCCGGAAAAAATAACACTGTGTAAAATGTCATCGGCAAAAATAGTGCCGACAGTTTTAACGGCGCTATTTTTGCCGTTGGAAAATTTTAACGGCGACATTTTTGACGACGCTATTTTTGACGGCTACATTATTGACCGGCGCTATTTTTGACGGCGCTATTTTTAACGACATTTCGGCGACATTTCTGAGAGCGCTATTTTTGCTGGAACTATTTTTGCAGGCGAAATTTTTACCTGTCGCTATTTTTTAGCCGGGCGGCCAAGGACCCTCACCTAGGTAAGAGGCGTGAACAAAGACACCTTGTGTGGGGTCGGCGTTGTAACGGTCACTTTGGTGATTTCAACTTGGTACGCCCACCCCTCTTCGGAGCGGATCAAGGTTTCCTTCATTGGGACTACGGAGACTGGGTTAGTGACTTCACCAGGTGAAGTGTAGCCCTCGAGATGAGTCCTAACATCTCGACGGTAGCCCGCTCTCCTGAATGGAACTCTGCTACCTGACCGGGGTATTATGAGCACCAGCCCGTTACCGCCCGGACGTGAGCTGGATGGCCAATGGTTCGGCAGGTGGTAGGGGGTCTCCACTCTCTGACCGGGTAGCCCGCATCAATTAGGTGGATGGGGGACCGGCAGATGAAGGTGTACCCCAGCATGGAGAAAAAGTTGCTATGAGAACCTTGAGCTCTAAAGGTGTAAACAAGCTAGCCCCAATATGGGTCTTAACACCTGAGCGGCAGCACTCTCAGGAATGGAAACCCCTCAGTATGGGTCCTAACGGCTCAGGTACGATCGCTGAAGTCAAAACCACTCTCCTTGACCGGCCAACTCTTACGTAGGGGTAAGGGTCCCAGCAAGTGATGGTGCTTTGTGACGATGGAGTAGTGTACAGCTGGCAGCATGATCGCTGAAGTGGAAACCCCGCTCCTTGTCCGGATAAATAGGTGTTCCGGCAAGTGAGGGTGCTTTCTAACGATGGAGTGGTGTGCAGCTTTCACTGGGGTCTAGGATTCTAGGGGTGAAGCGTACTTTGCCTGCTCACGCCCAGTATCTATCACCAGAGGGTTCGTACTTATGTACACCCGACGCTGTTAAGGTGCCGGCCACCATGATCAGGCCGGTTACCGACCAGTCTGGGCGGTGCGTAGCTCACCTGCGAAATCCTAACTGGGAGGGGTAGCGCTGCTTGGCACGCGCTGCTCCGACAAGTCCAACCAGTGACATTCTTTGACTGGTACCACGGGGACCAATGCCGAGCCCGCGGGGGATTCACACCCCCCGTTTTTAGTCGCGGAGTAGGACTCGTGATGGCAGTGGTATAGCCTAAGTACAGGTTAGGGCCGTCTTAGTGCGGTTCGACGGGTGAGCTGCGTTTCAGCTCGGGCACATCTGCAGAATCAGTAGAGACTTAGATAATCTTCCTCTACCAGTAGGGGCTTAGGACTCGCAGCCTGATGCCAGGACTGGTAGCCTGTTCTCTTTCTTGTACTGAGGGCAGGCGCGTATCTCGATCATGGCGTCCCGAAGGGTTGCACCGCCTGGAGGAGGGACGGATATGCTTCATTGCTGGGTGCTGTCCTAGTCTATCAAATCAAATGGTGTCGCTATTTTTAATGGCCGCTACTTTTAATGGAGCTATTTTTGACGGCGCTATTATTAGTGTACACCTTCATTCGTAGTTCTATGCGTCTACACTTACAAAAAATTGTGTTAAATTTTTGAACAATATGTTTTTGGGAAATCTATAAAATTTTATTTTTTTCTTTTTGTCATGGTTTTAAACATTACTATACATAGTAATATTGTGCTTCCTTTTGGCCATGACGATACCAAATTTCAGTGTTTTTGAGTAAAGAGGCGGAAAAACTAAAAATTTTCAAGCAAGTTCAAGTTTTTTTGGTTTCCTTGAATCCCAAGACGTGTAAAAATTTCGACATCACAAATTTCTTATGCGGAAAGTATGAGAGATTAAAAATCACAAATTTAAAAATCGACATTTCAAAAAAGTTTCTCAGCAACACATTTTTGTTAACTATTTCTAATATTTTTCTGTGTGCTGTACAATAAAGTTTTGAGAAGCTTTCAAAAAATACAAATACGTTTTGCCATAAAAAAATCTACAAAAAAAGAAAATGTTTGTTTTAATTACACTACAATAAATGTACAATACACAAAGGTGATTGCATTATATGAGCTATTCCGGTAGTTTCCAATGACATAGGCATAGACTCACGTCGTACTTGAAAGTGAAACGAACCACGCTTGGAAACACGGGAACTCGAGCTAAATAAGAACGTTTATGTGGTTTAGTTGTCTAACGTGATCTTACCTTGTAAGGTCGGTCATTAGACTTCGTTATAAGTTGGCAAGGATGAGCTAAGAATGAAACATTTTCTTTGTATTATTAGAAACCAGGTATTATCAAAATGTTATTTGTATGGTTCGGAAAATACCCTTTATACCTAAACCTAGTTGAGAAATAATTAAGTAACTTTTATATAGTTTGATGTCCTTAATGTAAATAATTTTTATATCTACTTGCTAAATAAAGAAATTTCCGTTAAACAACTTAACAAATTATAACCTAGCCGAAACTATATTTATAAAAAAGTGTAAGCGATTCAGTAAAACCACAATAACTTTTGTAATTAACTGAATTGCAATTACAATCTAGAAACTAGCTTAAAATACCTCACGGCTGGGTTTCCAAATTAAAATGAAACAACAGCTTTTATGTATGTTTATTTTAATTGTACAAAATATAATTTGATTTGACTAATTTTATTACAAAATAAAATGGAAATAATTAATTAGTTGTGTAACTAATTGTAGTGTTTAATTGACTATAACCAATTTTAAAAATTTTGCGTTGAAAGTTAGCAGTTATAAGCTATTCCTTTCTACTTATACTGAGGATACGCAATAAACAAAAATTAAATTATACGAAACATCCCATGTAGAACTGAAACATATATTTGTAAATTAGTACTACATCCTCAAAAACTATATTAAATTATCTTCTAATACTGAAATGAGCAGGAAAATGATAATTAAGCTACTAGTTTTATCCTTTTCATTGCGGAGATATTAAAATAATAATTCAAAATTATGTAAAATGTACCTTACCTAAAACTTCAATTACGAACAATCTAATTCATCAGACTCTACAAAAAATGCATATTACATGCGTACAAGCAATGAAATTTAATTTTTTTTCCCTAGAAACAGAAAAATTCTTGATTTCTGAATGGTAAATGTTTAAAACGAAACATTTGCTAGCAACAATATAGTTTTTAATAATGATACTTTAAATAACCTGAATTAAAAGAATTTTAAAATTTCTTCAACATCTCATAAGTTTTTCAGTAAAACGTAAGTTTCCTAGTACGCGAGATGTTTTGCATTATGGCTATCAAAATGTCCAGTGCCAAAGCGTCAATAAGGTTTTAATAGGCGCTTTGACTCTTTTATTATGTAAATATTACGTTTCTTTTACAAATCAAATAAGAATCAATTCACTAAACATCCCCATTATTATTCTACAGCAGTCGTAGAAACTACGACAACATACAACAATATACATATAAAGGTATATAACTGTAGCTCAATGGACAGATGTTCGGCCGTATAAATATTGTCATAATTCTGTCCACCGTTTACTTGCAAAAAAATTAAAATAACGTAATGCGTTCTTATTAAGATTTAGGAATGTTTAAATTTAAAAAAGATTTTATTTACTTTAATGCTTTATTCCTAAAGCACGAGATAAATTGGTGAAATTAAAAAACAATTAGGTACTTTTTTTTAAATTTATTTAAAGAATCATAAAGCCGTGCGTGAGCACGACCCCATGATTTCCATCCCACCCCCTTACCCGGGCTCAGCACACTAAGTGCTCTTCACCGGTCTAACATGCCCCACCCCTGAAAGACATGCAACCCAACATACACACCTAGATACACCATCCATGGACCCGTCGGATTTGACTTATTCAGAAAAATTACCGACGGCAGTGGACTCGAACCTACTGCCATTGGGAGTATAGTTTCAAAGCCTGGGACTTTAACCACTAGACCACCCGCCGGCCCTAATTAGGTACTGACAGAGCAATCGAAAAATTACTTAATCAAGAGAGCCGTAAAAAACGTATGTTTCAACAAAAACGACCGGTTTTTTCAATGTCTTCTTAATTACGTTTGTTTTGCTCGTCCTATATATCGAAAGATAGTCAAATCCAAAATAGTATCATTCTGGAGCAGCGATTTTGCCTTAATTTGTGATATTGTTACCCCCAAACTAGCCTAACATAGGCAGACAACTCCTGAAATGCTCCAGTCAGTTTTAGACGTCATAACGATGAAGAATGCATATTTTTGTATTACTTACTAGAAATTGTGGTAAGCTTTTGGTTATATGCAAATTCCGCTTATAACCCCAAAATACACTTGTCCGCATGCGTGTTTTCGTAGCGCAGTTAGTAAACGAAAGTTACAAGCTTGTGACACAACAACGTTACCGAAAGTGCAGCGGTTCAATGCTTGCTCACCGCATGTGTTTTTATTTCTAATTATCTCTCATGAGACTCTGATATCACCAGGCGTAAGTTATTTATCTGCTTGTTGTGTTTTTCCACTTCGGCGGGATTTGAACGGATGCACTTTCAGTACCCTTGATGTGTCACGAACGTGTACCACCTCTTTATCAACTGCGCTATGAACACACGCGTGCTTATTGAAATCTTAAATTAAATACCTGAAGCCGTATTTAAACCGGAAGCTTACCAAAACTTTTATCGAGTAAAACAAAAATATGCGTTCTTCACCGTTAGGACGGCTAAAATTGACGAGGGCGTTTCAAAGGGATATTATAGGAAATTCTTAATTTCTGCATGTTATCTGGCTATGTTTGGATAATTTTGGGACACATTGTATAAATCTCTATTTAATTTAATTTTTCATACTTTTCTGGCGGGTTCAACAATTGTATTCTGACTTGAACCCACTAAGTCGGCAGAAGACAAACTTACTGCTAGATAATAATGTCAAGTGTGGTGTAAAAAATATGTATTATTATATCCATTCGTATGCACAAAAGTGCGTTAACCTTTGAATAGATCAATTTGTTGTACTTCCGCTGCCGCATTCCATTTATTGAAAATTAAGCGATTCTCAATTGTTTACAATTTTGCAGTACTATCCATCCGGTTTTACATTTGCCCTATAACCGCCGCTTGTACATGTTTCCAAGGTCCCGTTAATTACCTGATTGATGAAAAAGTCATGAACACAATACTACAATTAGTGAAACTGTACTGCAACTTTTCTACTTTTCAAGGTTAATCAACCACGTTAATAGAATGTCGCACTAGTGAAACTTATATTATTATGAAAGCTCTTCGAGCTGGGTGTAATAACATAGCCGGTGGTATCACTTACACGATGTTTTCCTTGACTTGATTAAACAGTCGAGAGAGATTAGAAGACATAAAACGTGACTGAAAAGGGCTTTTATTTACCTTACCTGATGCTCATAGCGCTAGAGCCATTTCTTACTCATTAAAATTGATTTTATAGAAAAATTGTCGGTAAATTCATGGTAATTCACAGTTATTGAATTATTAGCAAATAATACAAAATACCGATAAACTCATTAACAAACTCATTTATCTTTACTATGCTGGAAAATCTAAACTTGAAAGGTCGTTTTTATTAAATTTCAGCAAGGAACCAAATGCAAAAATAGCCTACTAGATAAAAACCAAAATGATTTTGAATTAAAATATTCCGTTAGTTTAAGAGTTGCCATTTTGTTCTGGATGAATATTTCTTTTTCAAACTCTAGGATCAGACGCAGAATTAAAAGACCTTTTAAACGAGGTGTGACTCGATCCCTTTCGCTATTTAATATATTTCTTTTTCAATATGACGTCCAGCCGCGCGCCGTTTTGAAAGATGCAAAATTTAAATAAAAGCAGAAAAGTAGTATTTAACCTCCCATTAAACCACACCCCATTTTGTGCCGAAATATTAAGTGGTTCATGAGTTAGCAGAGGGGGGGGCGTTAGTTTATAGACAGACGGTATAGTCCTTGGCACAGGTTAAGTATGATATTTGGAAAAGAACCCTTATGTTCAGATGCATACTGCACCATATATATACAAATAAAATATTATAGTAGAACCTTGTTTTTGAAGTTGAAAATTATTCTTAAGTAGTTTTAGTTATCAGTGTTATTGTTACTGACATGTTTGTTTTGTTACAGGTAAGGCGTTCGTTTGTGCTGTAAATGGAATTCGATGAGAGATTTCAAATGGTTTAACTAATAACTGGTACGATTTATATACAAAGCCTTGTTTGGAGATTTAAAATAGCTTGATTAGGTAGTTAGTTGTAAGTTTACTGTTTCGAAACTTTTTGGGGGATAAAGCTTTGCCTTCATGAGCCTACAATAATAATTTTTTATTTTACTTCCGTTTAACTACTCAATGTAAGACAAAAAAAAATAAGAAATCTTTATTTCAACAATTAAAAGCAAATATTAGCTTCATGTTTCTGTTTTCACTAATGCATTATTTAACTATAGTCTAGCCATAGTTAATTTAACGCAAATATGCACAGATTCAAATACTTTCCAAAGCAATGCTTTTGCGGTAAATAGGTACAACATTCCTAACCGGAGAAATTTATGACAGCTCTTTTAAAATATTATTTGAGTACATATACTATTACAAGCTATCTAAACTTGACCTTACTCCGGAGAAAGAAACACATCAATAATTGAACGTTGACGTTGCAATGCTCCCTTTCACTATTCTCGATCTAAAAAGCTCTGTTTACGATTTTATTACATTAATGATATCTACAAGAATTTTTAGAAATACTAAAATAACAACATGTACTGATCATTAAGCGTCTGCTTTTATCAAATTAAGGTTAATATCATTTAACTACTTCCGATTAAAGCAAATGTCTCGCAATACAACTACAACTTTTTAATAGACGTCCGCTAATTTATGGAAATATAATTGCATATGAGGCGGTGCATTTTGAAAAATTGAATAGTTATTTTAGATAAGGTGCAGGTTATTTATTACCTTTACTTACTAGAATTGAGGTCTCTATTTTTCTTTAATATTGTATAGGTTGTGGGGTACGTTTGATTTAAATTATTGATTTTTTTTAATTCAACATTTAAATTAAGAATAAAACCGGTAAACAAAGTGCGTTAATGTGAAAAAACAGATATTTACACTCTGCAGACACCCCACTACCCTAAATGAAAACAAATGTGAATTAAATCAGCGTTAAGAGAAACACGGTTTTTTCTATTATATTTTATATTTTTTCAATTATAAGTGGAAACTGCCTCCAAAATCCATAAAAATACCTCCTAGAAAAAATATCTCTAGGAAAATGTAGCAAGCGTGCTACACTTAGATATTTCTGAAATGCTTTTGAAACTCACTTTAACCAAACAAAAATCTTAAAAATATTATTATTCTATACTATAATTATTTTATATCTGTATACGGTAACACTACAAACAAAACTCTGAAATACATTAGTTCAGCATTATTTCTTGTTTTTTGATTTTCTTATTGAATATTATTTAAATGTTAAACCCAGACACTCCAACACCCATTATTATCGATAATACACAGCTAATTAGGAAACTGTCAGCAGAAAGTAGTGATAATTTTGATCATTTTTTCACAGTTTTCATGATTTAAAAAAAAATGCTTGTAGATAATATATGATACCAAAAAACAGCTCTAAGACAAATCTTTGTAACTCGATAAATTTTTGTTGTACCTATATTCTAAATTTCATTAAAATCGGGCTAATACTTTCTAAGATTTTACGTTACAAGCAGACAGATAGGTACATGGTACATACAGATATTTTTTTTAGAGCTGCCGGAAACTTGTACTCACGCTCACAATATATTCTCATACAATATGAGAAAAGAACAAAAAATATTTTTCCGGGGTTATTTTTTCCTGAGAGTAGTTTTATCGGGGACATTCTCTTCGGGATATTTTTCCGGAAGTGTTTTTTCCTAGACTCCTCAGATTCACAATTTACGTTTCTAAGACGTATTTCGTTCGTTAAACAACTTTGTTAAAGCCAGTTGATAGACGAAAGTGTAATTAAAATTTAAATATGATGGTTAAAATTACCTAGGAACTGTGAAATCTTTAGAACAAAATTGTAACATACAGAGAAATCCGAAAAACTAGTAGGTAGGTAAGTAAAACAGTGAAAGGGTACATTCTCAAGTGGTTTTCGAAGCAACACGAGTCACTTTCTCGTTGTTAAATGCATTGGTGCCCCTTCAGTATTTTGCAAGCTTAAACAATTCTTTAATCTTTTAAGCTAGCAGAAATAGTACTTAGTTTCTTAATATTTATTCTTTAAAGAACTTTAACCCCAGACGTCGTAATCCTAAACGTAAACGCCTAGTCTGCTAGTCATAATAAAGTTAAAGGCGGTGCTGCAATTACCTTCTCGATGGCTACAGACCTGGGGCCATCAGGTTCTATACTCTTGAGTAACTTGAGCCTTGTTGTCGCAGACATAGGCAGAAATCGTGTCTTGACTGCAAACAACCACCTCGACTAACCTAAACCACTTTACCTATCAAGAGTTTTACGTCATCACTGTTTACCATTTACCTGTTTATTGGTCACATTTTTATATTGTTTGTATTTTTCCTAACAATTACAGTTTTACTTATATTGACCCTTGTGTGCGTGTTTATCTTGTATTTATTCAAAAATCATAAAAAGTGATAGAATTGAAGAGGGGCTAGTTCCAGAAATTTATATTTTGGAAACTTTCCTAGGGAAAATTCATATAACAAATGATTTTATGAAATTATTCGAATTAATTAAGCGATTGACGAATAACATCGATTATTAATATTAAGTATTGGTAAAACAAAATCACTAAGCACAAATAAATACTAACGTAATTTAATACAGCTTTCGTCAATAACAAAATAGTAAGAAAGTGAAAGTATGGTTAGACCAAAAAATAAATGACGCTAATTTTAAAATTGTTTCATTTATTTCTTATTTGTCATTGAAACGTTTAACTTATTATTATTGTATAATTAATTCTATTAATTATTAGTATTTCTACACTAAAATTTATTTAAAATTGAAGAGTGATGCATTATCTAGGAAAGTTACCAAGAAACTTTCCCGAAATTTTCATAGAAAATTTCCCAGCGACGAATGTTTTCTTCCTGGAAACTGTCCATTTGAAAACATTTAAAAAAATTTAAACGGTAGTATTGTTTTTATTTCAATATTAGGCTAATTATACGGTCCAGAGCTCCATCGAATATTTGGCGCATCCCTACTCTTAAAACTGATTGATCTGAGCTAAAATTATAATAATAATATGACGATAATTTACTGGCAAAGTTACATATACACGGCATCGTATATACACTCAGTTTATTGTAAATGCATATATTAAACGGCAGAATAAAAAAAATTTAATTTGAAATTATCTAAATACTTAATCCTTAACTGTCTTGCATCTCTTTAACACAACGGCGAGCCCTTGCATCTCGACTGACTTTATTGATTGTTTTCAGCGAATGGTTATGTTGCTGTCACTACTGTTGATAGTATTTAGTTATTTATGGCTTACTTTTATTCAAGAGGGTCGGAAATGTATTTATCGCGCTGACATAAGCATCTCGCTCAGCATATTTTATATAATTTGTTTCAACAACAGGCAATTAATATTGTAATAGCATTTCACACAGAACTTTATTGAAGTTTTCGTTGTTAGGGCTGTAATGTTTTGGCTCCTTTATTATTAATAAGCTGACGGGTCGGAAGAAACTTTGGTGGTACAATAGCCCTAGAAAAGCACAATGTTACTATGTATGAGAATTTTTGTTCAAATGAAAACTGCGAAAAAAAATGTTTTCAAAGCTTTGTCAAAAAAACTATTACACAAAAACTGGCCATACAATTTTTATAAACTTTGTAAGCTTATAAAGCTAGAGTTGATCTACAATTTCTTTCGTGTCGCAGTTCACTAATTTCTCTGTAACGCTAAACGCAGAACGATAAAAATATTTGTTTAAGCTAAAGTGCTCATGAGTAATAGTAGAATAAGATTCAGAACCTAATTTTTAGGTGCAGCAATGTTTAGGGGGAATAACTTTTCCCCTTCCCTAATCTTGACGAACAAATTTAGTCAAAATCGATTTAAGTAGAATTTAAACCAATCTCTATATAATTCTTAAAACTAGGACTACAATTCACGGTCCGCTACTACTACCAACTTTAAGTAGCTTATTTATTATTTAAAAAAAGCGTGGGGTATAACCTACTGATTTCGCTAGTTATTTATTAATGACAAAATTTTGCTTGTAACATATTTACTCGTAAAATAGACACGTCAATTTACAGCTAGGCAAAATTTGATTTCCCTGTTATAAGGTCATCATTATTAACATCAAGATATAACTTGCACTTTCTTACAATTAGCAGGTAGTTGAAAGCACAAATAACACAAAGATTATAAACATAAAGATGTTGAGTTTTGATTTAATATTTATAATACCAAAAATTAACTTAACCAAGCCAAGCAATTATATAAGTATTAGTATTTCCAAACGTAAAACTATTGTACCTTATTACAAATTAGATAAAAACAAAATATGAATAAAACGTGCTAAATTTCCAACATTTAAATATACAAACCAAACAGATATCTGTATGTTTGTAATCATTTGTTCAAGTTATTTTTCTGAATATCACTTTCAATCTCGCTGAATTAATTTTTAAAGCGACATTTCTTTAATTAAATGTTACAAAGTTGACAAGGACGGCATTTTCACTTCCACTTTATAATAAGTTGTTGGCAAAGGAAATGTTAGCAATAGCTAAAAACGACCTCGAGTTTTTATGTAACTGTCTAGTATTACTTATTTCCTGTGACATCCGAATACAAAAAAGTTTAAGTTAACAAATTATTGCATGTAATATAGTTACTTCCATTAAAGAGCAAAGACCTATTTATTTTTATTCAGCTTTATCGTTAATATCAAAAGCGGGTGATAAAATGTCACAATACTGCTTATTGTAAACTGAAATAACGATAATAATTTAATTTACAATAAATAATTTACTATTCACACTAATTAGTGACGAAACTGCGCGGTTTTGTTTAGTCGTTCATATCAGTTGCGATTTCTACTGCCACCTGTCATACGTTCTTTTTTTTATTTGATAAAATCATGGAAACTGCAAGATATACAAAAGCAATTAAATTAGATAAAAGTTGCTTAATTAGAGAATGGAACAGTGAATTCGTTTTACCCAAAATATTCTCAAATTACTAGGTTCCGAATAGGGCAATCGCCTCATCACATCAAGTTTCTGTTCAAAGCACGCAGCGAGATATTGTTCTTAACAGGGTTTTTCTTAACAGAATCTGCAATTAAGTATTTTATTGTCCAATCGATTGCCCCAACAGTAATTTTCAATGGTGCTAGAAGCGTTTCTATTCATTTCCTTTTTTGAATTTAAAATTGAGCATAGCAAACTAAATATATATCAGAAAAGATTTGGTTTCAATTATGGCTAGAATAGACCACTACATGTTTCGTTCTTGTTTGAACTCATCAGGTGGACATAATTCTAACCATAATTGAGACCAAAAGCAAACAGGCATATATACGCCAGAAAGTATAAAACTAACGGGGAATTAAACTAATAACGCCCTCTATTATGTGCGGCGAGAAAAAGTTGCAAAGCAACAAACCGGCAAAGTTGCGATCGGAACCTGCTAAGCAGGTATCTGCGATCGCACCGGCCTCTAAGCACAAAACACAGAAACGCCCGTGTGGCAAGAAATAAGAAAAGATTTGGTTTCAATTATGGCTAGAATAGACCACTACATGTTTCGTTCTTGTTTGAACTCATCAGGTGGACATAATTCTAACCATAATTGAGACCAAAAGCAAACAGGCATATATACGCCAGAAAGTATAAAACTAACGGGGAATTAAACTAATAACGCCCTCTATTATGTGCGGCGAGAAAAAGTTGCAAAGCAACAAACCGGCAAAGTTGCGATCTATTCTAGCCATAATTGAAACCAAATCTTTTCTTATTTCTTACCTGCTTAGCAGGTTCCGATCGCAACTTTGCCGGTTTATTGCTTTGCAACTTTTTCTCGCCGCACATAATAGAGGGCGTTATTAGTTTAATTCCCCGTTAGTTTTATACTTTCTGGCGTATATATGCCTGTTTGCTTTTGGTCTCAATTATGGTTAGAATTATGTCCACCTGATGAGTTCAAACAAGAACGAAACATGTAGTGGTCTATTCTAGCCATAATTGAAACCAAATCTTTTCTTATTTCTTGCCACACGGGCGTTTCTGTGTTTTGTGCTTAGAGGCCGGTGCGATCGCAGATACCTGCTTAGCAGGTTCCGATCGCAACTTTGCCGGTTTGTTGCTTTGCAACTTTTTCTCGCCGCACATAATAGAGGGCGTTATTAGTTTAATTCCCCGTTAGTTAAATATATATCGTTGAAAATAACTAAGCTTTTAATGATATTAAAATAAAACGGTTTTTTTCCGAATGTTTCCTCCTGGGTCGGTCTCAATAGCAGATGAAATGAAATCCGTCAGAAATCCTGAAAACAACGCCAGAAAAAAACCGAAATATATGCCTTGAAAAACATTGGAAGAAAGAAAAACCAAAATCTTCAGAAAAAATATCACCGAAAAACATTATTGCCCCAGTAAAGTCTTAAAAATAGACTGAAAAAAATTAGTTAAACATCACTTGTTCTCATTGCCAGAGAAGTGCTTTAACGAAGATTTTTAAAATGTTTTTAGAACTAATAAATATGTACAAAAATGGTGCAAGACAATTACATATAATTCCTAAATTAAATTCGTTGTTATTCATATAAATCAGAGATCTAATGATACAATTATTATATATTCCTCCTATATCGGCAAGCTTTATGACCCTACGTGATTTTAACGTAAATATCAGAACCCACAAACGTAATAAATATCTAAGCTGCCACGACATAATAAATGCGTCCCAGTAAAATTGTAGTTTCTACAAATACGTCCAGAATTTGTAGTAAATAGTTTTGGAGTAAACCCTTTGTAATAATAAGCGGAACCTAATACGGACCACAGTTTGTAGCCGATGAATGGTGAAAATCTACTGCTATACATATGTTTGTTGTCAGTGCGATACATACACTTTTCTGACCCGCTTGAAATAAAGTAGCCATAAATAACCAAACTACATCAACAGAAATGATACCAATGTAAACTGTCATTGAAAACAATCAAAAAACCGAGCGGGTAGTTGTAGTGATAAATCTTTTCGAAAAACCAAGATTTAATCGTGTTTTTATGGTGAGACAGTTACGGATTTACTATATAAATTACCAATAAGCATAATATTGTTAGCTAACATTTACATGGAAGGCATAAATACAATAGGGAAACGTGGAATCCGATGATATTTCTATATTTACGAGAGCGGATATGTTGATACTCAATTCAACACGTCTCAGAAATAGTTTTCGGTAAATTTAAAATTATTACAACATTGCTGTCTGTAGATAAATAAAACACGCAGACTTTGCTAATTTTGTGATTTGTTTGATGTGAACATGCTTGTAATTAATTGTATCTTATAGTTATAATTTTTGTTTCACACAGTAATAGTTTTTTATTATGCACAACAATGAATATCATGAATAAATTTTCTATTTCCCATATCCTATTTAATTAGAGTTATATGCCGTTATCTCATTGAATAAACAGTAATTCAGAACATGTTAGCTATAAATAGCATAAATTGACATTTGCTGTTTTTTTCAACTTTACGAACTTTAAATGTTACATTCTGTGAAACTGTTAGGGCCAATCAACTATTTATACCACGGCATTGTACTACAAACTGTGTACCATGACATTTTTAAGTGGTTGTACTTAATTATAAAGGTAAAGCAATCGGAGTTTATACTATGCAGAAACGAACCTGCACAAGCAAGTGTGTCATATTAGTGTTTTACATATTTGCACAGGTTTACTTTCTTGGCTGTTAAACTACTGCAAAAAGAAACTTATTATACAAATAGCTCCAACCAAGAAAGCGAAATTATACAAATCCACTGCATGAGTGATTTAAGAACAATTTACGCAATCTTTTAATCTTTAAAATAGTCTTACATATCAAGTAAGAAATAAAATTATAATAAAGTTTTGATAATCGACAACATCCCAAAAATTTAAAAAAAAAGTGGTGCCGATATAAATGTCTTCTTTTGCGTAGTAACCGGAAGCCTTATTTTAATATATGAAAATAAACTAGCCTTATTTGAACAAGGATTAAACTTCGTTTACAACTTAACAGTAACAAATCATGCAATACAAGCTCTAATAAAATTTTAATGCTATGGTAATAAATAAAATTATTTGTCAACCATGAATTAATCGTTTAAAATTTAACTAAAACGGAATAATTGACGCTATTACAACAAGAAATTGTGGTAACATTTGCACGTTTGTTACCGGAGAAAGTTCATTTTATTACGATTTAAAATTTTCCTATAATAGAAATTAATATGTACACCATTTCAATTTTAATTAAATTCTGTTTTATTATAATAGTCCTTCTTAAAATACGAATTAGGAAGCAATTTATATAACAAAAAGAAGCAAAGGGAAATGAGCCACCGTATTTTTTATTATGCATAAGCCTTGCAGCACTCTCCGAGTTGTTCTGCAGAAGAAAGAACGCTCTATAATTAGGGAAGATTTGAGCATTCAATTAATGTATTCCGAAAATCGTACGAAAAATTTAACAGTAGCTTTGCGTTTTGTGAAAGCAAGGAAAATAATAATATAATGATGCTTGCAACGTGCTGCCTATTAGTAAAAGTAAAAAACCTGTCTCTTCGTCTTTTTTACTATCATAAATAAAATAAGATATTAATGAAATGTAAGAATGGTGACTAACCACACAAGAATCCAATTAAATAGTATTTGGCACACTTATATGTCCAACTGTGTTTAATGTTATTTTCACCTACTCAAGAATAACTTATTAATAAAAGTACTACAATTTGATTTAAATAAAAAAATAAGCAAAGCATTTTGCTTCGGCTTTCCTATACCTTGTTACTCAACATATTTTCAAAAGTATTTTTGTATGAAACGTTTCACGCGTCAACAGTGAATATAGATCCCACATTCCCACTACTCCCACTAGTCTAGCGTACATCACATAGGAAACACCATAACAGCGGGCACATTCCGTACTGTAGCTAACCGAGTTTTTCTTGGGGAGAAACCGATTTTATTAGTCCTTGTTTAATAAACCAGAGATCAAACAAAAAATTCGTCTACCAAAAATTTGGTGGGAGGGAGGAAATAACCCTCTCAAGTATTGATGTCACTAACGACCAGTTCAACTTGAACAAAATTATTTTCTCTTCTCCGTTTATTAAATAAGAAAGCATACATTTTTTCTTTTCAAAAATTCGTAGAGGCGTCATAGAGAAGTTAGCCGATTGAGACAACAAATAAACTGTAACTCATTCCTAGATCTATGAGTCTACAGCATTTTTAAAATATCGTGTAGCAAGTGTAACGCATGTTTTTTTTTGTAAAATTACGAAATTTTAAATATTACTTCAAATTTTCAGTTTTTCAAAAATTCTCATACTTAGTAACATTATATTTTCCTAGTCCTACTATAATAACTTTTGTTTATATGCCGATTACAGTACTCGGTTTTGAATAATGCATTTAAATTTTCGTATAATCATATCCTCTGCAATTTTAAAGCTAATACAGATTTTGGTCAAAAGCGTTAGATTGGCTTTAAAATTTCTCATCAGATTTAAGTGTAATAGGAGTAATAGAATGCGAGCACACATTTAGACACATGCTCATCCACCCACAGACTGACATTTTTTTAAAGCTACTATTTTGATTTATGAATAAAATACTTTATCTAATGTCCACATGCGTATAAGTTTTAAATAAATAAATACTTATAAGTAAAATAAAGTACTTTAACGACCTAAAGCTAGAACTTATTAATAAATTACTATTTTGAGTTCCTGGAGCTCTAAAACATGCATTTTCGTCAAAAACTCCAAATCGAATATGTCATGAAATCAGTACTTCTCCACACTGCAAGTATCTTCTTCTTGATCTTAGTTATTCTATTTGCCATTATCGCATTGAGTTGTGATTGGGATCCTCTGTCAATCTACTATCGTGGTAATCAGCCTTTACGTCCCACTGCTGGGCCCCGGCACTCTTCTCTGCCACGTACTCTCCTTAGCGCTAAGGTGGAGTACGGGGGACCTACAGTTTAACGTCGAATCCGAACGACTAAATTCCAGAGAAGGTTTCAGGCATCAAGACCCCACGGCTGCCTACACCGGATTGGGGAATTTGAGTGGCGGGTTGCGGCATAGATTTTTATTGCTGCATGGCTTCGGCGGAGAATTGAACCCTAGACCTTCAGCGTTATAGGCTGCCACTCTTGAGCTACCGCCACTCTTCAATCTACTATAGTTGTTTCTATTTCTATCTATGTTACTTACGTCGTTTATTATTCTTCATTTTTCATCTGCTACCTATTTCTCTCAAGCTCTCTTCCCAAAGAACACTTGGCCTGAATCTTTTTCTTTGCCCAATTATTTCTATGTTTATTTAATTAAAGATTCTTTCATTTGTCGTTCTTATCAGATGAGATGACAATACCGACTGTTCAATTTAATTCACTTCCAATTATTCGTCGAGAAGCTTTTTTATTTTTAATTTTTATTAGTGCCTTTACTACTTCATCTAAGGTTAGAAGATTTATGTTTCTATTGGTCACGTTTATGTTTGAATTACATTCTGCTGATGGGTTGTCTGTAATCATTTGTCCATTGTTCTTCGTCTATTATGTTTACTTGTGCTACGTTTTTCTCTGTGCTATTCAGATGTTCCATTAACTTATAAGCAAAATCCTACCTGCCGAATACATCGCTTTCTATTCTACTGACCAATTCTTCCCAGCTGTCCTTAATAGATTTTTGTTGTCGTTCTTTTACTTTTGCATATTTCTTTCGTTTCTTCTGAGACATTTTGCAGGTGATTTAAGTATGCTTGTTGTTTTTATTTAATCGCTTCTTTGATTTCCGAGTTCCATATTTCAAGTCAATTTCTTCTCCTATAGACAGTTTATTTTCCTAGCGTGCTCTATGCACTTCCGTATATTGTTCCGTATTCTACCTGTTCATTTTCGGTTTGAATGTTTGCAAGGTATTAAAACAATCTCCGTTGACAGAGATGATGTATAGTTTCTTACAGTAGATGCATTTTGTATCTTGCTGGTTTTATTTGAGCTATTGTGGGTTTAGTTTTCTTCCAAGTACTCTGCAGTGTTATTTTGCAGTGACTAATTAATGATCGGAGAAAATGTCACTTCCCTTGAGTATTTTTCCGTCCTAAATTAGTGAGGTAGTTTTTGGGTTTGCATAACGCAATCTATTATTGGTATGGATTCTCTATTGCTCCATAAGTATTTATAGATTTTCTTTTTTTTTAAAGGCGTTGGTTATATTTAGTTTATGAAAAGTACAGAACTCTATTAATTTGTGTTCATTTCTATTTATATGCGTTTCTGCATAGTTACTTACCACATTCGGTACTGCTTGGTTTCCTAATCTTGCGTTAATATCGCATATTACTATAAGTAGTCGTTTTTATCAACTTTGTCAATCTCTTTTTTTTTAATTCTAAAACTTTTCCGTTTTTTCGCTTCTTCTCTCCTCTGGGGCGTATACTTCCATTACTGTGCGATATCCTTTTGCTACTTTGAACTTGACCATTAAAATAATTTTATTCACGTATGTATAAGTTCTTATTTTCTCTTTCCATTTTTTATTTATCATAATTCCTATTCTGGCAGTATTTACTAGTTTAACTATATTTTAAGATATGTGGGGCTGTGCGTGAGCACAACTCCATGATTCCCGTCTCACCCCCTTGCCCGGGCTCAGCTTACTCTGCGCTATTCACCGCTCCAACATGCCCCACCCTAAAAAAATTCAACCCTACATACACAACGTCCATGGACACGCCGGTTTTAACTTATCCGGAAAACGTTTGGACGTGCAAAAGATTCGAACCTTCTGCCGTTGGGAATCTAGCTCTAGAGCCCGATACTCTAACCGCTAGGCTGGGCCTGAACCAATATATGTATACGCCACCAGAAACATTATTCTTCATTCTTCATACTTTTAAAAGACCCTGTCTATGGTCTTATATTTTTGTAGTTTAGTGCTGGTACGTATTTACTTTTTACTTATTAACTAGTGGTAGTATATGCTACTCGCCTTTTGGCTCCTGTTCTGTATTTCTCCATATTTTCGATATTTTTGCGAGAATTGTAACTAAACAGCAGTAGCTGTTTGCTGTTTCTAGTTCTTTATAGGAAGATAAAAATGCATTTTATTATAATTCCAGAATAATTAGCTTTTACGTTTACAAAAGTATGTTTTATCAATATTCAAGCATCAACAGTTACAACAGAATACTGTTAATACTGCAGCTGGTAGGACATATTAGGACACCACTAAGCTAAGATTGCGATACCTATAAAAATTCAAGCACAGTTAGATTTTCCAAGTCTCCTTCCAACATGAACTCAACAAAACTGATTACAGAACAAAAATATTGTTTGCAAATAAAGAACATAGGACACTATTAAATACAATGCGCCAGCCAAAATTGTGGAGAGAATTAACATTCTTAAATGTTATTATTCAAAATTAGGTGTAAAATATTATAATTCTATTTTCACTGAGGAGCAAATTAGCGCAAGTATTTTGTCGTCCCCTTTATATACTGGAAGTATGAGAAATCAAGTATAAGCTGTGTAAAAAATAAACTTAAATCGAATTAAAGCAAAAACAACAAGAATAATATTTACGTAGTAGCAATACAATGGAATGTTAAAATAATTAAGGCTAAATATCAATAACAGTTTTTTTAACGTTTCTAGAATATAACGTATGTGCAGTTTAAGTTAAAATACACAAACGTTTTCCTTATGTATCCGAGATTGGATCGTATCGTGGCACAGTTTGTATTATAACTTTTTACTTTCCCATACTTCTGCTGAAGTAAGGAAAGTCATGATTTCATGCAAATTTTCAAACTTCAAATTTTAACAGAAATGCGCTTTTGGAGTCCAAGGGCCCCAAACAAGTGATTTTTAAAATATCTACCTGTGTCATGTTTCTTGGGCCTAGCTTTTTCTGTAAATATTTTTTTGGAAAACATTATACATTGTAGTGCTTCTGAAGGGAAATCAAATGCGTTTTTTTTTCGAATGCTGTATCTTTAAAACGAAGGCCGCTATGAATTTTGGAAAGTTTCGACTTTAATGCCTGCTTACGCAGAAAAAAACCCAATCAATACAAATTGCCATGTTATTTAATATTTCTTAATAAATATAATTAAGTAATACAATAATATTTTTGCTAATATTAAAATTGTAAATATGCTACCTTTTCAAAATTTTGGACATTTTCAAGAAAATTATCCTCAAACACTGCGTATACTATTTTTTAAATAATTTCTGGGCCGATAGAGCTTGCAATGAATTACAAATTTGTTTTTACTAATCTACCAAATTTTACTCTGACGCCTTCAAGAAATTTATTAAAAATTTGAAATTAATGAATTATTAATTCAAAAACGCAAACGCCAATCGTTAAATACTTTAAGCAGTTCAATAACCAATAACGATACTTTTTAATATCAACAACGCGTTTTCCGGAAGTTGTGGTGCTTTAACTATGCCTATCAGATAACTCTAGTTTAAAAAAATTAGTTTTTACATATTTTTCATAACTCTGTAAATAATGTATCGATAAGTATTTCTAGTTCGAATTCGAGAGCGTAATATCTTGCTAGCGCATTACGTGAGAAGGCACTGGAGCGCCGTGCAAACGCCTTGGCTTTGAAGTGAGCAGCTTGTAACTGGTGTAGATGATCAGATGTAAATTTAAATCACCTATGGGGGCGAGACTATTTAAAACGTAAACGTATGAGAAAGTACCAGCGACCTGTTTTGCCCATTTTTAAATTATTACCTCAAAACCGAGATGTTCTCCGAATACAAAGCCTTGCATCATATTCAATAAGGTTTCCATTGCGTCAACGTCTTCCTCTAATGCACCCGCCTTTTAAATATTTTTCTCCACACAGCTTTCATTACAACGATAATTAAGCCATAGTTTTTTTAATTAGCTCTAAGTATGCATGCTTAAAAATTATAAAAATAACATTTTTATAAAGAACACGTTAAAAAATACGCGTCGGTTAATTGAAACTTTACTATCGCAGTGGTGTGGTCACTTCCGGTCTAGTTAAAAACATCTTCTTAATTAACATTGTGGTGGGATATTAACAACGAATATTTTGAATACCAAACTTCGTCATAGTCTTATTTAACATCAGTATGTATACCAGTCAGTATACCTTCCCAACATAATAGCGTGCCATTTTTAGTTCATTACATAATCTCCACGAATCGTCACTCTAAAAGAAAAAGACCCTGAGAGTAGCGAACAATACACTTCTTTAATGGACCATAAAACTACACGTGATAATTTACCTGTTCAAATTGTGGGAACATGCCCTGTTTGTAAATTATGATCTAGACAACCTTTCATGCCGAATTAGTTACTTACGTTACAGGTTTATTGATTTGATAATGTAATTTCTCAAACTCCTTTGCAGTTTGTTAAACTTCTATGGGTTTTACATAATAACGTTTTCATCACGCTAATATAAATATTAATTTTTCAAATTCTGCATCCTATGGGAGTGTGAAAATCAAAAATTAGTTGATGTTTAATTCCCCGCTTAAGACAAGCGGCGTGAAAAATTGAAGTCAAATCACCTTTTTTGTACTTCTACATAAAAACTACAATTAAAAACCCACCGCATTGTTTTCTTAAAAATTAATTCCTTTTCTGCTCGGGAATTCTACCGTAACTAACTTTACCCAGGTAGCTGACCATTAAATGACTCATCTCTTGCATTTGTTACTAAAATATCCTTTATTTTCTGTTCGGTTTCTTTAAGGTCGTATTAAACTATTGCGGGAACAGAAATAATTCGCTGTAAAACTTGACGCTACTTATCTAAATTCTAAGGAATAAAGCCGATATTGTAAACAATGAAAGCTACACATGTATCAACCTTCTACACTGTAATTTTACTAAAATCTATGATACCAACCTGCAAGAGAAATTTGAAGGCACAAATAATTATAAACATTTTGGTTATTCTGGTTTAAGTTTAATATGCAGGTTTCTAAAACATTTCTAATCATTTTAACGAGAACTAAGTTATGTGATTTCACGCAAGCATAAAAATGCTACTTATTGGCATTTTGAGTGCATCTTGATGACATTTTAATGTTCTGTGACCGCTGCTTCTTTATAACAAATTTCACAGTTTTTTGAATTTTATACCGTATGTTCAAATAAAAAATACATAAAGGTTGGCCATGTAAAATAAAATTACTCTCTTTGCATACTTTAGAATGTATTAACTGTCATCACTTTGTCAGTGTCACTACAAATGACCAACTTAACCTAACAATTTTTAATGACATTATGTTATGTTTGTTTAAATTCTCAGTAATTTTAATTTCCATGGCCAACCCTTATATATTTTTTATTTTAACATCCCTCCATCCATACATACATATATAAAAGCACAAAGGGTTTTTTTCTCCCCTTCCTCCAGCGGCTACCGCTTCACCAATTTAGACCATTTTTTTTTCAATGAAAGGCTTCTATCCTCAGATGGAACATGAAACATTTTTATATTTTTATTCTACGTCGATTTTTTAATAATAATTATTTTAATTTATAATATATATGAAGGTCGGCTAGACGCGCGTCACTTGGGGCGCCATCTACAATAACGTCGCGTGTCATTATTGGAACTAATGCATCACGCGACTTGACATTTCGCCGGTTCTGTCAACGCTGTCTGTCAGTGCATTGTGTGCTGGGGTAACACTAGTACATATATAAAAGCACAAAGGGTTTTTTTCTCCGGTTCCTCCAGCGGCTACCGCTTCACCAATTTGAACCATTTTTTTTAAATGAATGGTCTCTATCCACAGATGGAACATGAAACATTTTTATATTTTTATTCTACTTCGATTTTTTAATAATAATTATTTTAATTTATAATATATGTGAAGGTCGGCTAGACGCGCGTCACTTGGGGGGCTTCTACAATAACGTCGCGTGTCATTATTGGAACTAATGCATCACGCGACTTGACATTTCGCCGGTTCTGTCAACGCTGTCTGTCAGTGCATTGTGTGCTGGGGTAACACTAGTACATATATAAAAGCAGAAAGGGTTTTTTTCTCCGGTTCCTCCAGCGGCTACCGCTTCACCAATTTGAACCATTTTTTTTAAATGAATGGTCTCTATCCACAGATGGAACATGAAACATTTTTATATTTTTATTCTACTTCGATTTTTTAATAATAATTATTTTAATTTATAATATATATAAAGGTCGGCTAGACGCGCGTCACTTGGGGCGCCATCTACAATAACGTCGCGTGTCATTATTGGAACTAATGCATCACGTGACTTGACATTTCGCCGGTTCTGTCAACGCTGTCTGTCAGTACATTGTGTGCTGGGGTAACACTAGTACATATATAAAAGCACAAAGGGTTTTTTTCTCCGGTTCCTCCAGCGGCTACCGCTTCACCAATTTGGACCTTTTTTTTTTAAATGAAAGGTCTCTATCCACAGATGGAACATGAAACATTTTTATATTTTTATTCTACGTCGATTTTTTAATAATAATTATTTTAATTTATAATATATATGAAGGTCGGCAAGACGCGCGTCACTTGGGGCGCCATCTATAATAACGTCGCGTGTCATTATTGGAACTAATGCATCACGTGACTTGACATTTCGCCGGTTCTGTCAACGCTGTCTGTCGGTGCATTGTGTGCTGGGGTAACACTAGTATGGTATAAATTGTCACATTTTGTTGTAAATATGTTTTTCGAAAACTAAAACAAAAAAATTTGGGTTCCTTTGAATTATCTTGTTGACTATACACCAATTGCCTATCGCGTCCAAAAATTTAAGTTGCTATCGCTACCAAAGGTGAGTTCGAATTTTCGAACATGCAAATATACACACATTCACGTTCGTATACAATTTTTTTCTACATTTACCTTTTTTCACTTTTCATTTTTTCGCGATAAATCTTAGTGACCTTAGCCAGGTAATTTAATTTTTGCATAAAATAATTAGCATAGTTGGAAAACAGCTGTAAATTTATATGGAATTTCTAAATTGCTGTGCATGTTGTACTGTAAGTACCTTTGAGAAGCATCTTGTTATTTTATAACGATGTGAGCACAGGTACCCATCTCATTGTAAATAAACCTTCCGTCATGTAAGGGATTCACACGCGTTTCTTGACTCTAATCAGACGTGTTATTCATTTACGTAACGGCACTTATTATTTGCATAACTCAAACATTTAAATCTTTTCAAAGCTACCGTTTTGCCAACCCCTTTATTATCAAGTAATAGCTTCAAACTAAAAAATTGACATCATTAAAACAAAAGGCAAAAAACCGTAAATATCATAATATTATTGCATTATCACGAAACACTACTTACGACATATCCTTCGTTTTACCGTTACCAGGTCGTTTGTACATATTAAATATTAACAAAATTAGTAAGAAGATGATCCAATCAAGATCATATTTAACGACCAGGATAAGCTTGACAGCAGAATCACATAAATTTATTTCAACCTTGAATATATTGTTTGCAACGACTTTTGTCATATCGGTTAATCTAAAAAGTTCACTTCCGCCCCAAGTTCTCAGAAACAACGAAAACAAGGGTATATAAATAGCTCTAAGAATAGAAATTACTTAACAATTTAGAATGTTAAGCACTCATCTTGTGTTTAAGAAGTGAACCACTTCCTTTCCTTGTTAATATACCTTCAAGCTAATTAGCAGTATTAAAATGTAATTACAAAACATTTAGGAAATCACTGGAACAGCTTTTATACTAAGTAATAATTAGGATTAAAATTTGCATTTGCAGCGATAGGGAAACAATTTGACTATTTAAGAAACTCATAAAAGGTTAAACCACTTTCGTCCCCATTTTTAAATATTATAAAATACTGTAATTAATGTTATATTAGCGGAACCCGAGGTCTACGCCCCACGGTTTATTTTTGTAATTTATTTTTAAAATGTAATAATCAAGCGGTGTCGAGATGTAAGATATGTTCCGAATGTATCCGGCAGTATTATATATTCTCAAATACGCAAAGTCAGTGACTAAACTGAACATTCGTAACTACTAAGTAATCATGCGAATGTTTATTATTTCTTAGTAACATTCTTATCCAGCGTGATCGACATCAAATATTCTTTAAAATAAATGCACCCACTTTTCCTTCAAATTGGCCCACTTCATTAGTGTTTTCATTTGTAATTTTCGCATTTGAAATTCTTCTGACAGTAGAAATGAATATCTGTCCTTGGTTCCTATAATGATGATTATGTATCGTAGGGTCGGTTAGGGAAGGATAATGTTATATGAAATTTTCTTTTTTAAACTATAACCAGTACCCGAGAGTTATAAAATAATTGCAGGTAAAAAACATATCCATTTATCTGCCTTCTTGAAATCTCAGCTGCAATACAATTTGTAAACCTGATTTAAGTTTTTTTATGATTATCTCTACGCGCGGCATCGTTTGCATAATCTGACCTACATCGTCGTCGTTTTTCGTACTGATCTATCCCGGATTCTGCCGTAAGTAAAAGTCTAGCCTGATGGAAGAGATCCGTATCTCAATATGTGTGTTCCCCGCGGAGTCTAATATGGGAATGCCAGTTCTTGACAGATTATGTCCAAATCACACAAACCGTAGACATTAAATTTTGCTGATCTTTATTGAAAACTGAAGCGGCCCGCTATACAAACGATTATGCGCCATGTATAATAATCAATGCGGCAACTAGTAGCGGGGGCCCCTCATCACTAAAATTGGTGGCGGGGGAAAGGATCCGTATTTGCTATGTAGATTGATAGGTAGAGGAACCGTCCCGTCCCCTCCATTTTTTTTTGTTAGCAGTAAATAAGCGATTGAAGTAGGTAAAGTAGCGGGCTGTGGATCGAAGTCTTAGTGTATTCTAGATAGTAAATCCATCCCTTTCCATTGTCTTAACATTTAGTGACAATGCATTCAGTAACATTCTCGAAACACTTTATTTATTATGTTTAGGGTTTTCGATGTGTATATAACAGTTCAAAGGGTAATCGGGGCCATGAAGCTTCGATACCAGCGGAATCTATTAATTTAATAAATTTTCTAGCAATTGTTTGTGAAGAACAGCGTGAAGCGTAGTCCACGGTTTCTGCTAATATTATAAATTATATTGCGCTTGCTCTAATTCTTGTAGAAATGCTAGCGTTTATTATTGCTTATTGAAGTGTTGTTTCTGCTTATGAATTCGACAATCCGTCGTCTGTGTATTTGTATATAATAAAGTAAACCCGAAGTTATGTATTAAAATAAACCCGCAATTGTTCAAAGCTATTCGTCCAATTTCAATTAAGATCTGTACGTATTTTCGGACGTAATGTTATGAATAATTAGTAATCAGTATGTATAACTACATTCGAGCTAAGCTGGTGGGGTAAGAATTTACAGCTGAACTAAAATAGGTTCGTTTTAGTTAAATTAAAAATCTTCGAAAAGTTAATAATACATTTTATTAATTTAATGGTTGAATTTTATACAACAGTTTGCTTGTGAATATTTTCTTAAGAACTAACTAACTATTTTCTAATTGCTACCACCAAAACTACTTATTCAACCCTTGAGTGGTGGGGTTGTGACGTAGGAGAACGCGTCTTTTCCTGGACTTTCCGATGTCTCGGGTTTGAGATAATCCGTCTTAACATTCCGCAAAATTATTACGTAAGCTCGGGTAACGAGGGAAAGACACGCAGCCAGTTTCACAATTTAACAACCACATTCCTTTCTATGGTCCATTATATTGGCAGGCATAATTATCGTATGTAACACTGACATTTATCATCACTTCGTAAATATGTTTGATTCATCGCTTTAAAACATTCTTTCGGGGATAAATCAGATGTTCTCGGAATTTGTTTCTGTAATGACGCTATCGCTGATAAAATAAGTTCGGCCGCGCACATAGGCAGCCGAAAGTTGAGACAGCCCAAGATTAGTGTTTTTAATATAAAGAAGATCACGTTTGCGTGTTAAATTTTACAAAATTGTTGAAAAATAGGGTAAAAGATTCTGAAAATAATTTATTTATAGTTTACAGTTTTTTCGTTCTTTTATTATTTTATTTTAATTTGCCTAAACGGCTTTCAGACGTCAATAGATAATTTACTGACGCCACAGAATGGATGCATTTCTCAATTTTTAAAATTATGATAATTTACCTTTGTTTTCAAGTTAAGTAGATTTCGAAAATATTTAAAAAATTTGAAATTTTAAAAATTTTGGAAAATGTTGAAAATTTCTAAAATTTAGTTTTTTTTTATTTTGATAATTATTGGAAGTTTTGAAAACTTGAAACTTTTAAAAAAAATTTAAAGTTTTCAAGGTTTTTTGAAAATTTATAATTTTTTTTCATTTTGGTATTTGTTAATTGTAATTTATTCGTTCAAATCAAAAATCGATTTCATATTTGGTTATAGCCTTTAATTTGGAGATTATTCAATTAAACTGTTCAGTTAAACGACCAAGAGGAAACCTCCCAGAGGTTGTTATTTAACATGTTCATACCGATTTTGAAGCCAAAATTGGCACTTTTTGCTAATATTAAAATTCGCTCAGAGGATGTAGGAAGATCGGACTATTCGGCTATTCGACATGTGTAGAATACGAATCTAAGATTCTTTTTCGAGGACATATATTTTGAAGTAGGAATCTCCTTCCCCCATTTTTAAGCAGTGAAGTTTTACGATAACAGCTAGGCTTCCGGGTTGGAGCCGCGTCATCGGAGCATGAACTGCCGACGTTTCGTCCTCGGTTGCACGGGACATCTTCAGGGCTGTGGTCATTTTGTCACCAGTTGTGTTCCAGATCCCAAAGTGACCACAGCTCTGAAGATGTCCCGTGCAACCGAGGGCGAAACGTCGGCAGTTCATGCTCCGATGACGCGGCTCCAACCCGGAAGCCTAGCTGTTATTAACAACGGCCGCGGAAGCCTGCAACTTAGAGTTTTATGATATTTTGTGTTTTCTAGTTGCAACTAATGTTTATCTTGAAATCAAAATCGATTTCATAATTTGGTGATGGCCGTTTTTTGGCGAATCAGTTAATCTGTTCGGATAAACGACCAAAAGGACACCTCCCAGTGGTATTTTCTCAATAGAAACTTGTCCCTATTGTCATTGAACATGCTCATATCGATTTTGAAGCCGAAACTCGTAAATTTTTGAAAAAACAAAAATCGATGTTGGGGGCCAGGGGGGGGTAATAAGAAAATCGCGTTTACGCAGATCGGCCATTCGACATGTGTAGGATACTAATCTAAAAATTTTTTTCGAGCGCGTGTATATTGAAGTAGAGCTTTTCCTGCGTTAATAAGGCGTCGGTACTGTAAAGTGTACACCAACAAACAGACAGACAACCCTGCAGTGTCCGCTTTATCGGTCTTCCGGACTCTAAAACCAGCTTATTAATCAAAATGTTTAGGTCAAAACTGTTTGGCATAAAAGTACCTTTCTTTTAGGCATAACTCGTATATCGGCCAGTAAACTCAAAGCGAAAAAGCTTTGCTGAATGAACGTATTTGCTCCAAATCCAACCTGACGATCACAATACCTTCCCCTATCCTATAGCTATACTTCGTATAACGAGGAAGGTAATAATATGTAACAATTTATTTGTGCAGCCCCCGTAGATCAAATATCAAATGTTTGTTACCATGGCTTGACGGCAACAAATTGATTAGTTTTAATAATTTCTATTTTTATCAACATTACATTGTTCAGAGTTATTGTTATTACCTATAAAATTTGTATATACACATTATTTTATACTGCGTAGGCTTATCATCTAACCTAAATTGTCGCTTGCGACATTTACATGAATTATTATTGCGTCGAGCAATACAACTTTTTTAATGCAATCAATCTACTTAGTATCAAAGTTGGTACAGTTAAAAATTTGAAAAAAAATTAAAACACCTTTGGAAGATTGGACTCACTGCTTTGGAATTTCTTTTAATCAAATAGGAAGCTTTGTACAGGACTATTAATTTCTTTCCCCTTTCTACGGTGCTCTGATTACTTACAAAAGCATCTCGCAGTTAGACCGAAAGATATAAGTAAGCCATGAAGAGATACGCCTGAAGGATGACACCTGTTTATCAGATGACACCTGTAGCGGTTAAAGTGTAAAAAGAATATCTTGCTATCGCACACGCAGGTTCATTTCACCGGATCGGACCTGGGGGCATTAAACCAGACAAGATCCACTCTCACGCTCGTGCCAACCCCAAAACACAGATACTTGACTGCACCTTGCCTTATGCATTCTGCTAGTACACGTCCTCATATTATAGAAAGAAAAGTCGATTTATTGCAGATGATTGGCTTGAGAAGTCTCGAAATATTTCTCATGTCGTCTTTAATACATCATACATGAGTAAAAATAAGTGGCACGTGAACCAAATTTTTGTTAATTTCGAGTGAGAAAGCACAAGCAATATTAATTTAATTTATTGGAAATTGAACTTGTAGACATTTACTTTTACATACAAAATTTTAAACTTCCAAATGATTAAATAAGATTTTAAAAGGGGGATAGGTACATGAGTAAATTCGAATTAACCTAAAATAACACATACGTTTCAGATTCAATTAGAAATTATTAATTTAGATTTAATTTATACAAAAGTCATTTACCTGTACTTTGAAGGAAAAATGTTGCGACTATGTTATCAAAAATATTTGGATTAGTTTTGTTTTTGAAATAATGATTCTTTTTAAAAATCTCATTAATAACATAATGAAACAAGAAATTTTTACAAGCAAAAATGTATTTGGTATGGAACTTAATAATAAATATTTAATTATTAAAAATTAATAGTTTATTAATAAAATAAAACGCTTGGTAATTGTTTCACAATTTCTTCGCTTTTATTTACTCGACTCGAGTTTCAACCATCTCGGTTATCTTCAGAAGTTTACAAATAAAACTAAAACTAAAACCTAAAGATGTACAATACTACCCATTTCTAGAATTCTGTCGTCGCCGCTCTGATTTTAAGTGTTAACACAAATATGTTTCTATGCTTTGTTGACTGTAGGTCAAGGAGGGGTGAATTACCTAAATCGGTGTGGTCGTTAACTATATTTATTGCTATTTATTGCCTTTTTAATTTCTAAATTTTCTAATTTATTTAAACGGTTGTGCTTGTCTTCTAAAATTTTTGTATCTGTGTATTTGAAAAAATGATTGTTTGTAATACAATGTTGGGAAATGCCGGTTGATTTATAATTGCATTTAATTGATCTGACGTGTTCTTTAATTCTTGTATTAAAACTGCGGCCTGTTTGTCCTATATATATTGCATCACAATTAGCACAGTCTATTTGATAGATACCATTTTTTGAATATTTTTCTATTGTGTTTTTATTGTTTATGGAGTTTGTTTTGTGAAACAATTACCCAGTGTTTTATTTTTATAATAAGCTATTAATTTTTAATAGTTAAATACTTATTAATAATGTTTCACCACGTGCCTACCACACAAACAATTCTTTATATTATACTTAATAATACTTAGCAGTTAATACGGTTTTCGTCCGTATTAATGTTATTTTTATAAATGTTGTAATTTTTAGCACATTATGATTAGATGTTTTTAGGAGCATCTTCATTGGTAACTATGTAATTAGAACTTTACATGTAATCGCATTTCAGTCGAAAAATTATTTTTATTTCTTATATGCCTCGGAAGTTTAACATTACAACTAATAAATATGATTTATTAGCATCGGTCAGTAGATCAGATCTACTTCAACATTAAAAAGAATCTTAAAAATAGTTATTAAATTAATATGTTCCTTTAATTTTAAATGCAAACCTGCAATTAATCACGTGCAAATGAAGGCAGCTTTAGGGTATGTTACCGAGATATATTTTCTTAGAACCTGAAGCTTTGTTACGTGATAAATACACGTGCTTTAATATGCATATATTTGTGACTGTTGTTCTTTCGTAAGCCCATTTATTGTTTTACAGCCTCGAAAAACCGGAAATGATGTGTTTTTAGCGTTTTTCTTCGTTATTAAAAGAGATAGCAAAAAATACTTTAGATAGATTTAAGATGTTTAACTCAAGATAGATCTTTTAATTCTTATACAAAGTGTTTGACCTACTTGGACCGGTAGTCAACTTTAGTTTTTTAAGTAAATACCATTATCTTTAGAAAATATGTAATTATAATAGCAAAAATTAATCAGTAAAACAATAAAACTTTGATTGTTGTTTAATTAAGAAACTAAATTGAGAAGAACAAGAACTGAAAAAGTTATCGCCTACAATTTAAAAATCATTTAAATAGCGGAAAACGCTAACAAATTTAATTAAAAACTGTTCTACTTGGCCTCCACTGTTTTGAATGAATTTCATACAAAGTCGTCATTTTGAAGTAAAGAATTTTCTTATTTCACTCACCACATTTGCCGGAATACTGCGGAAAGCTTTTCGAATCCTGTCTTTAATGCTGGCGCGCGTCGTGACTTTTTCTGCATAAACTTGATTTTTACATACCCCCATTAAAGGAAGTATATTGGGGTAACATCAGGGCGGGCTAAGAAGTAGGCCCACCTCTTTCAATCCACCTTTCTAGAAAGCGACCCTCAACCGAAAGGAAATATCTCCTAGTAAGTGTGGTAACTGACCTTATATTAGAGGAAACGGGTAGACTTTTCTTGAGTTTCGCTGGACATGAAAGGCTAAAATGTATGGACTGTCCCAGATGGTAACATATACCTCCGTTACGAACCCCATGCATTTGTCAAGCTGTAAATAGGTGCGATCACTCCCTAGAGACCAAAATTTTTCAAATTTTTTGCTATGCGCATTTAGATATTTGCAAAAGTTTAATTTTTACTTTCCAATAGTATTAATTTCATGAAAATTTTACAAATATAGATGTTAACAGAAAAACATCTTTTGGGGCTTAAGAAACCTAAAACGTGGTTTTTGAAAAATGTTCTAGTTTTGTTTTAAAAAAAATCCAAAACCGGAAACGGATGTTTAACACGTTTTTTGGTAGCGTTGTTTCCAAAACTAAATTTTGGAAATTTGAGCATGAGATCTGAGAGAAGAACTTAAAACAAATCTAGAACTTTTTTACCGAATTCTCTAGCTTAATATAGCGGCCGGCACACCTTTTTGAAAATCTCGACTTTAACGTCCATTTTTCCCAAAAAACATTGGTCTGATCGAGATCAGCTACAACTGAGAGCGCTTTGAATGTAGTATAATACGAGGAAATCAAACTAATTTCGAAAAATCTAAAACGATCGCAATGGCGCTGCTTTGAATATTTTCAATAAAATGTTTTTCAAAAATTGTCCACGCATTTTGTTTTTAATTTTATAGCTGATAGATGTTGCAGTGAACTACGAATTAGTTTTTTAGTAATCTCCAAATTGTACTCTGACGTCTTCCAGGAATTATATTTTTCATTCTTTGCATATTTTTTTGATAACTTTTTATATAAACCGTTTATATAGACTTTTAGACAGAACCCGAAGCGCATCTAATCAGCTGTAGAGCCGGCGGTTCCGTTCTTACTATTCTTATACGGTATGCGACATCGTAGGGTTGCCTATATAAATTGTTTTATTAAAAATCTAACATACTGTGAAATGAGAGAAGAGCTTAAGGCAAATCGAAAACGTTTTTTCCGAACTCTCTAGCTTCAAATTGCCGGCCACCACAACTTTTAGAAAATGTAAATTCCAATTATTTGTAGTTTAAAGGAAATTCTTAAACAATTTTTGAACGTGGACATGTTATGGTTCGAGCATGGTTACTAAGCCTCAGCAGGATTATTGCTGACGTCATGAACTGACAGCTATAATAAAATAAACTTTGAATTATGGATGGAATAAAGGGTTGTCTATATAATTTGTTTTCGTAGAAATCTAACAGACTTTGACATGTACAACGTTATATTATATAACTTACACTTTTGCAAATATGGCAAGTATTAATATTTAGTATGAGAAAGTCCACTTCAAGTCAACACTTCAGCTTTTTAGTATTTGTAGCTGTGCCGAGTTATTTTGTTAAAAAGTAATTGCATGTCTATCTAGACATTGTTATTACAGTGTCTGCATCTGTTTCTAGAGACTTATAAAGACGTATCTTTAACCGCACTGATTATAATGACAACTATGTTTCAAAATTGAGAAATATTGTAGCTTGAAATAATTAAATACAAATAAGAAAACTAATTTTTAAGTGTATTGATTTATATTTTAATTGTTGAAATGTGAGTGAGTTTAATGTGACCTAAAACAAATATACAATCATGTTAACTGATTGATGATATGGAAAATATTTTTTAAATTATACTACCACTTTAGGTAGCAAGCGAATTTTTAATATTATTGCTGTTTAGGTCAGGACTGATCAGATGCATCACGAATTTGAGTTTAAATTTATACAATTTGAGATGGGACTACTTTCAAACTACATTTCTTCACAAAAACATCTAGGAAGCTATAAATTATCTTTACTATAATTGGGTAAAATTAACATTTAATTAAGATGGTAATTTTATCTATTTAATCTTGACAAATTAAACAATAATAAACTGATTATTAAAATGTCTTTGAGGTATACAAATCAAACTAAGGAAGTACTAAACCTACTAAACATTTCTTGGCAAATACATACCGCACTTTAATCTCAATCTGTGCCGATATAACTATAATTATAAAAATCTGATAATCAGTAATAAAATTAAAAACAAAGTGTCAATTTAAACTGTCCCATTTTTTATGTTTTTGATGTTAGAGAATGTAATATTGAGGAACTAACCAATTTATTGAATTCCGCAGAAAAGGTCACCGAAAAAAGTGACGGCAAAAAAGGTTAGGTACTCCGAAAAGATTACATTAAATTGTGTTTTTAAAAACGTTAGTATTGCAAACTTCAAATTTGGGTTTTCAAATTATTTGTAGGAAAATAAAACAACATTTTCAGATATCTGCTGATATCTCTTGAAATTTCAGCTGCAATCCAATTTTTAATCTGATTTGAGTTATTTAGGATTATCTTTGCGCCACTAAACGTTGAGTCAGGTGTAAGGGTTCCCGATTTATAGAAGTACCCGTAAGCTAATTCCTCTGTAGTTTTAGGTAACAATAAATAATCGTATAAAGAAGGTATCTGTATCAAGAACTCTAGCGGTCCGCTGTACCAACGAATATTCGCCTTATATAAGACGCGTAAACATATGGCTTCTAGTAACGGGAGCCCCCCGTCACTAAACGTTGAGTCAGGTGGAAGAGTTCCTGATTAACATGAACACTCGTGCGCTATGCCATCCGTAGTTTTTGGTAATAATTAATAAGCGAATAAAGTAGGTATTTGTATCAAAAACTTTAGCGATCCGCTGTATCAACCAGCCTTATATAATAGACGCATAAATATATAGTCTCTATCAGTCCGTCCCCACTAAACGTTAAGTCAGGTAGAAGGAATCTCGATTAACATAAAAACCCGTGGAATATAACCTCCGTTTTGTTGTTGTTAACAATAAATAAAGGAATAAAGTTGGTAGCGCAGCGGTCTTATAGTAAATCCGGATCCCTGTTCTTTGTCTCAACGTTTAGTGACGACGTATTCACTAACATTACTTATTTATTATGTTTACGGGTTTCAATGTTTATGTAACAGTCAAACGGTGTAATCGGTGCCATGAAGCTGCGATACCGGCGAAATGTATGAATTGCATCAATATCACTTCCAATAAATTTGCTAGCAATTGTTTGTACAGAAATGCGTGCCACGAGTTCTGCTATTTTATTATAGAGTTCAAGGTGCGCTTAACAGAGAAATATCATATTATCAATAAAATCTGCTACGAAAATAAACTTAATTTACGGTGATTTACAGCTATCTACCGACAAACTCTTTTGTAGTTTTGAATAATAAAGGGGTAATACTGAACCGCGCCACGCCGTGAACACCCTGTAATTATGATTTATAATTTGTATTTATTTCATATTTTTACCTTGCGCCTACAAATAAAAAAATATGTGCTAAGCACGCACGGTCTTAGCGTGCTCTAACTAAAAGCATGTTTTTTATTGTACGATGTAACAGAAAACAAAACGGTTGTCATGTTCGAGTTAGGTTGTAGGAATCGTTATAAAAACGTCAATTACATATGTATTTCTTAATAACACGTTCATTGTTCAATGTAGAATGCAGATAGTGGATTTGTAATTAGCTGCCTTAAAAACTCTCAAATACCAATGTTTATAACAATCAGATAACTTAAATATTTCCACCATATTAGATCCGCCATCTCGACTTTTATAATTCATAAACCTGATGCGTAATTAACCACTCTAAAATTCGTCGAATACTTATTTGTGTGCAATTCGGATAACTGTATATCTCCGCCATATTGAATCCTCCATCTTGATTTTTATAATTTAGACAGTGCATTTGTAATTAGCAACCCTAAACGTTCTTGAATACCAATGTTAATTAATGAAAAATTCATAACTTTATAAAACATTTCCGTTATTAACATGTAGGCTTTCGGGTATGGAGCCGCGTCATCGGTGCTTGAACTGCAGACGTTTCGTCCTCGGTTACATCTGGAACACAACTGTTCTTGTGTTCCAGATCCCAAAGCGACCACAGCCCTGAAGATGTCGCGTGCAACCGAGGACAAAACGTCGGCAGTTCAAGCACCGATGACGCGGCTCCAACCCGGAAGCCTAGATGATATTAACAACGGCCGCGGAAGCCTGCAACTTAGATTATTTCCGTTATATTGAATACGCCATCTTAAGTTTTTTGATATAGATAGTAGATTTATAATTAATAGCCCTAAAACTCTAGAATAGCTGTTTTTGTGAAAATCCGATAAGTTTATGAAATATTTCCGGCATATTGAATCCGCCGTCTTGACTTTTATAATGTAGATAGTGCATTTGTAATTAACAGCCCTAAAAACTCTAGAATGCCAATTTTTATAGCAATTAGATAACTTTGCAAAAGACTTCCGTCATCCTGCATCTTATAATTTAGATAGTTGATGTGCATTTAGCAGCTCTAAAACCCTTCGAATACCCATTTTCATGAAATTCGGATAATTTTGTCAAATACTCCCGCCATATTAAATCTCCTACAGAGCAATCAAATAAAAATCGCAAGTCGCCTTTGAAACAAGCACGTCATGATGATGATTAATTTGCAAACCGTAAAGCTATTATCATAGTTTCGCGGTTTATTATTTTTCCAACATTTTTAACATTTAGCAAGTGAGCATGATAAATTATTTTTAATATTTATTATTTTTATTTTACAGACGTGCATGATAAATGTCAGTTGTGAACCGTGGTCCATTTAACACACATAATGAAAAACAATATTTTACTGTTGATTGGTACAGCGGTAAAGGCGTGGGCTTGTAATCTAGTGACCCCAGTTTAATCCTGTGACAAACCCGTTGTTTTTATTTATTTTTATTTTTTTAGATTTCTCAGTACTATATTACCTTGGAACATTGTTATAAGTTATTTTAATTTGTATCTTGCATTTATTATTTCAAAAAATGATTTTTAATTTAAATTCAAAAAAGGACACAAACAAACGCCTGTGGAATAATAGCTGCGTGTATAAAATAATGCGCAACGACGTTTTAATTTTTACATACGTTTATTTACTTACTTTTCTAAACGGTTTAATTTCGTTCGTTCGTAAATATGGTTTGAACAAACCAATATCAAACATTTTTAAATTTAAATTAATTTTTTTTATATAATACAAAATAAAAATTAGATTAAATTGTAGACATGGGCCAAGATAAGATAGTAGTAAGATATTGTAGTGTCGGTGCGTGCGCATGCCTGACCACGAACGAATGTTATTCCTGCCAGCAAAGAAGTTTCACTGCAAAAAGAAGTTTCAAAAATCTCCATAATAGACGTTCTGAAAATTTGGCAACACTGCTTGTAAGATAGGCAATTGCCATGCCATGGGCATGGGAAACCGAATATTACTGAAACATTTTTCTACTCATACCAAGAGAAATTGCAGATTGCAACTTTTCTTCCAGTTTTTTAAATGCAATTATAATTAAAAAATTATTAACTGCAGTAAAACCTTATTAGCAACAACTGCTACTATACTAACTACAAAAATTTAAATTGCTACCAGGTGTAAATTCATGAATTATAATAATACTGACTTTCAACAAATTATAACTCTAAAATGATGTGGGTATATTTTAATAATACATATTTAATTTAAACCAACTTAACCAACCTATCAAAAACCTGTTAACTGATGTAGTACAATTTAAAAACAATCTACATACTTTTTTGACGAGTGCGTATTCAGATTGGTCTACATTTTCTGTATTTATTTTTGTTTAAGGCAAAATCATTTGACCGTACTAAAGATTTCAATGCTACGTTAGGTCAGAAACCTCACCAACGAGCCTATAATTCTGAGTTCTGAACAAAAATCAAATACTATAAATTAAATCGATATCATTTAATATTTTCCTCCGTATTATTTTACTAAAACAAAATATATGTGTACGTATGTTGCTTGCCAAGTCTATTTTCGATTTAGTTAGTTTAAGTTCCCAAAATCTCTGTGTTATCTTAAGTAATTTCCAAAATTCTTCGTATTTACAGAACTTTAGAAAATTGTTTAGCATGAATCACGTGCTCTTAATTACACATTTCTTAATTCCATCCAACAGAGTGTGAGAAAACCTCTGTAAAATTTGCGTTTTATAACACCAATTAACGACGAACTGTAGAAACACCTTAATTATAACTAACGCGCTCTAGAATTATCAACAAGGAAATAGGTAGCTCCATTGTGCTTGAAATTATGGTCGATAATTTATTATTCTCACGTAAAATTCGGATGTCATGTAAATCCTCGGTTCGTCATATGATGAGCGCTGTTTCTCAGCATGTCCGCCAACGGCCAGACATCCTAAACCCGAAGAGAGTTGTTGGCCTTGGAATTTGCCGCAACCGTTGGGAAGACTTACGAAAGGGTCCGTTTCGCTCGCCCAAGAAACCCATTTTCAACCGCCAACAGTCACACATGTAATCATCATATTCATGAACTGCAATTCCTCTGTTGGCTTTACCAACCATTGTTATTTGTCTTCTGATAGACTTCTCCAATGTTACACAGGAAAACGCTTCCGAGTATCGTTGTCTTAATATTCATGTTTTCATCCGAGTTGGAAAATCTCAACCATTTCAAAACCACAGTTCAAAAAAATTAAGTTATGAGTTAGAAATACCTGAATAACAAGAACAATTTTGCGGAGAGTTTTCCATTTCGTACCTAGATAATACAGCAAAAAGCAGATGATGACGATGACAAATAAAAACATCAATCAATTCCAGTTATATGACGTTGTATGAGTTTTTTTATAAATTGGATAATTAAAATTTGAACTGATTACTTATATGCTAACATTTATACAAATAACAGGCGTTTTTACATGCATTTCTAAAAAACAAAAGTAATTACAATATTATTACAAGTTTTGAAAAAATATTATATAAGGCGACGCAAAATTATAATGTAAAATTGAAGGTGTGTGTATTTATGCTGTGGGGATGTGGATAAGACAATGGGTGGGTGTGTGAGTGTGTGGGTGGGTGCAGCAAAATCAGCCTAAAAATGTGATGCCGGAAGCTAAAGTTGGGCAGGTTTTTTTGGTATCATTTTGTTACCAAAACAGATTTTTAAAATCTAAAAACGGCATCTGATAGACTGCAGAGCACATCCAACGCATTTTTCGAATTTTTCTAGTTGTTCAAAATTTTGACTTTAACGCCGTATTAGTCCTAAAACTCTTTGCCAGATCGGCACTTTAATTATTATAATAGCCCTAAAAGAACACACTGTTACTGTACTATATAAGAATTTGTTAAAGAATGCACTTCAGCAATTTCTCTGTTTATAGCCAGCAATTGAAACAAATGAAACATTCTCAAAAAGTTTATAATATTATTTGAGCGTAAAACCGTTGTATAGTATTTACACTATCTTATAGTCACTGTTGGCGCGCAAACCGTTGATACAAAAATACTTTTAAAAATATGGCGAGCAACAATTTCTAAAGTATATGAAACCCCGGGAAGAGTACTCCGCTCATTTTTTTCCGTTTTATTTCGTCAATTTATAAGGAGCAACCAGGCCCCAAGTGTCAAATTAATATTTATAAATTTAAAAAAACATATTACTGAATACACAAATTTTGTTAGCGTACAGTATTATAGAGCTAGGCATGAGATACAATTTGGTTGATGGTCCAGTCTGCTAATTCCTTTTGTGACGTCTTCTATGAATTTTTGAAGATCAGAAATTAAAACGCTTGTATTGAACCAACGAGGACGATAAAAAATTTAGCAATATGTCAACAATAGATAGTAGAATAAGATTCATTGCGTAATTTTTAAGTGTAGCAATATTTAGGGGAATTAATTTCCTCCTCTTACCCAATTTTTGGCTGAGGAATTTTCGCTTTGGTCTCTGGTTTTCTTTAATTAAAAAAAAAGCTTTTTTTTAAAAAAAAAGGTAGAGTGTGTTTCTCCCAAAAACTTTAAGTTTCTAAGTAAAAAAGGCAAAATTCCAGATGGCGTCTTTGGCGATATTTGGTAGACAGAAGCATAAAGTTTAAGGGCACATGATCTACACATGCCAAGCTAGTGTTAACATAAGACAACCTCTGCTTCAGCACTTTCTCTGTTTATAGCCAGCAATTGAAGCAAATGAAAAATTTTCAAAAGTTTTTTATGTTATTTAAACATAAAAGCTTTCTATAGTATTGACACTATTTTATAGTCACTGTTGGCGCGCAAACAGTTGATACAAAAATATTATTAAAATTATGATGAACAACAATTTCTAAAGTATAGGAAAGCCCGGGAAAAGTGCTCTGTTCATTTGTTTTTGTTCCGTCTATTTGTAAGGAGCTACCAACCCCCAAATTGGCAAACTGAAATTCGTTTATGGATGATATACATGAAGCCTTTAGTTCGAGTATCGTCAAATTTAACCTAGAAACTTATATAACAAATTTAAATATTTTCGTTAAGTATTTTTACAATACTGCTGAAAAAGCACTGGTGATTTAAGCAACTTTGTGTCGTTAGTTTATTATAATTTCTCATGGTAGATTCGAATGTAGAATTTAATTTTACACAAAGGTGGTATAACTGTCTTCTACATTTAAATCTCGTATTGGATTATACAAAAAAATATGACCAAAAGGTGTAAGCAAAATTTAAAACTGTTGTAAATATTGAATAATTTTAATAATTTTGAAATAATCAAATGCTTTGTAACTTTTGAAAGTTACTGAAAATTTTGCAATTTTTGGAAATTTAAAAATTTGAATGTATATGACAGTTGTTTAACTAATTTTTTGAAGGCAAAATTTTTTAGGTCACAATAAAGTTACTCAAACAACACCATCCAATGTATAATATTATCCCGAATTCATAAATGCAAAGCTATATGCGGTTTTTAAAATAAGAAAATTGCTGTCACATCCGGCAAAACCGGAAGCACTAGAAAGTCATAAATTACGTGAAATAATAGAACCTCCAAATTTTAATTGATTCTCTTAATAAATATCGAAAAAGAGGGCTGTTGAACCCAGTATGTGTATCTCATTTTTTAATTTAAATTATTTTTTGATATCTATGCAACTCTGTGATCTTCGCCCACACCGCCTACTCTGGATCAGCATATAACGGCTTTACAATTGATCTACCCTTTACCATTAACCTGGACATTAAAGAATTTTATATATATAAATAAAATATGTCAACACTTTTATATAATTCTATTCTATATTAAGTTTTCTGGTAAATTATGCACATTATCGTACTAAATGGAAAATTTTACATTAAAATGAAGCCCTACTCAAAATCTCATTGATTTAAATAATCGATTTTTTGATATAAATCAACTGATTTAAATCGCGATTTAAATTAACCTGACGAGGAACGGTAAAACATTTCTGTTTACGCTAAATTGTTCATGAGTCAAAGTAGAATATAATTTTTGGCTAACGAATTTCGTTTTAGGTTTTTGGTTTTCTTTAATTCCAAGAAATATTATTACCGCAGAAAAAAATCAATTTTCTTTCTATCAACAAAGTTTAAAAAAAGTTTCTAACGCGGCCTTTGCCGTTTAAATTTTTAGCGCATAATTGAACTATAGCACGAGTGAATATAATCATGTCGCTTGCAAAGCATTTACACAAAACCTTTCGCTAGGCACCGCTACTAAAATAAATAAACTTCATTTCAATACCTACTAAAATTAGATGTTGTTAATGTAAGCCAATTTCAATTATCTCAACTACCCAGAAATTTCAAACGCACAGAATTCGTTTGCGCAATAAATACGCAAAACAATTTTAGTTTTTTGATGATGCGTGTATTTGGAAGTAATTTTAAAACTTAAAATCAGCTTATAATTAAAACAATAAATAGGGATTTTATTAATTACTATTTAAAAACAAATCTTTTATCTAAGAGTTTACTTAAACTTTACTTTAAGCTAAGGTTACAAATTTACGATATACACTTTAATATTGCATGTTGCACTGTGTGGTACTTATATTTTTGATGTTTATTATACGCGAACTTGTATATTGGGTATTTCTTTATTACTTCCAAATTTGCGACAATTTTTTTTGGGTTATGTACATAAAACATTTTTTTCCTAAGCACTACTACAATATTTATGTTTTTTTGTGATTTGCTTAGTTCACATTGAAGGAAGTATAATTAAATAAGCAAATTTCTACAATGTCTAATTATGGCCATTAATGTAATTTTCTCTTATTTTCAGAAAATGGATGCTGATAGTAGTTATGGGGGCAGTGACACCGCCCAGGATTCAACCTTAGGTCACGACAATAATTCACTAGAAACAACAATTCCTAACCACACAGAGTCCGTTCACGACCACCACGATTCGTCTTCGCACCATGACGAAGTTAAATCCGTAAATAGTCCTGACGATTCAAACACATATTACAAAAACGAAATAACTTTACCTGTTAATTATGAAGAAGGAGATTCTGATAAATCTTCATTACCTCACTACTTGTCTACTGCCAAATTAACCATAGAAGAAAGTCTGGAAAATCATCATAATTTAGACGAACTAAGTAAAAACTACAGTAGTACACATAACTTAAACGCAGAAACGCCAAAATCTAGAAAGAAATCTACTGCTGGTATTGATAATCCCGCCTATCAAGAAGATGAGACGAAACCACCAACGACTAATGGTGCCTTAAAGTCAACGTTCGACGAAAAGAAAACCTACAATAATGGAGACTTGAACTCGTCCGCATCATTAGGTTTCACGTCTCCAACCAAGAATGATGAACCACTGAGTGAAGCTGTTAATTTAGAATTAATAAACTTAAAACCTACAGGAAAAGACGTCGTTGGGCCATATGAAAATGGTAATGGAATTAGTGACATCCCCGTTAAGAAGGAAACGGAAGTGGAAATTGGTAATCCTTATGATGAATACTTCGTGCCGGTTAATGAGCATCGCAAATACATGAGGTATGATTATATCGATTTCACTTCCTTATTCGCTTACATTTTTCATAAATTTATTAAAATAGTTGTGTTCATTGCCTCACTGTAAATTTGCCTCTTTCAGCAATGCGTAATATCTGCAGCATATTATGTTAAATACATTGTGTTTTATGTATTTCACAATATTATAGAAATTCGCGGATTGGCCTTATCTAAACTTTTTATTCTAGCCTAGAGGCCAAGGAGTATTATGATCTATATAACCTTTTCGGGTTAATACATTGTTTTATACCAAACTCATAAACTGTGTATTATACGGCAATTATAATTTATACCAAGTCATAACCTTATGCAACCTTTACTTAACTCTACGCACTGCGTTCCAAAACATATTAAGTGGAGTTTGCTAAACGAATTCCCGTGAAGGTTGACTTTCCATATATACAATAACTGATACTAAGCGTTCAATTATTTTATTAGTTTATTTTAAATAAAACAATTCATACAATAATGGGTATAATACTCAACTCATTGATACACTAATTAAAGAGAAAAATTATAAATTAGCTATTCAGAAAACTTATCCAACTACTTCATCAGATAAAATGAAATACGCGTCAATTCCATAAGTTGGCAATAATTAAAAAAAAATTGCAAAAATTATAAACAAAACAAATAAATGTAAAATAACTTTTAAAACGACAAAAACATTTTAAACACTTTGTTTAATACTAAAGACGATATACTAAAATCAGGCATCTACAAATTAAATTGCTCGCACTATAATTCGGTTTATATAGGACAAACAATTAGAAATTTTGATATTAGGTACACATACGCTATTACAAGTATAAACACCCCCATAAATCCAATTACGCTAAACACTTACTAGAACACAATCATTCAATGACATCTAATATCACTATAAAATGTTTACACTTTTGTGATGATGAACGCAAATTAAATATACTAGAAGCATTTAAAAGTCACGAACATTTAAAATGTGTACCTTTAATGAATGAACAAATTGATCTCTTAAATTCACCGTTATTGGACGTTTTGGAATGAGAAATCAAGTCATCTTGACGCAGATATAGAAAACCAAGATCAAGTTATGTATAGCAACACCAACTGTTTACTTTTAATCTTGCCTTTGATAATGATGTGTAAACACGTTGAAACAAAGTAAAGCTCGAACTTATAAATAAAATCTTTAGTTGCTCGATTTTGTTCTTTTAATAAGATAGTTAAATTTTATTTTACGTATCTGTGCTGAGATCAGCGTAACTTAAAGTGTATACAAAACAAATAATTACCTAAAACATTACCTACATTATTTAACAAGATCCACTTACAAGAACATTATTCATACATTTCTTTGCTAAACACAGAAGTAGGTAGATTTGCAAAACATGCTTCTTTTCAATTTAAAAATAACTATTAAAAATATATGCATACATGCATTCTCAAGTTTCGCTAACGAATCTACGACAAAACTCCCCAGGATAAAATACCCCAGAACAAATACCCCACAAAATAACCAAACCCATACACGAGGTCCCAAAGTTTGTTCTTAATTTTAAATTCGTTTGATTAATTTTTGTTAATTATATTAATTTTTTTTGTTCGTGGGGATGTCAGCCAAGTCTAATAGTTCAATAGAAAATTGTTCTGTATTAAAAAGGAAAGAAGCTCTCCCGAAGCATCAAACCGTTGATAATAAATAATCTGTCTGAAGTAAGCGCTTAAAAATTCTAATGCTCTAAGAATTAATGGGCAATCGGAATAAAAAGCCAACGATAAAAATCCAGGAAAAAAGCAATAGGATAAAAAGCCAACGGATTAAAAAGTCATGAAAAAGACTATTCAAATTATAAATTCTTCTATACTCGAATATCCCAATTTATTTTAGTCTTCATTTTCAAAGAATACAACGAATTTTAAATAAAATATTAGATTTAGCCGACATACCCATGAAAAATTATTTGTAAAATTAACGAATTTAAAATTATGAACAAAGCTTGGGACCTTCGTGTACGGGTTTGATTATTTTGTAGGGTATTTTTCCGGAGGTATTTTTTCCGCGGGGTATTTTTTCCTGGGGTATTTATTTCTTGGGGTATTTTTTCCGCCTACCTTCGCAAACACCTTAACACTGTTTAAGTATACAGAGTGTTTCCTAAGTACGTACAGAAACTTCAGGGGGTGATTCCTTGGATTATTTTACGCAGAAACTTTCTTATGATTTATGAACATATGTTCGAAAATGCTTGCTTACACTACCGTCCTCTGAAGAAAAAACAGTCTAATCTCTTTTTTGCCGATAACTTTCGCAGTAGTTTTATTACATTTTATGCGTGAGCCCTACTGATTTAGTTTAATAATTCTATTGATTTTTATTAGAATATGTGCACCAGGGGTGTCTCATATGAGAAGGGGGGCACGTAACATTTTCTTCTAAATATTTTAGACCTTTACCATTTTTGAAGTTTTGCCTTGAAAAGTTTATTCTCCGTGCAAAAATACCCATAAAATATTCTTGTTAAAAGTTGTAAAGTATCTAACAATTTTTAAGATATTTCAATGGTTTTTGTAAAATCGAGTTAACATGAAGGTTTAAGTGCTTTTTAGAGATGCCCAAATAGCTTTCACAAACTTTGACAGTCGATTCTACACATGAATGATGAAAAAGTACCTATAAACATTTGTCTGGAAACGCTTCGTTACAAAGATACTGTTTCCGGAAGAGGAAAATTTCAACAATTCACACTATTGCCTCTTCAGGGAGCTGTAACTTCGTAAGAAAGCGTTTCCGGACCCATATTTTCTTTACTTATTTTATTTTTTGATGTGTAAAACTTATCTGCAAAGTTTGTACCAACTATTTTCGCAACTTAAGAAAACACTCGGACCTTCAAGGAAATTTTATTTTTCATAAAACTCGAAAACAACCGTAAACGAGTGTTCCTTTTTGTGTATTTTAAATACAAAATAAGACATATGTTCATTGAAATCTTTCTTTGTGAAATAATCCAAGGAATTACCTCCTGAAGTTTCTGTACGTACTTAGCAAACAACAAATTCATAAAACAGAACAAAAAATGTACATTTGCAGCAATATGCATAGAAAAATTTCCAGGTAATTTAGGTGTTGCAATGGTAACCAAGCTCAAATCAATTTTTCTATTGATCGTAAATTAGTGTCGTACGATTTTCAACAAAATTACTCAAAATACAAATTGAAAGTATACAACAAATGTACTGTTAGTTAGCATGCTTTGGTTTACTGAAATAAACTTTTCTTGGTGGCTTTTACTACATTGTTAGAATTTATTATAGTTAAAGTGATTTTATTTTAAATGGGTTTTACTAATATAAATATGCTACAGTGATAAGTAGATGTTGCTGTAAAACAATGAACTTCAGCTTAGTTGGTAGTATTGAACGACCTATTATGACATTTGAGGTGTTTGCATTTGGCATAATGCCACCGTATAATAGAATAGCTTTGACTTACATACCTACTTGGCTACTGATATGTAATTTCAGATATGTTATAGCGGAATGTATTCGAATTGAGTTCAGAATTACACAAGTCTATAACATTCCACTAAACCGTATAGCATGAACGATTTTTATTCATCTAAAATAACAATTAAACATTTTTGGAAGTGCGGTCTGTACACCTAACAGTACTGGTTAACGTTCTCTTTACTTTCGTGGTAATTCATAGTCTTATAATTAAGGCTTTATTTAAATTTTAAAAGAGAAGTACAAATTATCGCATTTCCGCCAAATTAGTACGAGTAACATAGTGGAACACAAGCTTGCACTTTAGTTCGCTGATTCTGTTAGTACCTTTCTCAAAGATTAACTTTAATTACAAACATCTTATTTTGCATTCGTGAAAAATCATTATTCAAGCTAATTTACCTAAAACTTCTTGCTTCTAACTCTCTAACTTCAACATGGCAACCGCGAAGATACAATAATATTTAGGGATCTACTCATCTTCCTTTCATTCACTTTTTACTTTCCTATACTTTCAGTATTGATTTCATGCAAAATTTCAAAGTTGAGATTTTAACGGAAATAGTAGGGGGGGGTCCATGGACCCCAAAAAAGTAATTAAAAAAAATGTCTGTCTGTGGGTGTGTAGGTGGATGTGTTACGCTCCATATCTCCGGAACAGCTGGACCGATTTTGATGTGCTTTGGAATGAGGGGATATATCAAAAATTCACCGACAAAATAAGCTTTAAAAAAAACCGAAACCGGAAGCGGAAGTTAGACATGGTTTTTTTGGTAGCATTTTTTTCAGAAACTGAATTTTGGAAATTTTAATAGTGGAGATTAAAGAAGGCCTTAGGACAAATCAAACGATTTTTTACCGAACTCTCTAGCTTTAGCCACGAATTTTTGAACATTTCGAATTTAACGCCCATTTACTCAAAACCCAGTGATCTGATTGGAATCAACTACATCTTGTTTGGTAGCGCTTCAAGGGTACTATACCATGAAATATAATTAATTTTGAAAATATAAAAACGATCGCAATGACATCACTACAAAATTTTGGAATTTTTCAAAAAAATATTTCTCTGCCCACACGTTTTTGTTTAAACTTTTTAAGCTGATAGAGCTGGGAATCTTCTACAATTTGTTTTTTTTTGCGCATTGCTATAATTTCATTGTGACGCCCTCTATGAATTTTTGAAAATTGAAAATTGGTACCCTTTTATGTATTTAACGGGGGGCAATAAAATATTTCTGTTAATGTGAAATAGCTCACCATTGATAGCAAAATCCGAATATAATAATATTTTTTTGATGCTTTAATATTTAGGGGGGCTACTGTTCCCCCTCCTCCCCCAAAATTTTCGCTACAAAATTAAAAAATTGATTTCTTCTTTTGTTTGCTCTAGGAGAATCTTTTTACAAAACATCAAAAAATCGAATTTTTTGACCCTTAATAATCTTTTTGTCCTTAAAAGAATTTCACATACTTTCTACAGCAGTTGTATTCTTGTACTAGTCGTTTAATGTTCAGTGTAGGCAAACTTTTTTATTTTAATAGATAGACTCGCAAACCCAAGAGCAAAGTTGTAGGGCAAATTCTTCTCGATTGTATTTAAGAAAAAAACTTGAGTTTCCAATTTTAATATGGCGGCTACGGTAAAAAACTTTTTTTTAACTGGAAACGTGGCATTTTGGCTTTAAAATCAGAAAGGTTTTGAAATTCTAAATACAAATTAATAAGAGTAATTTCTTGCTAAAAATAATACTTCTCGAGTTATTAATATATTTTCAAATATCAATTTCCGCGCTTCCGTTGATTCAGTCCGAATATTTTACCCAACCTTATGCTTGCAGCGCAGCGGTCGGTCTTTCTTCAACCGCTTCAAGATGTTACAACTTATAAAAACTATTTACTTTAACTAGTCGTGTCTAGACAGGTGTATATCGAAAGTGTTGGAAAATATAAAACAATGTATTTAAATGTATAGGAAAGCCCAGGCGAAGTGTTTCGCTCATTTTTACTAATGAATTCTATTCTCTGAGCATGTTAGCGCTACTGCAATCTGACAATAAGCATGGAAATAGTAATAGAAATAGTATGTCGTAAAATATTTTTGAAAATATTTGTATTTTCTTTTGAAATATAGAAAGTTTCAAGCAAATTGTTTAATCCAGTTGTGCAGTAAAGAAATAAAGTAAAGATAAAAGACGAAATCTGTACGTTTGGTACACTTCGCCTGGTAAACTCGCTAGGTTAACTTAGATTGAATTACATTAAAGTAATATTTTTTCCTATTCCAATAAAGTTTGCTTTATTCTTAGCAGCGGTGCTTAGCGAATTTTTAAGATTTTTGAGAAAAACAATTCGATTCTTTTTATTTTCGGGAATATGATTTTTTCGGAATAAAAACAACCGATGCCAAAGACGAAAATTTTAAACTGAAAATAGGATGGAGGGAAAAATTAATACCCCTAAATATTTCTAAACCTAAAAATTAAATTTTGAACCTTATTTTACTATCACTCATGAGCACGTTCTTTTAAAATTCATAGAAAGTGTAACAGAGAAATTAGCGGATGGGGACACCAACCAAATAAAAGCTCATACCCACATACATATACACATACACAAACACATACCCACGGCAGAGAACCACTTTTTTGGGTTGCTTTCGAGGTCCAACACATGTATTTCCGTCTATATCTCGACTTCAATTTTTTTAAAGAAATAAACACTTCCGACAATATAGGAAAGTCAAAATCTATGCTTCCATATAAAGGCAACAAATCTGAAATGTCTAGAGATACTATGATATCTGACATTAAACAAACACCACATTAATAAAACCAACAAATATAATACAGTAAACTATTTATATTCGATAAAACAAAAGGAAAAAACTGTTGAGCAAGCACAACAAACTTTCATCCCCCAACTGCTGCTTTTTTCTCTAATTATCTGATTCTATTTACTACAATACTTTTTATTGTAGAAGTCATCGTAACCATAACCTGTTCAGGAAATCAACCAAAATCAAACGTTCCAGAAGCGTTTGCTTAAAGAAAACTTATTCTTGTTATTATATAACAAGTTGTTTTAAAAAGGAGGACGATTTCTAAATTATTAGACTTTTTTAGTTGTTTGAGCTGCACTGAAAAATAGTTTCGAGGTTTATTTTTTCTCTTCAGTTTTTTTGGAAATCACGCAAATTGTTTAAGTAAGTTACTAAAAACAAACCTCGTAGAACTTTTATTACAATAGTTGGGGGGGAGGGGGGGTACAATTGGGTCTAGTTTGAGTTTGGAAGCGCTAGTTTAATAAAGGCCATAGTTTTCGTCATTTTACTGATTTTTAATTTTTACAGGTGGGGGAGTTAGGTTAGAGGTGGGTCTATATTGCAAGAATAATTTTAAAAATTTGAGGGTGTTGAAAATGTTGCTTTTGAAATTTTTGTTTCTCTAGGTTAGAATGGATTAGAGGTTGTTTTGGTGTTAAACGCGCGAAAGTCGATGGTAGGAGTACTTCCCTATACTGGAAGTATACAAATGTAAACATATGCTCTTCTCACTTTTGAAATTATCACGTGGTCATAGCATAAATAAAGAGGCAAATAATCAATCATCATTGGTTATAAACAAGGCTTTGTAACAGCATACAAAACTTTATTAGATCGTCCTATGAGAGAACTGAACAGAGTAGTAGAATATATCAGCAAAATTGAAACGTCAGATAGACAAATATGTAATTGTGTGACGTATTTGGTTTAAACTCAAAGTATCAGGTGGATGTATGAAGCATAACTAATAAGCTATAACATGCGTTAACGTAGATACACGACACACCGCCCACCATGTATTTTGTAGGTCCAATTGCCCACTGGCGACACAACGCTCACTCTACATATTGGCCCCAATGTCTAGCGTGTCCACAATGCCCATCACTGAAAATGGTCATAACGTCCACCATGGATACATCGCTTACTCGTGTCTGGTGGCCACAACGCCCACCGATTCCATAACGCCCACAACTTCGTGTTCTCGTGACTGTGATCTCGCACGATGGTCAATGTACACTATGGTTACCGTGACCATAGCGTAACGGGCCACAACGTCCACCATGGGCACAACGCCTTATCATGTCCATGTCATCCCCAATGCACTTTCCCAATTACATATCTCACTTCCGTTCTTACTTTTTTTTTACCTAGTTTATGCATATAATTACTAAATTGTTCAGTTTTCTAAATCTTTTTTGAATGATTACGTGTTAAGTAGGTTTCCGACTTTTAAGAACTGAAGGTGCACGTTTACCACATTATATTTCCCATTAATGGGCTAAATTATTTAATATTGTATTTTGTTAGCAAACAGTGCACATAAATGTAATACAGAATAACACAAAATTTAAAATTCACTTAGTATTTAAAACCAACAAAACAAAACAAATAGCAACATCTAAAATATGATATTTCATTACAATATTGGCAGTTATGTAAAATATCGAGAGGACTTTCAACATGAACGGTTTCTGATTTTTACATTTTTACTCGTTCGCTGGTTTGTTATGCAAAAAGTTCGAAAGTCTATATTTCCTAACAACTGCATTTTAAATAAATTCACAACATGCCAGAGTGCATACTTTTAATGTTTTATTATTGTGTTAGTAGAAGTAAAACGAAACCGGTTTTATTCCATCTGTGGCGGAACAAGGTTTCTATACATTTCATACTTCTCTAAACACTGCTAGGGACATTCCTACCAACTATTTACACCAGGATATTATAAAAGACAAGTTTCTCCTGTAGTCTTGTTCCTAAGATTTTCGTATTTACTTTATGATATTATGCACTGCACATGACAACGTAACAAGTAAAAGAACGACTGTAACAGCGGCTTTATTACATCAAGGACGTTTCTAGAGTGTAGCCACTATTAATATCTAATGATTTAAATATGTAATTAGATGTTATAATAACGTTCTAATGAAAGCACGTTTTAAACGCATCTACTTTTCAGCGGATTTATTATCAAAACGTTATTTTACTGTACCGTTGCTTCACACCTGTTAATTTTACACTTCAGCGATTTTTAGTTATTTGTAATTTTTACAAGTTAAATTGTAAAACGTAAAAGTTCATATTATGCTTTTAATTGTTTAGTATACAAAAGGAAATAATTGCACTTGTATTTTCAAATCTACCATAGGAACTTTCTCTTCATTTATCCGAATTCTTATGCTCAAAATTACGTTAAGCTAAAGCCATTCTTAAACGCCTTCACGTTTATGAATAATGTAAGGACCTTTAGAATAGTAAATAAGACGTATGAATAACAAACAAGAAAGCGAAAGTATAAAATCAATTAGAAACAAATTCCAGTGACGAGTTGAAGACTGCACAGAATGTATTTACAAAGTAAGTGTTTTTGTATTGCAAAATTTACTTCCCGATTTCTCTAAATAATTCATATGAAAAGCAAATGTTTTGTGGTGATTAATACGAGGTAAATCTTTAATAATGTTTTCCATGTTTGTATTATTTCTAAATCTATTTATGCCGCATGAACTTATTCCACTGAAGGTAAATATATGTTTATTTGCAGTAAAATCAATGTTTTTGAAATTTATGGTATACTTATACCCATAGTTGACAATCCTTTAATAGATTATAAAGGCTTCATGATTGATGTGTTGTATCAAAGCATCCGCAAAATTCACAAGACATTCTATAGTAACTGAAATGCATAATTTAAGCGAGTTATGAAATAATACTAAACATTGTTACTATGAACATCAAAAAGGCTCAAAAGTAGTAGCTGACACGAATTTAATAAAACATTGAACAATAAAAAATACGAAAGTTCTATTAAGTTTGAACTTCTCTAGAAATTATAACATTAAAGGGGAATTACACTAGTAACGCCCTCTATGATGTGCGGCGAGGAAAAGTTGCAAATGTCTGTTAAACGTTTAAAATAGTTTCTTAAATTCTTTTGTAATTTCCTACATACATATCAGGTTTACTTGCACGGGGAATAAAAAAAATTTGTAAGAAAATGTATTCGTACGCCTGATTGAGTTAGTAAACGGCTGGAGTTCATCAACAAAAATAATAAAACATTTTGCATTAAAATAGTCAATCGAAACTTAGAAATTTCATTCGAAAGTTATTGTATATTAAAACCCTAACTGCTCCACTATAACACGGCGACGGGCTCTTGCATCTCAATAACCCATAACCATAAGACGACGACGGGCCCTTATATCTCTCAGTTTATTAATTGTTTTTGGCGAGTGTTTATGTTGCTGTCACTACTATTAGTATAATTTGGTTATTTATGGCTTATTTCTATTCATTCTGGCAGGTCGGGAATCTCGCAAAGCACATTTTATGTTGTTTTTCCAATAAGAGACAATTAATATAATAAAAGCATTGCACACAGAACAGTATTACAATTTTATTATAAACAGTATTTTTGTTCATCGCGAGTTATGTAAACAGCAAATATATGAGTGTGTTTGAAATGATATGACAAGTCAAGACAATAAATAAACAAATAATTACTGATGATAAATAGACAAACAAATAAGCAACAAAATAACAGTTAAGCCAACGAATTTTAACCCCTATAAGGAAAACAAACCATTATTGTTTTCTTTTTTACAAGCAGAATTTTTTTACAAGCAGACAATATACTGATTATTTTTAATAATAAAACTGAGCGGGTCCTTACAGTACGCAAAAAAAACTCAAAAATATTTTGCTTAAAATGTTGTAAACATGTCTGACGGCTGCAATAGCTGGCGGCCATGTTCACAAATTCGACATTGCATTGACCCAAATATTGAGAGCTTTAGTTAGAATCACAAACGCTAAAATTTACGATTAGAAAATTAAATAAATCGCAAATTAATTTTTAATAATAGCTAAACCCGTGAACTAAGCCCAACAAACACAACGGTAGCACATTTATTGAAAGAGATATAATGATATAATTTGTGTGCGAAATGTAAGGCATGTTATTGTATACGCGGTCGTTACAAGTTAAGAAAAAGGAAGGAATCCGGATTTTCTATATAAAAGATAAATTACATTTGCCGAGATGTAAGAATTGTTACTGAATGCGCGATAACTAAAAGCTGAGACAGGAGCAAGCGATCCGAATTTAGTATATAGAATAATAAATAACCTGCGTCTAGATGTAAGACATGTTACTGAATGTGCCGTAACTAAATGTTGGGACAGGGGAAAAGGATCTTGATTAAATATAAAATATAGATAGGTATGCTATGACTACCAGGGCCGAAACTAGGTGATCAGGCGCCTGAGGCAAAATAAAAAAAATGACTCCCCTTCCCCCTTCATTCAACAGAAAATGTATAATAATATGTATAATATATAAGGTGTACTTCAACTCGTTAAATTAATTGCAGCGTAAAATATACATTAACTATAGTACAAAAGTTTATACAACCTACAACAAATAAAATATCACGTGAGATTGAGAGCAAATTGTATAAATAAATTATGTTTTAATTTCAGTTTTCGTGCTGATTTCCAATTATCAATCTATAATATGTTAAATAAAAAAATCACAAGTTTGACGACTGTTGAAAAATTTAAATTATTTTTAATATACTAATGAATTAAATGAACAATAACAAAAATACAGATTAAATTTGTTCCCCACGGGCCATAATCACAGACAGCATTTTTCGCTAATATGTTCAGTGAACAGAATACCCATAATCTATCCTGTAGATGATCTGAGATCATTGATAATCCGCTTTAGCTCGCTAAAGTTTCTTTCACATGACGCTACCAAAGCAGGCATTGTTAAAAACTTGTTAAGGCCACCTCGGTTCGGGTACCATTCTGCTAAACTGTAATCGTAGATTCTATGTAAAAGTTGTAGAGCAGACGCTGACATGATATCGGGAGGTACTGAAAACGTTTGAGTTTTAAATCTAACGATTTCAGCAGCGTTCAAATAGTTTTCGTATATTAATTTCTCGCTAAAAAAACTAAAAAGCTTTCTGCGCCTTTTTAAACTTTTTGGTCCACCTTAGTTTCAGCCTTAGTTTACCAAATAATATTACATTCTACCTAGATAGTGCACCATGCAAATGGTTTATTAAAATAAAAATTTGAAATTTAATGTGACGTTGTAGAACATTAAAATGAGTATTTTCAGTCCATTTTACTAGCTATATGCGTGTTTCAAGTTATAAAAAAGCTTTTAAATTAATTAAGTATACGGCTGTTATAACGTTTAATTGCGAAAATCGATATTTGCCCATTGTTTTGCAGTTTGAAAACAGGTATGTATTGGCTTTACATACGCAATTGTTGCGTGCACCTAGTTACACGATAATAAAAAAATTTTATTAAAATTGTGATGTAAATGTATATTGTTGTAAACATCTGAAGGTTGCAAGTTTGAGGCACAGCAATCTATGTTGGGTATTTTACGTTGTTAGCTAAGCTGGGCAGCAGATGGCTCCGCAATCGAAGTTAACAAGAACTGCCATCCTTCGTTTAGTAGTCTATTTCTTTTAATCCATGCTTTTTTTTGTTAAAGAATTATGAAGCCGTGCCTGAGCACGACTTTATGATTCCCATCCCACCCCCTTACCCGGGCTCAGCGCACTCCAGCGCCATTCACCGATCTAACATGCCCCACCCCTGAAAGACATGCAACCCAACATACACACCACACACACCATCCATGGACACGCCGGATTTAACTTATTCAGAAAAATTTCCGACGGACAGAGGACTCGAACCTACTGCCGTTGACAGTCTAGTTTCAGATCCTGAGACTTTAACCACTAGACCACCCGCTGGCCCCCATGCTTTATAAACTCATTTTAAGTCGATTTTAGTTTGAATGTTTTCAAAATCAAATTTAAATTCTGGTTTGGACCTACCTTCGACAGCAGAGCCATCTGTTACCGAAATGCCAACTAGGTGCCAACTTTAAATATCCAACATCGATTGCGGCGCCCTACAAAACAGTGGTCGAATATCGATTTAAGCAATGTTTAGTTATTACTATAAAATTTTAATGTAAAAGAGACACTTTTTAAACCTATTTGTGCAACGTGGCTCAGTGGTCTTTAGAGGTGAACATCCGCGTGGAAGCGATCCCCGGTTTGATATTCAGCATCAGCGTTATTTTGTTAAATGCTTCGCTGCAGACAAACAGTTACTTCCTTTGTGTACATGGCGGAACGCTACTACTTTTGCTTTCTAAGACTTTTTTAATGGAATGGCCGACACTCGCAAGAGCGACAACTTTTAGCGGGCAACGTTGTGTACAGGGTCGGCCTGCTGGAGACCAGCAAGAAACACGTAACTGCGTACAAAATGGCTTCTAAGTAATATTCCGGGGTCTAGGACACTTCGCCCAAGGCCCACGACGACCAACACTATAAAAAGCCCACAATGTCCAAAGAAGATTTACAACGCCCAAGGGACACTTCGCCTACGACACCCACATCCCAAAAATAGCTAGATACACAACGCCCAAAGTGCTCATAACGCCCAAACTGCTACAGGTCTATAAAGCCCAATGTTCCCTCAACGCCCAATTATACTATAGGGACACAACGCCCAAAAAGAGGTCAATATTGCCCACTTGCGTGTGTAATATCGGTCTCTGATTTCTGAATAACAAGACCAGTGTGCATTATGGGCCTCTTTTTGGGCGTTGTGGTCCTATAAAATAACTGGACATTGTGTGCACATTGGGCTTTATAGACCTGTAGCAGTTTGGGCGTTATGGGCACATTAGGTATTGTGTCTATAGCTATATTTGGGCTTTGTGAGCGTCGAGGGGATGTGTCCCACTCCAGCCATTGGGCGTCGTGGACAGTTTTTGGAAGTTGTGCATTTTGAAGCGTTGGGCATTGTGAGCCTTGGGTGAAGTGTTCATGCCCCATATTCCGCAGCTTTACCTTAAATTTTCGAACTTTAAATTTTATTCCAATAAGTAACAAACTTAAAAGCTTGATTTGCTTAAGGTAAATAAGTTTGTAATTTAAAAAATACTATTTTGAACCTTGAAAACTAAATCTGTATTACAATTCCCTTAATTTCTTTTCTAAGGAAAATACAAATACATCACTTAAAATCCAATATTTTCGGGGATACAACCTAACCGTGGATATAATTTTATACATTATACTGCGTTTTATTAAGCCCTACTTACTATAACAAAATTTACAATTTATAAAGATTTGATCTAAGCCAACCCAAGCACGTCATAAATTTTCCTCTACAGCATTGCTTTTGGGCTCATTATGCTATTCGCTCGGAAAATCTTATTATTCCAAACTGGATCAAATTACTATATCAAAGTTTTCTAAAAGAAGTATCAATCTTACAAATTACAAATATCCACCTGCTTCTAATAAAATCAGTAAAAAGTTATCAACTCTCTTCTATCAAGAGTGGTTGTTAAAATTGTTATGAGAAGCCCAATGAGATTTCTTGTGGCTTACCAAAACGAAATGCGTTCACATTGTTTGCTGTTCCGAACTCACTTAAAATTTAGGAACATGTGAACACAGAAAATGATATTGTTGCAATCTAGTAAGCTTATTACCACCATTAAAAATCTTGTAGTAGTACAGATACCATCTTGGTTATCATTCTTACATACAGTCTCTTGGTTAATAGTGTCCGATTTACTTATGTGAACAATCAATATAAATGACAACTATTTAAGTAAGTTATTAAGAGGTAATTTTACTTCCCCTTGGCAGTTCTACCCGCAAAGGACGGAACAGCGTAACTTTTGCAGAATCTGTGGCCTCAGCCGGAGTAGATGATACCGGATTGTCTCTCACCACTCCGGAGCGAGGAATTCTTGAATACCCAGACTGGCTTACAGCGCTAGAAAACCCACGGTACCAACATTTATTCATATCACCACCATGCTATAAATCAATCGAGGTCAAGGGTACCATTTAGTGCAATGGGCTGGCTAATTTTGCATGTTGTTTAAAATACAATTATTTGCCATTTACCATGTCTGACATCAGTTTGAAACTGCACAGTCGGGCAATTAGCAGAATCTATATTGGTCTATTAGGGCTTTGTGGAAAATGTTGAAAGAAAGTTAAAATCCAAAATAAATTTAGCGTAACACTTGGCTTGCATAATTTCTCAATGCAAAATAGACATTATGGTATTATGGTTTTGGTGGTATGAATGGGTGCTGGTATTAAAATGTCAGCTGGGCTCATTAACCTTGGGAATTATTATTATATAATACAATCGTAAAAGTTCTAACTAATTCTTGCATTTATTTTTCAGGGGTGAAAAGCTGTATCTGACGAAGGACAAAAGAGACACAAAGAAACGCAACAGATGTCTGTGTTGGAGTCTTTTATTAGCCATAGTTGTAGCAGCCGTTATTGTAGGAATATTAGCAGCAGGTAAATATTTTCTAAATTATTTAATTACAGTGAATTAATTATTTATTAGTTGTAAATTGTACAATACTCAAAAAAGATTTGCAAAACAAGAACCAGCACGTCTGTTAGTTATGTCAAACATTTAAAATTGTTCTTTTATTAAAACTACCAATTAATAAGATAATTGAAAAAACATTTCATCCATATAACTCTGGTATTTAAAAAAAAAGAAATGTGAGCCGAGCACGCGCGCATGTTCTAAGTGAAATTTGTTAGCCTGTTCTCACTGAAAGTGTATTTTAAATTGTATTGTATGATTTAACAGAAAACGCAACGGTTAAGTCATGTTCTAATTAGTTGTAGGAATCGCTATAAAAGAGTCAATGCGCATGCGTGAGCTACATAAAAATTAATAAATGTAGTTACTATTATATTGTTTCTGTCTTAGTGCAATTCGGATAACTCTTTCACACAATTCCACCATCGTGCATTTTATAATTTAAACCCTGGATTTGTAATTATCAGCCCCGAAACCCCACGAATACCAACGTTTATGTTACTCGAATAACCTTATGTAATAATTCCTCCATATTGAATCCGTCATCTTAAATTTTATAATTTAGATCTTCTGATTCATAATTAGCAGCCCAAAACCTCTCCTTTCATGACAATCGGATAACCTTATGAAATAAATCCGCCATTTGAATCCACAATCTTGAATTTTATAATTTAGATCCTGGATTTGTAATTATCAATCCCGAAACCTCACGAATACCAAATTTTATGCAACTCGGACAACTTTATGAAACAATTTGCCCATCTTGAATTTTATAGTTTAGATCTTGGATTAGTAATTAGCAGCCCTCAAACCCCTCAAACTGTTACGAAAATCGAATAACTTTATGAAATAATTGAATAATCTTTAATTCGACATCTTCAATTTTATAATTCAGATGGCGGATTTGTAATTAGCAGCCCTAAAACCGTCGAATACCACATCAATGAAAAACGATCAATACGCGCACCATAACGTTTTAGTGGAAATGATGGTTGCTTTCAAACTTGATAGGCCAGTAATACAAAGAATTTGTGGTTATGTTACAATATTATTGAGACGTATATTTGGTCCGCCACATTAGACAATGCAGAGATGGTCGGCGTTTAATTGATAGATAGATAAACAAGCAGAGATGGTATATACGCATATTTTAATTAAATTGCATTACCGAACAAATGTTTCTTACGACGCGACGTGGGCGAACCGACTAGACCTACTTCCATTGGAATCGGGCACAGACTAACATCATACTGGCGCCACGGCCGAAACAGTTTCCGTTTCCGCATTTGGGTCACGGCGCGTGCGAATTCGTTCCCACGAACGAAAGTCAGTCCTACCGGCTGCCGCTGAAGAAGTTTCACTTAAAAAATCACGCAGTACTGAAAATTCCTTAAATATAAGGAAATGTGCCTAGTTCTAGGGTTATGCGTTGGTAAACATACTAACTAGGTATAATTCTAATAGTTCAAAAGCTAAAGATCTTTAGTTCCTGTATACAGTTTACTACCAATAATAATTAATTAGTATAGTCTGTCCGAAACTTTTATGTAGCTACCGGATTAGCAAATGTTTGCAAGGTACTAGAACTAGAATCAGCGTGCTGTGCCGTAAAAGTCTAACAAAAGAATTCAGTGGCAGAGGCAACTTTTGAAAATAAATTCGGTTGTTTGATAGTCGTTATTTTATAACTTTTGTAGCTGCCCATATCTTTTTATTCATAATAACATGGAAGTTCTGATTAGCTTCGACGACATATTTATGAAGACATGCATGTTGTATCTTTGTGATTATATATCATATTTTAGTATATTATTTTACTGAACTAAATCAGAGTTTGCGGTAAAAAAATTTGTTACACAATCACTACTCATTTTTGCTATGTTATGTAGCCACATAAAAGTTTTAGAGAGTCTATAAACGAGTTTTGCAGATATAGCTTTGAAAATTTATGTAAGTTCTTTCAAAAAAATATTATTCTATTATTATTTCTATATAACTCGTCCTGGAATCGATTTATGATGACGATTAATGAAGCCAATGAAGATGCGTATTTGTTTCTGAATTGTGAGGACCGGTAATTTATTAAATCGCCTGAATTTTTAAATGTGTTAAATGTTTTGTGCCCGATGTCTGAAAAAATCTAATTTCTTAACATCAAAGACACATTTTTCTACAGTTAATAAGAACCCTGCCGATAAAGGGGCCTCGGTAGGCGAGTGTAGTAGGCGCTTTGCAGCCAAGGTCACAGAGGCTTTCGGGAGTCTGTGGCTCTATTTGGCCGGGTGTTCGAATCCGGTCTGGGGCAGTTGTCAGCTCCTGGAAACCTCTTAACATAGAATAGTTTAAGTAGTTTTTAAAGACTTAGTATGTAAGGTAGTACGCACAATGGGCCCGACAACGTGGCCTAAGTGCTGTAAGACCTGAAATACATACATACAACCCTGCCGATATGTGAATATCGATATTAAAAAATGATCTATAACATCGATTTATCGATATATCTACATTTATGTATTTATCGATATCGATTTATCGATAAATCGATTTATATCGATATTTATAAACGAATTTATATCTACAGATGTAAACATAATTATAAATACGTTGGTTTAGATAGGGGTGATATCGAAAATTTGATATCTTCTGCTTCTTCTTCTTCTTCTTCTTAATTTAGGTTGACACCTGTTAGGAACTGGTATTTTCTTGGGAGACGGAGTTCCAGCTATCGCGCCATCGCTTCCGTGGTCTACCTGGTGGTCTACTTGAATTTGGTGTGCCATTTCTTGCTATTTTGACAATACAGTTGTCTTCCATCCGCGTCTCAGGCTCACTCCCGACTATTCGCCTTTGCTTGGTTCACCTCACTACGTCTTCTATTTTACATTCATTTCTTATGTCGCTGCTTCTTATTCTGTCCAGCAATGTTTGCCCTGTTATTGATACTATTTTCATTTCCGTTGTTCTTAATGTACATATTGTATTTCTTAGACATCCATGTATTGAACCAGCTTTATTTTAATGTGTTCGAACTTGACTGTGTAAGGTGCCTTGACTTGTGATCTCTACGCCTCAATATTTAAATTGCATTACTTGTTCTATCGGATGGTTACTTATAACATTTGTGCTAGGGATACTGTTATATTATTTGTTTTCTGTACGGATATGGTTATATTATACTACTCTGCTGCCAGTTTGAACCTGTACAGAAGTCGCTGCAGATCGTTGTTAGTTTTGGCAAATATCATTGCATCGTAGGCGTAACAATATTTTTTATTTGTTCTTGTTACATTCTGTATCCGTTGCAAATTTTAATGGATATTCTTTCTTAATATATCTGATTCTTTTATTTACTTGGTTTCTTAATTGAATGTAATCAGCGTATGTACCATCGCATTTATTCCTTTTATATTTCATGTAAATTGTTTCTTTTTTCATCCGAAAGTGTTTTTACCTCTTCAGTAAACCAAAGTTTGGCGTTCGACGTACAGTTTATGTTTACATATCGAATTCAAAAAGCTTCTTCAGCTGACTTGCTTTTATTCTTCAACGTTGTCTTCGGCGTTTATTGGGTTTGATGTTGTTTTTTCTCGCAGTCTATTTTGGTATAGTGTGTCATCAGCCGAAAGTTCTATATTTAGTTTTCTTTTAGTGAGTTACGGTGGTTTTTCTGATGTACTTTAACATTCATAGACGCATTTTGTATAATACCAAATTGTGATCTGTTCCCACATTGGCAGATGTAAAGGTTCGGACATTGATAATTTGCGTAGGTGGTGCGGCTCTATCAATGATGCTATAGTCGATTATCGATATATGAACTCTGGTGTTCGACCAAGTATATTTGTATTGCCATTTGTGGGGAAAGTAATCAGCCTTTACGTCCCACTGCTGGGCACCGGCACTCTTCTCTGCCACGTACTTTCCTTAGCGCTAAGGTGGAGTACGGGGGACCTACAGTTTAACGTCGCATCCGAACGACTAAATTCCAGAGAAGGTTTCAGGCATTAAGACCCCACGGCTGCCTACACCGGATTGGGGAATGTGAGTGGCGGGTTGCGGCATAGATTTTTATTGCTGCATGGCTTCGGCGGGGAATCGAACCCTAGACCGTCAGCGTTAGAGACTAAGCGCCCAACCTCTGAGCTACCGCCACACGTGGGGAAAGTATGTGTTATATATTCACAATTCGTTCAAGGCGCCAAGTTTAACCAGGATTGCTCCGTTTCGTTAGTCACGACCTCATTGTATCGATATTTTATTCCATTAATAACATTATTGAATATTCTGGCATTTATGTCGCCCATTATTATTTTTTTATCACTTCCTGCTATTACATCTATTTCTGTTTGCAGATTGTTGTAGAAACAGGTTACTTCCTCTTTTGGCTTGTTTGTGTCTGGTGCATAAGCAGATCTTAGTCTGGGTTTAATTTTATATTACTTACATACTTGATTCCTTCATGTAATAGTAATCCTACTCCAGATTGTGTTTTTGCTTCCTTCTTCTTGCCGCCATATATCAACATATAGTTTTAACACCTGCGAGTTCTCTTGATCTTCTTTCTCGTTTCCGAGAGTACACATATGTCTATGGTATCCTTGTTTATTTCTTGTATTAATTCATGATCTTTACTGTTTCGTGATGTGATATATGTGAATTGGGTTGTACAATTTGCTCTTCATCTATTCTTTTTCCTACTTCGCGCATTTGTCGTCATGTTGATATTTCGCCCATCATCCGAGGTTTGTATAGCAGTTCTATGAACTACAAATAGTTGTACATTTCCAAGTATGGTGGAAGCCAGTCCTTATAAAATTTGGTTCATAAGAGGCAACCATGAAGCTGGAGCATTTCTCACTTTCTCAGTCCAAAATTCAATTTCTAGTTCTGGAAGGCTCTAAGAGGTGTGGTTATGGTTGTCTTCTAGATATGTTCTGAGTGAATAGGATAGGGACATAGGTTTTCTTTAAATACAGCTTGCTAAAGATTGTCAAACTAGCAATCTTGCTAGTAAAATCTTGTGTGGAGGAAATACAGTATGAGTATGGAATCGTAACAAAATGTAAACTCGGTAATCTCTTCAAATTCGGAAGAATTCGGCGGGTTTCTTTATCATGTGACTTGTAAAGCACAAAGAAACTTATGTTCGTTTTGCAGATTACCGCATTACAAAGCTATTTAAAATAATTTGTTTAGGGAACCAGTAGTAAGTTATGATTGCTTTGTTAAGGAAGTGAAAGACGATCTACCTGTTCATTAAAAACAGCAAATTTAAATTGTTCGCGAACAGAATTGCATTCAGTTAATTGGTTAAGAAAAGAAATGTTGCGTAGTTGATGGATAACTGTCTTGGTTTAGTGTTAATAAGAAAAATGTGTTTGTTTATATGTGTTTCCTGAAACAGCTGTTGATAATCATAGGATGTCGAACAGACCCTACCAGAAACACAATCTACAAGAAGGTGAAATCAATCAAGAAGTATAAATTAATTACAGGAATAGAAAATTCTGGTAACAACAAGTTGCAGATCTTAAATCACGATTACCCAAAAAGTTAAAATTCTAAATAAAGTTACTATTGGTTTTAATAAATGTGTTTTTCGCGAAACAAATAAGCGATAGCAATGTAAATCGAAGGTAACAGACTGTAGAGTGTTTGTTTCGAACCTAGCACAACTTGTTCTACCTAAACTAATGGTAATGACCGATTCTCCACATTTTCCATCGCTAAACCGCTTACCGTCCTCCGCATGTTTTGATTAGATTAGATCAGATTAGAGTAAATTAGATTTAATTTTCAATTAATTTGTACATAGAAATTCAACTGCAAATACATAAAAAATAATTAGGCATTGTTATAATACTCAAACAGATATTCACGAGTATGGTAATAACATTTCGATAGCAAAGACTTCTTGAGTTTAGCTTTAAATGTTCGTATTGTGCTCTAATTTAATATCATCCGGAAGTTTATTATGCAACCGAATATACATACATCTAGAACTGTTACTGTACAACTGAATACGATGGGTAGATACTTGCAACTTATTTCTATTTCTAGTGTCATGCGAGTGAATTCCATGACATATCAGATTTTTTTTTAATAAAGACAAGAACAGTATATAAATAAGCAGGGTAAAGGTAATATCTTGATTAAAAGATGCTTCTTTTGTCTGTGGTGCAGAACCCAAAACATATTTGCTTGGGAATAGCCATGATACATATTTTAAAGAATATCAGTAGAAACCTGATGCCGTAATCTTCCTAGAAGGTAACACACACTTGAAAGTTTTTTCCTTAAAATGTTAATATGATGTGTCCAGTTAAAATGATTGTCAATATTGAGTCCTAAAAAATTGAGAGTATTGGCGTCTTCGAATACATAATTATTTTTTGTTTTAAAGCACATAAGTGAGGTTTTTGATTCATTTAGCATTAAGGTATTTGTTTTACACCAATTATTAATTTCATGGTTAGCAGAGTTACACAAATGCACTGCGTTACTGAGTTGTTTTTAGATATAAAAAAGGTACAATCATCGGCATATAGGGTAAGAACACAATCACTATCAACACATTTTGGGAGATCATTAATATACAGTAAAATAAGTACGGGGCCTAAGGTAGAACCTTGTGGAACCCCATACTTTATTATTTTTGCTTGAGATTTAGCTGATGTAGAGTTAGTAGTTGGAATTCTCACAACTTGAGTGCGACCATGTAGATATGATTCTATCCAGTTGATAGGAAGCCCTCTGATTTCATAGTTATGCAGCTTATGTAGAAGGGTGGAGTGGTTCACGCAGTCAAAGGCCTTTGTCATGTCGTAATAAATTCCGAATGTGCATTCTTCATTGTTGAGGGCTTTTTAGACTTTACCCAAAAAAAAACTAGATATCGCTGTATTGGTATTATGTCAACTTCCAAAACAGTTCCGTTGCATTGTAATAATATTCTTATTTTTTAAATGACCTAACAACCTTTTTATATAAATTTTCTTAAAATTTTTAAAAAAGACAGAATGGATAGCTGTAGGTCTGAAGTTATTGTCTTCGTTTACGCTACCTCTATTCTTATATACGAGCAATACTGCAAACATTTTTTAATTGTCGGGGAACAAAAGAATTGTCAGCCAACTAAATATTGACTATTTTAAAGTTCCCTTAAGCAATATAGATTCGTACAAAATGTTTAATAATAATAAGACACCACAAATAAGGTTTGGCAACTTTTTTTCTAATTTCTACTATGCATTTAATGCAGCCTACATTAATATAATAATAGAAGTAAAGCCACATGGAACATTGTCAAAGATCAATCAGATTAGGGTAAGAAAAGTGGCGAATATCGAATTAACCGACCAAATGAAATTCAACTCAGAACCCCGTCTGAAGTAACCGAGTTCTTTAACAACTATTTTATTATCGAAATTGATTGATTTGATTTGAATGGTCTAATTCAATTATGTTATTATTATATGAAGTGTGGCAATTATAACACGCTATTGTGGTAGTTATTCGTAGAGATGTAACGGATAGTGTACGGCTATTCGGTTATCTAGTTATCCGGAAAGGTTGACCAAATATTAGGCAGGGCCGGATAATAATATGTAGCCGGCCCAATATTAGTTGGAATTAATAAACAACAGAAAGTTCTTTAAGTGCATAAACGCAAATAATCGAATAACTTTTGGATTATCTATTTGCAATTTGTTAACGTTTATTGAAACTTTTGGCTAATATGTCAATTGTGTGGTTTTAAGAGAAAATATTCCCTCGTTTCTTTCATTTTGTTGATGCAGAAGTTGTTCTGCTGCATGTTTTTATTTTAAGCGATTGGCAAGTGGAGATAAAAAAGATTTTTTTTCTTGTTCCATCTCTTCATATGATGCCACTGCAAAGTAGGCAAGTAGGTAGCTTTCGGTAGTTGAAATGCTTTCAAAATATTTCCAGACTCAACTTTTATTCATTTTGTTCAGTGACTATTGTTATAATGTTTGCTTTGCGTATGGTTGCACTAGACAGAAGTACAAAACATAGCACTACTGTATTTTTCCGAATATCCGTTATTCGTTAAAGGATTTGAACCGGATATCCGTTACCTCACTTTCTTAAAAATTCACTATCCGTTACAGCTACAGTTATTCTTGCAGTTTCCAAAAAACTAAATTGTGGATCAGCAAAGTTGTACAATTTAAGTATAACTTTTACTCACAGTGAATACATGACTTGAAGATGAAAATAACGACGAAGGGGCGACAGTATCAAAACGTGGTCAGGCTCACAGCAGTTCTCAATTCGCGGGAACTCAAATTTTAATCACGTCGGGGTCATCGTAATATCACAATTATACGGCTTATGCAGGTAACAATTTGAAAATAGATTATTTTGGAAACGAATTACAAGTTGTTTAAATAAAATCTCAGAATACATATCAATTATTAAATCTAAACAACTTATATCCTGGTAACAGCTTTTTGCAACTTAAAATATATCTTTTAATTCAAATATAAATATTGAGTCTTCAAACTTGAATACGTGACTGGTAATGATGTACGTATTTGGAAAAACCAGCAGTATTGGAAACATGTGAATAGGGAAGTACAAAAACAAATCAGTACGTGTAAAAGTAAAGTGTGTAGAATGTGATCTGAGGTTTGCAGGAAAATGCAAGGACAATCGAATTACTATCTAGTTTTATAAACTAAGGTTGCAGTACAGCACGTTGACTTCATGGTATTGCATTGTTACAAATAAACTGCATGTTTTGAACAATAAGATATACTGTTACAAATGCCACAAAATTATGATTTGTTCTTATTTTGAACATAAATTTCTTGCAAATCTGTTTGACGATAATGTTGGAATATTTATTTGAACCATAACAAAGCCAAAACGGGTTGTTCACAATTGACTAAATGAAAACAAATGCAAGAAATAACAAAGATACTTTACTAAGGTTACAAAACGATATTTTCAAAATTCTAAACAGTAGTACTTGAACATTTTGCAGAACTATTCAATAATTAGCTAACCGAGCCCTTTGATTGTACAAAAAAACAAATTAACAAATATATATTAAAATAAATTAGACTGTCACCTTAAAAGTTCCAGATAGGCTTTCGAATACTAAGCCATTTATTTTAAATATAATGTTTGTTAGTAGATTGATCTAAAAAAGCAAAACAAGTTTTCAAAAACTGTGTATTCGATTTTACATATTGTTTCACATTATATAAAAAAAGTTTCTTGTTCAACAAACTATTACAAAAAAATTTAACAAATATGGAAATAGAGTAACCACAAAATTGTTTAACACATTTCATAACCATTACTTCACCTATTATGTGGCAATTAAAACAATAGTGAGTACTGAGCATACTACACTGAAAGTTGATTGTTTAACTTGACACTCCCACGATATCTCTTAGATCAGGAATTATATACGCAATCACACTAATTATATTATAGAACTTATATAATCGGTACTACTATCTTTTATATTTTAGATTAAAATATTTGCTTGGTTGTATACTGAAGCATAAAACAGAATAAAACTGTGCAACTCGCGCACGATGAAAAAAAGAAAACTATTTTAATAGCTAGAAATATTTTTTTGGACAAATATAGGAAACACATGTGATTTGATACCAAAAAGACAAAGCACAACCAGTGTTACCACTAATAATATAATGCAAATATCGAAAGCATATAATGTCATAAGTTTCAACTTATTTCTAAATTTCTGCAGCAACTAACGGTAGAAAACTGAAGTTTATAGTCAACTAATTATTGGAGGCATAATTAAATAATATACTGCACCGACGAAAATGCACATTTTACCCCACACAATAAGCCGTAACATAAATATTAACTTTTGTTGAAAAATAGCAAACATTTTATGAGGGCTTTAAACTCTCCATTGTAAGTACCACATACGTGACCATTTGCGGCGATTTAATTGTAGTTATTTTGCCTGTACGATAGAAATATCAGTACTTCATGTTCAATTACATACTAAGCTTGTGTGTGTGACAAACTTTTGTTACAGCTTGTTTACCGGACAACGAATGTAGGGTCATTTAAGGCGCAGTCCTACTGCTACATAGTGATCCCAACGGAAATAAATGACTATTTCATTGAAGGAAAATATAATTTGAATTATGTTAGTTTGATTTAAAATTACTGCGAACTAGTTCAGTTTGGCTGTTAATAAAAGATGTCTAGAATACAATGCAACAACAATTTTAATGTTTTATATTATATTAAACTTGATGAAAGTTATCAATTACAGTAAAATTTTAGAATATAAGCTGACTATTTGTCGTAAAGTAAATTCGTATGTACCATTCTGCTAAATCTTATAAATAATGTTATGATTAATAACAAACACTCGTTTTAATTATCCATTGAGCACAGTATAAGTGGGGTTCCTCCTAGCTGGTGAGCTATTAATATAAAAATTGCAGAACTAAACAAGTTTTAACTTACGAACAATTTTGTTGCATGAACTAAACTTGTTACCGGGAATCTCGTAAATTATACGACCTTCTTGGAATAGTTGTCACGGAGTTTCTTCAATACTTCCTAACTGACAGTTACGGCTGACGGTTTTGTACCTAATACTGCCATGTTTTCCTAATCAAGTAAGACTTTTGCCTCTTTTTTTTTAGTTAAGGTAATTAGTGAAAGTAAAAACGAATGAAAATAAGTTAAGTTTTTTCAACGCCGAAATTAACCTTTTATTTAGGAGGAGAATCGCGTGAAACTCTGTATTTATTTCAAATAAAATATTTCCCTTCTTAAGCTAAAAATATTTAATTCACAAATAAACGTATTAGCACGTTATTATATTATAAATTCTGGACAAGTCCTTAAACGTTTACATCGTCTATTCACTTTTCAAATTGCCTTAGACCACCTGGACTGCCTTATCTTTCCCGCGTGTAAGTGTAATCAGATAGATGATTTACCTCGTAATTCAGCTGACGACTTGTCGTGAAGAAAGTTCGTATGCACCATTCTGCTAAATTTTACAAGCAATGGTATGATTAATACCAAACACTTGTTTTAATTATTCATTGCGCACAATATAAATGCGGGTCTTCCTAGCTGATAAGCTAATAATCAAGAAAATTACAAAACTCAACAAGCTTTAACTTACTAAAAATTCTGTTGCATAAACGAATTTCTTACAGGGAATCTCATAAATTATACGACCGTCTCGGAATGGTTATCACAGCGTTTCTTCAATGCTTCCTAACGTGCTGCTGGCGGTTTTGTACCTTATAACGTCATGTGCCTCCGAATTGCAATTTCTTTATGAACTTTATAAAAACTTTTCAGAATCAAGTAAGACTTTTACTGTTTTTTGTTAATTAAGGTAATTGGTGTAATTAAAAAAATACGGATCAAAATGAGTTGAAACTCTTCGACACCGAAATTTTACTTAAGAGTAGAAGCACGTGAAACTCTGAAGAACAGACTTCAGGTATTTAGATTAGGGAATACGGTTAGTATTTATCGATACTTGTTTCTGAATTACATTTGACTGTACTATTATATTCAGAGTGGCAATAATGCTAGCTAAAATTTCTCTCTCAGTTGACTGAACTAGGTGCTGGTGCCTGGAGCTAATTTTCCCTTTAGGTTGTCGGATCTAGCTCCTGGTGCCTGGAGCTGTTCTGTGTTTTTAGAGCTGGAGCCGGGTTCGGTAGTGAAAACACAAACTGTCCTTGTCGGCGAACTGGCTTCCCAGAGAACTCGTAGAATTCTCCTGGGCCTGCACTGGTTGTTGTCAACTCGAAGAAATCGAAATGATTTTATTGTTCCATCCTGGGATACTGATTCTGTACCCTTAACTTCTACCCTCTGACTCATGTGAAGTCGTTGTGGTGGGAACGGTTTCCGAAGTTGCCTACGCACGGTTTGGTCTCGTATCTCTTACTAGTGACGACATCGGCGCGTTAGTTTGAAAACAAATAAATATTTGCTGATTTAAATATCATGCTTGTTCATATTTATTTATTTTTGGGTCCGTTACAATCTGATGAGAGCATCATCAAAAATTATCAGAAAACAAAAAGTATGAGCGTGTATCTCAAAAATAAAATTAGGTACAACATTTTTGAATACACTGTTCAGTGTATCTTTAAAAAGTGTCCTAATAATATGAGTTTGGAAAGTGTAAAGAAAAAAAATAACGATGTTATCCAGCAATAAAGAAAATCCAGAATTTTAGATTTTTTGAAATATCTCAAAAACTAAGTTAACCGAAATCCGAAATTCCTATTATAGGCACTTAAAATGTTCATATTTGGGGTATTCCAAATGTGATAGTGCCACTGCTAACGGTCTAAGATATGTGTGTGTAGGCTGCTTTAGACGGTTAGGTGCGCGAATTTTTAGGCGCTAGTTTATTAAGCGCAAGTATTTTTAGGCTCGAGAAATAATATTTTCATAATTTTGTCACCTTCGAAAACGACATGTTAATGTCGAAACCCCTTTTGGGTGTATTTCCAACTAATATTTGTTGAAGTTATCAACTGTATCGCTTAAAAACATGAATATACCGAGGTAAAGTTTACAAAAGTAAATAAAGTTGCAGAATATATCTTATAAATTGAAAAATGCAAACCATCTGTTTGTGCATTCAAATTTGACAAACCTTCTTTTAACTCCTTATTTTTGAATATTTGTTTAATAATAACTTTGTATTTATTAATAAGTTTTAGATTACTTTGTTGCAAGTCGTATTAATTCATAAATAAAATAGGATTTAATAATTTAACAAGTATTTTTTATTGATTATATTTTGTTATTATACTGTTACAAATATGTTTGGCGGTGATTTCTTGCACCTAAAAATTACCTGCACCTAAAATGATGAAACCTAAACATTCTCGCGCCTAGCCGTCCCGCGTCGAAAAAGTCGGGGCGCCTTAAAGCTCGCACCTAAAATGCGTGCCTAATGCTGCGTTCCGAAATGTCCATGTAACATAAATAATATTTTGTATAGTTAATTACATTTTACTTTTTAATGGCTTGCATTTTGTTTGGTATTATTGTTTTATATTTTTGTAGTAAAAAACACTTCTTCAAAATTTATTTAGAAAATTGTCACCCATAAATTCGCTTTGTTTTAAGTAAATTTACAATATACTACTCATTTAGTGCAATAATATTTAAAGAAAGGCATTTTTCTTGGCCAGCATTCGCAAGGAGACAGTTCAGTTATTCTGATGTAATGACTTTCTCCCTACAACTTTAATTATTATTAATAATAATTGTAGTTATTAGTAATAGTAATAACTATTATTATTATTAATAAGTATTATTATTAATACTAATAACTAGTATTAAGTTTCCGCTATATTGAAAGTTTTGTATTTTCTAACGTATTCAAATAATTGTTTGAACTTTGAAATTGAAACTAGTATTTGTATTTCCATTCTTACTGTTTTTGTGTTGTTAAAAACAATATTAAATATCCTAAACCCGTTTGCGTACTTTTAAATGGTGACCTTACATACAAGTCTAAAAATATTTATATATTCTCTATAGTTCGTACTGTAGATTAATAATAAAGTACTTAAGAACGATTACATAATAATAACATTGTATAAACATTCTCATTAAGTCGTTACATTATTTGCATAAAACATATAATTACTAGCAGAATCATCATTTGTTACTTATTAATCACACTGTGAAAGTAAATTGGACTAAGTCGATTCGAGTGGAACCTAAAAATCCACTGTTCAGAATATCAATGCATTTCAATGGTTTTAATCGAAATTCATGATTCTTTGCAGACGTATTTCTATTTCCCAAGGACAACAATGTAATTTTTTGTAATACTTTTCACATAGAATTTCAGTAAATTATAACATAGCGGATTTTTTGAGATCTGACATTTGCGCTCGCTCTTAAACTCACGAAATTTTGATTTACGTTTAGCACTTTTACTTAATGGTAAGATAAGAACTAATAAATAAATAAATAAATACCTATTACCTGCGCCTGCCTTTCATAAAGCGACAGAAGAATTTGGTTAAATTTATACCTTAATAACTAGAATACCGACACAATACAAAAGTTTTTCCTAAGATCATTAATTAAATTGTTGTCAAATGTAATATAACTTGACCTTGGAATATTAAATGCACAAAAAAACAATCGGCTGCCGTTTTCTTTCCCATGAAATTAACTGCAAGTTAGAATTTACTTTTAGACAGCGAAGGATACCTAAACCTTACCCGTTTGTTTTTTTAAATGGGACAACAGAATGTTTCACCTACTTATAATTAATTTGAATAATACGAGTATCCTGCTCCCTTTAGTATTTGGATAAAAGAAGGTTGACAACTATCTCCAATGTAAATGTTATTCATACTGGATTCTTCAAGATAAATGGGCAAAACTTTCAGATCGTTATATGATATAAGAATTAACACCCACATGTGAATTTTAAGGCAACAATTGATTCGAAATAAGAAATTGTAATCATTAGATAAGTAGTAAAATGAAACTACGTAAAGGCCGCTAATTTTAAATAAATAAGTTTATTGGCACAATTATTTTTTTAAAACGATAACTAATAAATAATAACTGCAGTTTTATATTATATGGTAAATACATTTTTGGATATAAAGCGATATAAAGAAATGCTTACGTGTTTTAATATTATTTAATCTAATACAAGTATAACATACTTTTGTCAAAAACGTAATGGTTGGTTCATAATTTCTCAAAATAGATTTGATACATCCGGAATAATAAAATTCAAAATCTACCCCATAATTATTTAATCAATAAACAATACGTTAAGAGCCCGCCGCGCCGAGGCACACGACACAGATGGCGCTAGTATAGACATCATATAGGCATTTTTATATGTACTCAGCGACTTAATTAAAAAGAAAACGAAATGAAACAAGTTAATAGATGTAACTTAATAAAGTAACTTAGATGATCAGATAATTATTTTCTTGTGAAACATGCAAATAAGGTAAAAAACTTACTTTTCTTAGCAAACATAAAACTATAGATTTAACACTATTCTTCATTTGTATTTACGCTGATCATCTAGATACTGTTATAATAGGTACACCAATTTAAAATTTTTGTTAATTATTTAAACTATGTCCCAGCTAGGTAAATTTAAAAATTCCATGCGAGAACGTCAGCCATGTTTTTGAACAAAAGTTCATATGAATCAGCACGGATGGCGCTACGACGATAGGCATTTGGCGCGTTAATTTAAAACTTTTAACAAATTTCGCACATAAATAAGAGATTATTGCACACAAACCCACGAGCAAGTAATACTGAGAATTGATTTTATGCCAGAAATCAATAATTCTGCCAGTACAGTGCCGTAAAGAAAAATATATGCACGTCAACAGAACGCATGTGACGCCACCTGTTTATGTTTAATAGAACCATCAGTAATTAAATTCAAATTTAGAATGACTAGCGCCTCTAGCGTCAAAAACAGAAAGGTGCCACGGCGGCGTGCTCTTAACGACCAAATATTTCGATAACAGCTGCTTTCATCTTCAGACCTAGAGATTTATTGATAAGAAACTTTTCAGTTGTTGTAGTTTTTAAACATTTTTGACCTGAACATGATCTCAGAGCATGCAGCCGTTAATTTATTTTTCATAGATTAAATATTTATGGAGGCTTCGAGATTACTTTTGTCAAATAAGTATGATAAAAAGTTTCTTATGCTATTATTTTTCAGTTGGTATCATTGGTAACCAAGAACCGGAACCTATCCACGAAGCAAGAAATTTTGGAGGTTCAGCAAGTCCAAATGATATCAAAACTGGTGGTGGTTTCTTTGGAATATCAGAAGAAGGCATCAGTGAAACTAAAACACCGAGCAGGACGGGTAGTTATCCAGTTACGCCGGAACCACCCATTAGTACTGTTTCAAACCTTTTACCTACCACGGATACATCAATGATTGAAGGTTAGTGGGATTTTGTGTTGAATTCTTTTCAAAAAAAATATAATATCCTTAGAAAAGTCATTTCTAAAATTGCCCTCATAATAAGTACAAAATCTTTATTTTTACCTAATATTATTTAATGTTTTTTATTAAACTCTGGACTTTCCTCGCAGTTTGGAGCTACATTTACAACATAATTACAAAATTAGATTATTTTGCACTTTATTCTTTGATACGTCTAAAATTTATAATTTTTTAAAAGTTTTTATTACTTATTTATTGAAGTACTAATGCTAAGATCAATTAGCACGTGCATGACAACTGCGTGATTGTATAGGAAAGAATGGAAGAGAATAACAAAACTCTATAATTATTTAGTACTAGCTGAACTCGTGGGCCACGCCCCACGCAAGCATTTCTTTTTCCATTTTTCTCGTCGAAAAGCCATTCAAAAACGAAAACATACGAAATCTCATACAAAAATACCATACAAAATCATTTTTTGGATTTTCCAAATTTTCCGACTTTTCCGGTGCATTTTCCCAAAATTTTCTTCCATACAAACCTTGTCCTGACAATTACGAACACATCAAACAAAAATGAGCCAAATCGGTCGAACCATTCTCAAGTGATGATGTACCAAACATGCGGCAATTGATTTTTATTTATATAGATTAGACAAGCTTTTAATTGACTCTTACCCTTGGAACCATCAACAACACAGAGACTATCGAATTCCAATTTGAGCAAAAATTTTGTATTTGCAAATCTAGCAGCAATATATTTCTCTTAATTCTTTAAATATATCAATTTCTAAGATATTAGATGTTGTATGCTTTTTCTGTTCGATATTCGATGTTTCTCTTTATCACACTTTCCTTGTTGTATATTAAAGTTAAACATTTGGGATGTTAATATAATTTCTAATTTCTGTTTTTATACAATAAATTTTATGATTTTTACAGTACCAAGAGCCCTGGAATCCCAATTAAAAATCGACAATTTGCCGTTCACTGCAGAACTGCTGAATGCAAACAGTACTGAATACAGAAACCTTGCTGCAATACTCGAAAACGAATTGAAGTCGGCCCTATTTACAAATGATGTTCTGAATTATGGAGCAGCTAATATTGAACTTAAAGTTACTGAGTTTTTGTGAGTTTTTAATTATATACCACATACACTTTGTGATTTATTATGTTATTTTTTTCTAGGCCTGGTAGTATTATAGTAAAATACCGCATTGGTTGGGAATTTAAAGACGGAATTCACAATGCCAACGATCCCATTAATCCAGATACACTCAAAAGTAAATTGCAAAGCACTCTAACGAGGAATAATGGCTATATTTACGAATACCATATACGCGAAGACACAGTAGATGCGACCAAAATTATGAATTTATGTCTAATAGAGAATAACGGCTGTGAGCATACTTGTTCTTTTGATTACAAATTAGTAAATTTCGTATGCTCGTGTCCCTCTCAACAACATTTAGATTTGGATGGCAAAAAATGTATAAATGAACCACAAGCTGAACCAGAACCTGTTACAGAGCCCGATGTAGTTGACTTTGAGTTTGAAAATGTACATACACCCGTAAAACCGGAAGTTAACCCAATTCCAGAACCAACAACTTTGCCTGAAGTTGAAGTTGAACCTACGGCCGAACCAACTGCACTACCTGAACCAGAACCAACAATAAAACCAGAACCCAAACCGGAACCCGAAGCTACGGCTGAACCAACCGCTCAGCCCGAACCAACCGTACAACCAGAACCCAAGCCTGAACCCGAACCCACTGCTGAACCGACTGTACAACCTGAACCAACTGCTGAACCGACGGTACAACCTGCACCACAACAATCAACTCAGTCTGAACAGTTACCAACTGCTGAACCAACTCCTGAACCTGTACCAAAATCAGAACCAGAACCTGCTACTACATCAGAAATCAACGTAGAAACTCATACAACAAATAATATAGATCATGAAAATATTGTTCATAGTTACATGACCACCTCAGAACCAACTATTTTGCAAGGAAGAGAAGGTAAATTTGATGACAGTCAACACAATATTTATGTGGAACACATTACAGTCGTTGATCCTACTTCCGTACCTGTGCTAACTACTGAACATACTCTTGAAGCAGAACCCGCTACAAAGCCAGAACCAACAGGTAAACCACAGCCAGAACCTACTCTTGAACCTGAAGTTGTAACGGAACGAGCTGCACAAACCGAATTACAACCAAATGTTATAGCGGAACCAGAACCGACAGCGGTACCAGAACCGACAGCACAACCAGAACCGACAGCACTACCTGAACCACAACCAACCACACAATCTAGACCCCAGTTAGTGCTAACAGCTGAGTTTGCACCTACAATTGAACCAGAACATGCAGCTGAACCAGAACCTACAACAGCTGAACCAGAACCTACAGCTGAACCAATAGCTAAGTTAGAGCCTACTATTGAGCCAAAACCTGCAACAGAACCCGAACCTACAGCTGAACCGGAACTTAATACTCAATCAGATCTTACAACTACATGGAAACCCTCTTTATCGTCATCCTCTTCAACAGAATCAAACGCATCTGTTGTAAATGAAACAACCAACAAGCAACCTAAAATAGATGAGGGACATATATTTATCATTCCACCTGCCGCAAAGCACACTACACCAGTTCCTGAGCTAACTACTCTAAGTCAGGAATATTTTTCAGGTTCTGACCCTAACATTCAACTTTTAACTTTTAACGATTCCGCCGTAAATACTACTGATAAGACTACAGAATCGGAAACAACTACCACATCGTTTAAAACAGGGAACGAAGTTCTGTTCCCTGAAAAAACTACTCTTAAATCTGAAATAGAACAGCAAACTAGTGAATCCTTTTCCGAACACTTAAATTTTGATAATACAACTACAGCCAACCCAGAACAATCTACTCATGAAAAATTAGAAGTTAACATTGTCGTTCCACTGGAAGACTCTTCTGAAGCAACTACAAGTAATTTGCAATATCTTCTTAAAGATCGAACAACTCAAAAAAATGAGAGAGAATCCGAGTCACCTCAAGAAGTGTCAACTATCGCTTCCGTAGACGTTCCAGTTAAAGAAACAACATTAAAACCTGAAGATCAATTAAAGTTATTGCAGGTACCTGCATCAGAAAACAACAACGTAACAAACAGTGAAAATATAATACATCCCATTATTGAAGATGGCGCGGTAAATAAAAGTGAAACTGATACAGTTACAACTAATTTTGAACAAGCAACTGAAATAGCTTATAAGCAGAACAACTGGATTCCATTCGAACTTAATTCAAAGAATGAAATGATTAAAACAGAGACGACTACATCTGTTAATAATAACGAAACTTCATCTGTAATCAATCAACATGTTCTACCTGTTGTTATAAACAATGAGACCCACTTAATTAATATGGAAAACAGCACATTATCAGCATACATAAATCCAAAAGAATACGAAACAACTACCATACAACAGTCAACACCTGAGATAGCGTCTTCTGAAATTACTAGAAGTAGAGACATACAAGATCATTCAACTGAAAATATAGTTCCACACACAACTCACGAAACTCATCAACATATGGTTACATACGACGCAACTGAAACCACGAACGTTTTAGATAACATGTCACCATTCTTACCTGAAATAGAAAACGATACGCTTGTGAAAATTTTGCATTCGGATGGAGACCATTACACTGACATGCATTTTCATCATAATGATACTGACATGCATGATGAACACGCACTACTACACGTTCCCGAGAAACCTCCAAGACTCGACAATGATGAAATGAATGTTACAAATCCACATGATCCTAATCCTACAGATACTACTCTTGGGGTAATTCCCTTTGAGGAAGACAAAACTGAGAAATTTAATGAAATATTAAGTAGTTTAGAAGTTACAACTCGTAAAGAAGTTGCCGCTATGAATAATGAAGGAAGGCAACTTTCAGACGTGACTGATAAAGAAAGAGATAATATCACTGAAATGACAACCATGCCAGAAAAGGAACAAACAACAACAAATGTTGTTATGGAAACCAGTACGCCAGTTAAAGAAGCCGATGCAATACCGAAAACAAATATAGCAACTTCGAGCAATATGGAGTATATTACAACTTCTCCTCGCAATATCGAACCAACTTTGAATCCTGACATTTTAAACAATATCCACAGTAACAATTTCTTTTTCAAACTACAGACCAGCACTGAAAGTGCTGGTCACACAGAAATGTCTCAGACAACATCAGCACAGCCAGAACAAAATACTACCGTTGACGTTAACACTGAAATAATTGAAAAAGCACAGGAAAATACTACTTCACGCGAAAATTTTACGGACATTAACACAAGTACTGAAGACCTTGTCGCTCTAGAAACAACCACTAACAAGTTGGGCGATCTTAAAGAACCCATACTACCTGCCCTAACCACAGAATCAACTACTTTAATTCGCAATGCTTCCACTATTTATGCTGAAATTGTAGATACTGCAACAGAAACAGTACATTTCGGCGAAAACAATAATTCGGTTGATACTACTGTTCGACCTGAAACGATAAATGTTACTGAAAACAATTCCACTATGGTAACATTATTACAAAACGAAACTATAGAAACAACCACAGAATCTGCAAAGATGGCAGAAAGAACTCGTCAATACGAAGTTCATGAAACTATATCAGAAGACCTAACTACAACAAAAAGCAATATACTGAAACTATTTACAACAACGGAAAGATCAATTAAAACTCTAATAGAAAGTGGAGATGGAAAAGAAAATGAAGCTGAAAATCCTCTCTCCGTCATTCAACTATCAGAACAAGATGTGCATTCAAAGCAAGATAGAAAGCGAGTACCCGATGAAAGCTATAATAAATTTGATCCCATTGATTCTCTTTACGACCCCAATGATTTTCTAAACGATATAAGTGATGAAGAAAAAAGTGTCTTAGAAAAATTTGATGTAGATCATATATTAAATAAACAAAAAGAAAACGAAAAATTAATACCAAAATCAACATCAGAAACTAAACTTGATATTGAACATGAAAAAGATCACTATTTAGCCACAGATTTTACCGACAAAGCAACTTTCACTGCCACACCGAGTAAAAAACATTATTTAGAAAATTCTGAAAAAGAATTGTACGGCAAAACATACTATCCTGAAAAGACCATAGTTGAAACAAGACATGAAGAAATAGAACTAAAACGAAAAAATACTACTGAACCTATATCGCTTGAGGCAGTAAAACCAGTAACCGAGGGATTCACAATTAGTGGTTTTTCTAGATGTGCTGCTGGACAATTTCAATGTCGAAATGGTACTTCTATAAAAGATAAGAGTTACTGTATACCCAGCAATGACCAATGCGATTCCACTGATGACTGCACAGACGCTTCGGATGAAGCCGGTTGCGCAGAAGAAAAATGTCGAGATAACTTCCAAGTAAGTCATCTATTAAACAATGCTTAGAAACGCCATTTTTGCTTTATAATATAAATACAAATTGCAACAAATTTACAATTCCTTTTCTAATTCAAACAAAACAATATCGTTATAAGATTCAATTGATAACGTGTCATATTTCGGAAGAGATGTAAAACAACATTTAAATGGCACAATGATTATTTTCTTGATTTAAGAACGATGCGTGCTTGTATAGCAATAATGAATTTATTAACACTCTTATTACAAATACAGCTACGATAGAACGGTAATTCCAAATGAATCAAGCAAACAAATCTAGCGCTTTATTCAAGTGAACTATTTCTTATTAAAAACTACTATACACGCTCAGAACTGATACTGATACTATTAAACATATACTTCTGTTTTTTTAGTGTGCAAGTGGACAATGCCTAAAAAGAAATCTTGTGTGCGATGGAATAGCAAACTGTAATGATAGGACTGATGAACAAAATTGTGGTAAGTAATAAAAAGCATTTATATTTTTTTACTAGGGAATTCTTGAGTTATTTCGTTTGCGGTACTAGTTTCCTTTCATAAATAGGTAGTTGTTATTTTTGAAATAAATACGAAAAACATATTATTGTCGAGTATACCAAAATAAAACAAAGTTTTTAAAAACGATGCGTTTCAAAAAAATTATTTATATAAAACTACTTTCTAGAATCATGGAAATGCAGTTTCGACGAATTTTCGTGTGGAAATGGAGGTCGCTGCATCCCATTATCTTGGAAATGTGATGGGCATGCACACTGTCCCGGAGCAGAAGATGAATTTCACTGCCATGCAGAAACATGCAACAACAATGCATATCACTGTATTGAACAAGGTACATGTATTCGTGCCAGTCTAAGATGCGATGGAAAACAAGATTGTGCTGGAGGCGACGATGAAAATTTATGTGGTAAGTGTAAAGAGCAATTCACTAAACTGTCCTTTCTCGTTCTTTAAAAGCTGTCAGAAGTAAATTGTTATATTAATAATATTATGTTTCTTAGAATGCGCTGTGGACCAGTTTAAATGCAAGCTCGGAGGCGGTTGTATACCCATGGAACAGCAATGCGATGGAATGGAACAATGTGCAGACTTCTCAGACGAATGGAACTGCCTACGTCTTCAGGAATCTAGTGAGAACGTGACAACCTCTAACTATTTAGAAGTAAGTATTGCCTTACATTTGTCTTCATACAAAACAGATCTTTTAAGGAAGCAACGCTGCAAATGAGGAAAAGTTGCATTGCAGAAAGCTTATGTACCAACTAAGAATTCAAATTTTTAAATTAAGTAATTTTAAACAGTTTCTCACAGTTATCAAGTACTTTGCTTTTTAAGTTCTCACCATGGTAAGACACTGCACAATGTCAGAAGCATGTGCTCTTTTGTCTAGTTAACGTTGTCAGTGTTTCTTTTCATATATATATTTTCTATAAATCACCGATGGGCACTCATTAAATACTATATTTGCTGAAAGTAGTTCAAAAACGTCTTTTTCAACCTCACGTATGTAAAACAATTGGTTTTTAAGCAATTTGTGTTTTTTATTTCATAATAATTAAAGTTCTCGTCAAATGCCTTATAATAGCTTATGAAATAATCCAATAGATCCTGAATTCTTTAAAGGTTTTGGTGAGAAATTTTAGTTTTAACTTCTATTACACATAAAGCTGTTGGCAATACATAAGAACATATGAAAGATCAACAGTTTTAGCTAGATTACAGTATGAGCTATAATTAAACTTTATTAATATTGCTTTAAATCTATTATTGTCCGTAAAAAATCGTTTTTTTCGTCTTTTTCTACTTTACTTGCAAAAAGGAAAATTACCAGCAAATATATAAATATTTTTGTTCTTCGAACTATCTCAAATAAATTTACATTATTGTAATTTTCGGCATGTACATATTTTCTATCTTCTTGTTAAAATTGTTTGTGAGTTTAAGCGATCACAAAAATATACAAATAAAGGAACACTATCATCATCCTTTTATCTAAAAGTATACCTTTTTATGCATGTTTTTTTGTAATTACAACCCTCATAGTCAAATAGATACTATTTTTTAATAATTTATTAATATTTCACGCAATAGTTTCAACTAATTTACTTTTACAGAAAGACAAAAAAGAATATTTAAATTTCATTCACAGCTTTTACCGTATTATATTTATTTTACAAAATTGTCATACTGGTATTACAAGACCATGTAAATTATTGAACTACGAATCAGTTTTTTACTCTTTACTTCACATTTACACTTGTCCTTTAAAGTAGATTTCTTTGCAGGTGTTATCAGCAAATCAAACATGGCTTCAAATATGTTCAGACTCATGGAATAATTCATATTCCGATTTAGCGTGTCAAAGTCTTGGATATGCTGGAGCAACATCTACTGAATCATTGAAAATGTTAGAGAATTCTACTAATGAGTTTTATAAATTGAAACCACTACAACAATATGGAGTTCACTTATTATCTCAATTGGAAAAGACTAATAGCTGTGATTCCGTTGTGTCAGTTACTTGTCAAGAATTTGGTAAGTGTCCTAATTGAAAATAGTACTTCTTTGTAACCCCTTTAGGGAATCCGGTCAAACTCTAATCAATTAATATAATAAATCACTAGTGAGACCCCAGCGCACAATACACTGACAGACTCGCGTTGGCCGACCCGTCTAAATGCGTCACATGATGCATTAGTTCCAATAATGAGACGCGGCGGTTTTCTAGATGGCTGCCCAAGTGACGCGCGTCTAGCCGACCTTCATATATATTATAAATTAAAATAATTATTGTTGAAAAATCGACGTAGAATAAAAATATAAAAATGTTTCATGTTCCATCTGAGGATAAAGACCTTTCATTGAAAAAAAAAATGGTACAAATTGGTGAAGCGGTAGCCGCTGAGGAACCGGAGAAAACAACCCTTTGAGCGTTTATATATGTATGGATGGATTAGTCGGCAGTATTGCCATGCTAATGTCGCTATACTGATATCGCTATTGTTTTTGAGTATCATTAAAAAAAATATCAAGTATCAGTATCGCAAAGTTTTGTGATACTTTAGTAATACCTTTTTATTAGAACATTCTAGAAAACTAAGTAACTAATTGCAGTCCTGAAAACACTTTGGTAGGTTGTAAATATTGGAAAACCCCCTAATGCGGGTTTTTTATTTTTCTTTCCTCTCCACCTGGTAAGGATTTACAGTACTTTCAGGCTATATAGAAATGTTTCAAATAAGTGTTTTATTGTGCTGTAAAGGTACATCTGCCAAAGGTATAAGTATTAAACTGCCTCGTTCACATTAGTGGCGTTAAAATGGAAAATTCGGTTAACTTGGCTCATCCTAAAGTGAGCTATATCATTATTCTTAGTCTCATTTTGTCGTACCCGTACCCATTTTATTTTTAAAATTAATGTAATTAAACCGAGGCCTCATAAACAATGTTTTGTTTTACACCCGTTCCACATTGAAGAAGTATGGTTAAAAGTATAGTCATATTTTTTTAATTATCGATAACAGGCCAGCCGGTAAACAATTTAAGTTTTCCCCATCCCTCGAACTCGGCGCTAGCAATTGTGATGACAAGTCCAAAAAACTGTTTTCGGCAATAGCTCGCTTTCTTTTTGTCTTACGGCAAAAATAGTTTAATACAAAATTATGTGCATAAATGTTTCTATACATCTATTTTGTAGTAACCCACACTGTCGGAGCAGTAGTCGCGCGGTTTATTACTTCTACAATATTTATTTATTTTAACCTTATACGTATTTCGCCATGTTTACGTACCATTATTAAAAAATAAACAGTTAATGTTGCTATAGGAACAATAGAATTTTGTGACTTGATCTTGATTTATGTCCGCAGATAACTTGCTCATTCCAATATCTGCAATAAAGGTAAATTTAAGAGATCAATTTTCTCATCTATTAACGGTACAGTTTTTAAATTCTTGTGAATTTCAAATGCTTCCAGTATATCTAATTGATGTTTATCATCACAAAAGTGTAGACATTTTATAGTGTTATTAGATGTCATTAAATGATTGTGTTCGAATAAGCGTGTAGCGGAATTAGATTTATGTTTGGTACAACGTACGTGTTCTTTGTAGCAAATATCAAAATTTTTAATAATCTGGCCTATATAAACCGAATTACAATGCGAACAATATAATTTGTAAATACCTGATTTAGTAAATCATCTCTGTTTTTTCTTTTGCGTTAAACAAAGTGTTTGAAATGTTTGTAGTTGTTTTAAAGCTTGCTTTATATTTATTTGTCTTGTGTATAAGTTTAGCATTCTTTTCTGATTTGTCACCAAAATATGGAATCGAAGCGTATATATGAAAATAATTATAATAGAGAAAGTTCAGTTATTAAACTAATTGCATACAGTAATGTTTATAATACTAAACTTATTGATACATTAATTAAAGAAAAAGATTATAAATTAACCATTCAAAAAAATTTATCTGTTACAATTAGATATGCTTTGATTACATATTTTGGTGACAAATCAGAAAAAATTGATAAAATTTTAAACAAGACAAATAAATATGAAGTGGGTTTTAAAACAACTAAAAACATTTTAAACGCTTCGTTTAATGCAAAAGAAAAAACAGATGATTTGCTAAATCAGGCATTTACAAATTAAATTGTTCCCATTGTAATTAGGTTTACATACGCCAGACATTTAGAAATTTTGATATTTGGTACAAAGAACACGTAAGTTGTTACAAATATAAATACCCGCATAAATCTAATTACGCTAAACACCTATTAAAGCACAGTAATTTAATGACATCTAATAACACTGCAGAACGGCCGTAGCTCAGTGTTAAGCGCGCGGAATACCAAAGAAGCGAATCCGGGTTCGACTTCCGGCCCGGTCGTTCTCTCTCGCAAGGCAACGGGAAACCAGCGAGATGGATTTTTCCCTAAAGAAACTTCTCTGGAAAAGAAGTGCATGTGCTTTCTGCGATTCGGAGTCCATGTTAAACTGTAGGTCAATGTGAAATAATTATCTCCGCACTACAAACACAGACATAGAAGAGAGGTCGCCAACGCCCTGAATAGGGTATGGCACTTAAGAAAGAGAATAACGCTATAAATGTTTACACTTTTGTGATGATAAATGTTAATTAGATATACTGGAAGCATTTGAAATTCACAAACATTTAACAACTGTGCCGTTAATGAATGAGCAAATTGATTTGTTAAATTCGCCTCTATTGGACATTTTAGAACATGAAATCAAGCCATCTGCAGACAAAAATAACCAAAATCAAGTTACAAAGTTCTATTGTTCCTACAGCAACACCAACTCTTTACTTTTTAGTATTACCTTTGGTAATGGCATGTAAACGTGTCAAAACACGTATAAGGTTAAGTTAAATGAATATTGTTGAAGTAATAAAGTATTTTATAATTAATCGCTTCAACGGAAGATATTATTAATAATATTAATTATTATTTAATTTATATTAATATTGAGTTTCAACGAAGTAAAGCTTGACCTTATTAATATAGGTGTTTTCGGACTATTCGCATAGCTTTTTCGTCAACAAAATTATTAAATCATAAATGTATCGATGCTTACAATTTTTTAATTTGCTGAGAGATAATCAAAACAAATAATTATGTAGGTTTAAAGTCCTTCCTTACCACCAGATTTGAAAAATTTTAATTTAAACAAAAAAAATATTTTCAGTGTGCGGAAGCCATACGTCTTTAGATGTTCAATCGGCACGAATAATTGGTGGAAGTAGTGCAGCAGACACACAATGGCCGAGCGTAACACTTCTGTACAATAAAAAATACAACAAGCAATGTACTGCGACATTAATTGCACCTTTATGGGTAATAGCCAGCTATTCTTGCGTACTTGCCACCGATACATTATCTAGTAGTTCCTCTTCTAATGAATGGATTCTGTATGCTGGTGGAACTAACTTTTTCAATAATGTGGACAATTCGACCACGCAAGTTCGGCCTGTTAAAAACATCATTATACATCCGCAGGTTAGTTTTATAATTTATTAATTACACTTCACTTACACAACAAAACGTGCTATCACATCATGTATCCAGTTTAAACATATGTTTTCTTTTTTTAGGAAAAGTATTCACAGTTTGTCTTTAAATATGATATGGTATTAGTTGAACTTGCGAGTCCCTTAATGTTAAGGCAAAATGTTGCTGCTATTTGTTTACCTAATAAAGATATTGAACCCAGACAACTGTGTGTAACTGCAGGATGGGGTATCAGCAGACCAGGAGGTATATTAACATATTATTTTTTAAAGTGTCCATTTTCTTATATCAAAAATTGCAGATTCAAATACGCAACAATATCTTCATTATTTACCAGTTCCCACAATTGACATGGAAGAATGTAATTCTACAAAACATTACAATGGTCGTGTGCCTGATGATAAAATATGTGCAGGATACACTGACTCAGACAAAACTCCTTGTTACGTAAGTATTTACCTTAATAGGCAACATACCTATACGATTTCATTTTCAAAATAACTGTATATATGTTTTTATGTTTGCAGAACGATGAAGGTGCACCCCTTATGTGCTTCTCAGATAGTGCGGGAACGTGGGAATTGCACGGTTTATTGGCATACCATAGTAATTGTGGTAGAAATCATCATCCTGCTTTATACAGTTCAATTAACAAAGATACTCGAGAATGGATTACAAACACCATTGGTATGAAAGCAGTAACGAATCAAAGATTGGCACTGAACAAAGAGTGATTGTAGATAAGCTAATTTTAAGTATATATGTAGTACTTACGAAAAGGTTAAAATCGAACATCATTTACGATGAATCACATTATATAGACTTCTTACGACTGGATTTACGAGTAATTTTGTAAGTTTTAGATTAAAAAATAATATTTTATGTACCTATAAGAAAAGAAGGCAGCAAGAATTAGTAGATAATAAGATTATATTTGTAAATATTGTACATGTTATAATTTCTTGGTATTTTAAGTAGATAGGTATCCAACTTTTAAAACTAATTTAAGTGTGTGTAAATGTCTGCTTTAGAAAAGCAATGTTAAACAGCAGCAAATGTTTTTAGTCCGTCCAAGCTCAAATTTTTAGAATGTTAAATCTTTATGTAATAACTAGTCACACTGTTATTGTGCCAATAGCATGCTAGGTGACGGTTTCAACTTGTATATACCGTTAGATATATGCTTATTTTTTGCTGTACGTAACATAATACATACTAGTAGTCTTAGAGAAAAAACTATCCACAATAACAACTAACTAAACATATTTTACAATCACATTATTTTCTGATATAAGAATGTGAAAACGCGACAAAAGAGTTGGTAGAGACCACCAGAAGTGCGGTCTCAAATATATTATACTGAAAGAACAATATTAAAACATCTACGGGAGTATTTAGTAATACAAAGTGAGGACACAAGATTATCAAGCAAAAGAACGTCAGTCGTTTTCGGAATAAACAGTTTTAGAAGCGAACGTTTAAAATTAATTTCCAGACGTGCGAACTTGTAAAGTTGGGCTTTTCCTCGGGACTTTTAGACGCGTAAAAAAGTTTTTATCGTTATTAATTCAAAGCTTCTCTAATTTCTCAGAATACTGGCGGCACCTTTTAAACAACCTATAAAACTTTGAAAAGGCTGATTGAGAATCTCCTAAATCTTGTACGCTCATCAAACTCCCGTTTTCTGTAGTAGCCTCCACAAATTTTGTTAGAAGTTTGAGATTCAAAACTTTCTATATTTCTTAGAATTAAACATGGGACTCGTGATATGGTTAATCTCTCAAATACATTATCTTAGCTACTTATGTTAGTTGTTTATGTAATGAAATATGGAAAAAGAACTTATGTCAAACTAACTACATTACCCATCTTAATGTCTTATTAAAGACTTGCATTAAAAAGTTTCATTTCGAATGGATCTAGCTAAATGTAATGTACATACACATAAGCTAAAATGTCAAAAATTGTTAGTAATGTATAATTAATATTTATTGTACACATTTTTAAAATAAATATCTAATTAGACTGTTGAGTTTCAATACGCCGCCGTATTTTAATTAATTGTTAAATTACTTGCCTCTACCGTCGAATATAAAAAGTAAGAAATTAAACAAGAAATTGTTAAAGTGATTAAGTATTTTATATACAGATACTCATTAAACAAGATAGTTGCATTCTCATAGTAGGCGTGGTCGTTAACGATGAGTCTCGATCTGCATGGATGAGGATAGTAACTGCACAGTAGAGCGAGCTATAAATCGCGAAGCGATTGTGGTAACTATTAAGGCCATAAGTTTGAACGTTGTGATGTAAAAATGAACAAATGGTATATGAAAATTGTGGAGAAGTACTGATATACAGGGTGAGACAAACCTAAGTAAGGTATTACCCGAACGGGGCGGATAAGGCGTTCAAAAATAAGACAATGTCGCTGATATGCATACCTCAAATAACCCACCGATTTCAAGATACGAGGAGGTTCAACATTTATCGATACTTAAATTATCAAGTGCTTTGTTCTGTAGGACAATTAGTTATAAAAAAGGAAAAACGATTACTTGTAATGTTTATTTTTGTATTACTAACACAACAATTGTCAATTATTTTCAAAAAAGTTATAAACAAATTAGATAATAAAAAGTATTTTGTATTCTCATTTATATTCCGTAAAATTGTAAATATTAATTAAAACTTTAAAATTCTTCCTTTCTTAATTTTATACCAGCAAAACTAGTTATCAAAAATTTAAATTCTTTTTGAAAACTAGGAACTAATGCATACAAGAACAAACCTTTATCAAATTGTAACATCAAAAACGTATTCATCTTCAATCTCTAAGCTTTTTCTTAATGGGAGGTTATTTCTATGGTCATTTAACGTGTCCATGCCGATTTCAATAGAAATTAATAACTTTAAAATGCAAAAACCGATGGTGGTAAGAAGATAGCACTGGTAAGACTAATAGGGCGGTAAACCGTGGCCTCGGTGATTGGTTTACCTGGTTTTAGTAACATTATGATTTGTGCGAACTTCAATTGCTTAGACCAGTAGGACAATCGTAATATCGCATTCAATATTGTAGTAATTAGTACAATTCCCTTTCTGGTGTAAAAACTTTAGCCAAGTGCTTTGCAAAAGTTTTTGCTTTCTCCAAATCAGACCTAGCTTACTCTTTCGTTTTTGTGCAAATGAGATGGAAGGTTACTCAGTGGCGGATTACCGCACAGGCGCATGAGGCGCATGCCTGGGGCCTCAGCAAAGCGGGGGCCTCAGAATTGTTGGGTGCCTTATCCTCAAAAACCAAAATTAAAATTTTTACCTGAGAATGCGACTTTTTCTTTTAAATGGGAATGTGGTTATTTGTTTTTCTAGTACCTGAGAATATTTTGTTATTTCCGGATCTTATTTTTGTGTTTATGTTTTTATTAATTCCACAAATAAAAAAACGTTATGATTTTCTGCATTGTTCATGTTGAACCATCCCATTCTTAGTAGGGCCTACAGATCAGGTTAATCAACAATAAAACACTGAACCAAACAATGTGTCTTAAGTATTGAATTTTAACAAAACTTTTTGCTACTTTGGGACTAAAAGTCCAGTCTTTGATTATCAGGTATACACTGTAATCACTTAATAATAAATAAATTTTAATATAAGTTATCTTGAACACACTCTAACTGTGGAATAACAACACTTGAAAAACACAGCACCCTTCCACGCAAGTGACTAATTACCAGATACGTGTTTCGACAGCTAAGCTATTATCAATAGTGGTAAAGTAACAGTGTCAGTTCACCACTGGTGATGATAGCTTATAACTGTCGAAATACGTATCTGGTATTAAGTCACTTGTGTAGAAAAGGTGTTGTGTTTTTTAAACAAGTTACGTTGCCTAAACTATAAAATTAAGTTTTCTTTATTAGGTTTTAGCAAATATGTCAATTATATTATTTATATTATTATTTGTATTGCGGTGGATGTGCAGCAGTACCAATAATAGTAGGCGCTTCTAAGCTGATCAAATGATTTTGATCAAAACAAAAGTAGTTGTTCTAAGCAAGGTGGCCATAGTGACCAAAATAGTATTTTTTTTTAAAGGATCGTGAGGCCGGGCGTGAGCACGACTCCATGATTCCCATTTCACCCTCTAACCCGGGCTAAGCGGACTTGCGCTATACACCGGTCTAACACGCCCCACCCCGAAAAGATATGCAACCCAACATACATGTCTATGGACACGCCGGATTTAACTTATTCAGAAAAATTTCCGACGGGCAGAGAATTCGAACCTAATGCCGTTGAGAGTTTAGTTTTAGAGGTTGGGACTCTAACCACTAGACCACCCACTGGCCCAAAATAATAATTGAGTTGAGACAAAGGTAGCGGTTACGTCCACAAAGATAGTTGTGGGTTGTGGGGTTTCGTGGCCGCTAATTACGTACGTATTCGGGGTTTAAATTATAAAATTCAAAATGCCGGATTGAATATGGCAAAAATAGTTCATAAAGTTATTCGAACTGCATGCAAGTTGGTATTCGTATTATTTTTTCCGAACCTAATATTTTTTCGTATGACGTAAAATCTATACAGGATGAATAAAAAGTAAGGAACATCGATGCTACAGCCTTAATAAATAACTTTACGAAAGAAAGTTTCTAACAAAAGTTTGCTATCAAGTTTTTTGCCACAATTTGACGTTTTTCATTTTTTTAATTGTCATATGTTTTAGCTATGACGTCATCGTCATTTTTTTTAAATGGCAACCTATACTACTTTTTATGGCATGACCAGTTAGTGCTTTTTATTCTCTATGCAACCATATAAAAATATGATATAGTTGGAAAAAAGTTTTCGATTTGCCTAAGTTCTCTCAGATTTAGTGCTGAAATGTTTATGAAATAAATGTTAATTCACACATTATTTAATGTTACCCACAAGTAAAATTGATTAAAACCCTCAGATTCTTTTTTACAAACATTTTGAAAAAGTTTCACTTCATAAATCTCTAGCTATATTTACTTTAAAAAAATGTCGTAAATAAAGTCGCCTGTTATCACTAGTTAATGGACAAAGAGCGTCCAATATCCGATAGGGCGATAAACAACCTTTTATTACTTGTTTTTATCTATAAAAACTGTTTTCGTTTAAATTCCGCCTGTTATGTAGATGTTTAAAAAGCAATAAAACTTGTCAACGCCAATTATTTAACCCGCAAGAGCTTCTCCCGCTGCAGCTGCAAGTTATTTATTGTGGGCAACCTTCTTTTTACTGCGATTCTCCGAATTACGTTTACTTCATAGCGAAATACCGCTGAAGGAAATTATGCAAAAATGGGCAAAGCTTTTCGCCGGATCTTTGCCTTATTTTAATGTCGCAACAAAGCCTCTACTAAACCGTTTTTTTTTATTATTTTAGGCAAGATTGCTCTGAAACTGAAAAACACTACAGAAAAGACAAAATAATAGTTCAAAAGTTGGGGCGAGGCGTAGAATTAGTCCCTCTTAATATTAAAGGATCTAAAAATTAATTTTTTCTAATTTTGACATGTAAAGTGTCACTTTTCAAAATTAATTGAAGTTTCGAAACGTCACACTTTTCAGAACCAGTTAGGAAAAGTAAAATATTTCACAACTGGTGATGAAAAATTCATTTCAACACCAGTTACGAAAAAAAAACACAAATCATATTTTGCTTTTGATTTTATCAGAATCACGGATGATAATGCATTTTGTGCGGCCTCTTCGATATCACTTGGTATATCTGAACTTGAATCAGACATTTCGGATATTTTCTAACTCGACACACTTCTGTATAAACTTCAAACTGTCAAACAAAATAAGCGTACCTACTTGATTTTCAATACAATTCATGAAATTAATAATTTCTCCGATTTAAAGTTTAAAGAACGTTTCTGTTTATCAAAATTAGAAAAAAATCTTGTTTGTAACAAGTTAGGAAATGCGATTTTGTGTAACTTGTGTGATTTTGCGAGAACTAGCTTCGCTCGTCCCGCAAAACATCTCACTCGTTACACAAAATGATGCATTTCCTCACTGGTTACATAAATAGCTATTATAGTCTTATTTTACTATTACTGATGAGCGACTTGGCTGAAACAGGAATATTTTATGGTATAATAATAATGATAATAATAATAATTAATCTCCCAATCAGTGGCGGATTACCGCACAGGTGCATGAGGTGCGTGCCTGGGGCCTCAGCAAAGCGGGGACCTCAGAATCGTTGGGTGCCTTATCCTTAAAAACCAAAATTAAATTTTTTACCTGAAAATGTGATTTTTTTTAAATGGGAATGTCATTATTTTTTTCTAGTACCTGAGAATATTTTTTTATTTGCGTATCTTATTTTTATGTGTTTATGGTTTTGTTGATTCCAAAAATAAAAAACGTTATGATTTTCTGCATTGTTCGTTTTAGTGAACCATCCCATTATTAGAAGGGTCAATAGGGGGCCTCCAGATCAGGTTGCGCCTGGGGCCCCACAAAATCAAGATCCGCCACTGACTGGTTACTTATGGTCTCTTAAATCTCACATACATGGATTGAGATTGAGATTAAGGTTATAAATTTCTTTGTTATTTTCGGCAAGTTCCAACTCTACGAAGAATATGGGCAATGGATCTTTAGTAATTCTGCCTTTTATGTTGTAGATATTCCTGGTTTAAAAACCATATTCTGATAACTCTTGTCTTAGTTCTTCAACTTGAACTGAGTAATGTGGGTTTCTTACGACCACCCTATAGGCCCGTTCTTGCTTTATCTGATAGGTGTGGTGTACGATTTTTTTCTCCTGAAAATATTTTATTAATTTTTCGGTAGCAATCAGGAATTTTTTTATTTATTTTGACTGACGTATCCACTATTGCTTTGCAGTTGTACTCCTCCATTGCAATTATAAGGTTCAGATTTGTGATGCATATCTGGATAATTTTTAACATCATGAATAAAAATAGGGGGAGGTTATGGAATGGTTTCTGTTGTATTTTTAGTTGCTTACATTTCCGTTTCGTCTGTTGCTAGAGGTGCAAATTTATTCGTTTTGTGTACCTTGGCTATTATGATTTGATTCGTTTTAGGTTTCTTTTGCGATATTCGTCACTTTCTTGTTCTTTTTTACCTCTTGCCAGGCAATTTTGTTTATGATTGATTCCGAGTCAGAATCTGTTTGATTGTCTGTATTTATGGAAGGTGCAAGTTTCGTGTTAACAATTGTTGTGTCTATATTATTTCTGTTGTTGGTGTTTGAGAATTCATGTTATGTGTAACCATAGAGTGATTTGGTATCATTTGTCCGTTGGCCTGATTGTAGCTCGATTGCACTGGTGTACTGTTTGTTTGCATCGCTTGATAACAATTTTTATATTGGTAGTAATTTTATATAGCATTCGGGTAGTATTCTGCGTTAAAGTTAAAGTTAGGGTTGGCGTTATATCCCCAGTTGGGGTTTGAGTTTGTGCCATGCCTCCGCCGTTTGAGCTGGCGGCGGGCAGCACCGCCTTCTTATTTATTGCACAGTCCTCAAGTTGTGTAATCCAGAAACTACACTAGTTACAGTATTAACAAACAAAAATTATCGGAGTTTTAATGATTTTGATGATAACCAAGGCCGCACCATTACTTAGCAGGTTTTTCGGCACAGCGCTATCACGAGTGAAAACATACGCACGGCTTGGCTGTCCGAACTCCACTTTAAGAGAATCCTGGATTTGCGATCGCAACTCCAGTATTCCCTCTTCTGCTTATGCCGGCTGAACGCACTTGGTACTATTCACGGGCCTAACATTCCCCACCCCGAAAAACCCAACTTAACTACCGACCCTTGTTGCTCCGAGTTTCCAACAATCGATTACCGAAATCCAGTAACAGCTAGGCCCGAACTCGGGTCGACCGGATCAGTCTGCGAGCTCAACCCACAGACCTACCTGCTAATATAAAGAAGTTTTTCTAGAAATTTTCTTGATATAAGCGTATTAAAGTTTTACATCATTAAAAAGAGAAAAAAATCTCTACCAAATAAGTAGAATACAGGGCTACCTTGTCATTAGAAAAACCGAAGTGTTATTTCTTGCGCGTTATATTTAAAAGAAATAGAAATTAATTAGTGCCCTGTTATGTAAAAGTAAATACTAAACAACTTTAATTTGAAATGTTTCCGTTAAATAGATATTTACTGAAATATGTAGCTTTTTCCACACTTTTCGGACGCACTGTATATTATGTGCATATGCGTGTACAGTAAAAAGTGCAACGTTTAGTGCAAGAATCAAAAGTTCCATCCATATAAAACCATTCTTAATTTACTTATATTTGCTGATCGCACGTCAACGCTGACGGCAGTTAAGGCCAAGGGCAGATTAGGTTAGTGGATTGACCGCGCCGCGATCTTGATCTTATTAGTTGTTTCTTGGAATTTACACAAATTATATACGTTTTAGGTATCATTTTCCATTGTGAGAACTATATGATTAAAAAAAATTACTATTTCGGTATTTCGCCACAAAGAGCTTTACCTGCCTAGGCATTCTTACAGAAACCTACAAATATTATACCTATATATTTTTTTAATAATTAACAAATGTCGTGGGAAGATATTATTTATATATTCTTAGAAAACATTATTTAAAAAAAATTAATAGACTCTAAATAGTGTAACCTGTAACCAAAGATTGTTTATTACATCAGCATGATAATTAATAAAAGAACAGTTGGTCAACTGCTACTAATAAATGATATAAGGCTGTTCTGGGACACTATTCTCGACTCATGCGTCAAATTTTTCGTATACGTATATGACGTCATTGCATGTAATATGTAATTTTATATGGGACGACGTCATACACGTATGTACCATGATTAGAAATTCGTATTTAACACAGGACACAGACTAAATTTTAATCACTTATTAATGCTAACCGAATTGACATTACAGATTTGCATTTGTTCAGGTTTAAATATTTTCAAACAATTGCCTACTATTGTCGTTTGTTTATCTTGCAATAAGTATTAAGTGTACCTATTGAAAAATGTTGCCAGTGACAAAAATAAATGTTTATCGTGGTTTTTCTTGAAATTTTTATTATGCAACTGTATGATATTTTTACATGGCTGTATAGAGAATAAAAAGCACTAGCTGGTCATGCCATAAAAAGTATAGGTTGCCATTTAAAAAAAATGTCGATGACGTCATAGCTAAAACATATAACAATTGAAAAAAATGAAAAACGCCAAATTGTGGCAAAAAACTTGATAGGAAACTTTTGTTAGAAACTTTTTTTCGTAAAGTTATTATTTAAGGCTGTAGCATCGATGTTCCTTACTTTTTATTCACCCTGTATATATATTTCGTATGGCGTGAGAATACATCATTTTTAAAAGCATAACATAGACGAAATTAACATATGCATATACAAACATAACAAGATGAGCAAATATAACACGTACACATGTAACAAATATAATAGAATATTAGGAATAGGTAAGATATTATGTATAGATAAAATGGCAATATACAGGGTGTGTATAAATTGGTGAAAGAACTACACGTGGCGATGTTGGTCATAAAATTCTGAGTCGAAAATCTTAATACCAAAATGTTGGACAATGCTTCCTCTGTCCTCAGGAACCATTTTAAAGGAACGTACATTTGACAACATTGGATCCACACACCACAGATGTTTTGTTATAATGCACGGTAACTAAGGATCATTGAACGTAAAACCCATTACACATCGCTGATTAAAATAGTTTTCAAAATATGAAAGATTAAAGATTGTTGAAGTATAGGAAAGTCCAGGTGAAGTGCTTCGCCCGTTATTAGCAAGTAAAACCGTAAAAAAACGCTTACTTCTAGCGAAAGGAAAATAAATTTCACATAAGCTTCATTAAGGTATAAGTATTTGACAGTTACCTTCTAGTAGATGATTTCAGAGTTACGTATTTGTTGTTGAACTAATAATTTGGAACATTAACGTTGATTCTAGTAGTTATTTCCTAGCATCATTATTAACTAGGCATAATTGCTCATTGTATAACGTCAAAAAGTGAGAAAATACTTAAAATTGTAAGGCACTGAGTAAATGGTAAATACCCACAGCCTCGCCGATCTGTAGCAAATCATAATAACATGTCTCAAGATTTTGGAGATTTGCAAAGCAATTTATGAAAGATTTAGTTACATACATACATCTATTTATGCAAATATTCTCCAGTATATTTAATAATAACAAAGCTTAATTATAAAGTATGTCTCCGTAAATATATCCGCGTGATATTTCCAAAAATAAATTAACTACGGACAAGAATTTTGTTCAATAAACCCAATCGATTTAGCGCCTTAACCATCAAAAGTAGGTATTTGGTTGCGTAATTTGATTGCATCTTTAGAAGCATTAATACGATAGTAATTATTTATACAATTTTATAATTACACTTTCAGTGACAAACAGCCATCAATACCTACATAACAAATTTTATGGAGGCCATGCAATTGATGCAATTACCATTATGGTCGCTAATTTCAAAATTCGAATCAATTGGGTCGATCGAGTACTCGAAGTTTAAGCTAATAAATAAAAAAAACTAACAAAGTATTGTGTAATTACTGGTATGTCCCTGAAGAGGTAACCGTGATTCTTAGAAATGCACTAAAAGGAAGGTTGCACAATGGTCGCACGCAAGAAATAATTTTCAGCTGCAGCCCTCTTTTCTTATGGTTAAATATTTGGTGTTGACAATTTTTATTGCATTTTGAACACCTGCATAAAAGAGCGGAATTTATACGTAAAAGCTTTTTGCAGATAAAAACAAGCAATAAACTTCAAGAGGGTTGTTTATTAAATACTGCCCGCCCTTTATTGAATAATTGGCGATGACAGGGTTTTTATTTATGACAGCTTTTAAGGAAACATGCATGTGAATTTCCCTATACAATACAGTATCTATCTCATGCTGGTTTTATGAGTTTCGAATTGCTTCACGATGCAATATACAGGGTGTGTATAAATTGGCGAAAGAACTACACGTGGCGATGTTGGTCATAAAATTCTGAGTCGAAAATCTTAATACCAAAATGTTGGACAATGCTTCCTCTGTCCTCGGGAACCATTTTAAAGGAACGTACATTTGACAACATTGGATCCACACACCACAGGTGTTTTGTTATAATGCACGGTAACTAAGAATCATTGAACGTAAAATCCATTGTTAGTGAACGAATATTGTTTTACAATGCTGCCATGTGTATTTTTTACAATAATAAGTTAACGAAGAAATGTTTAAAACACTCTTTTGGTGCTGAAAAACAACATCTATGAAAAAATATTTATTACAATTCTTATTTCTTTTAATTTGCAGCTCTTTCTATTAACAGATAATGAATTAAAACACTTATTAAAAGACTTCATTTTCAAATTTGAAGATCCCGTGCATACTCAGGAAGCATGGTACAATATTTTGGTATTAAGATTTTCGACTCAGAATTTTATGACCACCATCGCTACGTGTAGTTCCTTCGCCAATTTATACACACCCTGTATATGTGGAATAAGCGTGTCTAGGAGTTTAAAATTGAATGTCTAAGGTTGTTAGCCAGTTCACTCCGTCATTGGTGGCCTCGAGCATGTTTCTGATGGGGGCATCGAATTTTCTCAATGGGCACTCTAAGACGATGTGGTGGATGGTCTGTCTTGGGTGTCCACAGTTGCAGCTGGCGTCTTCAGATATTCCCCATTTATTTAACCAGTATTGGCATCTGCCATGGTTGGTGCGGGCTCGATTTAGTGCTGTCCACGTTTTCCTAGGGAGGTTAAATCCAGGAGGGGTACTAGTGGGGCCTTGGATGAGACCGAGGCTGTCTTAGTTAGATAGTTCCCATTGGTCTTGCTATGCGGTGTTTACTTGGAAATCGTCTTGTGTTAGTGTTTCTCCTAGTTTCCAGGCCAGGGTCCTTGATTTTAATCTAGTTCTGTAATGTTCACCACAGTCTTGATGTATAGGTAGGTCTGTGTTATTTACACATTTTTGCCATTCCCTTTTCAGCGCTGCTTTCCGGCGGAATATTTGATCATACTGGTAGCCATTTGAGTGGGGTGCCCATGCTTGACCGAGACGCAGCCCAAGTACACGTTTTTTAAACCGCCAAAAAATTCAAAACGAAATATCCACGACCCACGAAACTGTGTTCTTCGCACAACTCGATTCACGTGGAAACCGGTTAGGACTGTGCTCTGCGTGGAATGGGTTTAATATGTGCTACTCCGTCTATACCCGTGTTCTACAGAATTACCCATCCGTGGGCTGTGCATGGGCATAGATTAATCTATGGCATGGGGTGGGTTCAATTTGCGGCGGGCCGACGCCGACTCTTTCCACGTCCAAACAATTGAAAACAGACATATTGCTCTACGGAATTTTTTGTAAGAAATTTAATTCCCCAAAACTTTTGTATTGGAAATCTTTTCATATTTGTCACGGTTTTCGCGCAGCGTTTCGAGTAAAAAATCGCTGCGCGCGTTTCTTTTAGTTTTTCTGCAAATTGCATTTGAAATTTCATTTTATGCCTTTGTCTTAAACTTAAGTAGATTACCCCTCTACATGGATGAGTAATATTGTTATAAAATTTAAGAGTATTTAGCATTACACTGATTAACACGTTAATCGCCATATGGCACACCTGGTGTGCCATGCATTTATTTTCAGTAGGGCCACAAGGCACACGGTCTGTGCCTTGGTGCTTCATATGCGTTTGAGCCCGCTGGCACAGCCGTAGTGCCAGGAATGCTGTGTATTTATACGGATACTGAAATAGAGGGGCCCGGGGGACCCAAATATCGTTTTGCCCCAGGAAATTTTTTTTTCTTTTGTGTTCTAGAGGACTTGTTATGGAAACTCGTTATTTATTTAATACAAGGCGTATTAATTTTGTTTTCTAGTGATATAATAATAAACCTGATATTAGGGTATTATCACAGTATACTTATATATACAGTAGCGAAAGCGCCCATATAACGCCTGGTAAGCTGTAACTAGTGGCGCTCCAAGCGGTCGACAAGTTAAACTATCGTTTAAATTATGGCGGGTTTTAAATTCTAATCCAGTTCGTTGTCGTTACCATATTTTTAATGAGCAAAACAGAAAAATTACGGGCTACATTATATAATGGTTTTTAAATAATACAAAGATAATGCCAGTAATATGATTTATTAACATTTATAAACTGCGAATCTTCAAAATGCAGCGTACACAAAGTGCAGTTTTTATTCAAATATCCCACCTCTTTTTCACGTAAATCTTCACGTCTACAGTTTACAACCCACTGTTTTGATCTAGAACGACGAGAAAGTCAAACTTTAATGTATTAATATTTATTAGAATTTATTACCTTTTTGGATCTTTGGGAAATGTAAAAAAACTAAGGTCAGGATTCTTTCCTTTGTTGTTTTCGCAGTTTACGGCGGAACATGCGCTCCCTTTCGAGACTCTCATAATAGATTGGTATATCACTAATCACATTTTTATAAAAACACTGGCAAACAACTTGAAAATTGTTCTTGTAACGTTCAAAAAGCAGAGAAACACTACTACCGGTAGCTGTCAAACTTTAGTGTAACTTGTTCGCCGCTTGGTGCTATAATTACCATAAATGACCTTTACTTTCGCTACTGTATATATAAGTATACTGTGGTATTATCTAAAATAACGTTTCCACATATTTCCCTTTATTTAGAACGGACGGGTGTGATGGGTATATAATATTTGCAGCTTTCAAAATCAAACTTAAGTTTATTATAAAAAGGTAAATAAAGATTACAAGTAAACTAAACGTAACATTACGGTGATATGTATATTATATTTGAAGCAAAATTGAACTTAAGGTTATTATAAAAAGGTAAATAAAGGCAATAAACTAAACGTAATATTACTTTGTGACTCTGTGCCTCTCAAAGAAACAAGTTATACAGAAATGATGCAATGAGCACTCCAACAGCAATCAACTTGCAAGGACCTGCATATTCAGGGACGACATTTGTGCCTTCCGGCTTAAACTGGAAAAACTTATAGTTACAGGCCCCGAGACACAGATGCTGTACCTAAGACATTTTTTTTCAAAATTAGCACTAGAAAATGCTTTTTGAGCAAATTTGTGCTCAAATAGTATTTTACTAAAGAGCTATATAAAAAATATAGCGAAAACAATATTGTCCCCAGCGACCCCCATTTTTCTCACCATTGGGCGATCAACGTGTTAATATGTTCAGCCTGTGCGTAACTGCAGTAGAACGGTGAAGCTTTTATGACTCCGCACGCCGTCATTTTATTTGAATGCGATGGCCTGATCTATCGTAGAGGCCGCCTTGTTTACACCCTGTATAATTTAGCAGCTCTGCAAGTATTTAAACGTTCTCGTACAATTTTGAATAGGCAAGATCTTAATGGCTACACCGGAATATCCGCACCTTGCATATTCGTTTTTTTCAGTTCCAGAACTTCAATATCTAGTCAAAATGAAATTTTGTGACAGTCTAATATTAAATTTATTTAGCCTCCAAGTAGGTACCAGCATAAAAATTAATAAATGAATCCTTCAAATATTAAAAAATTTGGCATAAGTACCCTATATTTCTAAACAAGTTTTTCCTATAAAAGTTATGAAGCTTTTGTTATTGAAAAGGCACATAACCAGAAACAGTGTTTGCCAAAGTATCAGCGTTTCCAAATATCAATCAAGGTTAAATAAACTAAAAATTAGTACTAAGCACTACTAGAAGGCAAATATCGTTCTAATATCTACAAATTTTTGCACATGCACTCTTTGTAGATTAATCGGAAAACACCCTGTATTAAAAAATGTATGTCGCTAATTAAAAACATGGTCGACATAATTTCTGGTAAAAATTAGAAACTGCAAAATTTTGATGCGACAAAACTGTACATTGGTTAGCAATACAATATTAGAAGAATTAAATAAATACTCTAGAAATTCGATAATGGGCCCCCATATTGTGACCATTAATTCGACACAAAAGTGGGACTTTATACACATGGGCCCCCACGCCCCAAGAACATCTCCATTTTTGTTTACTCATTTTCAAGACCCGGCATAATCTAAATGCAAGAAATAATTAACTCATTAAAACTGAAAAAATGTTAGATGAATAGAATAATCCAGAGAAACTATCATCGTTCGTTTACATATATGAGTAGTGTTGTGGTGTCAGTATAGCTAGATGCATGCATATGCCTATTACTTAATAGATGTAAAACATGGAGACACAATTAAATTAAAAAATACTAATTTTTTTATGCAGTATGTTACTACAAGGTCAAAAGCGAGACATTATGACATCCCGTCAGCTTTTCCAAGGAAAGCAGGACACTGGCCTGAAAATTGGGACATTCCTGCCAAAATCAAATCAAATTGCAGACTAATTGCCGACTGCGTGGTCTAACTAGTCAACAACTCAAATAAATAAGAAAATTCAAAACACAATTCTATAGTCATAACTCTGGTTTTTCTGGATTGACCTTCAAGTATTAAATAGCACAGCTCATTATTGATTTAATATATTAATATACTTCATTTTAATTAACTTACAATTACTCTCCAAACCCTCAACAAACACATGAAGCACATATTTATATAAGCATACATTAAATACATTTATCAATTCTTAATGTTACAAAATGAGTAGGTGTAATTGTTAGTTGTGCATAAAATTAATGTTTATTCATCTACTGTTAACTTAGGCTGTAGAGATATTTCAATATTAGTTATAGACTGTTCCAACTGAGCAAATAAAATTTTAATGGATTTAGTGATATCATTATATTGTTGCAATGCTTTTAAAATCTTATCTGTGACCTGTTTACATTCTTCGTATGTATTTATGTTAGAAATGGTTAATTGTTCCAGTTTATCAACCAAAACTGGAATATTGTGAATAGACGGTGAATCAAGAAAGGATTTTAACCGTTCAAATTCCACTACCAGCTGCACGGTCTTCTTCATTTCAGGATACAATTCTAACACATACTGTCGCTTATCTTGGATATCCAACTGATTATCACAATAATTTGGGTTTAAGTAATCATTTATTGATTCCATTCGTCGCAGAATGGAAGTAATAACTTCTCGACAACTCAATGCTGTTGTTGTCATTGAATGCGTTTGAAGAAGTAAGTCGGTTACAAGTTGGGACTTATCTATGTGTACATTTTTCGCAAGCGGGAGAACTTCCAATTCTAAAGCTGCTATTCGCTTTTCAAGTATTTCAATAGGGTCCATACTAAAAAGCATAAAATTATTAAATATATAATGGAAGAAATTTGCTCCACATACGTTAATTTTTAAAACTTCCTTAGTTATTACCAAACCCCTTAAACAAACGGTATCAAGTATACAATACTATTTATGGAACTAAAATATAAATGTGTGTTAACGTATGGCTGTGAATGGCATTATTTACTCTTTTCTAAATTTTTGCTACACCTGTTTTTTGACAGATACGTGACGCATGGAAATGAATTATCAACTGACGAAACGTAAAATCCCTAAAACTCAAGAACCATATGCGATTCCCTAGGAAGTTAAATGATGCAGTACTACTGCTTCTATACTTCTATAGAAATAATTATACAAATACATGGTGATCATTAAAATATTTGGTCAACTCTTGCCATGAAATACAAAAGTCTTTGTTTAGTGCATGATATAGTATAAACAAATACTATAAATACTAATACCCGTACTGGCAACTATTAACTTAAATTCAGATTGCTAAATTGGCGACACTCGCGCCAGTGCCATCTAGCGGCGTGGTTTGTTTCCATGCAGTATTGATACGATTTACTGTACAAACAAGAGCTGAAAATGATAATTTGAATCTTTCTTCTAATAACCCTAAAAGGAAGAGTTGCATTTATCTACGGTTTTCACCAAAATATAGCTAATTCAATGGCATAAGTACGTACTGGGCAGTAGGAACCAGCAACTCAGAATATAAGTGAATTTAAAAAAGTTCCTGCTGTTTTCGAGTAAAACGGCAAAATATTTGAAAAATTTTGATTTCCACCAGCTTGGAATATATTTTGGTTGTTTTAGCTTATAAATAATAAGAATATAAAAAGCTTCCAATTATTATGTATTTGGATTTGGAGCTGTGAGTGCCCAAATTTGTATTTATCATACGCAGGAAATATTTCGATATGAGAATTCTGGTAAATGTATCTTATATGATAAACATGGTCTTTTTGTGTTATCTCAGAAAAGTAACTTTGTAAAAGAACTGGAAGTTTTAAACCTACAACAGCCGATGCTAATTTACCCAAGACTGATTTGTTGTCGACACGTCGAACTGTCTAAGAAAAATCATAAATAAAGGTAAAGAAAATTTTGCAGCCATGTCTGCTGCTAATTCTTCATATGTCGGAAGAATGCCTAAAAACTCTGGAAGAAACAATCAGATATCTGACAGTTATCATGATTATTTTCTAAAACTTTTCGAAAGAATACTCAAAAAAGACAACAAGATAAAGCAGATACTTCTGCAAGGTTCGATTGCCTGTTCAGTTAAACAACGAGCGTTCAAAAGTATTTTGGTCCTGGGCGGCTATGAATTGTAAAACGCATGTCTTTACTATATTGATATAATCTAACCTCAAACAAAACGTCAAATAATTCCAATTTCCGTTTTCTAATTGTCATGTCAATTGTTCATGTAGATTTCAGTCAGGTGTCGAATTTTTGTTTAGAATATTATTTTCATTATTTTTAAAATGTCAGCTTATGTACCTTATAACTATCTATACTACGTTACGTCCGCAGCAGTCAAAGAAACTAATTTTTTTATATATTTTGTATAGGTTGCAACTGCGTCGATGTCATTAAAAAATATATATAATTGACAAAAACTACGTTTTTAAATGCAGTACTTTTTGATTTTGTGCTATTTTTAATTTGTTCTATTTCCTTATTGTATCATATTGCCCAGTTGTTATTTCTATGTTTTGTAAAAACGGTTGAAATTCATAACCCATAACGTTTTCAGCTGCAAACTTAACGTGAATGAAATATAGTTAGTACCACATGATCATATTAGATGATTTTAATTTGTAATATTTATATATCAATGAGTGCAAAGTTATTTAATAAGAACTATATCACTCACATTTCATTGAACCAATCACCAGTTTCCCCTTTCATAAAATGAACCAATCGTGTTTGTTTTATACTAATTAAATTGCACGGTGCTGTTTAAATAAGTGATCAAACCCACAGCAGCTTCAGATAATCGTTCTCAAATCTTAAATTAACGCGTGTAAAACTGATATGCATTGTCTTCTGTGTTATTTATTATTATTTTATTATAGTTTTTCGTTGTTTCAGCCTGAAGTAAGCATCATTTTTAATTTTAACATAATTTATGAAATAAAAACAATAATTGTCTCTGTCGTCTATAATCAAAAAGTAAAACACGAGGAACGTCGAGGGTAGCCGATGATGTCAACCAACATGAATCGCGAGTGTTCAAATTATCGTTCAAATTAGACCGTTCTAAATTTTAGTGTAAACTATAATAAATATAATAATAACAGCTACTATACATTAAAAACAAATATATCTTTACATTTAAATTGTATCTTGTTTGACAGGTTATACAAACCGAAATCTTAAACCACAACAATGTACATAATTTCAAAAATTTTATGAAACACCACTTAACAATTTTTCTCCAAAACGATCTATATTACAACCACACTTTACAGCAGCAGTAAATAAGAACGTCAAAATAAAAAATTAAATTTGCAAAAAGACGCCACTACAAAACATTTGAAAACAAGCAAACATTACCATGTTAAGAACACTGACTCCCGAAAACACTCGAGCATTTCCGACTAATTCAGTATTATAAAAAAAGCGTCACAATTAATGTGAGTGATATAGTCAAGACGAATACGACTCGTGTTACGGTTTTTCTTTGATAAAATTGTGCTAGTTAAGATTTAGGTAATTCCACTCTCGCTACGCGCTTGTGGAATTACCATCTTAACTAGCACTCTAGAACTTACACCACAATTTTATCGAAAAATCGCAATCACTCGTTGTATTATTTATGAATAAATATTCTTTTTCTGCATTATAAAATAATAATAATAATAATAATAGACATTTATTATCAAAAAAAGAACAATTACAAAAATTTAGTTGCGAAAAAGAATGAAATTAATGGAAGATGAGCGCAGTTCAGCTTGATCACACAGCAGTAGTGTATACCTGCTGCCTTCAAACGCAACATGCAGGTAGGATATGTGTGATGTATCATGATCAGAAGAACATTGTAAGAAAATGATCTTTTAATAATAAATGACTTAACACGCGGAATACTTATTGTAGTCTTATTTCTTATGTTAACTTGGTGGTTATCAGATCTGAAAGAAATTGTATCAAACAAGTAGGAAGGAGTTTGGTTATTAATTATTTTTGAATGCAAAACTATTGTGTGTAATTTACGTCTATTGGACATGCTGAACCATTTCGCATCTTTTAATTTTTGAGAAATATGCTGCCTTTACCGAATACCAAAGATAAATCTTAAACAAAAATTCTGAGTACGTTGGATTTTGATCTTAGTTTTTTTAGTTAGACATGAATCATAAGGGGTATCACAGTAGTTAAAATTTGATAAGGACTAATACCTCGCATAGTAAAAGTTTCATAGCAGTTAGTGTATAGTAACAAGATTATAATATGCTTTTTGAATGCAACGAGAAATGTGTTGCTCAAAACGCAGATCATTATCAATGAGTACAGTTAAATTTTTGCATACATTTTTGTGCACTAAAACAGCATCACCCACTTTTATATCAAGCAGGGAAATTACGTACTCCTTTATTGCCTTTTTATCAAAGATCGTAAGAGAATATCTTGAGGAAATTATTGTATTACAATTTTAGTAGAGGCTCACAATCCGTTGCGCCTGGAGATTCCAAATAATCTGTCACTGCATACGAATTATATTGCTAGACCCCTTACAATAAAACTTGCATCACAAAACTTCTCACGAACATCTACTTTTTCCAACAAGCGCCTTGGCTGCGGTTGATACTTTGGCGGGATATTTAAAATACAAAACTTTAACATAGTGCGTGTGTATTTCTGGCAAACTTAATTTATTTAAGTATACTGAACTAAAAACTGTACACAAAAATAAAACAGCAAACTAACAGATGCTTAAGAATCTTAAATTAGAATTGACGATTTGACGTATGCGCACAAGCGCTAATGCGTCGGTCATTAACATGGCGGTGCGTAAACTATGACGAAAGGTTTCGACGACAGTGCAAACTTGCCCAAGTAAATACTTAAATAATTACTAATTCGCATTGTTAGCATAGTGGCTGTTTTATAAATAGAATAGTTAGAATTAGTTGCTATTAATTGTTGCATGGTATTGTGTAATATCTTAGATTCCTACTAATTTGTACCACGTGTTTGCATAGGTCAGAATCGATTTACAAGTTCTTCGTAACTTGCCCTTGCCGTTTTAAGTGGTGTTCTCACAATACACAATTAGATTTGGTAGTACTTTCAAAATTAAACTAACCCTTAACAATATTAACCTGCTTTCCTTCCAGCTTTTGCTAAAACTAATCGATATATCTGCGTTTAACTGGGGCACGTATGTTAAATATTTCCCGCTTAAAAATAATTTAAACAAGTTTACCGGTAATTTTTAATTCGTTGTTGATGGTGCTTAATGTTTAGGTTTTACCCTGAGTTATAATCAACCAAATACGATTGTGATTCACACTTGGACCTTTGGCATACTTTTACATATTCTAAGAATTTTTTTATTAAATCACGAATTGAAGATAATTTCGTATTGCGCAAGTACCCAAAAGTCCTAGAAATACGAAGTACACGGGAAGTCCTATTTGCAGCATACTCTGTAATTATCTTCAGTTTGTTCCGAGTGTTCAAAGTGTGCACAGGTATTTTCTAAAATAATCCTATACCTACTTGTTTTAAATTAAACGAGAAAGTTCGAGACGTAAAACTTATTATGTTATCTCATAATTTACTAATTGCATGTGGGATAGGCATGTTTCTATTTGTATTTCCCCCCAATTTTATATTCAAAAAATTGCAACCAGAAAATTAATATACATAGGTGGGTATTATACTTAGATAATTCCAGAGTTTGGACTGTGTTTCAATTAATCCTTCGAGTTTTGTTCCAATCTGACCTTACTCTTTGTTCAGAGCACAGTTTTATGGGATGGGATATATAATTAGAGGATATTAATTAAACTACATGTGCTGCTACAATTTGTAATGTCATATATTTTGTGTTACATGCAGTATTAACTAACTACCATGGTATTAACTACTTCCATTTAATAGTGAACCAAGTGACCATTAAAACAGCTGGTGTGTATTTTTGCTATTACTTACATATCCACCTATCCATGTGTTGACTGCCTGAATGAAGTTCTAATATTTTGATTGTTTTGTTGATTTTGCAAATAATTAACTATTATCCATAAAAATTTTGACTTAGTAACTTTTTTTTTATCAAAATGAATATAATGGGTATAGATTTATACAATTGCATGGTTTTGTTTAGAGCTTTTTATACATTTTTCTGAAAATTTGCATTTTAACGTGTATTTCATCGTTTTTGACATTTTGCGTGCTTTTTTGTATTACAATTTCCACGAATTTTAAAGGATTTTAAATAATCTGCAGTAATTTAAAAGCACGCATTATTTTTTGTCTTGGGTGAATTTCTCGCTCCCAAAGAAAGAATTTACTCAAATTCAAACCTAAACCATTTAACTAAGTAGTCGCATTATGGGCAGTATCCTAATGAATCAATAGGTTTTTCAAAAAGAACAAAGGTGGAAATTTCTTAAAAAAATGCTTTTTAATGCATATATTGCGATTTTTAAGGGCATATTTAAGTATATATTTTATTATTTTATAGTTCATAAAAGCGTGTATATTTTGAAGTTTTAAGTATATACAAAAAATCTATCCCTTATTATGATGTTAAATTTTATTGCCTCCTATTATATTGTTTTTATTTTTGTTATACAACATGTGTTTGTAATACATTGTTGAATCTTAACAAAGTAAAGTGGATCACTGTAAAAAATTTTAAATTTATTTTTAACCGACTTCAATAAAAGGAGGAGGTTCTCAATTCGTCTGTATATATTTTTTTATGTATGTTCGGGCATAACTTCTTTGTTTATGAACCGATTTTAATGATTCTTTTTGCGTTGGGTTCAGTATAGTTCTAAGGTGGTCCCATGTTAATTTCATTGGTATTGGACCTTGAACTTCGAATATACACCAGGGAACTCCTCAAAATCTATTTTTTTTTAGTGTTTCCGTCTTTCATCTTCCGTTTCAACTAGCCGTCGTTTCCTCATTCGAGAAGCATCCTTACTAGGTCTACCCATCACTTAAAATTATAAAATAATTAACTTAAAAAAAACGACTTCAAATAAAAACACAAAAGTAACATAAGTTAACTAAAAAATGAGCGAAATAAGGTAACCTTATTTATACTGTGTCATATCTACACTAGATTAAGTTACGTTTCTACGGCAATATAGTGGTTTTGTTTTAATCTGTTGTTGTCCTGGACTACTCTAAAAGAAGTAGCGCCAAATTTAAAACTAGTATTTGGAGGGACTTTTAAAATTTCCTTTTATTTCTCGCTGCCTCAAAAAACATAAAACAAAATGGTTATAATAACACATAAGTTTTTAATTAGAATTTAGGGAAATACATCAACAGGCAGACTACAAAGGGTACAAAATAAAGCATTGAAGGAAATCAATGGTTTGCTTATGCGCTTCATAATGAAATCCTGAACTCACCATAATTATTTCGTCAAATATTAAAACATAGTAGCGATCTACTATTTTTTACTCAAATTTTAATTAAAACACTCCCAACATAGTATCTATGCATTGATTTTACCCTTCTGTAGTTTCATAGCTGCTGTATTGGAAATATTTCAATTGGTTTTTTTTATATTCAGAAGGCTAAAAGTGTGGGAAGGTTGAAGGAAAAGTCTAGTAAAGATTTTTCATTAATTTTTGTTTAGAGTTTGTATTTTTAAAAAGCCTGTGACAAATTCGCGATTTCTTGATAAATGCATCAATAGTTTGATCAAATGATTATGGATAAAGTATTTGTTTAAATTAAACATTATAAATCATGAATACCTTTTTTTAAATATTTTTAAGTTAAAATGAAAGTTTTTGCCACTACAATTACACATGAAAAGTTTAAAGCAAATGATAAGGTAAACCCTGTAGTAGACACTTTACTCTTTAAAATGAATAATAATAGTGATGTAACGCATTAAAAATATCAATGCAACTTTTCAAATAAGTTACAGTTTCATTTAAAAGTTTAAACAGCCTCTGAAACGTGTTTGAAACTTTCTCTAAATGCGTAAAAACGTTCATAAATACTACCCTGTAATTTTCACATATCTAGCTTATTAAGGTATAACTACATTTTGCGGTATTAAATGCACGGTCGGCGCATACAGCTTATCACCCGCCATGACCTACACATGCAAAATTGCAAACGTGCAAGGTTGCAGTAACTTCTACTTGCATATGTAGAATTTTTGACTAGCACTATAGCAATTGGTGTTGAATGATTGATAAAACCGTAGTCACATTGTATAATAATGAAAGTGTAATTAATATCATTTATAATGAGCGTAATTTAATTGTAAATAGGGAAATTAAAGAGCAAATCGTTTACACTTTTACCCACGCAAGCGGATAGGGTAGAAGAACTAAATGAACATGTAAATTGTGTGAGTGGAAATCTGTTCTTAATGCCTCAATTCTTTATAGTTAAGATTATTCTTTGATAAAGCAAATAATACTTATTTATGTTACTAGTGCGATAAAGGCGGTATTATAACACGAGTTTCAAAGTTGCACGGCGAGGTCGTAGACTGAGTTGTGTAATCAAACGAGTGCCATAATAATGCATTATCCCACATGTGATATATAAAATTTTGTCTCCGACTGCTCAAAATTTGTTAAAAATCGATTTTTTTTTGCTTGAAATGATATCAGACATTATGCATTAATTTATTTGCAAATGTCAAGTCAGTTTTGAAATATTGTTGTTTTAAAATCAAAGGAAATTAACAAAGCAGTTTATGAAAAATCTAAATAAGAGTGCTAGTGCTGTGCATTATGAATTGGTCAAAAAAATTTACATACTAGGCTTAAGCGCAGACTCTCTCAAGACCTATATTTACCAGATGAAGAAAATTGATAGACAAATAAACAATTTACAATAAGCCAATGGTTATAAAAATTTTGTTTATTATAACAGTACCAGTGTTAGCCACCGAGGAAGCCTATTTGTGCTGCCCTCATTATGTAATAGGTTATATAATATCAAACTAGCTGTATATAGCAATAAGTTTTTTGATGCCGGTTAAAAATTAAAAAAAAACTTAGGAACGAGATACATTCGATTTGTTCAGTACTATGGCAACCAGCCAGTTTTCTTATAAACAACACTTCAGTTTTATTTCTCTAAATAAAATGAGTTCGGTAATGAAATTATTATCTCACTAGTGAAATAATGAACTTCATTACTTAACGCAAATTAATGACATAAGTCCTTATCCAAGCAGTCGTAAATAAACTGTATTTATTGTTGTAATTTATTTGGTATTGCCGTGTTTTCTAAGTTACAAACGGAAAAAAATAGTGCCCAAAATTGATTTCCAATTTGTTTCAAAAATTAAGTTTCATGCAATTTTATATCACTAAACAGTAATGTACCATACAGGATGAGTCGTTTAGTGTCGCCCTTCTACTATTTCCTAAATTATTAAGAATTTTTTTCTTAATAAAAGTTGTTTGTGGCCTAATCAGATACCACACTCCAAAATTTTTGGTACTGTCAGCTGACTGAGCAGTGACGTCATCGATAATTTTCTTAAAGCTTGCAGCCCATGGATTTACACAAAAAAAAGTTTAAGGATCAACTGATATACACTTTAAAGGCAGTTTTGCACTAGATACTGGGAATTTGTGAACAACAAATATTAAATTTTAAAAAATTCACTCGATTCAAATACCTGGCTAGCTATTGTGATCGTAATAATACATAAATGTGTATTATGTATCGTGGTATTTTTAATATACCTACGCCTACACATTAGTTTCTTATCATCGTATTTGGTTTCTGTTTCTAATGTTAAACCAAGACTGGTTTGGGATGTTTGCAAATAATTTGCTAGTAAATATGTGTATTCTATTTTGAAGTACTTAAATTTGTATATTTATTACATTTACATTTCACAATAAAACAATAAGTTCTTTTTTTGTTTTCAGCCAAACCACTATCAAGATGAATCTCCAAAAAGAATAACGTTTTGCCCACTGTGACTTTTATCGCCATTGGATTTAACATCATCCATTACCATGGAACCTTACTCATCTCACCTTTTATGGTTAATTGTAGTAGGTTTTATAATAGCTTTTGTGTTAGCTTTCGGAATTGGGGCCAATGATGTAGCCAACTCTTTTGGAACAAGTGTCGGCTCAAAAGTACTTACCATCTACCAAGCGTGTTTTCTAGCCACAATTTTTGAAATTGCTGGAGCTGTACTTATAGGTAAGTGATAGCTAACATGTTTAGGTATAATATGTTAAGGTATATGTTACAAATGAGAAAGTTTATAGGTAAAAACTATTTCGTTTGATGATACATACTGAGTTTAGTGACAAGTAATAATTAGGGCTGTGAATATTTATCGATAATATCGAATAGCGATAATTTAAAAACACACATAGAAAATCGAAATACAATAGTAACAGTCAAAAACATTTAATCCAAGAAATATTGTAGTTACTGCAATTATTGCAACAACTGAAACATATCGACTCATATTGACTCGCAACTTAGATCCTCTACTCGACTTCAAACTGAATAGTTATCCCTTTTTAAGTGAAAGGGCTATAAATAGTAACAGCTCTGCCTTTAGTTAAGATTAGGAGCAAAGTCAACATCAACAGGTAGAAATGCCTTGTTCTTAATATACAATTTTTAAAAAATGCGAAAGAAATCAAGTGGTAATATTGACATTTATAATATCGATATTACGGATAATATATCGAAATTATTGATAATAATGTCGGTATTATCGTACTATCGATATTATCGGTATTATTGATATATCAATATTATTGATATAAATTCATTATCGATATTCGGTATTAAATTTTCAATATCGCACAGCCCTAACAATAATTATTGAAAATTCTTGAGTTAATAATTAAGTGGAGCTCAGTTTTGCGAAAGATTATGAATAAAATAAAATTGTAGCTATACGGTAAGGCTGGTAATTTTTCAGATTTTAGTATTCGAATTAAGGCTGGGAACTTTTCACAATTCGATATTCAAATATTAGTTTAAACTTTTATTTGAATTAGTTGAATACTTGAGTAATTGAATAGTTGAATATTTGAATGTGTTTATTATTTAAATATTTATTATAAATATGAGTACTTATTCAAAAGTTGTAACAATTATTATAAAAGTATACAATATAGTCATCAAAAAATGCAATAAAACAAAAGGAAAACAAAATTTGAATACACCAAAGAAACAACTTAAAAGTTTTGCACAAAAATTATAAACGACTATATCTAAATAATAAATGCATATGGGTATTTAAGTATTTGATTATTTGAACACATGAATATTCAAATTATTGACTCCCGGCCTACTATACAGCATGCTAATAAAGAAATACTTTTTCAAGTTTCATTCAAAACTATATAAAGCTTCAATACATTCAGTAATTTTTTTGCATACGGTGCTGAAGTAGTTGTAGATTTAATTTAAAAATTTGTTCTGGTTGAACTCTCTATTTAAATTAAATGCTAATAAAACGTAAAAGCACAAGGTCAAAATTGAAAACACTGTAACAGGTGACAGCGTTAGTACAGTTATTTATTTCTCATTCTATAATTAAAAGCATTGGTGAATTTGCAATTACATAATGAGAGGCGGAATATTCTGCTTTGTAGTAAATGACTACTAATTATTATGTGTGTTGAATATTTTAATTTACTCCCTTTGGTACAATTTTTCAACAATTTAATTTTGTAATGCGACTTATGACTTAGTATCTTAATTTTAAAACAAAAATCATCAATTAAATTCCTAATTTATTGTAAATAAAACAATTCTTAACTTCAACAGGTTTTGTGTTGTAGCTTTATACGTATTTCAACGTGTTTACACGTCATTATCAAAAGAAAGATTAGAAGTAAACAGTTGGTGTTGCTATAGCAACAATAAATCTTCATAACTTGATCTTGGTTTTCTATATCTGCGTCCAGATGACTTGATTTCTCATTCCAAAACGTCCAATAACGTTGAATTTAAGAAATCAATTTGTTCTAAATAAATTAAATTCCTGTAAAATTGAGAAAAAATCAAACCTACAACACCTAACATTTCATCTGAACTTGACTGCTGTTTTCGTTTTGGAGCTTACAGATTTGTATCTAAACTTTTTCCATTGTCTTTGATTAAGAAATCTAAGTGATTTCAGGATCATTGTTTAATGCTTGTTTATTTTACAATAGTTTATTTTAACAAGTTTGTCATTTGGTGGGAAGTAATGTTGAGCATTAGAAACTAATTATATTTATTTATTAATTTTATGTAGTTGGAAAATCACTCTTTTGCAAAGAAAACTAGTAAAATGTTGGGTTTGCATTAGCGCTACTTAAAAGCAAAGACTAAATGGCTGAATATTTTTCTTGAAACTCTAGGATCAGACGCATAATTAAAAGACCTTTCAAATGAGGTGTCACTCGACCCCCCTTTCTATTTAAAAAAATTTCAAAATGGCGCCCAGTCGCCATTTTTAATGATACAAAATTTTAATATGGTCTGAAAAATAGTATTTAATTTCCCATTACAGCACACCAAATTTTGTAGAAAAATATCAAGTCGTTCAAAAGTTAGTTGGGGGGGGGGTTACTTTAAGGAGACAGTGTATATATTGTCTTGTATATTTTCATTTTGGTTTTATTACTTATTTCACTTTTACCGATTAACGTGTTATTTATTGCGTAGTATATATCTAGTTTCTTTTATTAATTCTTTTTTTATTACATCCCCGTCTACTTTTCCATCTCTTGCGATTACTTCGTCGTCAATTCGTATTTCTTCCATTTGTGTGGGTTCTCTACCAATCTTCATTATCTTACTTTTACTTGTGTTTATTTTCAGTCCTATTTTCTCCAGCTCTTCCTTCGATATTGAGACTGCCTGCTGTAACTCTTTATTGTCCTTCGGTATCATTACTACATCATGTGCATACAAAAGGTGTATGTCTACTGGTTGCATTTTCCTATTTCCAATTATATTTTTACTGATTTTTTTGTTACATTTTATTTTATTATTTTCATTATGTGTGTTAAACAGCAGGGAGCTGAGACAATCGCCCTTTTTAACCCTTTTCTTCATTTTAAAACTTTTTGATGTTACTCCGTTGAATCTTACGTATTATTCTACATTTCTATATAAACTTTGGTTGCTAAGAGAAGTTATGCGCTGATTTTTCGGTTTTTCGAAAATTTATCTATATCTTTGCTCTCGGTATATTGTCAAACGCAGATTTTATATCTATGAAAGCAACCCTTAGTTCCTTTCCTTTTTCAAGATTTTTCTTTGTTAAAGTTCTCAATGTATATAATACATGATCTTGCGTCTGTCTCCCAGCGCGGAAAGCTTGAAAAATATGGTATTAGAGGGCATTGGAACTATTTAAAGCATATCTCAGTACCTATCAGATATCGAAAAGTCATAACCTAGTCATACACTGGGAAGAACTGTGGAATCAGAGTGGATCAAAAGAAGGGTACCACAAGGCTCTATTTTAGGTCCTTATCTTTTTATGATCTATAATCTATATCAACTACTTACTGCTCAATACAAATCTTCTACAGCATGTGCCACCGAACCTTGCAAATTTTAGTGGGCTTTGATTCGGCTACTTACGCTTTGTTTCGTCGGTAGTCGTAACTTAAACTAGCTCTAATTGGCTGTTGGACAGTGTGGTACACTCTACTAAAAAGTGAAAGTCAATTTATTTATGGTTTCCAAAAAATTGTGGGTTTTTTGACAAATTAAAAGGCCGTGCGCCATAAGGTTAGAAACAGTTTGCTTTGAGGAAGGATTAACATAATAATGACATAAATAATTAACAGCAACTAGATATTATACTAGCTTTCAAACTACGGGATTGCTTTTGCTTGAGAGTGTAACGGCTTCTCGCCTTTTAAACTTATCGTCATTTTTTTTGCAAGGTTAAATGGCACTTGCTGTAACTACCGTATATGCTGATGACACAACCATGGTTGCAGCTGATTATATTACAAGCAAACTTTAAAAAAACCATAGAAGCAAACATAAAGTTGATCTCTGGCTGGTTTGCACAAAACAGTATGCAATTATACACTGATAAAACAACACTAATAAAGTACCAACTATCAACATCTACAGAATCAACTTTAAATATACAAATAGAAAACTCCAACACTTTCTTCTGAAAAATCCACAAAGTTTTCAAGTATACATTTTGCTCAAAACATTAACTGTCACATTGACAAAAAAAAACCTGAAAATGCACTCACTGCCTATTATGCATAGGTATGTTCATTCTAATCTGTCTTTATATGTGCTAATTTTAATTGAGTTAATAAGATTTTATTGAATTTTTAATTGGTTTGTTATGTAACCTGTAATAAATTTTGACCTGGCTAATGCCAATAGGCAAGTACTGGTTTGTACATGCTAAATAAATTAGTCTACGGTGTTATATATTCTTACATTTTGTGGAATAGCTCTTTCTTTTCTTTTCAATCTTATAAAAATTTTATATATTTAAATTTTGATAAATGCAAAGAGCACATACATTGTTACAAATATAAACACTTGCATGAATCTATCTAATAATGCTAAACACTTACTAGAACACAATCATTTAATGACATTTTATCTACGACTGCTTGGATAAGCACTTATTATGTCATTAATTTGCGTTAGGCAATGAAGTTCATTATCACACTAAAGTAAAATGAGTTAGGTAATGAAATTGTTACACAACTCATTTTATTTATGTAAACAAAACTGAAGCTTTGTTTATAAGAAAACTAGCTGGTTGTCATAGTATTGAACAAATCGAATCTATCTTGTTCCTTTGATTTAAAAAATAATTATTTTAAAAGTGACTTGACATGTTTAAATAAATTAATGCGAAATGTCAAATATTATTTCAAGCAAAAAAATTCGATTTTTAACCAATTTTGAGCAGTCGTAGATAAAATTTTGTGTCACGCGTGGGATAATGCGTTATTATCACTCGTTTGATTACATGACTCGGTCTACGACCTCGTCGCGCAACTTTCAAACTCGTGTTATAATAACGCCTTTATCCCACTAGTAACATAAATAACTATAATAACACTGTAAATTGTTTGCACTTTTGTGATGACAAACGTAAATTAGATATACTATAAGCATTTGAAATTCACAAACATTCAAAACTAGACTTTTAATGAATGAGCAAATTGCTGTCTGAAATTCACTATTATTGGAAGATTTTGAATAAGAAATCAAGTCATCTGCAGACATAGATAACCAAGGTCAAGTCATCAAGAGCTTGTTGTTCCTATAGCAACACCAACTATTCTTTTAATGTTACCTTTGATAATTAATAACATCTTCAAATTGTCTAAATTCATTCAACTATTTATTGGAGGTTTCGTAGAAATCATGATCAAATTTGATGGAAAAGTTTTTCGCATTTTTTTGCGAAAATTTTGTTATGTAACGATATGAAATTTTAATATAATGTAACATCAACCATCACATTAATTGCATCCATACTGACACACGCAATGAAAATAGGTTGCCAATTAACTTGACAGCTATGATGCTTTTTTGTTTCTTTTGCCTCCATTTTCTGTTATTACAGTTCATGCCAAACCCAATCGAAGAGTTTTTCGCATTTTTTGCACAAATTTTCATATGTAACATTATAAAATTTGTATATGGTTGAAAAGAGAAGAAAGTGCTCTACCACAAATTGAAAAATATATATAGCTATCATACAATTTAAAAATATTGACGACTACGCCATGATCTCCAAACAGTTGCAGCTCTAAGAAAATAAACATCGCCAAAAGATAGAACTTGGGGTGATATTTAATCTGATACAGAGTTTATTGGACCTAAAGTTTAAAATAACCACTTAACGTAGGGCATTTTTCTTAAGTTTTGCGTTTTGTATTATTATTTTATTTAAAAACAAATTGTATCTAGAAAGTCGCAGAGGTTAAAAAATACGTGAATTACAGAATCATAATTTTGTGATCACTGAAATGATGATTCACAAATGTGACATTGCGTTTATTTCTGTGCCATATTTATCATGGTCGTATATAAGATTCTTTAAGCACATATTACTAATTCTACAAATTGCTGCTAATGGCTTGATTCATTATAACATTTATGCCAATTATTTTTTCTTTAGCTAGTATTACAATATTTAAATTTCACCATTGTAAAGAAACGTCAAGAATATTTGACAGTAGGTGTTCACATTATAAATTTTTAGCAGTACTATCCGACTTTAAATATTTTTTTTAATACGCGTGGGTTTTCATTTATTATTTATAGTGGCCTTTAAAAAAATAATGAATACCTAAGCCTGACTCACATTCTGACAAAAACTAATTCTACATTGTAATTTGCAACCAAATTCCCAGAAAAAAGAATTAAGTGTAACTATACATAATTACATATTTCAATTAAAGCATGATGTAGATAGACTAAGTCTAAAGTTATAAATCCTGTAAATATGATCAATATAAATCATCTGGCTTAGTATGAATATGTGCCAAATGTAAACTAAATTTAGATTTTTTCTTTATTTTAACTTCGGAATATGATGGAAAATTAGAATTTGGCAACTCTTTTTAATTGACGTCCTATCGCAAAATCTGCAAATTGTTTATTAATAGTAAATAACAAAATATCTTTACTATGTCATTCAAATTTGTTATATTATTGTCTGTTATTGTCACAGGGTGTCTGTTTAATACTTCAAAAAAAACTTACGTGGTAATTTCTCGGTGGAAATTAAGGCAATTGGCCCCAAAATGTTGTTATCCGAAAATGCATCCCTGAAAAGTTACAGCCCCTCAAAATTGGTAAAGAAAAACATAGTAATAGCAAGTACTACATACAAAACGGTTTGAATTACAGCGTCACATTTGATAACAATTTTTAGGACATAGTCTATAGATAATTTGTTGAAGTATGAAGAAAATTGCGAAACTAGAAAGGTGGTTTAAGGGTGGTGCGCTCCCTTACCACGTCCTATTTTTTTGTATTTAATAAAATTTAAATAATAATTACACCATTAAAAAGTATATTTTAAAATTAGCATTTTGTGTCTCTTTTGTTTTCTTTGTAAGTATAGCCATTTTAGAGAAAAATGGGAGAAATGCTGCAAGTGTTACAGCTTTATAAGATAAATTATGAAAATAGAGACCTAGTTGTCGCAGATGCCGTAAAATAAAAACAATTGATAATTTTCAATTTTCACACTTGACTATTGCGGTATTTCTCTGCGAATTGTCTTGCTTATGCCAAAGAATTACTATTGCATTCACCACAAACTAAATTAATATCAACTAATTCATTTAAACTGTAATGATTGCAAGAAATTGTACAACTGAATACAAATGTATTATCCATACATATATAAAAGCACTAAGGGTTTTCTTCTCCGGTTCCTCCAGCGGCTACCGCTTCACCAATTTGGACCATTTTTTTTTTCAATGAAAGGTCTATCCTCAGATGGACCATGAAACATTTTTATATTTTTATTCTACGTCGATTTTTCAATAATAATTATTTGAATTTATAATATATATGAAGGTCGGCTAGACGCGCGTTACTTGGGGCGCCATCTACAAAACCGCCGCGCCTCATTATTGGAACTAATGCATCACGTGACGCATTTAGACGGGTCGGCCAACGCGAGTCTGTCAGTGCATTGTGCGCTGGGGTCTCACTAATAAACAATAAAAGTGCAGGCGAATAATGAAAAAACTGTTATTTTTATTTTACGGCATTTATCTTATAAAGTACTAACCCTTACTTACAGCATATCTTCCATTTTTGTTTAAAATGTCTACTTTTACAAAGAAAAGGAAAAAGACACCTAATTCTTATTTTGAAACATACTTTGTAATGGTGTAACTATTATTTAAATTTTAATAAAGACCAAAGAAATTTGGCCGTGGTAAGAGAGTGCACCACTCCTAAACCACCCTTCTCGTTTCCCAATTTTATTCATATTTTACCAAATTATCTATGGAATATGTCTTAAATGTTACTAAATTTGATTGCTGTAACTCACACCGTTTTGTAGTAATTGCTATTATACTGTTTTTTTATGCAACTTTGAGGGGCTGTAGCTTTTCAAGGGTGCATTTTTAGATAACAACATTTTGAGCCAATCCACTTAATTTTCATCGAGCAATTACTACCTAAGTTTTTTTGAACTATTAAACAGTAGATAGTGTAATAGATTTACCTACTACGATTTAACATTTTGTTAATTCAGTTACACACACAGAATTTAGTAAAAAACAATTTGTATTAAAAACTTTTAAAGTCAGTTGCGGATAATAAATATATAAATAATATAATCGTTTAACCTAAATACCTTCATTTTTTTTAATTACTACTCGTTATAACTTTCTTGGAAAATATAAATACCGAGTGTTATGCAATTCAATGGCCATAGCTAGAAGTATTGTGGAGAACAATTAGATAAAAATTAAGAATTATCATCTCGGTTAGACTTTACACGACGCCAGAAAAAGAAATCCATAGGGGTTAAAATCCGGCGACTTAGGCGGCCACCCAATAAGACCATTTCTACGTATCACGCGATGACCATACTCGTTGTTTAAGTAAAATGTGACAGAGCTCTGTCCTGCATATACCACATTGTTCTAATGGAAAATCAGCTAAGTAATTTTCAACTACCGTGTGTATAAAGTTTAATTATAAGTCTCCATACAATCGATCCAATAAAATGTCTACATCTTAATGGAAAATATGTGCTGTGTATGTCAAATTCTCGTTAGATTGGTTCTGTTGACAAACCAGTAACGCGAATTTCATAAGATTAGCACCTTATTACAGAAAAAATAGCCTTGTTGATGAACATAATGTTTTTGTTGAAGTGCGGATTTCGTTCATGAAGCCATCGACAGAAATTTAACCTCTATTTGTTAATCTGCAGGTAGTAAGGTCTGAACACAAGTGTAATGAGAAAGTTGAAAATGTTCATTCCTTTAAAGATTATATGTTGTAAACGATGATGTTCCAACTGTTTGACCAATTCTTAATGTTTACCGAATCCAAAATTGTTTGATCTTGTGGTGCTGCATTACGGTTTACATTCCCTCTGTGATTCCAAGTATTTTATTTTACATGTCCAAATTCTGAATCCTGTCAACATAAACAAATACGATCCTGTGTGGTATTCACCTATTTGGGAACAACTTTCTATAATGCCTGACCACAGCCTGACTATTTTGGCCCACTTCACCATAGATCAAATAAATCTCTCCAGAATCTGCGTTTGAAAAATTTGCATTAATTTTTCACAATGCAACACCACTGATAGGTACTAAAATCACTTTTGACAACTTGGGGGTATTGTTCTATAATCTATTTGATTATTTACAAACATTTAAAAACTGTACCTTTATTGAATGAGCAAATTGATATCTTAAATTCGCCATTATTAGAAGTTTTGGAATAGAAATCAAGTCATCTACAGACAAGACTAAGGCATCACATTGTATTGTTCCTACAGCAACACCGACTGGTTACTTAATTTGCTTTTGATAATGACGTGTAAACACATTGAAATCGGTTTCAGGCCAATATTAATAAATACCTGTTGAACTTTTATATTTAAATTTGTTTTTAAATGATTTGGCTGCTTTTACGTTATTGATCTATCAAAAGTCCGTCTAGTTATCATTAGAAGAGGATTAAAAAGAAAATTGTTTTAGATTATGGGTTATGCAGTCATCTTTATAACCTTTTAGATATGGCCATTAAATTGCATAACACCCTATATAACTTAAGATAAATAATTCACCTTGAATTTGAGTTTTAATTTTATCTCAGTTTTAAATAGGTAATTCGAGCTAATTGTAATTACTCTCGGGTAATAAATTTTCTAATTAAATTTATTTCTTGTAATTTCGAAATTATTTATCTACTGCTTTTACAGCTTTAGATATAAAAAAAATTGAGCGAAGCAGGTTGCTTGTGCTTTTGCAAACTGTTTACGTTTTAAATAGTCGCGCCTCAATAAGTGATTTAAATTGACATCTAGTCTACACCAGATACAAGCCGCCCGCTCCAAACCCAAGGCGTTTGGACGGCGCAGCACTGGGAGTTACCTGTTGTTACAAGTTACAAGTTTATCTGAGTGCTACCTTAACATCCATTTCCTAGAATAATAAGTCATTGGTTTAACCATTTAGTCTTCTTGTTAACTTATTAAAAAAATTTTGCCCTATATTTAATTTTAATGGAATATTGTAAACTTAAAGTAGCTTTGTATACTTTAAATAAATAAAATTAAAGCAATACTCTAAATTTTGTACTTGCTTACAGTAAATGTAATATTAAATGACAAACAAAACTGGAGTCTACAAGACAATGACAAGGTCAGGTCAGTCCTGACAGAAATGTTTAGTTTCTGTTGTGAGGTTTGTCCTTAATTGAGATTCAATTGGATCTGTTCACTCCCTAGAGGGCTAACCTGAGAAAACTAAACTCTAATTTTCTGGTCCGTAACTGTTCAAACCTGACACGTTTTATTTCTAAAAGTTGGACGATTTGATAAAATATTCAAATATATTTGTATATTATACATTTTTAGGAGATTGGGGAAAAAGCAAGATTAAAACAAAAAATTTGAAGTTAGAAATATTTTATATATAGTATTTTTTTTCAGGATATAAAGTGTCCGACACAATGCGAAAAGGCATCTTAGATGTATCAGTTTATGAAGATTCTGAATATGAGTTAATGCTGGGCTGCCTTAGTACTCTTGCTGGTAGTGCGGTGTGGCTTATTGTCGCAACTTTCTTTAAAATGCCGGTATCTGGTACTCATAGCATTGTCGGAGCCTCTATTGGATTTAGTTTAGTAGCGCGAGGTACCAAAGGTCTACATTGGTATACTTTGGGAATGATAAGTATGTTGTATGTTATGTAAATTATTAAAACAGAAATAATTTTTTTTCATCTTTTTCAGTTGGTTCCTGGTTTATATCTCCAGTACTTAGTGGCGTGACTTCAGTTCTTATATATTTAATTATAAAGCGTTTTATTTTACGTAACTCTGACCCTTTAAAAGCAGCATTTATAAGTTTACCATTGTTTTACGGATTTACAATACTCGTGAATGTGTTCTCAATTATTCATGATGGACCCAAATTATTATATATGGATAACATCCCCCTGTGGATGGCTGCAGTACTAAGTCTATCCATTGGCTTGATTGCAATGCTTGTAATACAGTTATTAGTTGTTCCATGGCAACGAAAACGCATCATTGAAGCGTTGAAAGCTGAACAGCCTCCTGTTAATTTCAACATAGGAGAATCTTCAGGTATCTAAACTTTTCTTTAGGTTTTAATTTACAAAATAAATGCGGTTTGTAGCTAACACAGACAGCTGAAAAATAGCTTTTGAATATTTATTATAAAGAGGAACATTTTAATATTGCAATGCATATTTTAGACACATCACCTGAAGGTAGCCCAAAGAGGTCTAATAGAAATTCGCAAAACCTTGATCGTCAGCTAACTATAATAATGGAAAACACCGAGATGTTACCAATGGAAGATAAACAGTCCACCAAATATATGTTTCCGTCACCGCAACATAAAGAAAAAAATGGTTATGCGGTGGGCAATCAGCTAGAAGCACCACCAAATCAAATTGTAGCTAATGAAAGTACAGCTACTTTTGCCAGTGATATAAATCCAACATTGTCGCCGAGTTCTAGTGGAGTTCCTTTAATTATGAATAAAAGTTTTGCAAAAATGCAAAACGATAAAAGTATATGTGCCATAGAACTTCAAGAAGATCCTGAACTTACTGAAAATAAGAGTGTATCTACATTATTTAGTTTTCTACAAATATTAACTGCTACTTTTGGAAGTTTTGCACATGGAGGAAATGATGTAAGGTACGATAACCAAAATATTATAAGGTACATATGTTGTATTTAATACACTCTTTTACAGCAATGCAATTGGACCCTTAATTGCATTATGGTTGATATATTGTGAAGGTTCTGTTCAACAAAAGTCTGAAACGCCGTTATATATTTTACTGTATGGGGGAGTTGGAATCTCTGTGGGCCTCTGGTTATGGGGTCGAAGAGTGATACAAACTATTGGCGAAGATTTAACTAAAATAACTCCTTCAACGTAAGTTAGTTTAAAAAGGGTTACAACAGCATTATATATCTTTTTTTTATTACAGTGGATTTACTATAGAAATAGGTGCAGCTTTTACAGTATTATTAGCAAGCAAAATAGGCATACCAATCTCCACAACCCATTGTAAAGTGGGGTCTATTGTCTTTGTTGGTTATTTTAGTTCCGCTTCACACAAAGGAGTCGACTGGAAGCTGTTTAGGTGATAATTTTTTTTTGGAATTTTAGCCTTTACAATTAATACGAAATAGTTTTGCATTATTTATCCGCTTCTGGCTTTCTTGCTTGCAAAACCTTAATTCTAATATTACTCGCAAACCAAAACCTTTTTCCATTGTTGCAGTTACTGTCATAATTGTACCTTCGCCTGATTTTACTAATCTTTTCAAAAAGGAAACTTGTTTAACAAATTTCAATAAACGTAATATAAACCACTACAGTAAATGGCTTGCAAAGTAACTCTGTAGTTTCAAAATTAAGTTCATTAACAGTACGAAGTTGTAATTTTAACTTGTATTTTTTCTCGCTTACACGCGTTTTAAAAAAAAAGAGCAAAGTGCTTTGCCTGGACTTACCTATACTTTAGAAATTGTAATTCATTATATTTTCAAGAGTATTTCAGTATTAACGTCCCCCCCACACACAAACAGACTTCCTGAGTTCCTAGAGGTCCAAAACATATATTTCCATCAAAATTTCGATTTAAAATTAATTTGAATGAAAAACTTTTAATACAATATTAACCTAAAGTGAATAAAAAAAGTTACTGATGAAACATGTTTTTGGTTAGCATCAAATTGTAATTGTTTCATAGCAACATAAATCATGAGTGTTCTATTTTAAAAAAAGATATTTTATGATATAACTTGAAAAGGAGACGTTTAATTATTTTTCTATATACAGCATATAGCATTATTATTCAGCATAAAAAATGACACATTTTCCTTCCTTTAACTAAATATTTAACAATAATGTAATTATAAGAAAGTTAACAATAGTACCGAGATAATTGATACGTCCTTTAATACTCCATTCACTTTTGATATCAATTGTCAATTTATTGTGACAATTGTTGTTTGAACTACGGTTTTTTATTAGTATTTTATGATTTTTAGTTGTCGTAATTAATTTAAAAACGAGAGTTAACTCCTCGGATTAGTTGCCTTAACAACATTCTATTTACACGGTTTAAATTGAGGTATACTATATTTATCAGGTTTCAATGGAATCACTAGTTTTTGAGATATGGCAACGAAACATAAAAAATAAAAGGCACATTTTGACATACTTAACACATTTTTTAACTTACAGTTTCAGTGGAAATGACTACAACTTTTGAATTTCAATTGGAACAAGCTCTATATATTCACATTTTTGGAATTCTAAGATGATTCTGAGTACAACTGCACTATTTTTGAAAATTTTTATGCCTACTTGATTTTTTAGAGTCAATTTTGATTTTAAATTTAAAGTGCTATGACCGGGCTTAAATCATTTAAAGGGACAAAGGTGATAACAAAAAAAAAAACATGATTTTTTATGGGTATTCTGGTAGATACAGTTATTTTCTTCAAATGTGAATGCCTATACCTACCAGAATAATTGAAAAAAAATTATGTTTGTTTTTTTTGTTTTCGTTTTTGTACCTTAGAATAATGGTCATAGCACTTTAGATTTAAAATAAAAATTGACTTAAAAAAATCGGGTAGACTTAAAAAATTTCAAAAATGGTGCTGGTGTACTCAAAATTGTCTCAGGATTCCAAAAATGTCAAAATATACATTTAAAAATCAAAAGTTGGAGTCATTTCCCGTGAAACCCCGAAGTCAAAAAATGTATTAAATAGGTATGTCAACATGTGCTTTTTTAGGTACACATTACCTATGCTAAATTTGTTTGCCATATCTCAAAACTCGAGAAAATACAGGCCGTTTTCTGATTACGTTGACACCCGGTATGGTATACCTGACATTCATCAGATGAACTAACGTAACCTCTCCTCTAAATTTTTGACATCATTGGCTTTCAAGTAGAGATGTCAACGGGTCTAGATTTTTCTACCCGATCCGGCCCGCTCTCAAACATGCACTCGATCTCGAGCATGTGACTGATTTCAAACTTAGGTGTTCGAAAATATGATTGTTGACGTAGGAAGCATTAGCTCAATTTCAAGCCTAACCTCTATCCCAAGTAGCATTTCGTAAATAATATTAAACATATTAGTAGCTCTGCATTAAACGAAATTTTGGGACACGAGTAGAAATGCAGATACTCCAAAATTTACCAATTTTTATTTAAAAATATTTTAGTTTTAAATAGCATTGTGGTAGGAATTTGTTACATAATTTTTAGAAATTAACCGCCATTTTGCGTTGGCGCTCCGATAACAGTTGCTCAGGATGTCCCTTATAACTGTAACAAAATTCAGAATTTTTCGAAAATGCAATTTATATGTAAACTTCGTCATGTAGCTGTCCAACTAATTGCTCTAATTAAACACGCCAGCTTTTTTATAATTTAATATGTGCATGGTTAATTCACTACACTTTTTCACACAATTATCACCACTGATGATGATAGCTTAGCTATCGAAATACGTATCTGGTATTAAGTTACTTGTGTGGAAGAGTGCTGTGTTAGTGTTGTTTTTCCACAGTTAGTGTTTTAATATCAATGTTTGTTTCAGGAACATAATATATGCCTGGGTAGTTACAGTACCTGTAGCTGCCTTATTATCAGCTGGTTGTATGTTTGCTCTTAAATTAGCTGTACTATAATCAACAGTCATTTTCTTACCGTTTATATCTTAATGGCTATAAATTGCTAGTTACCTCTCAAAGCAATGTTGTAGTTACAGTCGGTGTTAAAATTTTCAAGATGCATGCAGAACTTCCCTTGCAAGTATTGTTAATAAGAGGCTGTACTTAATCTTGCCCTTTAGTTGATCATGCAATAATGTGAGAAATGAAAATATACCTGTGATGAAAATGGCAAAATTTACTTGTCACATTTACTTAAATTTTATACGTGTATGTTATAATTTGCACTGGGAAGTGTGAATGTGTCTTATGAAATCTCAAAAAAAAAGTTAATAGTAGAACTTATTTTCTATTGTTGTTAACTGCAGAAATGTATGGCACATGTCAAATTATCAGTGAAACTAGAAGAATAAATTTTTTCATAAAAAAATACTTTGTAATTGTTTCATTTTTACGTAACTTATATACAGTTTATTGTTTCAAACTCTAACAACGATAAACATAAAAAATCATACATGTACTGTTCTCAAGAACTTTTGTAGTTTATAATAAATATATAATGCAAGATTTTATATAAAGCAGTTTGAAACATTAAGTTATTAAAATTGTATGTCTGTACATTCATTTTCTATTTACAGCTTCTATGACTCTGTTTCCACATCCTCTTGTCTTACTGGATCCACACCATTACAGTCTACATTGTTGCAATCATCAATTGTTATCTCATTAACAAATCCTTCATCTTCTTGAAATGTCTTTGCAACAAGTGCATGTTCAAACAAGTTTTCAGTTAGAAATGTGTCATCGTTGATATCATCAACATGTTCTGATGACTCTACTTTAACCTCACATGATAATCTTGAATCTTCATCTTCAACAGCTTCTTCAAACACCGGATGTATGTCAGTTATGGAATCCACACTGTCATTTACCACAGAATTTGTTCTTAGTATGAACGTTGTTTTTCCGTTTTCCTAATAAATGCAAGATTCCAAGTAATTTAATAAATTAATTATGAAAGCCAATAAAATTACCTCTGTACTATTCACTGTAGTTGGTACAACTTTTAGGAACACGTTTTTTCCTGAATCGCTTTTTAAAAGGTACACGTTGGAAGGAATATTATTTTCTGTTTTGATGCTATTAGTGATGCTTGCTGTAGCAGATTCGTCTAAAGATTCTTCTGATCTGAAATTAAGTTGTATATGTACATAATGTTTAATTTAGCATTCTTAAATATCAAATTCTACACGAACAAACAGTACACTGTGAACAAAAAATAAATCAAAAGTTACGAATAATGTCTGTGATTAGACCTAAAGAGTAGCTCTTTCAGCCAAAAATTTCAAAACGCCCAATTAACCTGCTAATGAAAATGCAATACAGACTTGCTAATCCAGATTAGTCAAACCGTAAACGATTCAGATTATGAATATATCATGTCTTTTAAATCCGGTAAAATAAAAATAAAAAAAATTTATATTTAAAATGATAGACTTTTAAAATACTAATCCTATATTCTATCACTACCTGTTTACTACCAACACCATCTAAAGTTGGCAGAACCAAAAAACGGGACAAACTACCCTACCTTCTTTCTGGTCAAGCTTTTAATACATCGACACCATATAAATAACATAAAAAATCTAATTTTATAAGTGACTCACCTACTATTCATACATGGTGTTGCCAAAAACACATACAAACTTCGGGGAGCGATTACTTAGGTCATTTTAAGAGAAAACGTTCCCATGAACATATGGCCAAAACTACTTCCTCACTAAGTTATAGTGCCCCGAGAATGGAACAGTTTAATCACATTTTAATTAATATCTCCGCCATTAATTGCGATGTCCGATCCAAATTAGGGTATTTTACTAGTGATGATTTACAATTTCACTTGTTTACGTTTTAGGATCATCAACCAGCAGCGTAGATGTGGTTGTGTTTGACGTATCATGTAACATGTTAAGATTTTCTAACTTTTCAACTGAAAATCATCCTCCATACAAAAAATGTACTCTTGTTGCCAGTTGCTGAATCGAGTTGCCATGAAGGTCTGTCATATCTTCGAAAAGCAGAAATAGTTTGTACAAACTTTGAACGGCAAGTTGTGTACATCAAAGCAATAATAAAATTTCATACAAACATAGGCCCTGAAAGGCTTTCTTACGAAATTACAATTACAACCTCTGGAGGAGCTGCAAGTCCATAAGGGAGCGTTGCAAAGCCTATGTTTATAATTTTATTGCTTTGATGTGTAGCACATGTACAAATTATAAACGCATTTTGGGGATACGCTTAGACCTCCATGGCAACTCGATTTTTCACAAACCAATTATCTCGAAATCCATTTAGCGACTTTCAACAAGAATACTCCCCACATCCATACCCCGGGACGATGAATTTGAACATTAACAAATTAATTTGCATATCATCAAATATATCAATTTATAGCGGAGATATTAATTAAAATGTGATTAAGCAGTTTTGTTTTCAGGAGGCTGTAACCCGATAAGGCAGTAGTTTACGCCATATGTTTATGGGAACTTTTACTCTGTAAATAGTGTAAGCAAATCACCTCCCGCAGCTTGTGTTGGAACACCCTGTATACCGCGTGTAAAAGAAACATGGCCCACCACCTTTTTTTACTTCTTAAAGTAAACGATGAAATTTGGAATGTTTAATAATGCACAATGTATTCCTCTTATTTGATGTAAATTACAACATTTTTGTCCTTTTTATTCACCGGAAAGGTTCCGAGATTTCTTGTTTTCACTAGAATGCCTCATACATTTTAACATTTTTGAAAGTAGAATAAAATTCTAGGTATGACAGTAATTTTTTAAATAAATTTTTGATATTGATGGGAGTATTAATTAAAAATTAATATCGCAATTTAAACTTTACAAGGTTAGCAAGTTTTTTTTGAAAACATTTGTATGACAAAGCAGAACATTTTACTACCAACACGGGACAGTAAAACAATAAACGGAACCGTCTGGCACCACTAACAACACTTCATGACTAATTTAGAACTTATATAATATAGCGGGACAAAAGTAAATAAAAGAAGAATTTTCACAAAAAAAGAATAAACCTAAAAACCTAAAATAATTTGGGAGAAAAATTGCCCTTCTAAAAATTACTGCAACTACAAAATATGTTCTACTGTTACTTGGTAAGTAATTTAAGTTGAACCTGAATTTCTATTATTATATTATATCTATATTGTGCATATTATAAAACCACATGGTATGACATTACTTCAATTTTTTGCACTTCCGGTTTTGCAGGAAGCAAGCCCAACTTTGTTATGTCAAATGGAACGCCCTGTATATTATTAGTTTTCAAATCTGAATTAAAATTCTGAGTACAGGGTGTCCCATTTTCAATGTAGTTATATGGGTAACTTTGTTAATATTATAGTTACGGAAAAAACGTTTGTATCTTATTCTGACAGTTTTTTAAGACGAACTCGATGGTAATAATTGAGCTTCAACTTCAAACCTTTTTGGAATAAACATTAACACAAGCGACAACAGTATATCTGTTGTTGGAACTAAAGTTTTACGTATGCGCACACAAATTTTAATGGCAACTTAATCCCAATATTTACAATCGATACCAAAGCAGCGTCACAATTAAAGTGACCTAATGGTGTCGCAACTTAACATTTCTACATTTTTTCCTGCGAATTTACACACACGTGATTTTTATTGTTGAAACATAAAACAGCATTTTATTGGAAAAAATTGACATATCAGAAAATCACACAAAATTATAGTAACTGTTCAAAATGTATTTCATTTGTTTCTCTGCATCTTTGTACTATCACAATGCATTTAATAGTTATTTGTGCAACCAGTGCGGAAATACTTTAGCGCACGAAAATGAAAGTTTTTTGGCAAGGCGTGCGTTAACCGAGTCAAAAAATCATTCAAGGGTGCTAAAGGCATTTTCGCACGAGTTGCACACAATATTTTTTCTACAACTGTATTCCTAAATAAAATAAATAAAAATAAATTGAGCTAATAGTTATAATTTAATTGCAAACGAAAATGGCATTGTTGATGTTGTCCATGGTAGCGTGCGCTCAAGTACTTTAGCATAGGCTGCATGGGCAACGTTAAAAAAACAGCCATTGTTAAAAACAACCTATTTTGTCAAACAAAAACTAACCTGAAAACTTACCTTTTTTTACAGATGTAGAAAAAAATTGATTTTCTAGGAACAATTTCATGCATATCATGGCACTCTTAGCACAAAACAGAAAATTGTAATTAAAAATTTTTCAGCAAAACCGAAAGTGTAAAAACATTAAGGTGGACGTTTTACATGCACAACAACTCCCTTAAATTTAATTTTATTATATTAATACATAAAGAAAATAAAAGGGGTTAGGCTTTTTTCGTTCACATCCGATATATACAGCGTGTCCACGATAAGCGCCCCATGCATGGAGATCTCGTAAGAGATTCGGTTAAATAAAAAAAATTATTCAGCATCTAAAGTACTCCTATCATTCACATTCAAATCCCACAATTTTTGCTTAATTTTCAGTACAGACTGACAAAATGAGCGAAACACTTCGCCTGGACTTTCCTATACATTTAAATACATTGTTTTATATTTTCCAACACTTTCGATATACACCTGTCTAGACACGACTAGTTAAAGTAAATAGTTCTTATAAGTTGTAACATCTTGAAGTGGTTGAAGAAAGACCGACCGCTGCGCTGCAAGCATAAGGTTGGGTAAAATATTCGGACAGAATCAACGGAAGCGCGGAAATTGATATTTGAAAATATATTAATAACTCGAGAAGTATTATTTTTAGCAAGAAATTACTCTTATTAATTTGTATTTAGAATTTCAAAACCTTTCTGATTTTAAAGCCAAAATGCCACGTTTCCATTTAAAAAGAAGTTATTTTTTACCGTGGCCGCCATATATTATATTAAAATTGGAAACTCAAGGACAAAAAGATTATTTAGGGGCAAAAAATTCGATTTTTTGAATTTTTGTAAAAAGATTCTCCTAGAGCAAACAAAAGAAGAAATCAATTTTTTAATTTTATAGCGAAAATTTTGGGGGGGAGGGGGAACAGTAGCCCCCCTAAATATTAAAGTATCAAAAAAATATTATGATATTCGGATTTTGCTATCAATGATGAGCTATATTGCTTTAACAGAAATATTTTATTGCCCCCCGTTAAATAAATAAAAGGGTATCAATTTTCAAAAATTCATAGAGGGCGTCACAGTGTAATTATAGCAATGCGCAAAAAAAACAAATTGTAGAAGCTTCCCAGCTCTATCAGATTAAAAAGTTTAAACAAAAACGTGTGGGCAGTTTTTGAGAAATATTTTTTTGAAAAATTCCAAAATTTTGGAGTGATGGATGTCATTGCAATCGTTTTTATATTTTCAAAATTAATTATATTTCATGGTATAGTACCCTTAAAGGGCTACCAAACAAGATGTAGTTGATTCCAATCAGATAACTGGTTTTTGAGTAAATGGGCGTTAAAGTCGAAATGTTCAAAAATTCGTAGCGGCCGCCATTTTAAAGCTAGAGAGTTCGGTAAAAAATCGTTTGATTTGTCCTAAGGCCTTCTTTAATCTCCACTATTAAAATTTCCAAAATTCAGTTTCTGAAAAAAATGCTACCAAAAAAACATGTCTAACTTCCGCTTCCGGTTTCGGTTTTTTTTAAAAGCTTATTTTGGCGGTGAATTTTTGATATACCCCCTCATTCCAAAGCACATCAAAATCGGTCCAGCCGTTCCAGAGATATGGAGCTTAACCCACCCACCCACAGACATTTTTTTTTAATTACTTTTTTGGGGTCCATGGACTATTTCCCCCGACTATTTCCGTTAAAATCTCAACTTTGAAATTTTGCATGAAATCAATACTTCCCCATACTGAAAGTATAGGAAAGTAAAAACTAAAATTTTCAATTTTTGCTTTTTGTGTATAATTTGGTTATTATCAAAGATAGCAGTTTTGACATTTTATTAAGACACTTTTTTACACAGATTTCGAATCTGAAATTAAAATTTTTATAGGCCTTGTAATTTTCAAGATATTGACATTAACTTCGCTTTTTAAATAAGCGTCAAAGCCATCACTGAATCGAGCTATTTTTTTCCTTTTCACTGATATAAGGTATTGTGAGTTTATTTTCACTAATAACAGAGTTATAAGCGAGAAACTGTTTTTTCATAGTAGGAAAAAAAACTTTTCTTTTAGTAAGCTGAAAATTAACAAAGGAAAAAAAACAAATGGCTGCATTTGTTTCCATTGAGGTTTAAAAAGTTTATTTTCCCAAATAATAAAGTTATAAACGAAAAACTGGTTTCTCATGGTAGGCTGTGAAAAAAAAGTAAATCTCAATGAATAAAACTATTGTAAAATGTATACTGGTTTAACAATCAAAAGACGTTTAACTTTTAAAAACTTGAAAAGTAAGATAAATTTAGAATAAAACAAACTTGTGTGAAGAGTGCCAAAACAAATGAAATAGTAGTCATCTCTGATTATCATAGGATCTTACATTTATAATAGTTTTATTCCCTGAAATGTTTTTTCGCAGCCTATCATGAGAAAACAGTGTCTCACTTATAACTTTATTATTTAGGAAGATAAAGTGATCAAACCTCAATAGAAACGAATGCAGCCTTCTGTGTTTTCCTTTGCTAATTTTCAACAAAAGAAAATAGTTTTTCATAACCTATTATGAGAAAACAGTTTTTCACTTATAACTCAGTTATTTGTAAAAAATTAACCTATCAAACTGTACACCAGAGAAAAGAGGGAAAAAGAGCTCTATCCAATGATGGTATGCCTTTGACGCATATTCAAAGAGGCAAAGTTAATGTCAATATCTTAAAAATTTAACAACCTATAGAAGTTTTAATTTCAGATTCGAAATCTGTGTAAAAAAAATGTCTTAATAATTTCATAACCGCAAGATGCCCTAGTCATATTTGGAAAAATACGTTTCTCAAAAACTGGTGCCATTTTAGCACCACTCTACACAATACTGTTTCCTTTGCCGCCACTACTTTCAACTGTTATATTAATAATTAATCATGCCAAGAAAAATTGATTCAACCCCCAAATTCGAATTTTTTTAAAAACGTAAATAGAGCATTTTAAAGCTATTGTTCCAAATTTTGAAAAAACTGAAATGTTATGAAAGTTCGTATTTAAAATGAAGAAAAACCGTCTACTAAAAATTAAAAAAAAAATAAACAATCCTCTACTTGCTATAATAAGGTTACAACCAATCAACCAGTATCAAGCATTTCAGCGCACACACACACACCTCTTATTAGAATTAGATGTGTCTATTATGAGTCCATAATGAATGTCAGTTCGCCAGGGATTAAACTTTTCTTCTTTAGGACTTGAGCTTTCATAACTATCTTCTCCCTCCTCTTCCTCAGAATCATATGCCTGCCCATCATTATAAGTGTGATCCAAGCGAATATATTTCCTCTCTCTTTGTGAAGGCTGCGACTGTCGACTCCTTTGTTTTTTCCCTCGTCGAGGATTAGTAAAAAGATTGGAGTCATAACCTTCTCTTCGCATCATTTCAGGTAGGTAGCGACGCCGTGCATTTATGAACCAATTACTGACTTGTAAAATAGTAAGATTTGTAGCTTGTGAAAGAGTCAATTTCTCTACTTCACTAGGATAGGCATTAAACCGATGTTCATATAACCAACTTTTTAAAATTTTTACAGAATCCTTGGGCAAATGTCCCCTACCTCTTCGAACGGAAGATTGTTCCATATTCATATATGATGACATGTCCACAAACTGGACAATTTCTTCTGATGCAGAGTCATTTTCGTCAGCACTGCTGCCCGATTGATAATTATTGTGATCTACAATAATAATTAATTATTTTATAGGAGAACTAAAAAAACTTCTTTATTTAAACTATTACCTGCTTCATTTTGTATAAGTTCTTCTGTAGTGGACATATTTATGTATTTTTAAAACAATGTACCTATGCCTAAATATATTTTGGAATTAATGATGTGTGTTAGGATGGTTGATAAATTCTGCTACTGCCTGAAAAGAATAATCAGGTTTTATTAAAACTCGAGGCATTTATAAATACAGTACTGAACAATATTCGGGTCTAGGACACTTCGGCGAAGGAGCACAACAGGCAAGGGTATAAAAAGTCTACAATGCCCAAAGAATGTCCCCAATGCCCAAGAGACACATCGCCCACAAAGCCCAAAAATAGCGAGAGACACTATTATTTAGGAGGGCCATAACGCCCAAACTGCTACAGATCCATAAAGCCCAATGTGTCCAAAACACCCAATTATTTTATAGGACCACAACGCCCAAAAAAGGCAAACATTGCCTACCTCCGCTCGTGTAAAATCGGTCTGGTCAATCAAAACCTATTAGGGACACAACACCCAACATTACCGCATCTAGGGTTTCCAACCGTCCTTTATTTAAAACAACACGTCCAAGCGGTTTTTTAAGCACATTAAATTCGTAATTTATAGATTTGAAGTAAATAATTGTCTTTTAATGGAAAATCTTATACCAAATTTTTGCAGCAGCTAGCTGGTAAAGCTAAATTGAGATATGAGCAGAGTCCAGATTTTCAGCAAAATGGATTTTTCTTGTTTTTTTGGGCATACTCTTAAAATTTTAAATATTTAGGTTTCATATAAAATGAGTCAGTTTAAACCTTATTCTTTATCGCCTAAATTGCCTAAAATAAACTATTTTTTTAGTACCTAAAAGCAATTTGTACAGCGTCTAAAATTGTCTAAAAGCAATTTTTACGGCGATTTAATAACTTTCTATAAATCCTTTTCCTAATTTTTGTAGGTAAGTTTACAGAAAGAAATATTTTTTAAAACATACCAATAATAAATGCATCAATGTTCGGCGTTGTGTCCCTCTAAGCTCTGATTAACAAAACCGATAATACACGAGTGCAAGTGGGCATTATGAGACTTTTTTTGGTTGTTGTGGTTCCATAAAATAATTGTGCGTTGTGGACGCATTGGGTTTTATGGACCTGTAGAAATTTGGGTGTTATGGTCATAGTGGGCATTATGGTCCTCCTGAATAATTGGCGGTTATGGGCACATTGGGCATTGTGTTTCTAAACACTTTTGGGCTTTGTGGACGTTGTGGGTAATGTGTCCCCTTCCAACCATTGGGCGTTGTAGACATTCTTACAGTATTGTGGGCTTTTTATAGCGTTGGGCTTTGTGGTCCTTGGGTGAAGTGTTCATGTCTCAATACTCGTATCTCGACTTAATTTCAGGAAACATAACCTAATTTTACTAACTCAAAACTTAAATTTATTGTTCAGATACAGTTTCAATTTACAATCAATATACTACAATGTTACCGTTAAATGCTGATAAATATGTGCTAATATTAGCTACACAATCTAACGAAGACGTGTTGAATGAAATTTAAGGTCATCGTGAACTACAAAAATAAGTTTCTCATTTTGGTTAGAGCAAGCTTAAGCATCCAATTAGCCGAACTTTCCTCCACTAAACTGTTTTGAACACTGTGTTTACTAAGTGTACCACTTAAAACAGTAGCGTTATTAATTATAAATTTCTTATTACTGCACTATTTTATATTGTAAACTGATGAATTAATCGAGGGAGGCGTATGACCAAATTTCAACACAACACCACATTACCAAAACTGCTTATTTAGACCATAATGATATAACAGCATTATTACAATTAAAAACAACACACACCTACCAGATTAATTAGTTTCCACTATAAATTAACATTGGTTATGTTCCATTAAAAAGACCAATGTTATTGGAAGCATTTCTTCTTACCTCAGTTTTCCTGTTCGAAATACATCCTAAGGTAATCCTGTAAATAAGAACAGGGAGTAAATATAGTTTGCATAATGATTAAATTAACATTAGAGGTTATAGAACTTCGCAGCTGAGTTAAAAGTTTAGCTGGAGCTGGCCTGAAAACGGTAAATCAGTAATGGATGCCTGGAACATACCTATCTCGTCCAGTGTCGTTTTTGGTGCAGAAAATTCAAAAATACGGGGCTTCCTTGAACCAATCGCTACAAATAATACGTCAAATGGTGACTACTGCCAAAATGCCACAAATATTCCCAGAAATTAATTGACAGCGAAGTATGACAGATTGACCTCTGACATTTGACAGTATTTCGCATATTTCGTCCGAAATCATCAGTGTGCGCTTGCGTGGCGCCGTAAGACAAAAAATCTAAGATATTTTTTGGACTGGCTGAAACAAAAACGTAAATTCCTTTTTACGAGTAATTAAATAATACAAAACGTTAATTGCAAAACAGGATAATTCAGATTGTAAAATTAATTGGACAAAGTAAGACCAGTGCCGTAGCAAGTGGGAGCCACCTGGGCTCTGCTCCGGGCTCTAAAATAAAGAGGGCGCCCAAAAACGACATCTGATCATGTTAAACTTACTACAAATATTACCTATTATACTTTTCTAATAAACTATTTAGGATCTTCCATACGTCAGGAAAGGCTTTCTAATTTGTTTATTTTAAGTGTTGAACATATTGAACTTAATAAAAAGAAACGCATAATGTCTTCCTAAATATTATTTCTGAGAATTATTTGCCTTAATAAAAGTTATTTGTTAAATTTCAGTGCATACTTTGTTGATGTTTCATTTTTTATGCATTTAGGTATTTGGTTGATATGGCTACTAGAACATTTTTGAACTTCATAGGTATTTTACTCAAATATTGCCGAATGTAGATAACTCCATAAGAAAAATTTTGTACCAGAAAGATAATCAAAATTCAAACAGATGAAAAAACTATAGGGTGCCATTACAAAACAAAAGTTGGTTGCCACAGCAACCAAATAACTAACCGTATAAATACTTTTTACTTGCCCTGTGTAGTTTTATTTATTTTTCTTCCTTCTCTTTCTTAAGAAAATAATACAATATTTTTAAATTATACATTTTCATGAAAAGACACGTGAAAATAAGGTTATTTAGTTCGGTCTTTGAGCAATACATCTGATTATAACCAATAATAAGAAAAGGGGTATTGGAAATTTTTCAGGAGCATTCAAAAGAACCCGGATTTTTTTCTCTAAAAAATTAATTCCGATCACTGGATCGAAGTACTTTTTAAAACACAAGGATGGCAAAATTTTTTCGTATTCTAAACAATATTGTTATACGTAATAAAGATGTTAAATTGTTTTATTTAATTTTAAAATTATAAACAAAAGTAGCCAATCACTTTGTATTTAATAAAAATGTCGTAACAATATAAATAAAAATAACTTGAAAAGAAGGTACTTTTAAGCGAACTAAACCTAGGCCATTCAAACCGGTGAGTTAGTTCTCTATCAACTTTAAGACCACTCCCACCAAAAATTGATTTGCACTTATTTCATGGTATGTAATATGATAAAATTCTGTATACAACCGACTTTGATTCTAACCAAATACATGGTAAAAACGCAATGGCCTGGACTCCATGAAACACCTTGTATGCTATTCATGTAGCTACACCGAATTTTCATATTTTAAAAGTAGTATTTTTTAAGAATTAAAAACTTTTCAAAAATTTTCTTTCCAAACTGCCACTCTCTTCGATCGCCGACGCCAGCGAGTAGGGCGCATATTTAGTTTTGTGCCCCGGGCGCAAAAATTCTTAGCTACGACACTGATAATTAGATGAGATGGTATAATAACAGAAATACGTAGCTGATTGGTGGGTCACATAACTTCGCAGATTGTTGTACAAAATACCATTCCACCCCTCCATAACTATAAGTTATTCCGTCGTCATTGGTGGAGATTGTTACTACTCCCACTCTTTTAATAGAACAGTGGTAGCTTTTTCGAAAAATAAATCACATCACATCCCTGTTTATTCGCTAACCTGTGTGCGGAGGTTGAAGTAACTCGAACTAGTCTGTGTTCGTCGACTCGTTTTGCTTATTTATTTGCTTTGTCGTGTGTTGTGATTCAAATAATTGTTTGGATTCCGTTAAAGGAGTAAGTTGCTTAGAACAAATATGTTTTAAAATTTAGGCATCTTCTGGTCTTTATTTTGGATGGGTGGGGGTTTAGTGCATGTTTTCCTCTGCTATCATGACTAGATCCACACTCATCCAAAAATACGGATAAGTATCGTCAGCAGTGCTTATTATGTTGCAAATTTAGGGTCGCGGATTAACTGTGGATCACTGCCTCTTGCAATATTGGTAAAATTTTGGATATAGCAAAGTTTTGCTGATGCTTGCAACAATCATCACGTCTCCCGCCAAAACACAGTGGCGTCTTCATCTTTATCCTACCTACATACATCTTTAAACATTGTGACGGTTTTAAAATGGTTCATATTAATTATTTTTTTTAGCTAAACATACAACTATATGGCGAAATTGTTTTAAGGTTACAACATGTTAATACTGCCAATTATTGCTAATTACTTTAATTTCAGTAGTAGCACTCATATTCTTTTCTTGGTAAACATTTTAACAAGTGCGGTTTAGTTTTTCCAGATCAGTGCTTGTTGCTATGCGTGAAGGCTTTTAATTGTTTGATGCCTTTAGGCATTTACTTTGCCGAAGAAGTATTTCAGTGTTTGGTTAATGCAAATCATTTAATTACAAAGAGAGACGTTGTTAAAATAGCAAAAGCTAGGAGATTATTAAATGAAAAAATAGTTCGTGATGCCGGATGCCAAAGCGGAGTTTTGCTGTGATTTTTGAGTAGCGATCTCCGGATTCATCGCAAGTCACGCGAGTTGACTGCCCTTGAACCGAGCACGTTTGCTGGGTAAGCGTACGTCTGTTCTTTGTTCAATGGGTAAAGGGTTTTTAAACAAGACTCGATCGAGCAGGGTAAAATTTCAAACAACAACCAATCATGTGATTAAATGAATCAATCAGAATAGAATACATTATTTTTACAGCTTTGAATAAACACTGGGGATTATTATCTTCAGAAGTATTATAAAATACCACTTTTCGTAAGCTCGTTGTTTTTTTATTTTTACACAATCGTTGGTTAAATTGTATTTAATTTAGAATAACTAAAACGTAAAAAAACAAACAGTAGGCCCTAAATTTTCATAAATGTTCCAATCTGTTTTTGCAAAACAAGAAGCAAACTAACAGCTTCACCTGCAATCAAACATCGGAGATCAAAATTGTGTTCCACCGCTCTAGTTTCAAAAAAAAACTATTGTGATTAAATTTTTTTTCCTACAGTATAAAAACTAAAAAGAAATCAATTCCAAAAGTTATCAATTACTTTTTCAAGTAAAATTGTTTTTTTTTATTGGAGGTAGGTAATTACCCGAATTACCTACTGAAACGTTAAGTAACATGGAAGAATATTTTAATAGATACCATTGTGCTTGGCGATTTAGTTACTGTAGGTCCTTCAACCAGTGTTTCTTTACTTAGTTACTACCAGTGGCGGCTAGTGAACATTTACTACCGGAGCTGGGTGAGCCAAACATTTTTAAATGTACACCTTTTCCGGAAGTTTTGTAATTTCAACTACGCCTATCAACTAACTCTAACGAAGAAAAGTATTTTTTTATTCTTTGCATGTTTTTGATAACTGTATAAATAAAGTTGTTATAATACCATTTTTACCCCAGGTCGTGAGCGCATTACCTATCGCGTATACGTAGTCGGCGAGCGCGCGCCGTACGTAACTAACGCTGTAGGTCTGGAACGGGTGGGTTGTACCGGCTGGAGATGATTAGATGTAAATTTCAATCACTTTTTGACGCGAAAATATTCAAAACGTAAAAAGTATGGGAAAGTACCAGCGACCTGTTCGGCCATTTGTTATAAAGTATTTAACGTTGAAAAGTCTAATCTTAAAACATCAATTAACTTACTATTTTTTGGTTTGAACAACTTTGCCAATAATTTACCGAATGTTTACACCACATTCTACAAATCCCCTGCTAGACCAAATAAACATCCCTCAGAGAAACAAATAGTGCGCTCGGGAATCACCAAGTTCTGTGTTCTAACAGCCACAAACAATAGTCTATCGCCTTTGTTTGTAAAACGGCTGAAAAACATTATTTTGTCGTTTGATACTGACAGTAATCCGGGGCATTCCATTGTGTTGTGGTGTTTTGTGAATAAATTGAATTTGAAATTATGAAATTAAAGTGGAGGATAAATCTGTACCGGCAACTTGGTTTAATGATTTTCCTAAATTGGTTGCATATTGAAAATAAAATATTTTGCAGAAGATGCATAAAATCCTTAAGTTACGCCTATGTAATATGTTTTATTTTTAAAAGCTGATTTAAAAAATATGTCGTTTTCTCACAATATGCTTCAGGTAAATTTTTAATACAAACATGGTTTGAACGGCAAGGAAGTTACCTTTATATCAAAGTGTATTTTTATATTTTGTTAATTACATCTTCTACTTTTTATTTTATTTTATATTGAAATATTTGTTACAATACCTTATTCATAGGCAAAACAAATATAAAATGTCATTTTTGTAATTTTACTTATTTGTAATTTTTCATGTTTTTTTCTGATTTATCAAGCTTATCATAAGCGCTTATTTTCAAAAATTAATGTTATTAAATCCACGGTCTGGTTATATATAATATTATTAGCTTTGCGTGTTTGCTACGGAGGACGTTGCTTACGTTGCGTTGCCTCCTTTACGAGCCGCCACTGATTACTGCAACCGTTACTAAATCCCAGAGATCTTACCACGGCGTTTCATTGTTTCAATGTTTTTTTTTGTTTTATGAGTATGTGTATACCCACCATTATCCCATACTGTTCAAAAGTGTAAGCTTCCTAAAGTATCCACGCACCTTCCTTCCCACAAGTAATAATGTAATCTCATCAAAGTCTAAAAGTTTTTCATATCGCTCAATTCCAATTTCACGCCCGAATTAGGAGTTAAAAATTGATTTAATGTAAATAATCCGCCTTAAAGAAGAATTCTTTTCAAAAGCACCGTAAAATTTGCGAAGATTGTTACAATTTGATTATTTTTTTAAAAGTTGTGCTCAACCAACCACAACCTCTATCTAAAACTTCCCCAGGTTGGCAGTTTTCGTAATATAAAAACTAAAAGTCGCGGCCGCAATTTCAGCAGGTTCAGTAAACCTGAAATTTGGATGTACGGGTAGCTTTGACCCTCCTTGATGTGTTTTTAATGATGTTAAACCTGGTAGAATAACATATTATAGCAGTCTGTTTATGACATTTTGAAGACATCGCAGACAAGCACTGCGTATACTTATTCATATTCAGACTCTGAAATACCCGCCTAGTGATGTAAAATTTAATGAAATTTATTCTTTGTTGCGAATATTTGCAAAATTTTGGAAATTTTAGGTAACTTGAGATAATTTTGACCAGGGTTCAAAAATATATTTATAATAAATATCAAAATATATCCGATATATACGATACATATGAGAAAAGTCATATATATCTGATATTTATAAAAAAAATACAAAAACTATTTGTTCCTTTTTTAATTTTTTTGGATATTTTGAGGTATACAGTGATACAAAAAATTAATAAACATCACCTTCTCATATACAGCAACAAACGAAGTTGAAAACAAAATCAAATTACTACAAATACTACAAACCAAGTACGCTTTAAAAATGAATCCAATTACATAATAACTCAAAATTATAAACAATTTTCAATACAAGGCTCGAGCTGGGGATTCCCCGGCTCTAAGGTTTTGATTTTATTTTGCTATAAATAATACGGTATAAATGAGGATCGATTGTGTTTTTACTTTCGCCTCTTAAGGCTAAAGTACCGGACCGATTTTGATGAAATTTTAAATCCAGAGGTATACCGAAAATTGTAGTTCTAGTTAAGCTTTTCGAAAAATCCACAACCGGAAACGGAAGTTAGCCATGTTTTTTTGTAGCATTTTTTCCAAAACAAAATTTTTAAAATTTGAGCACCTAATCTGAGAGAAGAACTTAAGGCAAATTGAAAACAACTTTTTTACCGAACTCCCTAGCTTCAAAAGGCCGGCCGCTTTTTAAAAATTTCAACTTTAACGCCCATTTACTCAAAAAGGAGTTGTCTAATCGGCATCAGCTACCACTTGTTTGAGAGCCCTTAATAGGTAGTATACGATGAAATAAAATTAATTTTGAAAGTTCGAAAACTATCGCAATGACGCTGCTTCAAAATTTTAAAAACTTTCAAAATAAAAATTCTCGAAAACTGTTTACACGATTTTTTTAAAGTTTCCGAGCCGATAGAGCTTGCATTGAACTACAAATTCGTTTTTTACTTATCTCCCAAATTTTACTCTGACGCCTTCCAGGAATTTAAAAAAAATTGAAATTGATCAATTATTTATTCAAAAACGCAAACGCTGATCGTTATAAACTTCTATCAGTTCGACAGACTATTTAATAGTTATTTAAGTATCAAGGAATGTAAGGACGTAATAACATCCGAGGTAGGCGAATACGAGCTGAGGCGGAGCCGAAGCTTGTCGCCTGCCGAGGATGTTATTAGTCGATACGTTCCGTGTTACTTATTAAATTTTTCACGCTACCGGCAATGTAAGTAGGCCTACAGGTAGAAATTTAATCATATTTTTAAATTGCTAAAATTTTCGACTATTTTAAAATTAAGGAAAAAAAGATAATTTTTTTAAACAACGCGTTTTCCGGCAGTTACGTGATTTTAATTACGCCTATCAACTAGCTCTAGTTAAAAAATATATTTTTCATTCTTCGCATATTTCTGATAACTTCCCAAATAAAGCTAATATGGCCATTTTTGTCCGACATCTGAAGCGGAATTTGTAATCCTCCGATAGGCGCGCGCGCCGGCGTGCGGTTACCTTGCTTTGGTGCAGGTAGTCGCTGCTTCTATGGTTAAAGTTACCGTACGGAAACCAATTGAACAGGCTATCGCAAATTCAAATTCCCGCTGCTTGTTTTCTTAGAAATCTAATACTCTCTGAACTGCACACCGTTATCCATACATATATAAAAGCACAAAGGGTTTTCTCTCCCCTTCCTCCAGCGGCTACCGCTTCACCAATTTGGACCATTTTTTTTTAAATGAAAGGTCTCTATCCACAGATGGAACATGAAACATTTTTATATTTTTATTCTACGTCGATTTTTTATTAATAATTATTTTAATTTATAATATATATGAAGGTCGGCTAGACGCGCGTCACTTGGGGTGCCATCTACAATAACGTCGCGTGTAAATAAATAAATTAATTTTTTTTTAATTTCCTTGGGAGTTCAAAAAAACGGAGAACGGAAGGGCAACTTCGTCCGCCAAAATTTGTATTGTTTTCAATAAAGGAATATAAATTTTCAAAAATTCATGGAAGGCGTCTGAGAGAATTCGAGATTTTGACGAAAATACAGGGTTATCATAAAAGCATGGTGCGGTTTCAAGCTCGTGAAGTAGACAAAGGACAACACATATAACGGAATATTTTCTTTATTACGTAAAGTTTTTCGAAATTTATTTTATACAAAAGGCAGTAAAAGAACTAAAAACTATAAAAACAATATTTAGTTAATTTTAGTTAATATAGACATAGTGTGTGAGTGGTATATGACTGCTGGTAAATTACCTGTAACGATAAATTACCGGTAAGATAGTTTACTTAGCCGGTACTTTATCTAACATTTAAAAAAGCACTTCCCGCCATTTTTGCGTTGGACTTTTGATGGCATATGGTATCTTAACAATTGGCAACACCAATCAACATTTTCCACCAGGTTTGAGGGGGTTAACTCGCAGTCCATTTTTGCTCCCATTTTAACTGGCCCAGCCCGATAAACGGACACGATAAAAAATGATGGCATATGGTGGAAGTGTATAAGAATGGCATGCTTTTCAAGTAACCGCAATTTCAAAAGGGTTAACCTGCAGTAAAAAAATCAAAAATTTGCGGATGCTGTATCTCCGGAACTACATGAGAGCGAAGATTCGGTCTGTGAGATGAATTGATCATTGAACCGTCCTCTAAAAATAAACTCTAGTACCATCGGGTTAACTTTCAGTCACACCATATCGCTCCAGCTCCTAGACTATAAGAATTAAAGCAAAAAGAAATTATTTAAATAAGCAAACCAAAAAAGATCTTTTTCTCTCAACTCTTTAATTAGTATTGGGGACCGGTTTCGAGCCTAAAGGCTCATATTCAGCCCAAGAACAAGAGTATTACTTAAATAGGATGACAAAGAATATTACAAACCATCCTATTTAAGTAATACTCTTGTTCTTGGGCTGAAGATGAGCCTTTAGGCTCGAAACCGGTCCCCAATACTAAGCAAAGAGTTGAGAGAAAAAGGTCTTTTTTGGTTTGCTTATTTAAATAGTAATAACTCTTACGATGGACATTCTACTAAATGAAAAAAGAAATTAAATTAAGTGTTCGAAATGTTTACCAGTCACTTCTTGGCACAAAAAGTCGGTTATGAAATTCCTGCCTTACATTTCCATAAGTTTCTGGAGTGATAATTCTGCAAACTTCTGTAATGCGTTGCTCCAGTTCTTCAATTGTTTCTGGACGGGTTCTGTACACTTTCGATTTCAGATATTCCCATAGAAAAAAATTTAAAGAAGTTAAATCTGGGGAGCAAGCCGGCTACCAATCCATCTTCCAAGAAAATGTCCGCTGAGAAAGTCAGAAACAGGCCTATAATAATGAGGCAGCGCACCGTCTTGTTGGAACATAACGTTTTCCATATTATTTCCAGCCACCTGAGATATTTCTGGTAAAATTTTGTCTTGCAAATGAAAAAGTGGACTACTGGATAAAAAAATCAAAACAATTTTGAATTGAGTGAGTCCATTTGTTTAAAATCCACCATTTTGTTATGGCTGAATATTTTTCTTTGAAACTAGGATCAGATGCAGAACTAAAAGACCTTTCAAATGAGGTGTCACTCGACCCTGGATAAAAAAATCAAAACAATTTTAAATTGAGTGAGTCCATTTGTTTAAAATCCTCTATTTTGTTATGACTGAATATTTTTTTTGAAACTCTAGGATCAGACGCAGAACTAAAAGACCTTTCAAATGAGGTGTGACTCGACCCTCCTTTCTATTTAAAAAAAAGTTCAAATATGGCGCCCAGTCGCCATTTTGAATGATCCAAAATTTTAATTATGGGCTAAAAAATAGTATTTCATATCCCATTAAAGCACACCAAATTTTATGGTAAAATATCAAGTCGTCCAAAGTTAGTTGGGGGGGGGGGGGGTTACTTTATAGACAGACGGTATATTATGCTCTGTGATTAAAACCTAAATTTTACTGCATTTACTGCTGAAACTACTTCGATAGTAAAAAAACGATGCCGGATAATCCGGTATCCGGCTGAGCAACCGGATACCGAATATCCGTTATCCGGCATTTTGAAAAAGTACTGCTCGCTGCATCCCTAGTAAAAAGTATGGGAAAGTACCAGCGACCTGTTTCGCCCATTTTTGAACAATATTTTTTTAAGATTGTCAGTTTAACTTAACAGCTTTACTCGGTTCAAAAACTCTGGTAGTTTGTAACATTGAGTACCTGTAGGCAGGGTGCAAAAAAATCAGAAAATCGATTCTTTTTGATTTAAACCGAGATCTTTTTGATTTAAATCAATTTTTCTGGTGTCTTGAAACCTGTCTTTATCTTTATAAAACAGTACATGTTTTTAAGTTTTTCGTCCACAGCTGTGCATTTGTAATACGTGTAAGACTAATATTTAAATATACCTAAATAAAGAAAAAGTGAAACACAAACGGGAATTTATTTTGTACATCTGTACGTTACAGAAATTAGTTTTAGACTGAAGACTTCTGCTTGGTGTTTTTATTTCGTTATTTTAACAATAAGTTGAATTTGACGACTAATTTTATGCTATGAGCATGAGCCATGTAATCCTTAGAATTAACCATTTATTTTATGTTTAATTTGTTTTATTATTAATAAATCATACAAATGCGTGTGATACTGAACTTGTATTTGTTTTTTCACATTTTTTTGTTTTCTACAGTAAACATTCGAAAACTTGACGTTTTTGATTTAAATCATTGATTAAAAAAAATCGCAACGATTTAAATCTTGATTTAAATCAAGTTGATTTAAATCTTCGCACTCTGCTTGTAGGGGATTTTTAGTATCAAATTTTACCCCGATCTGATAACTTGTTTTTTAGTAAATAAGTATAAAGTCAACATTTATAAAAAATTATGGAAGGCGCCACTAAAAGTTATCGGGCTTGAACACGGACCAAATTGTAGATTATCTTCGGCTCTAGTAGCCTGAAAAAAGTCTACTGACCTATTTTTGAGCAATATGTTTTTGAAAATTCAAACGTTTTTAAATAATTTTCATTTCACAGTTTTCATGCGTTTATTAATTCTCGTACATAATGATACTGTGTCCCCCTAGAGCTACTGCAATATTAATTTACAATAAATTTGATCCTGATCTGTTAACTTAAAGCTAAAGTCAAAATTATAAAAATATAGCGGCCGCCATTTACTGCTAGAAATTGGAAAACAAAGCATTCGTTTTGCCTTTAGGTTCTCTATCAGATTGCCGTTTTGGTTTAAAAAAATGCTACCAAAACATGCCTAACTTCCCCTTCCGGTTTCGGATTTTTTAAAGCCTATTTGGTCGTTGAAGTTTTGGTGTACTCCTATATTCCGAAGTTCATCGACAGACAGACATAAAAACACATTTTTGGGTTCCCGAGGTCTTAACCATATATTTCCGTCAAAATCTCAATATCTTAACATTTTTGTTAAATCAATTCCTATAATGAAAGTTTAAGAGAGCAAAAAACTTATTTTTTGATATCCTCTTTAACCGAAAGTTTCACAAATCAAAACATAATTGTTATAATGTTAGAATTTGTATTCGAAATTTCGCGGCCAACTCCATCAGCTTATGTTTAGACCAATATTCAAATATCTAAGATATAAAAAGTTCATTTTTTAAATATCTCAGATGTTTTAAATTAAAATTGTTTTAAAATATCTATAGGACAAATAAAATTACTTAAACGTATCTTTGAGATAGTCCTAAACAGAATTCGAAATATCGTAAACACATTTTTAATTATTTATTAATATCCTATAGATATTTTTAAAATACTATTATCTAAGATATTTCTAATATAATCGACAAAAACAAATTAGTTGTACACGTTTAAGACATTTTTCACGACATAGAACTGCTTGATTAATTTTATTAATAACCTTAACATTTCGATAATATTTTAAATTAATTAATTTACAGATATCCTATAGATATTATTTTTTTATTAAAAATGACTAAACCATTGTTAAATTAAAAAATATATACAGGATGTATCAACTTGCGTGTTAACTATGGGGATCTCGCTTATTTGAAGAGACACGACGATGGTTAAATTAGAGAAAAGTTGTGGAATTTTATGCCCATTAATAATTTGAAAAGAAATTGGAGCTATCTTGCTTAGTTTCTGAATAAAGTTTAAAAAAATGAAATTTTGGATTTTTTGTGTTCGGCTATAACTCATTTGTCATTTATATTACATATTTGTAGTTTACGCATTATTAGGACACTTTTTCATGCTGAATCTAAATTTTTAATCAGATTTGGTATAACTGTTACTAGGGATGCAGCGAGCAGTACTTTTTCAAAATGCCGGATAACGGATATTGGGTATCCGGTTGCTCAGCCGGATACCGGATTATCCGGCGTAGTTTTTACTTTCAAAGTAGTTTCAGCTTAAATGCAGTAAAATTTAGGTTTTAATCACAGAGCATAATATAGTTGCAATGCACGAACCCTATGGCCTTATTCTGTAGTATTTTAGAGAAAGAGAGCACGGAGACAAGGAAACTACTAAATGTACTATTTCAAGGATGTGCTGATTAGCTCTAATATTGTTTTTTGTTCACAATTAAGATTGGAAATTTGTCAACGAAATTGATTGTAATTACAAAAATTTATAATTTTGACAATTGTTAAAACTAAAACATGTTCTGTGCTTATAGATCCGACACCATTAAGAAGTCAAATAACATAACCTAACATATATGGTTTGTATCGCCATTTAAGTAAAATATTGACGATCGAGTGTTTTTTTTTTATAGGTTCCTTGTCTCGGTGTGTTGTTTAAAATCATTTCAAATTTTTAACTCGCATAAATGCTGATCTCAATAATATAAATTTAGTAATTTAATGCAGATCTGTAAAATACTGGACTTATGGGGTTTTTGCTCACTTACTTTCAATTGTTTTAGTCTATACTTTCAAATCAAATTGCATGCATAACCTCTTTTACTCGAAGAAAAATCTCCGGCCGGATATTTCATATTATCCGGCCAAACCGAATATTCGGCGAAATGGCCGGATAACGGATAAAAACCGAATATCCGTTACATCCCTAACTGTTACCATTGCTCATTTTCGACTGTTAACTTTTTTTTTCTTATGGTCGGAATTTTTTTTTTTTTTTTATATTTGAATAGAGTTTTTAATTCTGATTTCAACGATGTATCAGACTTTGCATTTTGTTTAAGTTGTGAGCATTTTATCGCAGAAAATAAAAATTTCATAAGAGTGCCATGGAAAGACTGCGTCATTTAATTTATTCTGAAAAAATTCTAGTAGACTATGAACTGATGAAAGTAACACAAACCACTACTTTTACTTACTTTGGTCTTTAGGCACATTAGGTACGCGAAATTTTCAGGAAACTTTGTTTTGAGCGTAGGCAGCAGGTTAAGTTATTTTTTACAAAAACAAACGAATGACAGTTACTAACACACAGATTACAGGGTTTATTTTAGACGAGCTTCTGAGCATGTTTTTACAAAGGTGTCAAATGTTTAATAATTGTTTGTATTTGTGCAGTTCCAGTGTTATCTGTTGTATTTATTTAACCTTTTATTCAAATTTGTTATGTCAGTTGCAAACATAAAACCTGCAAGTGGAATTTTAAGTAAGTTGTGTATGTTGAAAAATTTGTCATTCATTTGTTTTTATGAAAAATAACATAACCTGCTGCTTACGCTCAAAACAAAGTTTGCTGAAATTTTCGCGTACCTAATGTATCTAAAGTCCAAAGTAAATAAAAGTAGTGTTTTGTTTTACTTCAATCAGTTCATGGCCTACTAGAATTTTTTCAAAATAAATTAAATGGTCTTTTCATGGCACTCTTATGAAATTTCTATTTTCTGTAATAAAATGCTCAAAACTTAAACAAATCCCAAGTGTGACACATCGTTGAAATCAGAATTAAAAACTCTGTTTAAATATGAAAAAATTTAAAATGCTGACCATAAGAAAAGAAAAAGTTGACAGTCGAAAATGAGTCGTGGTAACCATTATGCTAAATCTGATTAAAAATTTAGATTCAGCTTGAAAAAGTGTCCTAATAATGCGTTAACTAGAAATATGTAATATGACAAGTGAGTTATAGCCGAAAACAAAAAATCTCGAATTTCAGATTGTTTTTAGTTTATTTAGAAACTAAGCAAGATAGCTCCAATTTCTTTTCAAATTATTAGTGGGCATAAAATTCCACAACTTTTCTCTAATTTAACCATCGTCGTATCTCTTCAACTAAGCGAAATCCCCATAGTTAACACGCAATTTGATACATCCTGTATATACGATATTGCTAATATGTTTATTTACAAAATTCGGAATGGAAATGTTTAATAAGAACATATCTTAGAGATATTTTAAGTATAGGTAGGTACTATAATTATTAACACGTCGACTATTTAATTATAACACGACGGTGTTTTAAAATGATTTTAAATTACGTCTACCATATTTTCAAATAGGCGATTTAAAAATATTTCAGAAATAATTTTAAAAGTGTATAAGTATGGAAGATAGTTTGAAATGATTACAAATATGTAAGATATTTTTAATATGAGATATGTTTAAATTATATAAATGTTTGCTTTTAATTTGTAAAAATTGCTGTCAATAAAAAGTAAAAGGGCGTTACATAGACGATTCTACTTGGTCTTCTGTTAAATCATTTTAAAATAAACTAAAATTCAAACATTTCGTGTACTAATAATATTTTTATAAGTGAAGACATTCAGTACACGCAGAATTTTAAAAGACTGAATTAGCATTTTATATTCGTTTATTCTTAATTTCAATCATATTTGGAGATAACAATTTAACAGAGCTTCATATTTATTTCTCTATCTAGGCGTCATCAAACATTTTACATGCGTCATCCAAATTGACCACATTTAATGCTTAAAATCTTTAATGAGCCACAGAAAGTTCTCCGGCCCTGCTATTGCTGTCTTTGTAGTTACTCATATAATATTGGACTGGGTACCTGGCTGGTTGTTACAGTTAGATAGAGGGGTCGAGAACACAAAGAGCCTTGCTCTTTCGTCTCAGGTAGATGTTCTACCACCTGCCTTTTCGTCCATTATCGTACAGCGCGTTCAAGAATCCTTGATTGCTTGAAACATCATTACCTCTAGCTTTTTTTGTAGTCAGCGCTCACGAACATGCCGTATAATAATAATTTTCTAAGACTTGTTGCTTTCGTGAATACGTGAATAAGCGAAATGGAATTTGATGAGAAAATACGTAAGTACATGTCTGTGTCAACATCCGAATAATTTCCACCTCGTTCGATCAGTATTATTAACTTCCATGGGAAACTTGCTAAATTTTATTTAAAACAAACAATAGCAATATTTTTCACGGGGTTTTTGTTCACGGAAACACTTGATATATTTTGTTTTAATTGAAACGTTCAGAAATTCATTGTGATTACTGATTGTTATACAGAGCGGGTAAAAAAATACCTAATCAAGAAGGATATAAAAAGCTTGTCTTTGATTGACCTTGTTATTTTTTGTTGTTATTTTTCTGAAATTAATAAACATAAAAACGAAGCGCTAGGTTTGTATGCATTTCCAAATTTGTTTGCTAGCTAATTATGAGTTGTGTTTGCATTTTCTTTAAATTTCGCGGGATTCTGAATAAAACGATATCACTTCCATTTTGCGTATGAATGCATATACAGGGTATCCAAGATAAGCGGTCTATACATGGGGATTTCGTAAACGGCAAGAAATAGGGTAGTTACTAATATAATCCACATTCAAATCCTACAACTTTTGCTTAATTTTAAGTACATAAAAAATACTAAAATTTTCAGTTTACGCTTTTAGTGTATAATTTGTTATTACCAAAGATAGCGCAATGCGGTTTTGACGTTGTTAAGACACTTTTTTAGACATATTTAAAATCTGAAATTAAAATTTTTATAGGTCTTTAAACTTTCAAAATATTGACAATAACTTCGCTTTTTAAATATGCGTCAAAGGCGGCTAGGTTATCACTGGATACAGCTCTTTTTCCTGTTTTCTCTAATATAAGGTTTGATGAGTTTATTTTTACAAATAACGGAGTTATAAGCGAAAAACTGTTTTCTCATAGTAGGCTGTGAAAAACTGTTATCTTGTAGGTTGCTGAAAATTAACAAAATAAAGCTAAAGTGTGAACTTCGAGTGGACTTTCGCATGCTAAAACTTATCGTATTTGCAAAAGTGTAAATTTTATAATTACGTACCGTAACTCTACTCATAGAAGCAGCGACTACCTGCACCACCAAAGCAAGGTAAGCGTCTAACCCCTTGGGTTTACAGCCGATCCTACCTCACATGACTTGCATGCAGCTGGAATGTGTGCAAACCACAAGCTCGTAGTGGCACAGATGGATATGCGGGTGTGTTCGGGTGTACTACTTTTTTACTGCATAAGTAGTTGGGTCGAGTCTCGGTTACAACCAAATTATTTTTTTTTAATTTTAGTTTTCTACGCTGTTGTTGCGTTTTGCTGTTTACGCGAGGGTATTTGTTAAGAGCAGTTATATTTTTAAAGAAAAAATACGAAGACAAATTTGCATTCACTCACTGATTGACGGCATACTAACACGCAAGTCTGGTAATAAATTAAAAAAAAATGATTTGTTGTTTTCTATTGCATGCAATTTATTTGCAATGAAAAAATCGCCTTTAACAATGCAAATCTATATGCGAGCCAATATTAGATGATATTGCGCAAGTCAGGATCGGCTGTAAAGCCAGGGGGCTAGACGCTAGTAGCGCCCTCCGGCGCGCCTATCGGCGGATTACAAATTCCGCTTCGGATGTCGGACAAAAATGGCAATATTAGCTTTATTTGGGAAGTTATCAAAAATATGCAAAGAAGGAAAAATATATTTTTTAACTAGAGCTAATTGATAGGCGTAGTTAAAATTACGTAAATGCCAGAAAACGCGTTGTTGACATTAAAAAGTATCGTTTTTTTTTTCTTAATTTTTAAATTGGTTGAAAATTCTAACGAACCCTAATAAAGTACTTTAAATAGTCTATCGAACTGATAAAAGTTTATAACGATCTGCGTTTGCGTTTTTGAATAAATAATTAATCAATTTCAAATTTTTCAAAAATTCCTGGAAGGCGTCAGAGTAAAATTTGGGAGATAAGTAAAAAACACATTTGTAGTTCAATGCAAGCTCTATCGGCTCAGAAAGTTTAAAAAAAATCGTGGCAGTTTTTGAGAAATTATTTTTTGAAAATTTTCAAAATTTTGAAGCAGCACCATTGCGATGTTTTTCGAATTTCCGAAATTAATTTTATTTCATCGTACACTACCTAGGAAGGACTCTTAAATAAGTGGTAGCTGATCCCGATCAGACAACTACTTTTTGAGTAAATGGACGTTGAAGTCGTAATTTTCAAAAAGCTGTGATGGCCGTCATTTTGAAGCTAGAGAGTTCAGTGAAAAAGTTTTGGTATTGCCTTAAGTTCTTTTCTCAGATTCCGTGCTCAAATTTCCAAAATTTTGTATTGGAAAAAAAATTTATAAAAAAAACATTTCTAACTTTCGTTTCCGGATTTGGATTTTTTTGAAAAGTTTAACTAGAACTACAATTTTAGATTACCCCTAGATAAAAAATGTCATCAAAATTGTTCCAGTACTTTTGCCTGTACAGACGTCACCCACGCACACACACGCACAGACAGACATTTTTTAAAAAAGCTTTTTCTGTTCCTTGAACCCTAAAACGTGCATTTCCGTTAAAATGTAGATTTCCAAAATTTTCATGAAATCAATACTCTATCCCGAAGGTATGGGAAAGTAAAAAAGAGAAAACAAAAAGCAAAGGCGCATTTGGTTTCCATTGAGGTTTGATCGGTTTATCTTCCCAAATAATAAAGTTATAAATAAGCGAGAAATTGTTTGCTCGTGGTAGGCTGTGAAAAAACAAAAACGCCCGACTGTTGCAGGGAATAAAACTATTAAAAATGTATGATAACCAGAGATGAGTACTATTTAATTTGTGTTGGCAATATCTGCATCTTTTACGATTTTATTGTCATTCTAAATTAATCTTCCTTTTCATGTTTTACTACTTAGCAGGAGTAGCGTCTTTGGATTCTTATAGGAGCATACATTTTTAATAGTTCCCTGAATGATTCAGGTGTTTTTGTTTATTCAAAACCTACCACGAGTACATAATTTCTCGGTTATAAATTATTGTTTGGGAAGATAAACTGATCAAACCTCAATGGAAACAAATGCAGCCTTTTTTTTTCTTTTTTTCTCTCAGTTTTTCACATCTGACTATACGAATAAGTTTTTTGTTTATAATTCCGTTATTTGTAAAAATAAACCCATCAAATCTTACATCAGAGGAAAGGGAAAAAAGCTCTATCCAATGATGACATGGCCGCTTTTGACGCATATTTGAAAAAGCCAAGTTAATGTCAATATCTTGGAAAAATTAACGACCTATAAAAATTTTAATTTCAGGTTCGAAATTTCTAAAAAAAGTGTCTTAACAATGGCAGAAACCGCTTTGCGCTATCTTTGACAGTAACAAAATTATACACAAAAAGCGAAAACTGAAAATTTAAGTTTTTTCAGTCTGCGCTAAAAATTAAGCAAAATTCTAGGATTTAAATGTGGATCATAGTAGGAGTCCGAATCTCTGTCTTTTACAGTTTAAGTTATACCCATGCATGAACCCCTTATCTTGAACACCCTGTATTATTTTTATTTTGGATTTTTTATTATGGATTTTTCTAGAATTTCCGACCCGTGTTTTTTTCAGAAATGCTCAATATATATGGCTCTTATATTTTTTTAGAGCCCACTCTGATTAGTAGGTAATTGTTCATTAATTTTAGGGTCATTAGTTACGGGCCTTCTAGTGAAGTTATTTTATCGTTTTTTGTCATTTATTTTTAAGGCAGTGTGTTATTAGCAGTCATGTTTTTGTTAAAAAGTCATTATTTATCATTGTTTTCGTCACTAGAAAATCTTTGGTGTCAAATATTTCTTCTTCTTCTTCTTCTTCTTCTTCGGTTTTTTACCCCATAGGGTTTGCCGTTTTCTGTTTCCATAGCCGTCTGTCTTCCCAGTCTGCTTCTTGTAGATCTCTGTCCTCCATAGCCATTTTTATATGCGTTTCCCACATTAGAGCCGGTCTACCTCTTTTTCTCTTTCCCCCCGGAAACCACTGCGTCACTTTCTTTGGCCATCTGTCTTCTGGCATTCGTCTGACGTGTTAAAGGCTAATTGTTTTCCAATATGTCCGTGAATTTTAATACTACAGTACCCCAGGCGAGTAGGGCAAACAGCTCGAAATCTCGCACTGTACAGGCAGTCAGCCCTAAGGATTGTGGGGGGGGGGGGGCAAAGATTCACAGGTAAAGCACCGATGTGATATCAAATATTTCGAATTTTTCACTCGAAAATAAAATAAATAATTTATTACTGTCACTGTTTATTTGTATCAGTTTAAAATACTAATCGGACTCGCGGGCCGGACTGATGGTTAAATTAAACATGTCCGGTGGTCCAGAAAAAAGTTGTAAGCGGCCGTAGGTTGCACGTGCCCGGGGTCACAAATTACAACAAAGTTTTTTTTTGAAAAGTTAAGTTATCAAAATACAAAATGAAAATCTAAAAAAACTTATAAGGAACTTTATTGTGTTAGATATCAATTTCAATCCTCGCTCCTCACTGATTACCTCAAATTTGAGTTTGTGTTAGCAATTTCGTGGCCAACTACATCAGTTTGTTGTATACCAAGACCCGTTCCTGCGGAGTCACCCGCCTGCGTGCAAAATATTTTTTTTCCGCCCCTATGTTAAACATGTCATATTACCAGTGCCGGATTAAACCCAGTGGAGGACCCTAGGCAGTAGAAATCTCGGGGCCTCCCTCGCAAATTATTTCCTAATAGGTAACATATCGATCTCTGTGGCGTCGTTTAACAAGTGTCGGCGTTTTGGGCACGTTCGGCGAAATGTCCAATGTACGTTAGTCGGCGTTTTGGGCGTATTCGGCGAAATGGTCCTCTAGTAGCAGTCGGCGTTTTGGACCTGTTCGGCGTTTTGGACGTACAAAATAAACAGTCGGTGTTTTGGGCATTCGGCGAAATGTCCTAGACCCTTGGTAACGTTTGTTTTTGTGCAATAAAATTGGTTTATTACAATTTTTATGGTTGGTAAAATTAAAAACCTATTAGGAAATAATTTGCGAGGGAGGCCCCGAGATTTCTACTGCCTAGGGTCCTCCACTGGGTTTAATCCGGCACTGGTAATATGACATGTTTAACATAGGGGCGGAAAAAAAATATTTTGCACGCAGGCGGGTGACTCCGCAGGAACGGGTCTTGGTATACGGGTCTAGGACATTTCGCCGAATGCCCAAAACACCGACTGTTTATTTTGTACGTCCAAAACGCCGAACAGGTCCAAAACGCCGACTGCTACTAGAGGACCATTTCGCCGAATACGCCCAAAACGCCGACTAACGTACATTGGACATTTCGCCGAACGTGCCCAAAACGCCGACACTTGTTAAACGACGCCACAGAGATCGATATGTTAGCGTCGGAGCCGAATAACTGCCGAACCTTGCGTGTCCATTACGCCGATTATTTCGCAAAGGACACTTTGCCGACCCTGACCAAAACGCCGAAACGAGACTATGACCAAAACGCCGAACGCTTGTAAGAGCCATTTTGCCGACCGCGGCCAAACCGCCGAAATCAGACTATGACCAAAACGCCGACCGTGTCCAAAATGCCGAACGGCTCGTAAGGGACACTTTGCCGACCGCGACCAAAACGCCGAAATCAGACTATGACCAAAACGCCGACCATGCCCAAAATGCCGAACACTCGTAAGGGACACTTTGCCGACACTGACCAAAACGCCGACAGAACCATAAAAGAACATAGGGGTGATAAGCATGTACTTGTAATAGTTCATTCATAGGTGGCAGTAAACGCCGGTAAAGAAGATAGCATTATGAGTTCTAATGTATTTGATTTTATATACGTAATGTTCTTCAATAGGCTGCGCAACCGTCGATTATAAATTTTATAAATCAAGCAGTTCTTAATTGTTAGTTTTTAAAAATTTTGAATCGTGGTTTAGCATTTGATCGTGACGTCGCGTCGTGGGTTAAGATATTTTTGTGGAAGTGCTTCTGCTACCTGTTGATTAATAAAGGGTTGATGAAGAATGTATTTTATGTCGATAACTTTCGCAGTAGTTGCACTAAAATTTTGAAATTTCATATGTGAGCACTACTGATTTAGCTTAGTATTTCTATTAATTATAATATATAAAACCAGAAGTTTCTCATATGGAGGGTCACGTAATATTTTCTTTTAAATATTTTAGATCTTTACATTTGTTGAGGTTTTGTTTACAAAATCTCTATACAAAAATACGCAAAAAAAAGTACTCTTGCTGAAAGTCGCTGTATCTAACAGTTTTTAACATAATCCATTGTTTTTGTAAAATCGAATTACCATAAAGGTCTAAGTGTTTTTCTCAAGATGTCCAAATAGTTTCCACAAAATTCTCGAACATAGTAGTACTGCGTCCTTATATAGCTACGTCAATACCACATTTGATTCCGATCTCCTTCAAGTGAATTTTGAGTAATAACGCTTTAAAGTCAAAATTTTCAAAAATAGCAGCAGCCATCATTTTGAAGATAAAATGTTCGAAAATAGCGTTGCGACTTTTCAGATTTAGAAAACTTTGGTTTCCGGATAAATAAATCTACCAAAATATATATCAAACTGATAGTACCGACCGACACATGTATGAATGACTTATTTATGACCTCATTATTTTAAAGACGCTCCTAATTTTGTCAATTTTATTGAAATAACTAAGCGTTAACTCTGTCTTTTTTAATGTGTTTTAGAGTAATACGACTTGAGTTTAATATATTTTGTAGGTATATAAATAAATATGTATATTTACGTGTTTCATCTGTTTACTGATTTGTATTGAATCCATGTACTTTGGATTTGAATATAGACAATTCTGCTGATGAACGACAGTAAATATAAACTGCAAAAATCTGGAATCTGCTCATATCTCAATTTTGATTGAGCTAGCTTCGGCAAAAATTTGGTATAGGATTTTCGAATCTAGGGAAAAAAACGCCGGAAAAAAACCGAGGAAAAGCCGGCGGAAAAAAGCCAAACCATAAGAAAAAAGCCGAGGAAAAAAATCGGAGTAATATCCTAATCTAAAAGAAAAATTGCAGTTGAAACGTTATGCGTTTCACTCTGCGAGAAGTTAAATTTACCGAAAACAGTTTTTTAAAAAGCGATTTTTTCAAATAGAACGATATCGGCTTGTTATCGTTATGTTTTTAAAAGGAGCATTTTTTTCGATTATTATGAAACCGATAATCGATATTTTCCTTGATTCGGTGAGGTATTTTCCATTAAAACCAAAGTTTGTTTACAAATTAAAAACATAACGAGTCCATATCGTTGAAAATCGAAAAAAAATCTTGTGAGTAACTTTTCTCAACCAATGAAGCGCATCACATTTTCAGATTCGTCCGAAACATTCATTACGCGTATTTAACTGTTAAAATGTGACGTTCAAATATGTACTTATGGTTAATTCAGATGAAAATCGCAGGGTGAATTGTATACGGGAATTCCAGTAAAATAAATGATTAAGACCAAATTTTTAGTAATACACATTTATATTATTCAAATTTTAAACAACACCAATATATCCGTTAGATATCTGCTATTCGGATAAATTCAATATTTACATTTCCTACAGCATAGGTAGCTGCAATACATACCTACAAATTTGGTTTTATTGAAGAAAATATTATTTATTTCGTTTATTTGGTAATGGGTGAACGTGAGAACGAACCTGTCGGTAGCTTTGGGCCATTGTTAACATGCATAAACTAGGAGCGGCGACTGTAATCTTTTAGGTTTCAGTCCTTTGCATCAATAAATGAAATGCAAATTTTGAAGAGTTATTATTACTGGAATTTAAAAATATGTTTTGACTAAGGCTGCTGGGTACCAGGCAGCTTAACGATTCACAGATCCGTAAAATCCAAATCTTTATTACCTCTGGCTTACAATTTGTTCATCCAAACCCGGTGCCTGGCGGTTTAAAAAGTAAGTAGCTGGTAATGACGCGATAACCGCTCTAATCCTTCGTCTGGCTGATTAAAAATCTACCCTGTCTACAATTCTACATATTAGCAGTAAAAGCTTTTTGAAAAAATATTTTTTTCCCAGTAAATTTAGCAAAAGTTCCTAGTTGTAAGTATGCCGACTTTGTAATAGGGTTGGAGGAGCAATAAATATCCGGCAGGTAGCAGTGGTTTCTAGCCCTCAGAATGCCACTCTGTAGAAGTGGTTTTAAAATGCAAAGTTGTCTTAAAATATAAGAAATGATTGTTTAGATGTAATCCATAAAATGGACGTCCTGCATTCCTTTCATATTACCCAACATAAATATATCAAATGGCCAAATATCTGCTCGAAAAATAAGTTACATACTTTGAACCACTTTTATTATTTGTTGGTAACATTAAGTATTAACATTAATCTTTACTTTAATTAAATTTAAATAATAGTAAAATTGTACAACGTAATAACGATTGGTCTAATGAAATCTTATTGGTAAGAATTTTAGCTATTAAAGTATGCACTAATGACACATAAATGAATATGTTTGTAGTATTTTTTGAGAGGCTAAAGTTATAAGAATTATTCCTATCATATAAAATCAACACGATATAGCTGTCGTCGATTCTCAATACTGTTTAGAGATGTTATTATAAATTACAATAAAATTGAAATTGTAAAAGGTCATAGCTTCAACCGATATGCGAATATTGCAAAAACCAAATTTATAGCATCTGCATAGAAAAAAATCCGGGTCGATATAAATAATCCGAAATTTGAATCGAAACTTAAAGGGTGATTCTGAAATATCTTTCATAAATGGGAGGGTGAACTCATTTATCAAAAAGAAGGAAAAAAGTCTATACAAACTATGTCTCAAAACTCACCTTTTGCGAGATGCAACCCTTTAAAGCGAACGCAGCTGCGGCACCTTTAAATTAGTAAAAGGTAGAGGTCTAAAGAAAAAATTCAAGAAAAACATATATAAAAAAATCCAAGGAAAAATTCAAGGGAAAAAATCCAAAGGAAAAAGATACGCAAGAAAAATTAAAAATATAGTTGTTTATTTCATTAATATTATTACTAGACTTGGGCAAATATGCTGCAAATGTAATAGTCATCATAATAAAATTAGAATGACGAATTCTTTTAGGAAAAGCAACTACTGACTTTTAATACCTGCTTTTTAATTAATTACAAACATACAAAATAGAAAACTTGCATAAAGACTTTATATACGGCGGCGTACAAAATGTTATTTTGAAAAACACCGATCTAATTTAAAACAATCAATTTTTTTATTTATTTAAAATAGATAATTTTACTTTTAATTGATTGTTTTTATTCAAATGAATTGTCATGGTTTTTCTGAGTAAGATCACTACAAATTACAATTTAAGTACCTAATTTCTTTTCGCAAATAGGGTTAAATAACAAATATTTCATGGCAGTGCATTTTAAAGAAATTGAGAGCCGTGTAAGATAAAAATTTGAAATTTTGAGTATGGCATTGTTTGGTGGAACCTCTTTTTTGTGAGATTTTATTTTTTTTCACCCTTAACGTCGATATCTTATTGAATCTTTGTTCATAACTTTTTTATCATTCCTTATTTTAGAAAGTATATTATATAATTGAATTTATGAGAAAAATGCTCAAAAATGCTACGCTTGCTAAAAATACGACCAACCTTTCTTTTTCGAGAAAATCGAATAAAATTAATAAGCAATTTACAAAGTATGTTTAAAAGTAAAATAGCTGAACTCGCCAAGCACAAATGTAAAAACAAGATTCAAAATTTGTAAAAACTGTAACAATCGACGGTTGCGCAACCTATTGAAGAAAATTACTTACATAAAATCAGTACATTAAACCTTATTAAGCTATCTTCTTTATCGGCGTTTACTGCCACCTATGAATGAACTATTACAAGTACATACTTATCTCCGCTATGTTCATTTATGGTTCTGTCGGCGTTTTGGTCAGGGTCGGCAAAGTGTCCCTTACGAGTGTTCGGCATTTTGGGCATGGTCGGCGTTTTGGTCATAGTCTGATTTCGGCGTTTTGGTCGCGGTCGGCAAAGTGTCCCTTACGAGCCGTTCGGCATTTTGGACACGGTCGGCGTTTTGGTCATAGTCTGATTTCGGCGGTTTGGCCGCGGTCGGCAAAATGGCTCTTACAAGCGTTCGGCGTTTTGGACATGGTCGGCGTTTTGGTCATAGTCTTGTTTCGGCGTTTTGGTCAGGGTCGGCAAAGTGTCCTTTGCGAAATAATCGGCGTAATGGACACGCAAGGTTCGGCAGTTATTCGGCTCCGACGCTAATATATCGATCTCTGTGGCGTCGTTTAACAAGTGTCGGCGTTTTGGGCACGTTCGGCGAAATGTCCAATGTACGTTAGTCGGCGTTTTGGGCGTATTCGGCGAAATGCTCCTCTAGTAGTAGTCGGCGTTTTGGACCTGGTCGGCGTTTTGGACATCCAAAATAAACAGTCGGCGTTTTGGGCATTCGGCGAAATGTCCAGGCCCCTAATAAATTTTCATCCTCCTTTTCTAAATTTATCAAACAGATTTCAATGACCAACAGATAAAATTCCTGAATAAGGGTTTTAAATTTTTCCCTCTTCCAAAATTTACCAATAATTTTAAAGAAATTTTAACAGTCAATTCTGAATTGATTCTCAAAGAAAGACATTTCAATTATGCAAAGTTTCAAATTGCTAATTTATTAAAAGAGATGTCAATCAATACCAATAAATCAAAAAATAAAAAAATAGTCTAAATAATTTATTACTTAAAAGGATTAAAGAAAAAATTTCAGTAAATAATCTGATTTCTGTCAAGGCAGATAAAGGAAACACATTAGTTATATTACCCAATGACATTTACTTACAAACAATTAATGATTTCGTAACCAATTCAAACTTAAAAACTTTAACTAGTAATCCTACCAAAAATGATCAAAAAGAATTAAAACAAACATTAGAAAATTGCCAGGTTTGTTTAACAGATTATCAAAAACAAATAACAAATCCACAACCACCAAAACTATACGGTTTATTAAAAATACACAAACCCAACATGCCCATTAGACCGGTAGCATCATACATACATCCACCCAACCACATGCTAGCAAAAATACTTAATAATATAGTTACCAGTTTTGATTATAATTCAAAATATTCGGTTAAAAATTCTTCCGAATTGATCAATGAGTTGTCTAACTTACATTTACCACCACAAAGCAAGCTAGTTAGTTTTGATGTTACTAATATGTTTTCCTAAATTCCTTCTCAGAGTGTATTCCTTTATTAAATAATATTCTTATTAACAAAAATGTTGAATTAATAAGACGGACTGAGTTGATTCAATTATTTGAACTTTGCACTAATCAAAATTATTTTTTACTTTTAATAAGAAAATTTACTCCACGAAGATGGTTTACCCATGGGAAGTGCAATTTCACCTCTTTTAGCTAACATATTTATGGAAAATCTAGAAGATCAAATATTCGAATCAAATCGTTCTGAGAAAGTTATATTTTGTTTTCGTTATGTTGATGACATGTTTTGACAGTTTCATTTGAATTAATAAATTAATATTTAATTTTTATTATTATCCAAACATAAAATTTACACTAGAAACTGAACAAAATCAGTCCATTAACTTTTTAGATTTAAACATAAAAATTAATTCAACTAATAAATTTGAATACTGAGTTTATAGAAAACCTACACAAACAGACATTACAATACCACACGATTCTTGTCATCATAAAACACATAATTTAGCAGCATACAGGTTCCTGATACATAGGGCTTTGGCGGTCCCTTTAGATGAAATTAATTATAATAGAGATATTTCAATTATTAAACAAATTGCGTATAGTAATGGTTATAATAGTAAACTTATTGATACATTAATTAAAGAAAAAGATTATAAATTAGCCATTCAAAAAATTTATCCGAATACCAACTTGATCCGATAGAATTAAATATGCCTCGATCCCATATTTTGGGGACAAATCAGAAAAAAATGCTAGAATTATAAACCAAACAAATAAATATACAGTAAGTTTTAAAACAACTAGAAACATCTTAAACACTTTGTTTAATGCTAAATCAAAAACAGATGATTTGCTAAAATCAGGAATTTACAAATTAAATTGTTCACATTGTAATTCGGTTTATATAGGCCAAACGATTAGAAATTTTGATATTAGGTATAAAGAACACGTACGTTGTTACAAATACAAACACCCACATAAATCCAATTACGCTAAACACTTGCTAGAACAAAATCATTCAATGACATCTAATAACACCATAAAATGTTTACACTTTTGTGATGATAAACGTAAATTAGACATACTAAAAGCTTTTGAAATTCACAAACATTTAAAAACTGTACCATTAATGAATGAGCAAATTGATCTCTTAAATTCTCCTCTATTGGACATTTAGGAATAAGATATCAAGTCATCTGCAGACTTATCGAGATCAAGTCACCAAGTTCTATTGCTATAACAACACTAACTGTTTACTTTCTAATATAACCTCTGGCAATGGCATGTAAACATGCCGAAATATGTATACGGTTAAAATAAATAAATATTGTTGAAGTAATTAAGTATTTTATATAGCTATAATCAATAATTATTATTGTTATTAAACAAATTAATATATTGTTATTAAACGAAAGTTATTAAATATTATGAAACAATAAATAATTAAAATTATTTGTTTCAGTCAGTATGTAATTTGTAATTTTCTTTCAAAATCAAATTAATATTAATTTGATCCGTCGCCGCGGACCGCGCGGCACTTAAAAGGCGTGGGGCCCATAGGCTGGTGCCTACTCTGCCTATTTGGTAATTCGGCACTACATATTATCTAATACATTGCATAAAACAAATAAAATAATTAAAAAAAAATGAATTATGACAAAATAATAATAAAGTTCAAAATAAACAATAGTTATTATATGAAATAATTTGTTCCTTGCAAAGTTTATAAAAAAAATACAAATACTTATACAGAATAAATAATGTAAATACAAATGTAACACTGAAACAGTTGTCAAAAAGAAATATAGGATAATCAAAAAGAATTATAGGATAACACGTCTGTATTTTAAAGATGCAAACTCGTTTATCAGAGTGAAATGTCTGATCGACGGTTTCACAGATTTGATTCTCAATGGAAATAATAGCTAAATCTACTAGCCGTTCTTGGCTCATAGTTGTTCTTAAATAGTTTTTAATTATTTTTCGTTTTGAGAAACTCCTTTCTCCGGAGGCTACCGATGTGGGCAACGGCAAAAATATTCTTAATGCTATAAATAAGTGTGGAAACAACGATTTTTGAATTATTTTTTGCAATATAATGTAAAAGGTTTAAAGGTGACTGTATTAGAAATATTACCACTTTATAAGACATTTCATGGCGCAAATCAATTCCGTCAATATTGTTGCATGTCGTATTTTTGTTATGAATTAGCAAAGCAATGTCTAAATCCATGCATGATTTTTTAACTATTTCGGAATCTAAATCGTAACAATTGCATAAAAAACGGAATAAATTATTGCACCTATTGATCGCCTCAAACCGTATTTGTAAAGATTTAATTGTGTTGTCCATAATTATTATAATATAATAAATAAATTTTAAATTGTCGTTTTGAATCCAAAAGTTTCATCAGTAGGTACTTTCTTTCATATAAAACTTGTCGCTTGATCTTTCTTAATTTTGGATAACAAACATAGCATACCAAATTGCAATCGAACATATAAATTTGAAGGTTTTGATTTTATCTACTATTGATTGTGCCGTGTGTTAAGTATTCATATGTCTTGAATTATCTTAGGTCAAGTCATATAAACTTTGGCTTTAATCCTACTTTCCCATCTTGTATCACTAACCGATTTTAACGTTAAACGGGGTAATTTTTTTTTAAATGTCCCACCGGCAAGGTGAAGCAGAAAAAAATTAAATTGAACAATTCTTGAATGATAAAAAAACCAATAGTTTCATATGGAATTTTAGCGACATCATTTCCGGATAAATTTAATGGGTAAGCTGAACAAGGCATAAACATTGCTCTGGCATTTCGAGTTTAAAGACTTATATGTTTATCAGACATATTTGCACTATTGTTATTTCCCTGACCTCCTCATGTTCTGAATATTTATTTGAAATTTTGGTAATATTTTTTTCTGTTAAAACTTGAAAAAACCTTCGCCTGTGGTTTATAACTTGAAAAAAAAAATCTAAAAATGTTCTCTTATTTCGACTTGATGTGTATGGGACGCCAAGTGTAAAGTGAAAATTTATTATATATACACACATTTACCTAAATGCTTTTTATTTTAACAAATCATTCTAGATTTAAATAAATTCTTAAACATTTGGTTGAAATATTCCAATATTTAATAAAGCATTACAGATTTAGATAAATGCTAAAACATTTATTTTAAATTTTCAAATATTTAGTAAACCTTTATCTATTTAGATAAATCTGCACATATTTGTTTTAAATCTTTCAATATTTAATAAATATTCGCAGATTTAAATAAATTTTTACCGATATAAATAAATCCTTACAGATTTAAATAAATGTTTCAACATTTAATTCTAAGCTGTCACATTTAATGTTTACCTGTCATATTTATTTGACCTTGGTGAGCCCAGCCGACTTAGGACACCAAGACCGTTTATATCGGTAGTAAGGCGCAAGGCAGGGTTATGGAGGGAGCGTTTGACGCTTAAACAAAACAGACTGAAAATTACATTCTCAAGGGAGTGTTGAGGAAACTTTCATTGTATGAATAATGAATTATGCGATGTTTATGTTGTTAAATATGTTGGTATTGATGATTGAACTAACATTAATTGTACACATTTTTGAAATACGGAAAACGTGTTCATAATTGTTGAACGTTACCACCAGTGTAAACGGTCTTGGTCTGCTATGCAGGCTGGGTCTACCAAGGTCCAATAAATATGACAAGTTAACATTAAATATGACAGCTTAAAATTAAAAGTTGAAATCCATACATATATAAAAGCACAAAGGTTTTTTTTCTCCGGTTCCTCCAGCGGCTACCGCTTCACCAATTTGGACCATTTTTTTTAAATGAATGGTCTCGATCCACAGATGGAACATGAAACATTTATATATTTTTATTCTACGTCGATTTTTTAATAATAATTATTTTAATTTATATTATATATGAAGGTCGGCTAGACGCGCGTCACTTGGGGCGCCATCTACAAGAACGTCGCGTGTCATTATTGGAACTAATGCATCACGTGACTTGACATTTCGCCGGTTCTGTCAACGCTGTCTGTCAGTGCATTGTGTGCTGGGGTAACACTAGTATTTATTTAAATCTGTAAGGATTTATTTATATCGGCAAAGATTTATTTAAATCTGCGAATATTTATTAAATATTGAAAGATTTAAAACAAATATGTGCAGGTTTATCTAAATACATAAAGATTTACTAAATAATTGAAAATTTAAAGTAAATGTTTTAAGATTTAATTAAATCTCTAATGCTTTATTAAATATTGGAATATTTAAACCAAATGTTTAAGAATTTATTTAAATCTACAACGATTTATTAAAATAAAAAGCATTTAGCTAAATGTGTGTATATATAATAAATATTGGGACAAATTGACCTAAATACCGTGAAATGTACAGCAAATTTTCACTTTACACTTGGCGCCCCATAGATCTGAAGATAAATGAACAAATCTTATTACAAAAGTAAGTTGCTCAACATGGCTCTAACACCGGGAGATTCATCTGAAGTTATGGAATTATATTTTGCTGTTTTTTTTAAGATTTTAAATTTCATGTTACATATTTTTTGACAATGAGGAATAGGTATGTTGATTTAATTGTTTAAATTTTTGACTGTTATTTACATGTTCGAGTATAATCGGATCAAATTTTGTGAACATTTCAACTAATTTTAAGAAATTCCCATTATTGGGCTTGTAAAGTTTATGACAGTCGCCTTTAAAATGCTAAATTTTGACTGATTTTCGAATTTTCTTTGTTGATCTTTATCAATAGTACATTCCCTAACCAAACGTAATTTTAACCCATTTTTGAGCGCTTTTCAGATGCTCCATACTATTTTCATGACAAGAAAGATTTACGGATAACTGGCTCCAATTTGAATAGCCAGAAATTAGTTTATTTGTTAGTGAACCAACTATTTTACAAAAAATCAAAAAACAGTATTTGATTTTTAATAATAATAAACCAACCAATCCCTATTTACTTTTTCGCCGTTTGCTAAGGTTCGCGTATAATGCGTTAGTTGTAAGTCTCCTCTCGAATTTAGACGGCGGCGCCTTTAGTAACAATTATTTCAACTAAACGGTTATTCAAAGGAATAGGCCTTGTACCCGGATCAGCAACATCAAAATCTGAATAAAGGTTTATCTTTGCTCACAACGATCTCATGGGCTTCAGCTTCATCATCAATGGCAGGGACAGGGAGTATTTGTGTTTTGTTCTCAATACTGTGGTTGTTTAAATGAGGTTGATGGTTGAGGTTGGGCTTCAGCTTCATTAATAATCATTGGATCAGCATTCGATGACGATGGTAGAGCATTGATTTTTTAAAATGTAGTAAAGAAAGACCCGCTTAGTTTTTCTTTTTCTCTATTTTCTATTCGACGCCTTTTATATTGTTGTGCTCTAGACAATTTTTTGCGTGTGCCGTCACTCATTCTTAATTTAAAAAATGAGCGAAACACTTCGCCTGGACTTTCCTATACATTTAAATACATTGTTTTATATTTTCCAACACTTTTGCTATACACCTGTCTAGACACGACTAGTTAAAGTAAATAGTTCTTATAAGTTGTAACATCTTGAAGCGGTTGAAGAAAGACCGACCGCTGCGCTGCAAGCATAAATATGAAATTATCGAAAAAATATTTATATATTCGGATTTTGCTATCAATGCTGAGCTATTTCACATTAACAGAAATATTTCATTGGCCGCCGTTAAATAAATAAAAGGGTGTCAATTTTCAAAAATTCATAGAGGGCGTCACAGTGAAATTATAGCAATGCGCAAAAAAACAAATTGTAGAAGATTCCCAGCTCTATCAGCTTAAAAAGTTTAAACAAAAATGTGTGGGCAGTTTTTGAGAAATATTTTTTTAAAAATTCCAAAATTTTGGAGTGATGTCATTGCGATCGTTTTTATATTTTCAAAATTAATTATATTTCATGGTACAGTACCCTTGAAGGGGTGCCAAATAAGATGTAGTTGATTCCAATCAGATAACTGGTTTTTGAGTAAATGGGCGTTAAAGTCGAAATGTACAAAAATTCGTAACGGCCGCCATTTTAAAGCTAGAGAGTTCGGTAAAAAATCGTGTGATTTGTCCTAAGGCCTTCGGTTTTTTTTAAAAGCTTATTTTGTCGGTGAATTTTTGTTATGCCTCCTCATTCCAAAGCACATCAAAATCGGTCCAGCCGTTCCGGAGATATGGAGCGTAAAGGACCCACCCACCCACAGACAGACATTTTTTAAAAATTACTTTTTTGGAGTCCATGGACCCCCCCCCCCCCCCCGACTATTTCCGTTAATATCTCAACTTTGAAATTTTGCATGAAATCAATACTTCCCTATACTGAAAGTATAGGAAAGTAAAAAGGCAAAAGTTTAAAATACCCACATCACAACACCAACTTTTGATTTAAAAAAGCCCGTACCTCAGGAATATATAGTTTGACCAGAACAAATGAAAATTATATGATCAAACGAACTTACCTGTGAAGTTCGATCATAATTATTGTAAGCACCTCGTCCGAATAGATCATTTGGTAGTAACTCCGACTTTAGGCTAGTTCCCACAATTTTAAAGTAAGAGGGCTAAATTTCCTGGGACGGATCTGTGCCTGCTGGTATTGGTAGTGTAGAGAACTCATTAGTTTGAAAGATGTGAATGCCACAAATGTTTAAAGGGATGGGATTAAAATCTGTAGAACAACTGCAGATTAAAATCAGGGGCGGGTATGATCTATTCGGACGAGGTGCTTACAATAATTATGATCGAACTTCACAGGTAAGTTCGTTTGATCATATAATTATTTTCGCACCTCGTCCTTCATAGATCATTTGGTAGATGTTGAAAGTATTTGTGGCAGTTGCTAATCAGAAAAGTGTTTATTAACTGTATAGAAACAAAGTATACAATAATATGTAAATATAATACATAATTGTATGATGATTATACGAGGTAGGTATATTTGTTAAGCATGAACAATAGATCATGCAAAGGTCAGGTTGGAGCACATTAGTCTTAGGTAAAATCTTGCGAAAACCTAAACGATTCTGTGCACCCAGCGGATTTTCGAATTGTCTCAATGGAGACGTCGGTTCTTTCTGCCGCCGAGGTTGAAGCACGTCTTGTGCTGTGTGCAGATAATATACGTGTATCTATCCCACTGTTTTTTATGACTGTCTTTATACAGCGACTCAGGGTTTGGGTAGAGACAGGTTGATGATGCTTTTTATATGATAAAAAGAAATAACTGGAAGCTCTGCAAAGGTTTTTAGTTTTTAGAGGTACTGCAGCAGAGTGGATGCAACACAAACAAATTTCTAATTGATCATGAAGAATGGTAGCATCAGAACTGGTTGGGGCCTCTGTTTTTTTTTTTTTTTTTTTGCCGAAGGGCTTAATTATTTTTGTAATTTTTATTTCAGTTCTGTCGTGTAGCTCTTGCATGCTATCAGTTTCTATTGAAAACAGTGTTAGGATTCTATGTCCCCTGGTTACAGCAAGCAGGGAAATAAGTTTCAGGGTCAGGTTTTCTAAGGTAATCTCTTTTGCAATGGTTAACGATTTTAAATGGGTCAGTACTAATGACGGATCCCAGGTACTGCTATATTTCGGCCGAGTAGGTCGCTTATTAAAAATTCCTTGAAATAGTTTCTTAACCCTGTCTTGTGAGGTTTCGGGTCCTAGAATTAATGCAAAAGCTGACCTGAGACTGTTCAGGAATCCATAAGGTTCCTTTATTGAATTCTATGGTAAAAAAGAGCAGGTCTGCAGATAAAGTAGGTACGTTTCTCAATTGGAATGTTTGTATTCTGTTTCAGGGACTAGTTTTCTGGATTCGCTATCTGTCATAAAATTATCTTTGGATTTTATATAAGATGCAAAAACCCAAATCCTTTAATGTTCGCACCATTCCCATGTTTCTCTTGCCAACCTATTTAGTTTGGGATGTTGGACACCACTCATTCTATGTACATAGGAGATAGCTGTAGTATTATCGGCCGTGATCAAAATTTCACAGTCGAAACAATCAGAAGCAAAACATCTTACTCCAAAGACAACAGATAAAAGTTCCAAGTAATTTATGTGTTTCAGTTCTTTCTGATTCAGTCCAGAAGCCATGCGTCGTTTGTCCCTGACAGCACACCCCCCAACCCGATAAGGAAGCGTTTGTAAATATCTCTGGTTTGAAATCAAATGTTTTAATGGTGTGGACTTTAGTGCTAATACTGCGTAGCCACCGATTGAAGTCATGTGATAGTGACTAATCAAAAAATTCAGTTTTGTAGTAATTCCCATTCTGAGCTTTAAAAGATAGAAATGTTATCCTTTCAAAGAGTTTGGTTGACCCCAACTGCAATCGAGAGCGGGACAAGCAGACTAGAGTACCAATAAAATGTGCAAAGTCCCGGGTCTTGCATTTCTTTTGTATTTGAAACTCACGAATTAATACGTGTAATTTTTTTTTATCTTTTTTCCTATTGGCAATTCTATTGACGTTGCATTGGAATGAAATAGAAACCCTAGGAATTTGCAATGTTGTGAAAGTGTTAGATGGCTTTATTTCCAGTAAAAAACAACACCCCAACTTGTTAGGACTTTAATTGTTGTCGTGACGTCTGTTAGACATTCTAAGTATGAATTTCCTATTAAACGGAAATTATCTAAATATATAACAGAAAGAAACCCTCTAGACCGTAGCCCTACTACCGGTTTCATTCTTTTGTGAAAACCATAGGAGCCAAGCTAACATCAAGGGGAAGGTAGTTAATTTTATTTTTTGACATTGAGAATTAAGCTACCTTGTCCACCTGGCTTGGGGGCAAGAAAGATTCGTGAGATAAATTCTCCACTAGTATGAGAGTATATAGAAAATACCTTGGAATGTAAGAGATTACTAACAGCTAATTGTAGTTCGTCTCTTTTTAATTTAGACCAGGCATGTTCTGATGGGGCCACGGATAGTACTGGCACCCTAGTAAAAGGGAGCTTGTAGCCTTTTACGTACTATAAAATATTTGGAGCAGGAGTAAATCGATTCCCATTTTGGGGGAAAGACTTTTAATCGGCCTGCCAGAAGGCGTACCTCTCTAACATTTTTTCTTTTCCGTGGATAGCGTCTTTTGTGTCTCCCCCTTCTTTTTTAGTATAGGAATCTTTAATACATGTGAAGATTTCTCCAGTTCCTTGGCGGGTTTTACCCTTTCACCAAGATTTTTTCCAAATAAGAAGCCATCCACGGCACCAATGGTTACGGTTCCTCTGCAGTCTTTTTTAGGCTGAAGCTTAACAGAGATCTTTGCACTAAGGACCTAGTGTGATGAGCGTCTGCGAGTAATCGCGCTGCATCACTTAATACTTCCCTTTAATACTTCAGTGAGAGGCAGTTTCCCCCCCCCCCCTTTTTTTTTCTTAAGCACAAGGGAAAATCCTTTTTCCCGAGCTGCAATGCAAGCCCCTATTTGATTTTTGCGTTTTAAGCGAGAGCTCTTTTTAAGGCCACTCCGCTTACCGCTGAGATCACCTCCGGATTTAAATCCGGAGCTGCTGGGTTTTCAAAACGAGGATACTTTTAGTAACTCGACCTTATTTCTGGGAGAACGTTTGTGATTATATCGGTTCAGCGATCCGCGATATCGTTATGAATTGGTGGTCCCAGTGATTGAACATTTATCTTCTTTTCCCCCCGTATATGTCTTCATGAAGATGTTGCTCCTCACGAACCATTGCCGTTTCGGTTTGGTTAATTGGGGGAGTGGGAGTAGCACATGTGTGCGAGCCGCCTGCGGGTGCAAAAAAGGGCAATTATCACCCTGACATCCAGATTGCTGGGTTGATTACAAGAGCAGTCTAACTTTAAGAAGGAAGCATTGTTCCGGCCAGCCCTAAAATCTTAATCTTAAGAAATAGGTACTGGAAGAATCGGCTTTAGCCCTATCTTAAAGAATTGGCACTAAAGAGATTCTTGTAAGAGTTGTATTGTAGCAAAACGAGCTGATTTTTAATTTTTTAAAAAACAGTACCGCTTACTAAAAAGATCTCGTCATCACAATATCCTTATTAGACGGTACGGACCTGTTGATGCGAAAATGTTTTCGCCGTAATTTGATATGAGTAAGCCAGCAACATCTGAAAAATACGTTGTATTTATTTGTTTGTTATATTTACTGCGTGGCGGTAAGGTGACACCTCAGATATATAATTGATTACAAGAGCAATCTAACTTTAAGAAGGAAGCATTGCTCAGACCAGCCCTGAAATCTTAGTTTTAAGAAATAGGTACTGGAAGAATCGGCTTTAGCTCCATCTTAAAAAATAGGCAATAAAGAGATTCTTGTAAGAGTTGTGTTGTAGCGAAACGAGCTGATTTTTAATTTTTAAAAAACAGCACCGCTTACTAAAAAGAAGAACTCGTCATCACCATATCCTTATTGGACGGTACGGACTGCGTGGCGGTAAGGTAACATCTAGCAAAACGGGCTGGCTTACCCTGACATACAGATTGCTGTATTAGAATTGTCAGGCCAGCCCTATCTTAAAAAATAGGCACTGGAAGAATCAGCTTTAGCCCTATCTTAAAAAATAGGCACTAAAGGGATTCCTGTAAGAGTAGCAAGACGGGCTGATTTTTAATTTTAAAAAACAGCGCGGGCTACTAAGAAGAACTCATCACATTCTCCTTTTGGGAAGATACGGTCCTGATGGTGTGAAAATGTTTTCGCCGTAACTTGATATGAGTAGGTCAGCTACTTCTGGAAAACACATTGTAGCAAAACGGGCTGGCTTACCCTGACACACAGATTGCTGTATTAGAATTGTCAGGCCAGCCCTATCTTAAAAAATAGGCACTGGAAGAATCAGCTTTAGCCCTATCTTAAAAAATAGGCACTAAAGGGATTCCTGTAAGAGTAGCAAGACGGGCTGATTTTTAATTTTAAAAAACAGCACGGGCTACTAAGAAGATCTAATCACATTCCCCTTGTTAGAAGGTACGGTCCTGATGGTGTGAAAGTGTTTTCGCCGTAACTTGATATGAGTAAGTCGGTCACTTCTGGAAAACACGTAATTTATTTAGTTTATTTTATTACTTACTGCGTGGCGATAAAGTCATATCTCTTTGTCGGGAAACTGAACAGGACCTTGAATGTCTGCGAACGTGATGATAATGAAATGGGAGGTGTCCACGCCCGGCGATGACTGCGCTGGTCATCCGAATGTTGGCGTATTGCAGCCCTATGATGATGCATTTTCTTTTCCAACTTTCGTATTTTTCTTCGAATTTCTGGGCTCTTTCCCCTATCGTGCTTATGTTTACCCATAATGGTATCACTGACAACTGTACTACACAGAAAAACAACCACAGCGAGGTGGTAAGACGGCACAGAGCGCGGAGACGTGTGGGTCGTAGCGCACAAGAAGAAGTAATGAGTTCTCTACACTACCAATACCAGCAGGCACAGATCCGTCCCAGGAAATTTAGCCCTCTTACTTTAAAATTGTGGGAACTAGCCTAAAGTCGGAGTTACTACCAAATGATCTATGAAGGACGAGGTGCGAAAATAATGATAATTGAAACTAACTACAATCAACACTTATAATTTATAATAATTACTAATAATTTTGTAACAGTTTAGTTTCGATTACTTCACTAAAACAGACAATTGAACGGTAAGCACAGGTGCACAGGACGTGCTTCATTCGTTTATCGTTTATTGTTATTGTTATAGTACTAAGTAACGTGAAACGTGAATTCGAACTGGAAAGTGTAACCATATAACAACATGAGCGTCAGCTTCAAGCGATAAGCTGCATGAATCAAAATCTGGCCCTAATAAAACGTAAACTACATATGGAACACATTTGTCGTATTTGCCAATTACCTACTGTAGGTAAAAATATTTACAGATTCGTAACCAACACGAATCAAAATATTTACACATTCGTTGCATACAATTAATAAGAAGTGACTGTTGCTTCAAAATATGAAATCATTCCTTCACGCTTGGTGCACATTTGCGATCAATTAAATTGGAACCCGATATATCACGGACATAATGTTCAACCTGGAGACCTTCGAAATAGCTGAAGTCAGATTATAATAATATAGATTAGGGCTGGGAATATTTATCGATAATATCGAATAGCGACAATTTTAAAATAATTATTGATATCGATATATCGATAATATTGACAACAAGAATTTTTTTTTTGAAAATGTCCAAAATTTTGAACCACTGGTATATTTACAATTTTCAATTTTCCAAAAATATTTTTACATCACTTGATTATACTTATCTATCAAATAATATCATAATTTGTATTGATTGGATATTTTGTTTTTGAGAAATCGGGCATTAAAGTTAAAATTTTCAAAAATTCGTAGCGGCCTTCATTTTGAAGGTACAGCATTTGGAAAAAAGCATTTGATTTGTCTTTAGATGCACTACAACGCTATGCAGGTATTTAATTCTTCGCGCGATCTCCACAGCCGTGACGGGTAGGGCGACATTTTCTTACAAAACTTTGTGTACATGGCTTCTTCCAGAAAAAACTGTTTCGAAAAAAATCTATACAGAAAAAGAGGTGTAATTTCCGTTTCCGGTTTTGGTTCCGATTAACGACCTTACAAAGAACTACCTACCTGCAACTAAAACACTTCCACATACCAAATCTTATTAAAATCGGTCAAGGGGTTCCGGAGATATAGGAAAACGAACGCACCGCCACCACACACAGGCAGACATCTTTTTTGGGTTCCTTGGAACCCGCCTATTTCCGTTAATATCTGAAATTCGAAAATTTGCATGAAATCATAACTTTCCTGACTTCTGTAGAAATATGGGAAAGTAAAAATTAAATCCAAGAAATGATGTAGTTACAACATACTACGTACTAGACATACATTAAATTGAGTATTGTAATTGACGCAATTATTGCAGCAGCTGAAGCATATCAACTCATTGATTTGCAACTTTTCCATACTTCTACTGAAATAGGAGAAGTTGTGATTTCATACAAATTTTCGAACTTCCAATTTTAGCGGAAATTCGCGTTTTGGGGTCCAAGGAACCCGAAAAGGTGGTTTTTAAAGAATGTCTGTCTGTGTGTGAGAGCGTTCGTTTCCCTATATCTCCGGAACCATTTGACCGATTTTTATAAGATTTGGTGTGTGGAAGTTTTCTAGTTGCAGGTAGTTCTTTGTAGGGTCGTTAATCGGAACCGGAAACAGAAATTAGACCGTTTTTTTGGTATAGATTTTTTTTCTAAACACTTTTGAATACATAGCGTTGTAGTGCATCAAGTAAATCAAATGTTTTTTTCCAAATGCTGTATCTTCAAAATGAATCCCGCTACGAATTTTTTAAAATTTTAACTTTAATGCCCGATTACTCAAAAACAAAATATCCAATCAATACAAATTATCATATTTGATAGCCCTTGATAAGCATAATCAAGTGATGCAAACATATTTTGGAAAATATGTAAATTGAAAATATACCAGCGGCTCAAAATTTGGGACATTTTCAAGAAACATTTTTTTTTAAACTGCCCACAACATTTTTTTTTATTTTTCGAGCCGATAGAGCTTGCAATGAACTACAAATTTTTTTTACTAATCTCCCAAATTATACTTTGCCGCTCTCCAGCAATTTTAAAAATTTTGGAATTAACACGTTTTCCGGAAGTTACGCGATTTTAACTACGCCTATCAATTAGCTCTAATAAAAAAATATGTTTTATTATTTGCATATTTTTGATAACTCTGTAAATAAAGTTATTATAAGCATTTTTGATCCGCGCATTACCTATCGCGTTTATGTAATCAGCGAGCGCGCCCTGTACGTAACCAACGCCTTGAGTCTAAAGCGAGCGGCTTATACCAACTTGAGATGACTAGTAGTTGTAAATTGCAATCACTTCTTGACGCGAGAATATTTAAAACGTAAAAAGTATGGGAAAGTACCACCGACCTGTTTCGTCCATTTTTTATTAAAAGAGCTATAAATAGTAGTAGCTCTGCCTTTAGTTAAGATTAGAAGCAAAGTCAACGTCAACGCGTAAAAAGTCCCTTGTCCTTACACAGTGTATGTACAATTATAAAAAAATTACGAAAGAAATAAATCGTGATATTATTAACATTTATAATATCGATATAAATATAGCGCTATTGATAATAATGTCGATATTATCGTTATTATCATACCATTGAGACTATGACAACATCGGTATTATCGATATTTGATATTAAATTTTCAATATCGCTCAGCCCTAATATAGATAGATCGTAATTTATAAAAATAATTTTGTCTTTCTTCCAAATTGGCTGCATTAAGTGTTGCTGCCTGCGTGAGGTGCCACTCACTGCAAGCTGGCCAGGTACGGGCCTTGTATACCGATTTTCTTTAAAATTATTGGTAGACAAACTCTAGACAGTATTATATGCATCGTTGTAAATAGAACAGCTCTGTGACACTATCAGAATCCTTAAAAACACCGTGCCTGTTTCATTTAAAATAAAAAGTTGACGTTACCTACTTCCAATTACACCGGGTTTCAATAAATAACTAGTTTTACATTTCCCAACAAATGCGGAATGTTTCAAAAAATTGTGTACACTCTGCAGGACGTAAAAGAGCAAGTTAAAATAAAGATGAAAAACAAATGAAGATTAAATTTGGTCTGGTGTAAAAGATATACAGGGTGTCTGTAAACCTCCTACCATAAATTTACCAGCCGATTCGTGACGCAAAAATAAGTCGAAAATGTCTTTACAACTTTTGTCCTAAACCGCTTCCTGAGGAAACTACACGTCTTTGAAAATCGTGTTAAAAAAACGGAAAACAATTGCATTTTAAATTTTAGAGGCAGTCTAAGCTATTGTAGACCTAAATTTTCTGCTATTTTTTTTTCGAAAATGAGCCATGGGCATGGGGGTTATCGCCATTTTCTTATTACCCGCTTTTTTTACCTTCTGTTTTTTTGCATTTTCGTTTACAGATTTGGATTCTCTGCTGTCTAATTAACAAAAAAGGTCCTCTTGTTGAAACTCGCCTAGACTAACCGTTTCCTATAAAATTCAAGTTTTCTGTTTAACCAAAATCAATTTAAAAAAAATGCTGTATTTGTGTTTAAATAAATTAAATCTATTTATTGTCTTTTAGGTAATTTAGTAAAAAATAAATTGAATTAAAACAATTACAGTAACTGTTCGAAGTGTTCTCCGTTGGTTCGAATACATGCTTCAGCACGCCTTCTTAAAGAATTTCTAACCCGTTCAAAAACTCCCGGCTGCAAGCGAATCTGATTGGCCGCATTTTGGATACGTTCCCAAAGTTGTTCCTTGGTATCGACATTCTGTTTGTAAACTGCAGCTTTCATGGCACCCCAGAAAAAATAATCCAAAGGATTCATATCCGGTGATCTTGGAGGCCACCTTATCGGAGCATCATTACCCGCCCTATCCAGCGCTGTGGAAATTCTTCGTGTAGCCATGTTCGGACGGCAACTGAAAAATGGGGAGGAGCCCCATCATGCAGAAACCACATTCTATTCCTTCGTTGCAATGGTACATCCTCCAATAAGACTGGTAGTTCATTTTGGAGAAAATGTAAATAACTGTGTCCATTTAAACGCTGGGGTAAACGCTGAATGCTCGGCATGGACAAAATTTTAGAAGGAATTGAAGAGAGAAGACAAAGAAATACAACGAAGACATAGTGAAGAGATGTCATCGACAATTAATTAATTAATATTATAATTATAAGAAATAAATTTTTCTTTGTTTTTTATTATATTTTTTTTCTACGTTACGGATTTAAAAAAAATCTAAATAATACTGCACTGTTACTGCCAATAAAGTTACAAATCATTTGTGGTACCTAAATACAGAAACAGCAGCATTTGCATTTTTTGATGAAAGCCTGCCACTGGAAACTAAAATTCATATGGCCGCAAAGATTAATTAACAACATGATAAAGAAGATATTAAAAAAGAAGAATTTGAAAAAGGGCTATTAATGAAACCAGAAGATTTAAATACATTTGTTTTGAGAAAATTAGAAACATTTATATCTGCCAATGTACGAAACTTTTTCGCAGTTTTAAAATAGAAACAGACTTTCTTCATTGTCATCCAGAAGAATTGAAACATAGAGAAAAGTAGCTTAAAGGTCTTAAAATAATAAAATCTCTGAAGGTAGCTAATGATACTGCTGAGCGAGAAATAAAATTAGTTTTGGATTTTAATTATATAATTACCAAAAAATTGGATCAACAGCAGTACCTTTTACAAGTAATTAATACTATTATATTTAGTATTTATTTATCTTTATTTTCAACTAATTAATGTTAATAAACCTTCTGATTTTTGTAATGCAGGTTATTTAAGACTGTAGAAACAGATATCCGAGACATGGCTGAGAAACGATATCACATGTTAGTTTGACTAATTCTTACTTTTTGCATTAAGTAGTAAATTTAATTATTTTTAAAATTTAAAGTAATAAACAGTATTTTTATTTAAAATGAATTGCATCCGGATCTGTATTTTCTCCATTAGCTACAAATTATACCTATGCCACATCGATAATGTGCTTTTACATTCAAAATACATGATTTTGATATGTTCGTTCGATTTTGATGAAATATGAATTAAAATGTTCATAATTGTTTCAAAAATAACAAAATGTTAATTAAATAGTTATTTTTACTTTCAAGGATTCATATAAAATTAAACGAAAAATTGTAAAATCTAAATTATTTCAATGTTTGAGCCAAATGAGGCACGTTTTAATTTTTTTTTGCTGAAAGTTGTACAGGTTTATTTCTTTATATAATGGAACAAAGCTGGGGGGGCGTATTTGAAAAATTTCAGACTCAGAAATAAGCCACTCTAATAGGCATGTTAGATATATAGTTTATTTTGGACTTTTGGGCTATGAAACGAGTTTTTAAATCATATACCTTCCATATATCGTATAAGCTTAACAAAAAATTTGTTAAAACATTGTAGTTCCAAAATAAAGTCTTTTCGAAAAAAAATCAGTGTGACAACACTCTCACCTGTTGCCAATCTAGTTGTGGTGATTTATAAAATCATAATATAATTTAACATAGTTTGTATAGTGATGTGATGTATACAGGCGGTATTGTGAATTTTTTTTTGTAAATGTGTTTTTTGTTGTTGTTTGCCAGTGTAAAAAACTTCCTTTATTATTATCAAAGGACTCAATTTTCTACCTCTTCACTGTGTTTCCATTTTTTTTTTTTTTTGTTTTTCTTATAACTTTAGTATGAGACCGCAAATTAAATTTTAATAATTTTTACTTTTCTTCAGTATTGCATTTATACAAATTTTTTAAATCGAGATTTCAACAGAAAAACATGTTTTAGAGGGCAGCAGGAATCCAAAATTGTGGTTTTTAAAAATGTCGGTTTGTCTGTGGGTGGGTGGGTATATACGCTCCATAACGGATGGTTTGATTTCTGCGAGAAACGGAATGTGCGGATATATGAAAAGATCATCGGTAAAATAAGCTATTAAAAAATACCGAAACCGGAAGCAAAAGTTAAACAATGTTGTTATAGAATTGTTTTTCAGATATTGAATTTTCTGAAACTGAAAACGGAATGTGATATATTGATAGAAGACCTCAGGGTAAATCCAACGCGTTTTCGCAGACCGGGATTAAATATGTGATCGTAATAGCCATATAAAGACACCATGTTACCGTGCACAAAAATTTTCGAAAAGACAAAAACTATGAAGTTAAAAATATTTTCAAAATTTTGGAAATATTCATATATAATCCATACATATATAAAAGCACAAAGGGTATTTTTCTTCGGTTCCTCCAGCGGCTACCGCTTCACCAATTTGGACCACTTTTTTTTTCAATGAAAGGTCTCTATCCTCAGATGGAACATGAAACATTTTTATATTTTTATTCTACGTCGATTTTTCAATAATAATTATTTTAATTTATAATATATATGAAAGTCTGCTAAACGCGCTTTACTTGAGGCGACATCTACACCAACGCCACGTCTCCTCATGAAACTAATGCATCACGTGACTTAGCATTTAGCCGGCTCAGTCAACGCTTAGTCTGTCAGTGCATTGTGCGCTGGGGTAACACTAGTCTATATTAAGTGCTGGTTTTGTTTTCCGGAAATTTACCTTCTGATTGTCGAGTTATTTTTTAAGACGAAAATCTTGTAGCAAAAACAACAAGACATTCCAGTAGGTAGATTTTATTAGGAAATCAAAACCAGCACGAAATAGATTCAGCTAGAAAATGACAATTTTTTATTTGCTTTGTGTGTAAGTAAGCACACAAAACGGAAACATAGGAGATATTAAATTCAGGGTGGTGATTTTCGGAAATCACCATGGCGAGAGGAATTTCTGTGAAATCAACGTCAGATTGGCAGATAAGCTAAAATTATTCAAATCTGATTGGTTGAACAATTTGGTTCGTGTCTCAGCCCGCTTGGTTTTGGTTTTAGATGAAAGTGGATTTTGAAATGCATTAAGGGTACACAATGTTATGAACCAAGAGAATTTGTGGAACTTCTAAAACTGTGAAGTGAAAAAATTTAAAAATTTTGACATTTTCAATAAAAATTGCTGAAAACAAACACCTTCATGAATTTATGAATATCGAAAATTTAGATCCCTTTATTTAATAAACGAGGGGCGATAAAAAGAACTTCTGTTTAAACTAAATTGCTCATAGAGTGGTAGTGAATAATTTTTTAGGTGCAGAAAAATTACGTTAGTTAATTTTACCCCTCCCACCCAAATTTTGGCAGACGAATTTGTGCTTCCGTTTTTAGTTTTCTTTAATCCCAAGAAAATTGCTCCCAAAAAATTTAAAAAAAACAGAACAAACTTAAGATTCTAAAAGTACAATAACATAAGCAGCTTGCGCTATCCGAGCGTGCGGATGTAAATGCGAAACGGACCAACGAATTACGCTGAAGCAACCTCAAGCAGTGAGGAGTGAGGTGGTGGTTAAGCTTCAAGCTTGTGACTACGCGTCATATTATGTCTTTTTCGTTGCAAGACTGGTATCTATCAGAATGAGTTTGTTTTGTACCGCCATTGCTATGAGGTTACAACGTTGCGCGTAAATCCTTTTGAACATAGGAAAAGTAAAATTTTTGGTCCGGGCGAAGTGCTTTGCTCAGTTTTTAGGGTATTATGTGTGTCTGCAGAGTTTATGCGCCATTTAGAAACGCCCTGTATACGAATATATTTACCGCTCAAAGGTTTGTAATAGTTATTTATGTTACTAGTGGGATAAAGGCGTTATAACACGAGTTTGAAAGTTGCACGACGCGGTCGTAGACCGAGTAAAAATTTGGCATACTAATGCATTATCCCACGTGTGACATACAAAATTTTATCTACGGCTGCTCAAAATTTGTTAAAAATCGAATTTCTTTGCTTGAAACGATATTGGACATTGCGCATTAATATATTTGCAAATGTCAAGTCGGTTTTAAAATACTTTTGTTTTAAAATCAAAGGAACGAGATCGATTCGATTTGTTCAATACTATGGCTGGTTGCCATTGGCAACCAGCCAGTTTCCTTATAAACAAGGCTTCAGTTTTGTTTGTGTAAATAAAATGAGTTGGGTAATGAACTAATTACATAAATTATTCTACATTAGTGCGATAATAAACTTCATTACCTAACGCAAATGAATGACATAATAAGTCCTTATCCAAGCAGTCTTAGATAAAGTTTATTATATAACTGAATTATTTAACGTCTACCAGAATTTAGTTACACCGAACTAAAGATTGTAAACTGTTTCATAGTTTTTTTTAGCAGTTATGCATTTTAATCAGGGACGAGTACCGTAAAAAATATAACGCTTCAATTTTTTTTTAAATTTGGTTACGTTTTCGGTTACGGTTTACTGCTACCAATAATTTCTGTTACGGTTACCGGTATTTTTTGGTTTTTCTTTATGAAAAGCAAAGAAAATTCTCGGCAAGGTTATGTGATTATGCCACGCAATTAAAATAAAATTAAGTTGAAGTTATCACGAAAAATGGCAGCACTAAAAAAATTTTTGTTTTTGTCGAATTGTAGAAAAACTTGCTGCTGGGGGTAAATCAAAAATAAAGTAGCTTCGGTCTTCAGCTCTTTTCATAGAACAGACCGCCGTACGTCGTAGTCTTTTGGTGAAATTCGTCTTTTCACGAAATACCCAAACAGATCATGAAATGAATGAAATTTTTTGAATTATTAAAAATAAACTTTCTTTCGGTAATGACCTGAAAACCCTGGAAACATGACAACATTGTAAAAAAAAGTCATGAAAAGTAAATTATATACTAGTGTTACCCCAGCGCACAATGCACTGACAGTCTGAGTGTTGACAGAACCGGCTAAATGATGTCACGTGATGCATTAGTTCCAATAATGAGACGCGACGTTGGTATAGATGTCGCCTCAAGTGAAGCGCGTGTAGCAGACTTTCATATATATTATAAATTCAAATAATTATTATTAAAAAAACGACGTAGAATAAAAATATAAAAATGTTTCATGTTCCATCTGTGGAACCTTTCATTTAAAAAAAATGCTCCAAATTGGTGAAGCGGTAGCCGCTGGAGGAACCGGAGAAAAAAAACCTTTGAGCTTTTATATGTATATGTATGGATAGGTTTACTAGATACAAGATTGCTATTCAAACAATGAAGCCAGGCGCCATTTTGTAGGAGGTCAAAGGCAGTTTTGTGACATTTTACAAATCAAACACTGGTTTGCATTTCACATTTAATATAAGTCAACATAAGTAATTACATATAATTTTTTAGTTGGTTAACCTAATTTTATAGACATTCTGCAAGCGTTTTGTGCGGTAGGGTTTAAAAATCACCGTAAAAATAGAAAAAATTTGCAGTTTTTTAGGTAACTGTTAATGGTACTTGTTAAAATAGTTCCCTTGCCAAACAAAAAAGGTTTAAATAAATGGATAGAAGCTGTAAATAGAGCAGATTTTAAACTTGCCAAATATACGGTTATTTGCAGCAATCCTCTTACATCCAACAATTATTTACAACAAGCTGGAAGCAGTATTTACACGTCTTAGAAATGAAGCAGTTCCATGTGTATATTCATATAATCATATGCTTTGCAAGAATTGCACAAAATGCAGCACACTTTATCAGTAGAACTTGCAGAACCTATTCCTGTAAGCGCGCTGCATTGCATTTTAAGTTAACATATTATAACCTACTACAAAATGGCCGCCTGGTTTCACTAAGTTGATTGTTTAGAAGCTGCAGTTGTGTATCTAGTAAATCTATAAAGAAATCTGTGACTATGTGACAGGGTTTTTTATACAATGCTCTAGTAACTGTCTCCCTACGATATATCACAGTGACTAGCTGGCCAGTGCCGGCTGGCAACAATTTGCCGGTGTACAATATACTGTTATCGGATAACATGCAACGTAGTTTACCTCCATTTTAAAATTTGGCCTGCGGATGACGTGTTGTTTATGTATGTGTTCCATATTTTAACGCCTGCTATTAACAGACGCCGCCGTGGCTCAGTGCTAGAATACGAGTACAGCGTTGTGAGGCATAAGTTGGTCGAGAGTTTGAATCCCGTGCGGGTTACTATTTAAAAATTTTAATTTTACTACTTTTGGAAATGGGGAACGTAGGTTATCATTATTGTTTGTTGTAGTTGTGCCCTCGGGGGAGCCTGTAACCCCTAGAGGGCGCGTCCCCAGGTGGCGGATAGGGGAATGCCCTCCAGATATGGAGGGTAGGAGGGAAATAAAATACCTCCCGCGGACCAACAGGCAAAGTGGTGTCTGTACCCAGAATGGGCGGCTGCGACCAGCGTCTGAACCCCAATGGGGTGGCTGTACAAAAACCTGACAGAAGGTATAAAATGTATGCACCAAGCCGTATAGCCAACGTGGTGCATTAGGCTACAAACCTCCAGTGAAATGAAGAGAAAGAAAGGAAAAGGGCCCTCAGTCCCCAGCAGTCTCGGAGCTCCTTCCCAAGGCAGCGGAAAGGAAAGCAAAGAGACAGAGGGTGCAAAGAATCCCTGGGTTCGGCCAGGCTGCCATTTATTAGTATGCACGTATAATGTACAATCACTAAGAACAGACGAAAGATTAAAAGATCTCGAAAGTGAATTAGAGAAGATTAACTGGGATATAGTAGGTATCAGTGAAGTGAGAAGGGAAGGAGAAAAATGTATTAGACTACAATCTGGTCACATACTATTTTACAAAGGACAGGAAGGAGTATCACAATGGGGAGTCGGACTACTTATTAACAAGAGATTGGCGGACAATATTATACAATATACAGTAAAATCGCATAGAGTTATATATATCATTATAAAAATATCATCGAAATACAGCCTAAAAATAATACAGGTCTATGCACCTACCAGCGAATATGATGATGAAGAAGTCGAAAGTTTATATGAAGAATTGACAATGTGTATACAGGAGAACCACACTCAATATACTCTAATAATTGGAGATTTTAACGCTAAAGTGGGAAAGAAAGAAGAAGAAACCGAATCTTGTATAGGAGACTTTGGAATAGACGATAGAAACGAAAGAGGACATATGTTGATTAACTACCTAGAAAGTGAACATCTGTATGTAATGAATACGTTCTTCAAAAAGAGAAAAAGTCGAAAGTGGACTTGGAGTAGTCCCGGAGGACGTACGAAAAACGAAATAGACTTTATAGTATCCTCCCACAAACACATAATTCAAGATGTAACTGTTCTCAATAGCATTAATACCGGTAGTGATCATCGTTTAGTGCGATGTAAATTATATATAAATTCAAAATTAGAAAGAATCAGACAAATTCGGAAAACAAAACGAAGAAATGAAGGAAAAATAATAACCGAAAACAAAGTAAAATACAAGGAAGACTTGGAAACACAATTTAAAAGAAATGTTATACAGGAACAAGACGACCTAGAGAAAAGATGTGAAAAGATAACAAAAGCAATGAACAATGCTGCTAGTAGAATAGGAGGTGTGAAACAGAAAAAACAAAGTAGATTAAGTAAAGAAACTGCCGACATGATGGAAGAACGACGGAAAATGGCTCAGACTCCAATAAGACACACAACAAGATTTACAGAACTTAATCGAAAAATTAGAAAATCGATAAAAAAGGATTTAAAACTATGGCATGAAAGGAAAATAGAGGAAGCACTAAATGATGGAGGTAAAACAAAAGAGTGGAAAACGCAAAAGATGCTTGGTAGAGATATTATTACGTCGATAAGAGATGCTAATGGAAACTTAATCACTGACCAAAATAAAATTTTAGAAAGAACAGAAGAATTTTATAAACAGCTATACGACTCGAACGGAGGACAGATACATGCATTCATAGATAGAAAAATTACAAACGTGAACTCAGAAGAGATCCCTGAAATAGAAGAGTTTGAAATAGAAAAGGCATTGAAGACAGTCAAGAACGGAAAAGCGGCAGGAGAAGATGGAATACTACCGGAAATGTTAAAAGAAGGCGGAAAATCCCTTGTGAAACAACTAAAAAACCTCTTTAATTACTGTCCACAAGAAGAAAAGATACCTTCAAACTGGAACAATGCGGTTGTAGTGCTTTTACATAAAAAAGGGGATAAATCCAAACTAGAAAATTACAGACCAATTAGTCTCTTGTCACAGATATACAAACTGTTTACAAAAATTTTAACAAATAGACTGACAAACAAATTCGACCAATACCAGCCACGGGAACAGGCCGGATTTAGAGTAGGTTTCGGGACAAACGGCCATCTACAGGTAACAAGAAACTTAATAGAGAAGACCAAAGAGTATAACATGCCATTATATCTCTCCTTCGTGGACTTCGAAAAGGCATTCGATTCTCTCGAACTGTACGCAATCTTAAATTCCCTACAAAATAGCAGGATAGATCATAGATACACAAATCTAATTCGAAATATCTATCAAAATGCAACACTAATAGTTAAGACGCACGCTGAAACGAATAAAGTAAAAATGAAAAAAGGAGTAAGACAAGGAGACACTATCTCGCCTAAACTGTTCACGCTGTGTCTAGAAGATGTATTTAAAAGTTTTAACTGGGAAAATAAGGGAGTGAATGTAGATGGCAACATGTTGAACCACCTAAGATTTGCAGACGATGTCCTATTAATAGCAGATAACATCACAGATTTACAAGAAATGATGACAGATTTGCATCAGAGGTCAGGAGAAGTAGGATTGAAAATCAACATCGAAAAAACAAAAATTATGAGCAGTGAAAATATTGACATTAACAATAAGATTAAATTGAACAACAAGGTAATAGAAGAAGTTGACAGTTACATATACTTAGGTCAGAGAATTAGCCTAACGAAATCAAATCAAGAAGAAGAAATAAACCGAAGAATCAAATTAAGTTGGGCTGCGTTTAGTAACTGGAAAGAAGTGTTTAGAAGCAAAATGGACCAAAACCTGAAAACTAAATTATTTAATCAAAATATCCTGCCTGTCTTGACCTACGGCGCAGAGACCTGGACATTGACAAAGAAAAATAAAGAAAAATTAAGTAAAGCACAAAGAGCTATGGAAAGGTCAATGATGGGAATATCGTTGAGAGACCGTAAAACAAATGAGTGGATAAGATCAATAACAAAAGTAGAGGACGTAGTCGAAAAAATATTAAAACAGAAATGGCGATGGGCGGGTCACGTGGCGAGGTTGGAGGACAATAGATGGACGAAGATAGTGGTGCAGTGGAGGCCTAGGCAAGGAAAAAGGACTAGAGGAAGACCCCCCCCATGAGGTGGACCGACGACATTAAAAGAGTGGCCAATTACAACTGGATACAAAAAGCACAGAACAGACAAGAATGGCATTTACTAGGAGAGGCCTACATCCAAAATGGATCGACATAGGCGATGATGATGATGATGAGTTGTGTACTTGATGACATGCTACTGTTTATGTTACCTGAAATTGTTAACGAAGTGGCAGCGCATAGGCGCAGCAACGCGCACAATGTCTGCTCACTGAAGCCAGTAACACAAAAATTCATGATTTGGGGAGTTAAAAGGAAAAATGAGCGAAACACTTCGCCTGGACTTTCCTATACATTTAAATACATTGTTTTATATTTTCCAACACTTTCGATATACACCTGTCTAGACACGACTAGTTAAAGTAAATAGTTCTTATAAGTTGTAACATCTTGAAGCGGTTGAAGAAAGACCGACCGCTGCGCTGCAAGCATAAGGTTGGGTAAAATATTCGGACTGAATCAACGGAAGCGCGGAAATTGATATTTGAAAATATATTAATAACTCGAGAAGTATTATTTTTAGCAAGAAATTACTCCTATTAATTTGTATTTAGAATTTCAAAACCTTTCTCATTTTAAAGCCAAAATGCCACGTTTCTATTTAAAAAAAGTTATTTTTTACCGTGGCCGCCATATTAAAATTGGAAACTCAAGTTTTTTTCATAAATACAATCGAGAAGAATTTGCCCTACAACTTTGCTCTTGGGTTTGCGAGTCTATCTATTAAAATAAAAAAGTTAGCCTACACTGAACATTAAACGACTAGTACAAGAATACAACTGCTGTAGAAAGTATGTGAAATTCTTCTAAGGACAAAAAGATTATTAAGGGGCAAAAAATTCGATTTTTTGATTTTTTGTAAAAAGATTCTCCTAGAGCAAACAAAAGAAGAAATCAATTTTTTAATTTTATAGCGAAAATTTTGGAGGGGGGGGGGGAACAGTAGCCCCCCTAAATATTAAAGTATCAAAAAAATATAATATTCGGATTTTGCTATCAATGATGAGCTATATTGCTTTAACAGAAATATTTTATTGCCCCCCGTTAAATAAATAAAAGGGTACCAATTTTCAATTTTCAAAAATTCACAGAGGGCGTCACAGTGATATTATAGCAATGCGCGAAAAAACAAAGTGTAGAAGATTCTCAGCTCTATCAGCTTAAAAAGTTTAAACAAAAACGTGTGGGCAGTTTTTGAGAAATATTTTTTTGAAAAATTCCAAAATTTTGGATTGATGTCATTGCGATCGTTTTTATATTTTCAAACTTAATTATAATTCATGGTATAGTACCCTTGAAGGGCTACCAAACAAGATGTAGTTGATTCCAATCAGATAACTGGTTTTTGAGTAAATGGGCGTTAAAGTCGAAATGTTCAAAAATTCGTAGCGGTCGCCATTTTAAAGGTAGAGAGTTCGGTAAAAAATCGTTTGATTTGTCCTAAGCCCTTCTTTAATCTCCATATTAAAATTTCCAAAATTCGGTTTCTGAAAAAAATGCTACCAAAAAAACATGTCTAACTTCCGCTTCCGGTTTCGGTTTTTTTTAAAAGCTTATTTTGTCGGTGATTTTTTGATACACCCCCTCATTCCAAAGCACATCAAAATCGGTCCAGCCGTTCCGGAGATATGGAGCGTAACACACCCACCCACAGACAGACATTTTTTAAAAATTAATTTTGGGGTCCCCGACTATTTCCGTTAAAATCTCAACTTTGAAATTTTGCATGAAATCAATACTTCCCTATACTGAAAGTATAGGAAAGTAAAAAAGAATTAAAAATGCGAAGTAAAAATTATTTCAAATTTTTGAAAATTATCACTAGCGCCTATATACTCAAAAACGAGTTAGTAAATCGGGTTGAAATTTGGTATTGTCAATACCTAACACAATGTTATGAACTAGGATAATTTTTGGAACTTCGAAAACATGACGTGAAAAAAAATTAGAAGTTTGACATTTTCAAAAAAGTATTGTTCAAAAACAAGCCAGATAATTTCTTTCAAATTTTGTAGGACCACAGAGTTTGGTTCGTGTCCCAGTCCGCTAATTCATGTTATCACGTCTTCTATGAATTTTTGAAAATCTCCAATTTATGCCCCTTTATTTAAAAACGGGGGACGTAAAAAATTTTTGTTTAAACTAAATTGCTAATGATCATGAGTAGTACTAGAATAGGATTCACACCTTAATATTTAAATTGAGTAAAAATTAGTTAATTTAGTAGTAAACAAACCCAGTTTGAGATTAGACAACATCAGAAAGGGGTTGGATGATCCTTTAAACGGAAGTTCTCGTGGCGTTGGTCTGAAATTTTTTTCTTTAAAATGTGGGATAGTTTTTTTTGCTTTTACTTACCTATGCCTTCGGTATATGGAAGTATTAATTTCATGAACATTTTTGAAATCTAGATTTTAACGGAAATACACGTTTTGGGTCTCAAGGAACCCAAAAAAGAGGTTTTTAAAAAATGTCTGTCTGTGGGTGAGTGGGTGGGTCACGCCTCTAACGACGAAAGTACTGGATCGATTTTGATTTATTTTTAAATCAAGAGGTATATCGAAAAGTGTAGTTATAGTTAAGGTTTTCAAAAAAATACGGAAACGGAAGTTAGAAATGTATTTTTGGTAGCGTTTTTATCCAAAACTAAATTTTGGAAATTGAACTTAAAGCAAATCGAAAACATTTTTACCGAACTCTCTAGCTTCAAAATGGCTGCCGCTGAAATTTATTCAAAATTTCGACTTTAACGCCCATTTACTCAAAAAATAGTTGTCTGATAGGAATCCTACAACTTCTTTAAGAGCCCTTTGTAATTAGTATACGATGAAGTAAAATTAATTTTTGAAAATCTGAAAATTTTGAAAAATTGAGACGATAGAGCTTACAGTGAAACTACAAATTGTTTTTTACTAATCTCTCCAATTTTACTCTGACGCCTTCCAGGAATTCTTAAAATCGGTCCAGCCGTTCCGAAGATATGGAGCGTAACACACCCATCCACAGACAGACATTTTTTAAAAATTACTTTTTTGGGGTCATCCGACTATTTCCGTTAAAATCTCAACTTTGAAATTTTGTATGAAATCAATACTTCCCTATACTGAAGGTATAGGAAAGTAAAAATGTATCCTGCTGGTAAAGTATTCATATCATGTTATACGATAACATACCGGCAAAACTTTGAAGTCGCGTTTGGGAAACATTAATAACTTTAACCATTGTTTTGGCTACAACCCTAAGGGTTAACCAAAAGAGCTGAACAATCGTAGGGAATGCGAAGATTATATAGTAAACACCAATGTCGGTCCTACAATTGTCAGAACGAACAAATCCCGGTATATTTTTAATATAATTACGGTTTTCGGTTTTGGTTCAAGAGATTTTTAATTTCGGTTTTCGTTTCGGTTACGGTTCGGAAAGTTTTTCGTTTTTTCCGGTTTTCTGTTGTCGTTTTGGTTACGGTGTACGTCCCTGATTTTAATATGCACTTACAGATCAGATACTCATCGCCCCGCAACTAATATTATTGTTTGACTAGAAATTTATTCATCATATTTGATTATATTACGTAAATGTACGCGTCGGTTTTTACAACTACTATTGAATGAGTTGAGTATCCCACATATGATTTTTTAATAAAGTTTTACTTAATGTATTAGTACTTAAAATACATCAAAATGTGTTTTGTTAAATAAAATTAGAGGGAAGATTTCAGTGGTTAATGCGAAAACACAAATATTTCTCTTAAGAATAATAAAATGGAACAATTTTAATAACCTATTATTGTTGGTTTAGTAACTTTAATTTTTAATTTGCGATTGAACATTAAAAGCCAACAGAATTAGTATAGATCTAACCCCTATAGAGCGCCTCCACCGACAATTAGAAATTTAATGCTACCGCACTTCGAGTTGCGTGAGTAACTTAAATTATATTATATGTATACAGTCATAAACCATGAAGTGAAATTTGCACAAACTAAAAAAATTAATTTTTTAAGTTTCTTGAATTTCCCCCCTCAAGCAACTGTTAATGCCGGGACACTGCGCGTGAGAAAACTTTATGAATGAACAAGAAGGGAAGTCGTCCAAGCGCAAAGTTGAACGCACGTTAGTTTTGATATTCACTTTGTGAATTAATGCATTTTATTAGTGGACTATTGAATTTTCATTAAGCATCTGACATATGCGGGTACTGCAGAAGGGCTCCAATTTTCAAAGTGGATATTAATTGTGACAATTGATGTTGTCACGAGCTACTCTTTGATGCTAACGGTCGCGTGTCCCTCATGCCATTTATTTGCCCATTTACTGTCTAATGTTTCATATTTATTAAAAACTCCACTGTTAGTTTTCGTGTTAATTTGTACTGAATCATTTCCGGATCGGGGTTCAATTGTTGATGAACATAATCACGGAAGTACCAGTACCAACGAATAATTCGGATGGATTGCATCATATCATACAAATTCTCGAATGGATTAGTTTTAATTTTATGTACAAATACAATTAAGCAATGTTATTAATTACCTGTTTATCATACACCTAGTTTTTACTTTCCCATTCTACTGAAGTAAGGAAAGTTATGATTTCCTGCAAATTTTCGAATTATACATTTTAACGTAAATACGCGTTTTGGGATCCAAGGAACCCAAAAAAGTGGTTTTTGAAAAATGTCTGTCTGTGGGTGTGTGCGTTCGTTTCCCTATATCTCCGGAACCCCTTTACCGATTTTTATAAGATTTGGTGTGTGGAAGTTTTTTAGTTGCAGGTAGTTCTTTGTAAGGCCCTTTATCGGAACCGGAAACGGAAATTAGACCTGTTTTTTAAGTATAGATTTTTTCTAAGCTTTTTTTTAAATTGCGAATACATAGCGTTATAGTGCGTCTAAAGACAAATCAAATGTTTTTTTTTTCAAACTGCTGTATCTTCGAAATGAAGGCCGCTACAAATTTTTTAATATTTTAACTAATGCCCGATTACCCAAAAACAAAATATACAGGGTGGGCAACTAAGAATGGGCACCGGCCATATCTCAGAAACCAATCATCGCACAAGTTCAGGAAAAAAAAAATACCTTAAGTAAAGTGACCCTGAAAAATCGCTGGAAAATATTTTTGAGTTTCTAAAATGGCCGCTAGGGGGCGTAACAGCCATGACCAAATAGAAAATTCGGTTTTTCTCTGTATTTTGCTCAATTAAGTGGTATTGAAAATATATGCATCGTAATCCAGGGACAATTTAGAATCTTATTAGTTTTACAATTTTTGTTCTATCTTTAAAAATAAAGTGGTGGGGGGATGCCAAAATATATTTTTTTTAAATGTCGTTTACTCCGATTAGCCTTAATGGAAGTTAACAAACTTGGTCTCGTTACAAAGGGCGTTTCTTAGTCTATCGAGTGCGCTTTACGCTGTTTTCATTTGATTATTACCGTCGCCGCTAGAGGGCGTTATCTGACATGTCAACAAATATCGCGCTTTTTCTAAAGAAATTTAAATGGAATGGTATGTTTATTTTTACACGGTAAAATAGAGAATTAAAAGCTTAAGATGTCAGTGAAAACCGCAACTACATAACTTTTGTCTAACAGTAGATATTAGCGAACAAAGTTGAAATTATGAATTATTCTCAGATCTTGGCGACGGAATTTGTAAAGTAGCTGTTGAACACAAGTAAGCTGTGAAAATGACACAATGAAGAAACAACATATGTTAATATATTACATAATATAAAAATTAGTAATTAATAAGAACAACAACGAATGTAACGGTAATAACAATAAACAATGTAACAAATCAAACGTTCAAAAAAGTAAAGGCAAAAAACACATTACAACACATTAAAAAATTTAGAATGTAATTATTGGCGCCCTAGATGTTCAAAATGTCGTCCATCATTTTCGATGCAAGAATTCATTCTCTGACGAGTGGATTGAACGGAAGTCTCCACTTCTGCCATCGAAATACTTTGAATGGCATTTCTTATTCTTTCGATCATGTCGTCTCTTGTAGTGGGTCTGGTGGCAAAAACCAGATCTTTTTTTCGCCCCCACAAATAAAAATTTAGGAAAGTCAGGTCTGGGGACCTAATAGTAGAACGGAACCGCCCGCCCTACAGCGGATAACGGACTAAAAATCGATATAAATGGTTTATTTAAAGAGTTATCAAAAATATGAAAAACATGAAAATGAAAAATACGTTTTGAAATAAGTAATTAATCAATTTCAAATTTTTTAAGAATTCCTGGAAGGCGTCAGAGTAAAATTTGAGAGATTAGTAAAAAACAATTTGTAGTTTCACTGTAAGCTCTATCGGCTCAATTTTTCAAAATTTTGAAGCAGCGCCATTGCGATTGTTTTCAGATTTTCAAAAATTAATTTTACTTCATCGTATACTAATTACAAAGGGCTCTTAAAGAAGTTGTAGGTGATCCCTATCAGACAACTATTTTTTGAGTAAATGGGCGTTAAAGTCGAAATTTTGAATAAGTTGCAGCGGCCGCCATTTTGAAGCTAGAGAGTTCGATAAAAATGTTTTCGATTTGCCTTAAGTTCAATTTCCAAAATTTAGTTTTGGATAAAAACGCTACCAAAAATACATGTCTAACTTCCGTTTCCGTATTTTTTTAAAACCTTAACTATAACTACACTTTTCGATATACCTCTTGGTCTTGATTTAAAAATAAATCAAAATCGATCCAGTACTTTCGTCGTTAGAGGCGTGACCCACCCACTCACCCACAGACAGGCATTTTTTAAAAACCTCTTTTTTTGGGTTCCTTGAGACCCAAGACGTGTATTTCCGTTAAAATCTAGATTTCAAAAATGTTCATGAAATTAATACTTCCATGTACCGAAGGCATAGGTAAGTAAAAACAAAAAAAAACTATCCCACATTTTATTAAAGAAAAAAATTTCAGACCAACGCCACGAGAACTTCCGTTTAAAGGATCATCCAACCGCTTTCTGACGTTGTTTAATCTCACACTGGGTTTATTAACTACTAAATTAACTACTCTAATTTTTACTCAATTTAAATATTAAGCTGTGAATCCTATTCTAGTACTACTCATGATCATTCGCAATTTAGCTTAAACAAAAATGTTTTACGTCTCCCGGTTTTAAATAAAGGGGCATAAATTGGAGATTTTCAAAAATTCATAGAAGACTGGGACACGAACCAAATTAAAGCTCATCCCTAGCTCTGTGGTCCTACAAAATTTGAAAGAAATTATCTGGCTTGTTTTTGAACAATACTTTTTTGAAAATGTCAAACTTATACTTTTTTTTTCACATCCTGTTTTCGCAATTCCAAAAATTATCCTAGTTCATAACATTGTGTTAGGTATTGACAATACCAAAATTCAACCCGATTTACTAACTCGTTTTTGAGTATATAGGCGTTAAAGTCATAATTATCAAAAATTTTAGAAGGCTTCACATAGAAATTCGCGGGCTGTGACATGCACATGAACTAAATTGTAACGCATTCCCACCTCTGCAAACCTACAAAATTTAAAAACAATAGTTAATGCCGGTTTTTGAGCAATATTTTTTGAAAATTTTCAAAATTTTGAAATAATTTTTACTTCGCATTTTTAATTCTTTTTTATGTTCATTCTCGTAATAGTAAGATAGATCTAGAAAGTAAAAATCTTCAAAAAATCGTGTTCGTCCGAGGTGCCTATATATCTGGTTTCTGTCAAATGGTAGCTTCAATTTTAAAATACTTTTGTAACTAATGTCGACAGAAATGCATCTTTGTGTAAATTATTTATCGAATGCAAAAAACCGTTTAAATATATTTATTTAAATGTGTATTTTGCAATTGTTTAAAATTTTGTTGTATTTTTTGTATGAAAAACGTGGATAAATATGTATAAAACGCTACGCATGGAATAATGATAAATCAAAATTTCCGAAAAAAAAACTAACCGCTGCCTGGTGGGATTATAGTATGGGGATACTACGTTTGTAAAAATCAGCTATCTAGTAACCATAGAATACGATTCTGAGCTATTTGTTGTGCGAATATTTAACAAAGACAGCCTTGGTCGACTGCCATTTCGCGTCTGCGACGCCTGTTATGAATTTTTTTAAATCGAATATTCATGCATTTTTGTTTAATAAACTGAGGATTATAAACAATTTGTGTTTAGGTAAAATGTAAATCGTAAAATAAAAAAAAACTTCGGTTCCCAAATACAATCAGACATGTCCCTGGCCCGGGGATCCCGGGCTAAGTATTAAGAATGCATAGCTATAGTTCCGTCCCCCCCCCCCCCCTCTTGCTTACTTTTGAACCACTTGATACAGGGTGGCCACTTTTCTGGAAAACAGGGAAAACCGGGAAAAGTCAGGGAATTTAGAATTTTTTTATTTTGGTCAGGGAAATCAGGGAATCGTACCAATTTCAACGTAAAGTCAGGGAAAATTCTGTAAAATGCAATTATTTTAATATTTTTATTTTTGCCTGCAAAACCAAAAATTTTGTATTTTGTTATGCTTGTTGAAAAATTTGCTATAAAGTAATTTAAGTTAACTTTGCTAATTTTTATGTTTGTTTACAATTTTTATTAAAACAAAAAACAGTTGAAATTGGTTTTGTGCCATAAAAATGAGTCAGGGAAAACTGAAGTTTATCAGCCAGGGAAAAGTCGGGGAATTTGAAAAGCAGTTTTAAGTGACCACCCTGTGATATTTTAACAGAAATTTGGTGTACTTTATTGGGAGGTTAAATACTACTTTTCTGCTGATTTAAGTTTTGTAACTTTAAAAACTGCGACTGGGTGCCATTTTGAAAAAAGAAATAAATAGCAAGGGGGTCAACTGGCACTTAATTTAAAACGTCTTTTAATTCTACGTCTGATCCTAGAGTTTCAAAAAGAAATAATCATCCAGAACAAAATGGCGGCTCTTATACTAACGGAATATTTTAATTCAAAATCATTATGGTTTTTAATCTATTAAGCTATTTTTTCATTTATTTGCTTGCTGTCATTGCGAAGCTAGTTTTATTAATTCCGGTAGCTGGAAACACTTTTGAAAACGTTACGTTCCAATACGACGGGGCACCGCCTCATTTTTATAGGCCTGTTACCGACTTCCTGAATGGTAGGTGGAATAGCCAGCACGCTTCCCCGGATTTAACCCCCTTAGATTTTCCCTTTGGGGATATCTGAAATCTCTAGTGTACATAATCCTCCCGGAAACGATTGAGGAACTGGAGATGCACATAACACAAGTTTCCGCAAATATCGCTCCAGAAACTTATGGAAAATTAAGAAAGGAATTTTGTAATACACTTTTCATGTGCCAAAAAGTCAATGGTGAACATTTCGAACACTTGATTTAATTCTTTTTTGTTTTAATTCTTAGTTTTTAAATAAACTTGTTTATTTTCAACTACTTGTTATTTTGTTCTGGATGAATATTTTTTCTGAAACATTGGGATCAGACGCAAAATTAAAAGACCTTTTAGATGAGGTGTCACTCGACCCCCTTTGCTATTTAATATTTTTTTTTCAAAATGGCTCCCTATCGCCATTTTGCAGGATACAAAATTTAAATATATGCTAAAAAGTAGTATTTAACCTCTAATTAACTAAAGCATACAAAATTTTGTGCCGAAATATAAAGTCGGTCAAAAGTTAGCAGGGGGGAGGAGATTACTATGATTACTTATAGACACATTGTAGATATTATTTAAAATTGTATAAACAGATTTTATATTTTTTTATAATCATTGTTGCCCGCCCGTATTTAAGACGTTAATACTGAAATACTCCTGAAAACATGACTTAAAGTATAGGACAGTCCAGGCGAAGTGCTTCGCTTATTTTTCTGTCAGATTTCACTTATCGATTCAGAAAATTACATATTTTAAAAAAAAATTATTTAAAAAACCTGGCTAACTTCCTCTTCCGGTTTTACATTTTTTTTAATGTTTTATTTTGTCGCTGAATTCTTGATATACCTCACTAATCGAAATCGGACATGCCATGAGGATCATCGGTGGGTGATATTCAGCAGTTGTATACCGGGCTGCAGTGGCGTAGGAAGCGGGGGCCCAGGCTCCCCCTGACATCTGAAGCAGGTGGCCCAGCGCCCCTTTAAAAACCTTAATAAAAAATCATTTAACACGTTTGTATTTTACACCAACTATATTAATAGCAATTTTTTTTAAGCAGACACTAGCTCATTGTTTTAGGTTGTACATTCATTAGTGCAAAAAAAGTACCTACCGGAAATCGGGCATGTGTTGTTGGTTAGGTATATTAGGATTTTCGTCGCCCTAGAAAAAAGTACCACCGCCACTGACCGGGCTGCCCTGAAAAACACAGGTGTGACTCACGATGTATCTAAACCCCGACATATCGCTAACGCCGTGGCACTGATATAATTGTATGTAATGTAGTCTATGGCACCTGGAGAATACCCAAAAAAGTTTGTGCCATAATTGGAAAAATATGTTTTTCTAATGATAAGCTACGAAAAAATTATTCGCTTTAGCACCTGGGGAATGATTCGCCTTCTTGTTGTGGCTAAAATGAAATTTTTTATGTTCCTGGAGGTTCAAAACATGTATTTCCGTAAAAATCTCAAAATCGAATATTTTCATGCAATCAAAACGCTAAAACATTAAAAAATCTGTTTAAAAAAATTGCAATGAAATTAGACCCTGAGAACCAGTTACTTACAGGCGGGCAATAGCCAAAACAATCCATAAAAATACACTTCAATAAACATAAGTTCGCAGAAGGAAAAATGCAAACCTTGTAAATGATAGTTTATCTTAAACCTACTCAGGTCTGCACTGCACGTACTTTTTTATATAACAATAAGCGCATTGACTTTAGTTACGTGGAAGTTTGTCAGTCTCACAAAGCGTAAATGTTGTCTCAACTCTTATTCAGATGTGTTTTGCTTTTGCATCATTGTGGGGGCGGATGCTGGGAACAATTTACGTTAGGTACACTCGCGCGAACTATAGAAACGTCTTTGTTTGCCATGTGATTAGATATGAAGTCATAAAATGTTCGATATAGGAATAATAAGTAATAAGCTGATAATAGTACAGCAGGAAACGAAATAAATTGCTTACATACTCACTTTTCATGAAATTTGAAATATAATATTCGAAAAAGTAAATTCTTAAAATAGCCGAAATCAGAAATTAATCATGCTTTTCTGTTTTATCTTTATTACCATTTTTGGAATTGGAATATTGCATAGAGAAAAAACATCAAGATAAATTACGGGATCCGACAAATTAGTTTTTAGCAGTGTCTGTCTGTAGCTGTAGAGGGCTCTCATAATTTGGGTTACACATGTATACTTAAAATTCATCGGCAGAACGTTTTTTTTCTAAAAACAGTACCGTAGCTACAATTTTGGGTGTTTACGACCATAAGTGAAAAAATCACCATAATGAAAAAAATGATATTTATTTACAAACACAATTATCACAAACTAATAACATATACAGGCTGTTTCAAATTCGAGCCCCACCATGGGGATCTCGCTTATTTGAAGAGATAGAGAGTTGGTTAAATTGAGGCAAAGCTGCCAAATTTTATGCCTAACAATAATCTGTAAAGAAATTTAAAGTAGCCACTCTGGTTTTTCAGATATCTGAAAAAAACTGAAATTTTGGATTTTTTATTTTTGACAATAACGCATTTATCATTTATGCTACATATTTCTAGTTAACGCATTATTAGAACACTTTTTTATGCTGAATTTAAATTTTTTATCAGATTTGGTGTAACTGTTACCATTGTTAATTTTCGACTGTCAACTTTTTTTTTTCTTATGGTTGGTATTTTAAATTTTTTCATATTTGGATAGAGTTTTCAATTCTGATTTCAACGATGTGTCACACTTTGCATTTTGTTTAAGTTTTGAGCATTTTATTACAAAAAATAAAAATTTCATAAGAGTGCCATGGAAAGACCACGTCATTTAATTTATTTTGAGAAAATTCTAGTAGGCTATAAACTGATGGAAGTAAAACAAAACACTTCTCTTATTTACTTTTACTTTTAGTTACATTAAGTATACGAAAATTTCAGGAAACTTTGTTTTGAGGGTAGGCAGCAGGTTAGGTTATTTTTTACAAAAACAAATGAATGACACAGTTACTAACACGCATATTAGAGTGTTCATTCTAGACGAGCTTCTGAGCATGTTTTACAAAGGTGTCAAATGTTTTGAACATTCATTTAATAATTGTTCGTATTAGTTTAGTTGTAATGTTATCTGTTGTGTTTATTTAACCTGTTATTCAAATTTGTTGTCAGTTGCAAACATAAAAACTGCAAGTGGAATTTTGAGTAAATTGTGTATGTTAGTAACTGTGTCATTCATTTGGTTTTTGTAAAAAATAACTTAACCTGCTGCCTAAACTCAAAACAAAGTTTCCTGAATTTTTCGCATACTTAATGTATCTAAAAGTAAAAGTAAATAAGAGAAGTTGTTTTACTTCCATCAGTTTATAGCCTACTAGAATTTTTTCAAAATAAATTAAATGACGTGGTCTTTCCATGGCACTCTTATGACATTTTTATTTTTTGTAATAAAATGCTCAAAACTTAAACAAAATGCAAAGTGTGACACATCGTTGAAATCAGAATTGAAAACTCTATCCAAATATGAAAAAATTTAAAATACCAACCATAAGAAAAAAAAAGTTGACAGTCGAAAATTAACAATGGTAACAGTTACACCAAATCTGATAAAAAATTTAAATTCAGCATAAGAAAGTGTTCTAATAATGCGTCAACTAGAAATATGTAGCATAAATGATAAATGCGTTATAGTCAAAAATAAAAAATCCAAAATTTCAGTTTTTTTCAGGTATCTGAAAAACCAGAGTGGCTACTTTAAATTTCTTTACAGATTATTGTTAGGCATAAAATTTGGGAACTTTGCCTCAATTTAAGCAACTCTCTATCTCTTCAAATAAGCGAGATCCCCATGGTGGGGCTCGAATTTGAAACAGCCTGTATATATTTAACTATAGCAAATAGGACTTAATATAATAAATATTAACAAAGTTGTTTCTTAAAAACGACATCTTTAGTAATAAAACTACTTTCTTTTCGTGCTTTCAAATCACGGACGTGAACCGAAAAAAATAACGGTTCGATTTTTAAAAAATTTCTGTTACGGTTTACTGTTTTCTAAAAAATTTTAATTTTTAATGTTACGGTTACCGGTATTTTTTGGTTCTCCTTGATGTAAAGCGAAGAAAATTCTCGACAAGATTATATGGAAAAATTATGCCATGCAATTAAAAAAAAATTGAAGTTACCACGAAAAATTGGCAGTATTAAAAAAAATTTTCTTTCAATTAAATTGCAAAAAATCCTGCTGCTAAGGGGTTAAATCAACAATATAGTAGCTACTGCGACGGTCTTTGGCTCTTTTCAAAGAACGGACTGTACGTCGTAGTCTTGATCAAATCCATCTTTTCACGAAATGCCCAGACAATTTTTTCGTATTATAAAAAAAAACGCTCTTTCGACAATAACCTAGAAACATAGAAATCCTGGAAACATGACAACATTGTTTAAAAGTCATGAAAAGTAAAATTACTCCATCCCACTGAGGCCATGCCTGGGCTTTTCATTAAATGCTCGTTTACACTCCCTTACAGTGACTATCAGGCCGGTGCCGGCTGGCAACATTTTGTCGGGTACAGACTATTAGCACACGCAGGGCTAGAATGCGTGCAACGCGTTGTGAGGCATAATTGGGTTGGTCGAGAGGTCGAATCCCGTGCTGGTTAGTTTAAACATTTTAATTTTACTACTTTTTTAATGAGGTACATAGGTTATCACTAGATTTTGTTGTCTACATGGTGACATGCGACTGTTTATGTTCCTTGAAATTTTTGGTACCTAATAGTGGCACCCAGGCGCAGCAATGTGCACACCGGCGGCGCAGTAACTGCCAATAACAAAAAAATTAAGTACTTGCGAGTAAAAAAAGAAAAATGTATCCTGCTAGTAAAGTATTCATACCATGTTATAGGATGACGTCATACCGGCAAAAACTTTGCATTCGCGGTTGGGAATCATTAATGACTCTAATCGTTGTTTTGGCTACAACCTTAAAGGTGAACCAAAACGGCTGAACATGCGGAGATTAAATAGTAAATACTTATCGTTATTTGCTAAAATAAACAAATGTCGGTTCTACATTTGTCGAAACGAAAAAAAATCAGTATAGGTATTCGTAAAATAGTTACGGTTACGGTTTTCAGTTATGGTTTAAAAAATTTAATTTCGGTTACGGTTCGCAGAATTTTGCGTTTATTTCCAGTTTTGGTTTTCGTTTCGGTTACTGTGCACGTCCCTGCTTCAAATGTGCAATCAATAACATCGTCAAAATCTGTTTCTATAAACAGATCATTTTTAATTGACAATAAACTTCAGCTATTCAACCTATCTTGAGCCAATATTATTGTAGAGCGCAAATAATTATTAATTATTTTTAATTTACTGAAACCCCTTTCACCTGAAGATACAACCGCTGGTAAAGCATTATTCTTAACCCAACAGTACAGCAGAGTTGTTTTGTAAAATTTCAGTTTGGAAAAATCCAGGTTTGTTTTTCCGTTTTTTTTTTCATCTCAGAAAAACCCACTTAACAATGTCCACCACAAAAACAGATACAGGTGAAACAACCACCCGAGTGTTTCTAAAACTTTATTTGGAATAACCTATCTCTTTCCAAAGTTTCGTCTAGTATAAAACAAATGTTGCGAAACAAAAAACATTTTTTATTATCTAAATATTTATTTTTCCACTTTTTTTGCTTGCAACTTTTTCCATAATTTCCACCATGATATGGCCAAAAGTCTCAGCTTTCCGTGGTAGAGGATTCGGGCTGATCATAACACGCTCTAGTGCTAGCTTCAGTCGCGGACCCGCTGTCGATGGGCACGCACGCAGCATGGGCGGTGTCTCACATTTATTAATAACTAGCTGAATCCGTGGACTACGCCCCACGCGTAGTTCATTACATTCCGGTTTTTCCATCCAAAAAAAAAAGAAGAAAAAAATTTTGATTTTTCCGAGTTTTCCCACTTCGATTTTTCCATTTTTCTCTTCGAAAAGCCATTCAAAAACGAAAACATAGGAAAATCTCATACAAAAATACCATACAAAATCATCTTTTGGATTTTCCAACTTTTCCGGTGCATTTTTCCAAAATTTTCTTTCATACAAACCTTGTCCTGACAATGACGAACACAACAAAGAAAATGAGCCAAATCGGTCGAGCCATTCTCAAGTGATTTTTATTTATATAGATTAAGCCCACGGGCTGCACTAGTCTATATATTAAACGCCGATCTTTGGTTTGATTTAACTTTCTGCTTGGCTTCCTGCGTGCGCAGCCGACTTTTCCGTAATTAATCTTGTTCTACCTGCATTCAGTCTCGCCTCAGCTGTCGCTAGAAAATGCAGTGTGCAGCACGGCTTACTTTTAATACATTTTCTAACAATTGTATGAGAAGAAATGCGTCGGGCGTAGTCCGCGGGTTCAGCTATTTAAATATTTGAAATATAATTGTGTTTAATTTTAAAGTATACATTTATATATCTAGCTAAACCGCTAAGTGGCGCCGAAAAAGGAAATTGAGCAAAGGACGAACAACTAAACAAAAAAAAATCCCACAAATTAGCAGTTGCTGCATCTGGTAGTAGAAGTAAATTTTCTGAATACGCTAGTGTCAGTGAAGTAGAGAAACCAAATGAAATTGTTGAAGTGAAACATATATGGTTGTTTATCGAAATGCAGTAATTGATGGTGAAAACATTGGAAAAATAAGCAACGTGCTAGTCGTTTTCTGCAAACTAAGGTTGTGAAGACAAAATTAAAATTGAGGTATGTGACTGTTAAACGTAGTGTTTTTTTTAATTTGCCTATAACAAAATTGGAGGTAGGGGTGAGGGCGGGCCTATTATGAAAGTTTGCCCCGTTACCGTTTGGGTTACGCCAATGGAAAAACAAATGCTTTGCTAAAATCAGGCGTTTACAAATTAAATTGTTCACATTGTAATTAGGTTTATATAGGCCAGACAGACAATTAGAAATTTTGACATTGGCATCTAATAACACTATAAAATGTTTAAACTTTTGTGATGGTAAACGTAAATTAGATATACTAGAAGCATTTGAAATTCACAAACATTTAAAAACGGGGCCGTTAATGACTAAGCAAAGTGATCTCTTAAATTCACCTCTATTGGACATTTTGAAATAAGAAATCAAGTCATCTGCAGACATACATTTCTAAGATCAAGTCGCCAAGTTCTGTTGTTTTTATAGCAACACTAACTATTAACTTTTTAGTATATAGTATAATGTTGAAATACGTATAAGGTTAAAATAAGTAAATATTGTTGAAGTAAAAAGTATTTTAATCATACTCGGAAGCTAATCCTATGCTTCACTGGCGCTTTGTTTGGCATTTTTATGTTATAATAAAAAGTAATTATAACGCGAAAAATGTATTACTGCCTTCATTAATATTCAGTAACTAAATTTAACAATACAGCTAAGCTAATCTGAATAGCAAAAGAGAAAGCATCGGCGAACATAAATGCTACAACTAGGGTTTTGATTTTAAAAATAAGAGTCAGATATACAAACGTTGGTTCTGCAGAGATTTCGATTTCGATCCTTGCGCTGGTCACGCTCTTTGCTCTTGCAGCGTGCCCTCCCTCAAATAGGACCATGGACGGGAAACAACAACCACAGAAGTAAAAATAAGAGTCCTCTCAAAACTAGCAGAATATCAACAGTTTTCATATTTAATAATTCGTAAGCAGTTAATTATATATTAAGTTTAGAAGTATTATACATTAACTCCTTCCATAAATCAATCTAATAAGTATAAATTATTTAATAAAAAACACTTAGCGCGGTTTACAGTTTACACAATTAAGTATTGCTAAGACTGACAGCACACAAATCCAAGTCTAATGTTCCAGTCAATTTACTTAAAATTTAGCATAATGCTTGAAGTTTTAAATAATTGGACAAGAAAATGAGAGGAGTTACAGTATACTGATAAAGTTAATATAACAGTAATTATGTGTATTTGTTCATTTTTGACGACTGCAGTTGAATATGTCTATATATCTATTGGTTTAGGGCTGGCGGGGGGTCTAGTGGTAAGAGTCTCAGGCTCTAGAGCTAGATTGCCAACGGCAGTAGGTCCAAATCCTCTGCACGTCGGAAAATTTTCTGAATAAGTTAAACCCGGCGGCGTGTCCATGGACGTTGTGTGTAGTGTGCATGTTGGGTTGTACGTCTTTTCGGGGTGGGTGGTCTTGAAAGGAAACTCTATTGTTTTATTATTTGTAATTAAATGTTTTATAAATCTGTATTGGTTTGTCCATCTATTTACGTATTTTAGATTTTATACGATAAAAACATGTTTGGTACTACTTACAAGATTTCGTTATCTTTTGTCTGATAACGTTGAACGTGATGTTGAAATCGTCCTAAGACAACTGTACTGAAAAACAGGAAAAAAAACGAATCCCGTATCCACTGAAAAAAATTACTGTAAAAAAAACTAACTGAACAAAAATGTAAGACCAATAGATACCGTGGAGTAGTAACACTGCAGAGCCATACAAATGGGGATGCGAAGGATGGAATTTTGGAAGGATAATTTTACGACCGCGAATTGTTTTAAATAGCATTCGTAAACAATCAAACCTAAGTTTGTCACAAAATTGGAATCGCTAATTATATTATTTGTAAAATCTTAGCATGATTGAAGAAGTCAGGAAATATTTAACAAATTATGCAAACTATAACTGTGATCTAAAAATATTTTCTCGTGTTTACGCCACTGACTATAAAGTGATTTAGGGTCAAAACGTATTTGGATGGTTTAAGAGCATAAGAAAGGGAAATATGTCCAAAGCCCGCCATTTTCGAGGGCCCACCAACCCATTTAAAAATTATTAGTACAAACTTTTCGTTTCCTTAAGTATTGCTATGATATTTAGAGGTGTTTGATTTGACTGGGGTATTGTGGTTGCTGGAAGGTAATTTTTGGAATGCTTGCTGCAGTTCAATTTACATTTGGAGAATTATGAAGACTTGTAAGATTTTAATATTCTAACTTATAAACTCAGGGTTGCGTATCTTTGCTAGAATTCCTGTTATAAATTCTAATAATTGTTATTTTTCATATGATTTGTTTTTACTTAAAGAAAAGACAAACACAACAGATTGATACGAAGACTATTTATGTTAATTGTAATTATAATTTAATTCAGAATTGTTAAAAAGGTTTAGTTTATAAGAAGTTTTAGAGTTACTTGATTTGTGCGTCGACTAATGTCAGTTAGGATGTCAGTGTCATTGTGACAAATATATGAAAGGATACTCTTGGACATGAGGTTTATGTGTTTGTTTTATAAAAATAAAAATCAAAGAAGGAAGACAAAAGATATAAAGAAATTTGTTTAATTACTTACGGCTCGTCTTTGAAAAAAAAAGACAGAGAATTTGATATCCTCTGGATGAAAACAGAAAGAACGAGTTTAAAACGTAATATAAACTGATGTTTAATAGATCAGAAGAAAATATAGATGATTATCTACGAATTGTAAAAAGTACAGAAGTATTATAAGTAAAAGGCGATCGAGGAAGTTTCTTCGTTTTGTGATAGTGATAAAAATAATTTGGAAAGAATATAAAACAGAGATACAAGAAGATTCGGATTAAGGGCGAGTATTATTTGTTGCTCGAGAGGCCAACAGAACGAAATAGAGGTTGGACACTCAGCGTTTTGCTAGAGCGAGGAATGTCATAATAAGAAGACGCTAAGTTAAGTGTTCTAATTTAATAAAAAAAGACGATAGTAATTAATAAAAATTCATTTAATTTTCGGAAAACACATTTTGAAATTCTTCTAATAAATAAAAACTTATTTTGTAAAGTTGATATCGTTGTGCGTGTTTATTTCTATTTAAAATTAATTAAAATAACTTATTTACAAGCTAATAACGACCCTGAGAAAATTAGAAGAGTCTCATAGCAAGTTTAAATTTAATTGCGTGAATTGCAGACAGTTTAGGGATTGTATTCTAGTAGTCACAAGACCAAGCATATCATTGCAGTATATATTGAAATATAATTTGTATCCAGACTTTGGTTACACAGAACATGTTCTATAAGCTTTAGTAATATTGCCTGTTTTTATTATCTATTAATTGGTTAACAGGGTGACAACTTTTCTGGAAAACCGGGAAAAGTCGGGGAATTTAGAATTTTGTTTATTTTGGTCAGGGAAATCAGGGAATTGTACCAATTTCAACGTAAAGTCGTGGAATTTCACGAAATAGTCAGGCAAAATTCTATAAAATGCAATTATTTTAATATTTTTATTTTTGCCTGCAAAACGAAAAATTTGTTACCTAGGTATATATTTATAAAATTTATATTTATTTCATTTGGTTTTTCCTTAAAGTTTAGATGTTGTATTTTGTTATGCTTGTTGAAAAATTTCCATTTGCTATAAAGTAATTTAAGTTTACTTTGCTAATTTTTATGTTGGGTTACAATTTTTATTTAAAAAAACAGTTGAAATTGGCTTTTGTACCATAAAAATGAGTCAGGAAAAACTGAAGTTTATCAGTCAGGGAAAAGTCGGGGAATTTGAAAATCAGTTTTGAGTGGCCACCCTGGTTAATCAACTTATGTTGTGTAGACGGAACCTGAATAATCTAAATAATCCGATCCGAGTTTTATTATGTGAGGATTACAAAATAAGCAATAGCGGTGGCTTAGTGGATGAGTATCCGCTTGACAATCAACCGGTCCCCTAGTTCGAATCGCGACATGTTTGTATTCGTCTGTGTATGTTAGATGGGGGCTAAGAATTTAAACTGTATTATTATTATTAGCTGTATTAGTGGAGTTTAGTCAAAAAATAATAATTTTTACAAAAATCTAAATAAATGTTAATAAATCCAAGACGTGTCTTCTTAATCCGAGAGTAACAATAACACTTTGTAATGTTTCCTTAGCGACATGCTTAAGATAGCCTTTTATGCCGAAAACCCGGGTTCTAATCCTGGGTAGGAAAAACTTTTAAAATTATTTTTTTCTTATAAATTTAATTGTTGAACTGAAATTTTAAAGTTCAATTATGTTATAATAATGAAATGGGTATTAGTTTAATTTTTTCATTACCTGAAATTAAAGTTACAATTTACTGTACAAATCGTGTTCTTTCTACTATTTTATTGTACTCGCAGAACTGGGTTGAATTAAATATACATCAAAAAATAGTTTAAAAAAAGGTCGTCCTACCCAGGATTAGAACTCGGCTTATGTCAATGTACGAATACAGTGGCGTAACTAATACCCTGGCAAACCCGGCACCGCTGAGGTGCCCCAGCATTTTTGGGGCCCAAAGTGATCAAGGGCCGCCATAAACTATATAAGGAAAAAATGAAAAAAAAACACGATCATTGTACTTCAAATCATAAAAAATACTTTAATTTTTATTTCGTGTCGATGCTTCAGCGAAATGTATTATCTTACCCGTCAGTCAACTCCATAATCTGTAGCCTAAATAAAATCATAAAGTCCCATTTCAGCCGAATAACTAAATAGTTGAATTTAGATACAATTTCTTCAGTTTCGGTTTCAATCATGAACTTGCGTGTATATTAAAAGTTTTAAATATAATTGTGGTTTAATTTTAAAGTATACAGGGTGTTAGGGAAGTCGACCGAAAAATTTCTAGGGGTGAATCGGGGAGCAAAATGAAGTCGAATATTCCTTTGCCATTTTTGGCTTAGATGGATGGTTTCCTCATAAATCACTGTTAAAATTGGTGCCAAAAATGCATTATAGAGATTTATTTATTATTTACAGTTCCAAAAATATGCGGCACCAATTTTAACACGGATTTAGGGGAAAACTATGCATCTGGGCCAAAAATGGCAAAGGAATATTCGACTTCATTTTGCGCCCTGATTTACCTCTAGAAAGTTTTCGGTCGACTTACCTAACACCCTGTATATTAAACATGAATCTAGCTAAAGCACCAAGGGGCGCTCAAAAGAGAAAATTGGACACGGAAAAGTGAACTTCCATCACAAATTTTAAAAATAAGCCGTTGCAAAAAACCACAGATTAATTTTATAAAAAATCGTTTTCGGCTTCGTACTATTAAGTTACTGCAAAAACTGGCAATAAATTAGAACGAATGTAAAAAATACGAAATACCAGACGTGCTAGTTATTTTTTATGGTCTAAGGTTGTTAATAAACAAAATTGTGTTTTTACCGCACAAGATTATCACCAAAGAAAATAAGCTTACTTGCTAGAGTGCAATAGTTTTACTAGTGTTTAAAATATAAAAATTTTAATACAAATTCTGGTATGTGTAGATGTCTTTTTTTAAATTTTCCTATTATAAAGCTATAGGTGAGGTTGGGAAAGGTTAGTTGTTAACTAACCTTGGGGGGGGGGGCTATTATAAAAGTATGCGGTGCGGGGGATTATGGTTTATGTTACGTCACTGTACGAATATATCTTGGAAATACATCAAACCCTGAAAAAAATCCTGCCTAGGACGTTATTTGTACAAAAGTATAGAACTATACAATTTTCATATTTCTTTTTCCTGTAGTTGAATTTGATGATAAACAACTTATTGTGAAAATTTTTATTTTTTATAGCGCTTTTCTTCTAAGCCATATTTTCCGTAAAACATTTTTTTCTGGTGCATTTCCTTGCATAAAATAGTACCATACGACTTTCTTGGTTTTTAATATCTGTGGGACTGAGATTTGTGGCAACGGTCACTGAAGAATGTGGTGGGACAACCCAAGCCACTCTCGGACACAGCCGAGTTGCGCTATCTATGTTGGACACCAGCGGCCACAAATAAGTCGTTTCGTAAGCCATCAACCCTATTTGCATTATATATAGGTCAGCATTGACAATGATGGAAAATTATTGGTGCCAAAATGAATCACTAATTGTTTAAATATTTCTCATGGTTTTGCATACATGTACCTACACATGTATTATGTTGACTATAAAGATAGTAAATATGATAATTAACAATAAGTAAGTACCACCTACCTGCTTCTTCAGCTATCGATGCCCAGTTGACATTACTTTGAGCTTACTTAATTTGTTTATTACCAGGGTTGCCATATCACCAAAACGACAATGCCCAAGATTTTTATATCGTTGGCGGTAGAGAATGGTGTAAAATAAATATACGGGCACATCTGAGATTAAGTTAGTGGTTGATTAGCGTAAATGCGGGAAAGAACAAAAAAAAATCATTTTACTATCAGTTTTAGATTTTATGAGCTACGAATTCACTTCCTGTGTGAACTGATAAGTACAGCTACCTGACTTAAATAACTAAATTCCAGGTGGCCGTGATATAAATTAACCGTACATTTTGGAAAGTACCCCGACTTTCATGGCAACTCGATATTTCCAAATGGTAACTATAAGGAACGAATGACGCGAGCGCATGTTAGCCCGATATTAATAACCCACACTTTGCGATGCTAGTTGGGGACGATAATTTCAACGTATTTTACAACAGTATTGTAAATTGAAATTACTTTTCTGTATTTGCCGGAGATTTTGAAATACTGAGAAGCCTCTGCAACACCCGAAATTTCGGCACTCTGCCGGAGATTTGGCAACCTTGTCCACTATACACTTAAATGACTTCCAACTTACGGGCAGATGTATATTCCGCACCAATAATCCTTTAATGACAACCCATGATCTAATGCTCGGTATTCCACATGTATTTTCTCCGCCAAAATTTAAACTTGACTATAAGAAGCCCGACTGATATGGTGTAATTAAGATTAGCGGTAAGGGTGTAAAGCAGGTAATTTTGGAAAACAAAACCAACAAGTTTTTTATAAAAAATACATAAATGTACCAGCAGATGAGGTAGGGGACCCATTCATAGAGCTAATGGGCAACATATCATTTTTTTATTTTTGTTTCATTACCTAAGGTAATGAAAAAATATATATACAAGAAGACAGGCATGGTTGTTAGCAATTAGAAGAAGCCCCCCTGATTTTTCAACCAAAACAACCGCCTTTGTATGCGAAGATCATTTTAATGTAAGTGTTTTATATAAATTTGAAACTGAAAAATAAACAACTATGCGTTAAATTGCAAATTTTCAAAAATTCATAGAAGACGTCACATATAAGTGGGGTGGTTTAGGAACCAAATTGTAACTAAATGACATAATTTAAACACGACTAATTTCCATTTCTGCTTAAAAACCTAATTTCGATTTCTATGAGCACACAAAATTTCAAAAAAATGTATGGCCAGTTTGTAAGCAATAGTTTTTTGAAAATTTCCAAATTTTGAAAAGTTTTCACTCCATATCTTTTAGGTTTTAGAAAATGTTTGTGCTCAGTAACATTGTGTCTATTGAGATGAAAAATTTGAACCCGATCTGCCAATTTGTTTTTGAGTAAAAGCTAAAAAACGCCCAAAGTCAAAATTTTCAGAAAATTGTAGCGGCCACCATTTTAAAGCTAGAGTGTTCGAAAAAAGACGTTGGATTAGTCTTAAAGTCTTCGATAAATTCCGGTTTTAAATTTAGAAAATTCGTTTACCGAAAAACATGTTACAAAAAAAACACGTCTAACTTCCACTTCCAGTTTTAGATTCTTTTAAAAGGTTATTTCTCCGATGAATTTTTAATACACCCCTACATTCTGAATTTCTAAAGCTCATCAAAATTGGACAATCTGTTTAGGAGTTATGGTCTTATGGATCGCGCGTACGCACACACACGCACACACGAGCACGATTGCAGTCACGGGCGCGATTGCAGTCACGGGCGCGCACCAATGTATCAAAATTGTGCTTCTTGTTGTTGACTTATTATTACTTTAACGGATGTTTCTCTTATTATGTTAATCTGAAAATTATTGTAAAAAATGTTATGAACATTATTAATTTTATGATATTCGGAATAGATCTCAAAGCAAATTGCAGAAACTGTGATGAAGATGTAGAGTTACCAAAACCCTGACGGGTTTTGCTGTATGTATAACAAAAACGATAATATTAAGGTCTAAAGTTCTACGTATTTTTCGACACAAATGGACTGCTGTTTATTAACCAGTAGTAGCCTTCTAAAGGAAGTGCAGGATTAAAGAGTTTGTTATCTTAATAAGTATTTATAGTTGTTTCACTTTTAGAGTAAAACTATTTCTTTAGAAGATTGTTTCCAAGTACTCTATAAGAAGTCATACAATGAGTGGAGTAATGCAAAAGTTCAAAATGTGATTTGAAATAAAACCATTTTTGCTCAGTTGACAAAGACATTCATTCTGTATGCCAAGTAGTGTTGCCACGAGACGAGACGAGACGAGATTTTACCCAGTCTCGATCTCGATCTCGAAAATTCTCGAAAGTTGATTCTCGATCTCGATCTCGAAAATTCTCGAACCTCCATTCTCGATCTCGAACTCGAGAATCTCGATTCTCGAATTTTAAGTACGAGTGCACCGAATTGACATTGAGGCAGTTGCGACTATTAGCAGTGTTAATGGGGTATGATGTAAATAAACACCTGTAAGAGTTTTAATAATCAAAGTATAAAAAACTGTTCACGTCTTAACGTAACAACAGTTGCTTAGAAAGTAAGTAAACGAAAATCGATTCACAAACAAAGTAAACTCGCATCGATGATCTCATTGTGTTAGTAATATTGCTGTAATAAAATTTTTGTTACCTGTACCCACGTCCCTCTAGAACCTTCCATAATCCATACCTAGAATATTCTAGAGTCTAGAGCCATCTAGAATAGAATTTACTAGAACACTATACATTATATAGATGATTTGTGGAAACTTCGGTCTATCGTTATTGACTTTGTTCCATCACGGGGTCTTCATTCTGGTCGAGACATATGCAATATGTTTTTAAATTTTGCAAGTGACAATAAACTTGAATCGAAAATACAGGGTATTACTTTGGATAATGCAGCTTCAAACACGACGTTCACGTTTGAACTGTCTAAAATGTTGGCTGAAAAAGATATCGTTTTCAATGAGGATAATCATTTTCGTTGCTTTGCGCATATTATCAATTTGGCAGTTCAAGACATTATGAAATTATTGAACCCTAACCCCACTTTTGAGGTGGAAAATGATGAAATTGAGGAAGACGACGATGAAAATGTTCAAGACAACGATTTGGCAGACGAAGAGGAGGGAGCATCTCCTGTCATAAAATTGAGAAAAGTATTTATTACAGTAAGACGATCAGAACAGTGGCAGTGTAAATTAAATAGCTGTTGAGAAGTTGTAAACGTGAAGTTTTTGTCGCCTAAAATAGACTGTTCCACAAGATGGAATTCTACGTTTGATATGTTGAATACAGCTTTAAAAATGAAGGAAGCCTTAAATGCTTTGTGTAGAAACAACATATGTCTAATAAAGCTACAACTAAATGAAGATGAGTGGAAGTTAATTTTTAGCGTTACTACATATCTGAAGCATTTTAAATCACTATCTGTAGTATTGGGCGGCGACAAGTATGTTACACTTCCACTTGTGCTCATCGGGTTTAATATGTTATTAGATAAAATTGAATCCTTAATAAAAACCCTTGATAATAAAAAAGATCGGGACTTAGTTGACGAGAACGTTTTGCTGGCATTTCAAGCTGGGAGAGACAAACTATTGAAACATTATAGGAAAACAAATTGGAATTACTGTGTATCGTTGATTTTAGATCCACGTCACAAGATTGAAACATTTACACTGACTTCCTGCGGCCGACAAATGCAAACAGTAGCAATACAAAAATTCGAGAATACTTATAAAAACTCTTACTACAAAAATAATTCACCAAGCCAAAAAGAATCCTCCTCTGGTTCTGGGCAAAATGATTCTGACGAAAATGGTTCCTTTAATTTAACTGCTTTATTTAATAAGTCTACTGTCACAGTTGACAACTGGAGAAAGGAAATCGATGACTACATAACAATGCCACGAGCCAACGAAGACGTAGACGTATTAATTTGGTGGAGCAATCACCAAGTTTTATATCCAAATCTTGCCAAAATGGCTAGATACTATTTTGCTATACAAGCAACAAGTATACCAGCAGAACGGCTATTTTCAAAGGCTGGCTTGATTATTCGAAAACATCGCAACAGACTTGACAGTGAGTCTGTCAGGGCATTGCTTTGTTTAAATGCTTGGCAATCGTGCGAATTTATTAAAAAACATTTAAAATAGGTAATAATTAAAAATCTTGAGGTTTTTAAACATCTTGTATTATTGTATTGTTCCCGAATGACATTTATTATAATATTTCTTATATTTTACAAAGTTTGACCTTGTAAATAACCATTGTAACCGGATTTTATACAATTAAAATAAAGTATTATAATACACCTGTTCTGCTTCGTTTTTATGCGGGTTTTAAAAATACTATTGAAACCCTTTCGAGATCGAGAAATCGAGAATCTCGAAAAAATTTTCGAGAATTTTCGAGATATTGGTTAATCTCGTCTCGAATATTCGAGATCAAAAAATGTAAATCTCGATCTCGAATTTCGAGACGAGACGAGACGAGATCGAGAATTATCTCGTCTCAGCGGCATCACTAATGCCAAGTCCGGATCGCTCCGATCTGTCCCTATTATGCAACCCAAGCAGCGAGCGATAGGTAAAAGAAGTTATAAAAGCGTAGGGCGTACAATAATATTTTGCAACAAGAGATGAAAATACCGTCTTTTTCGTGAGCGGACAGTTGTTCACGAGCCGCGTTAGCGGCGAGTTGGGCAAGTTCGCGAAGGAAAAAAAAACGTATTTCATCTCGAGTAGGAAATGCTATTTTTTCTACGATATTGCAGTTTCAAGTTCAATTGAATTCACAACGAACTGTCACAATGCAAATTACTGAAATTACTGTTTGTAAAGTCGTTTCCATAGCAATAAATGCATTCTTTCCATTAAATTTGTTATTCTTATTTTCATCTCTAGATGTGAAAATATATTCATCTCTAGAGTTAAATAATATCATACAAAACGAATTTAAAACTAACATTTTCCACCGACGACGTCGGGACCGTTTATTAGAAATAATGACGCCCCCCCAACCCTTCTTGGGTGAATTTGCTACAACTTCATACCAAAGTTGTATTTATTAACCTAAATTGGAACAAAACAGATTTTGCAGAAATTTCTAGCTTGGGTAACTATCTATGTGTAAAAACTACATCTCTTAGATACAGACGATACAAGGGACGTCATATCAAGTTAATAATAGGGTTCCTCGCAGGGAATACAAAACTTAGAAAGAAATGGTGCTCTGGAAGAAGCGCAAAATTTTGCAAACGCAGCAACCTTTCAGTGAAGAGTTACAGAAAATGTTAGAAAACCCTAATTCTCGTAATTTGTAGGAACTTTTTCTTGTGGAAATTCGAATTCGGCATGATACTAATGTTTTTATACAAAAATAATAATATAAACTTTTTGAGAATCTTTTCATTTATTCAACCACTGACTGCAAACAGAGAGTAGCGAAGCAACGTCGACTTTTTTAATAGGTAGCTGTGTGTATGTGCAGTTCGGGAACGCGCCAAAAAGACTGGTCAACGCCTGAGAGTCTCACAGGCTGAAGTTTTTTGTGAGGAAAATAAATTTTCCGATTATTTTGAAAACAATTTCCTGGGATTATAGAAAATCAAAAAAAAAGGACAAATTCGTCTACCAAAAATTGGGCGGAAAGGGAAAAACTAACCCCGCAAATATTGCTGTACCTAAAAATTAAGTTGAGAACTTTATTCACTCATGAGAAATTTAGCCTGAATAGAAGTTTTTATCGGGCCCCGTTCATTAAATACAGGAGAAGGAATTTCCGATTTTCAAAAATTGATAGAAAGCGTCGCAGATAAATTAGCGGATTGGGACACGAACCAAATTGTAGCTGATCCAAAGCTCTTTTAGCTTAAAAATTTAAAAAAAGATTGTGTGGTCATTTTGAACATATAGTTCACTTCATAATTTTTATCTTTTCGAAAATGTTTGTGCACAGTAACATTATATGTCTATAGGGCTATTACGAAAAAATATGAACCCGATCCTGTCAACTTGTTTTTGAATATATGGCGCTAAATTCAAAATTTTCAAAAAATCGTAGCGGCCTCCATTTTGAAACTAGGAAGTTGGAAAAAATGTTTAATTGGCCCTAAAGTCTTCTATAATAGTCTGTTTTTGGATTTAGAAAAACACATGCCCGATGAATTTTAGATATAACTCCATAAAGGATGATCCGATGTCAATAAGCTTTGCAATGGCAAAGCTTATTGACATCGGATCATCCGTTTGAGAGTGTAGCACACACACACCCAACCACTAACGCACATTTTTTTTAAAACCACATTTTTGGGTTCTTGGTCAAAAACGTGCATTTCCGTCAAAATCTCAAATTCGAAAGTTTGCATGAAATCAGGTACTTCCTCCTACACTGGAAGTATAGGAAAGTGAAAATTTTAAAAATGATGTAAATTTTATTAAAGCAGATTCTGGTATTTTAGCATCGTATTTGGTTTTTCAGCTTGCAACCTTTTTCCAATGTTTAACCCATAAATCAAATTCGGAATGCAATTTAATAATAATTAGATTTTCAGGTTCATTAATCTTTATATCTTTTAATGTTGAGCAGTATTTTTAATCTGTACCTGACTTTAAATTATTGCATGACAATTATGTCATTGTTAAATGTTCCTAAATGTTTCATGTTATTTATCTACGGTTCTAGATAAATGAAATGAATTTTAGATACAACTCCACATTGCAAAGCTCATTGACATCCGATCATCCCTTTGAGAGTATAGCACACACCCACCCAACCACTAACACACATTTTTTAAAGCCACATTTTTGGATTCCTGGTGGTCAAAAACGTGTATTTCCGTCAAAATCTCAAATGTTCGTAAATGTTTCATGTTATTTATCTATGATTCTCGATAAATACATTATTAACTTAGATATCAAGGAAGTCGTTGATATGTATGTTGGGTTGCATACTCTATGGTTGCATATTGCTTAGCTTTCAGGCGTAGGTACTCTTACATGAACGAGCCACTAATATATACAGGGTGATTTGTAACATATGTTGTAAAACAATGAAAAAAGTTACGATAAACCTGGATCTGGAAACGCTTCCTTGCGGAGTTATAATCTTCTCAAGACGTAATAGTTTAATCACTACTTTCTCGATACATTTAGCAGTAAAAATTAAATTTTATCTTCATAGAAAACTACAAATCAAAGGTATCCCTGTTAAAAGTCGAAAAATTCAACCGTTTTCAAGATAATTTGATGTCTTTGTAAATGCAGGTCACGATCAGGGTCTAGCTAATTTTTCAAAATGCCCAAATAGTTTTCAAAAATTTTAGAGTAAGTTCTCCTGAAATTCTTTATTGCGAAGTTACTGCCTCTGTCTCTCTTCACAACTTCAGGGTCCTTGATTTTTTACCAAAATTAAATTATCTTGAAAATTGTTAGATTTAACGATTTTCAACTATAATACCTTCTTTTATACAGAATAAATGTTTTTAACGAAAAATTCAAAACTTGTTAAGATCTAAAATATTTAGAAGAAAATATTACGAGATTCACCCATACGAGACACATGTGGTGCACTTATTTAAACAAACATTAGTAGAAGTGCTAAGCTTATTGAGTAATGTCAGATACAGAATTAAAAATTTTAGTGCAACTAGTGGGAACGTTATCGACAAGAAAGTTCCATCTCCAGGAGACTGTAACTTCGTAAGGAAGCGTTTCCAGACCCATGTTTATCAGAAATTTTTAGATTGCAAACATGGCAAATGCAAAAAAAAACAGTATGAAAAAATGAATTTGTTATTAGAAAAACCAAAATACCGATTTTTTAAATAAACATTTATTGTTTACAATTTAAGTGGGTTTTGTAGTATAAGAGAACTTTCCGCCGCGATTAAAACAACTGATATTAATCACGATTGTATTCGTAATGTTATTATTGATTGAAGTTATTTTATATTAAAACACCTATTTTAAATTAAACTTTCTCGTTTTTTGAAGAATTCGGTTTTGCATTCGTATCTACCAATTTACTTTAAAATAAAATACAGAGGCTCATGGGCGCCGACTTATCAAAATTTCAGTGGCTGCTTAGTTATTCTAAATTGATTCTTGATGTAATTTATCTAAAAACCAATTTAGGACACATTTTCTGATATTTTCTTATAATTTCTGCCATTAAAGGTGTATTTACCATTATTCGAAATTGTTTTAATTTTGAAAACATGAAACATTTTTGAGCCAATTTTCGAATATATTTTTAAAAAGTGCTTTAATAATGTGAAGTTTGGAAAATGCAATAAAAAATGTAAAGCAGTTATTGAGGAAAAAACAAAACTTTTGTTTTTTTCAAAATATTTCAAAAACTAATGGAGTTGCCCTAAATCTGAAAAAACGTCTAAATACTACATAATATTATGCAGAACTTTCCCCATTTAACAGACTTTGTATCTCTTATCGTTCTCGAGATCAGGCTATGGTATACATTTTTTAAAACTATTCAAATTATGTGAATTTACAATGTCATAAAATAATTTATTTTTTGCTATTTGGAGACATGTGTGAGGTAAGAATGTAAAAATACCAGTTAATTGACCCCTGCAACAACGTTATTTTAGGCTCGTAACGGGGGTAAAACGTCGCCCTTCCTAGCTTACACTGTTACATATAACAAACTCCACCTTTCTAAAACAAGGAGAGCAATTTTTTTTATAAAACATTGTGTGGTGACAAAATTTCAGATATGCAGGTCTCAGGTTGGCATCGTTGTTATTAAAACTATACCGCGGCTATGTAAACAAACAAGGTATAATGTGCAAAACCCCAGCATATATGTATATTGTATAAACAAACCTTCGGGTGAGATGGCAGATTTACATTTTAACAAATGGTAGGTAGCCTTTGCGCTGTTAGGTTGTGATGAATTCAGAAACAATATTTTGAGTTTAAAAAAGAATTCGTAGCAGTTTACTGGTGAGGTGAAGCTTCAAATAAAACATACGGACCCACTTTCTAGAATCTAACAACAGAGAAAAGAAAGAAGTACGTAACATAAAACCTGTACCTATGAATCTGTAGACTTGCAGGTGTGAACTGAGAAAAGCTTTGTTTTAATTTATTTGTCTGATGATGCACATTTTTTCTTCTACAAGGAACTATGTGAAAGATTTAAAATAATTAAGTGCAAAGCAGTGGTGACTGGGGAATTTTTTTAATTTTTAGTTATCGTAATTATTAGTAACAAAATTAATGGTAATATTAGAACAATTTGTAAAATTTACTGAAGATGTTGAATTAATATTTTCATTTGTAGTTGATGTTTTTTGTGTATAGGAGGTGCTTCTACTTTATTTCTCGGATTGCAAAATGTTATCTGCTGTATTAATCTTATTCCTCATGGAATTATCTATATATTCTTCTGCCAGCGATCGGACCTCCACCCACCATGTCTTTTTAACGAAGTGCCTGTATCAACAAATAGGGTAGCAGATGATCTTCTAAAGGTGTGTTCTGTGTACATTTCCGGATTTGGTAGCTTTAAAAATGTAGCTATTTGTTTCCCCATTGTTCCAAATTTATTGACACCAATAGTCCAGTACATTTACCATTTTGATAATTCAAAAAAATAAAGTTGATGCAATATTAAATAAAGGAAGGGATAAGAATTGGCTCCAAATAAGTGAATACATAGAAATAGGTACATGGAACGCGCAAGGTTTGAACAGGGAAGGGAAACTAAAACAACTTATTGCAGAGACAAAAAAATATGAAATAGATATACTGGCAGTACAAGAGACGAATATAAAAGGTGTAACAGAAGCGAAAATGGAAGGCTATTACTGGTTGAATGGAGGTGGTGAAAAGAACAGATTGGGGACAGGTTTTCTAATAAGTGAGAGACTAAAAAGTGTAGTAAACGAATACAAAATAATAAATGATAAGCTATATAAGGATAAAAGGAAGGTATAGGAAGTTGAGCATATTAAACATACATGCACCGACCGAAGAAACAGAAGAAGAGAAAAAATTGCAGTTTTACGAGAAGTTGGAAGAGATAGTGGAGAAATTACCCAAGTTTGATATGTACATTATAATAGGAGACTGGAACGCAAAAATCGGAAAAGAAGACAGATATAGTTCGATCATAGGTAAAGAAAGCCTGCATGAAGAAACAAATGATAATGGACAAAAGCTCATCGATTTTGCAGGGAGAAACAAAATGGTGATAAAAAGTACAATGCTGAAACATAAAAATATTCACAAAGTGACATGGATAAGTCCAGACAAGAAGACGAAAAACCAAATAGACCATGTAGTTATACAAAAAATTCATAGTAAAAATATAAAGAATGTTAGGTCCTACAGAGGTGCAGTGATAGGCTCGGACCATCTTTTATTAAAAGTCAAACTGAAACAAACAGTACCGAAAATTACAAACAATCAAAGGAAAATGAAACAGGGATGGAACATAGACTGCTTAAGAAAGGAACAAATACAAAAAGAATATGCTAGAGAAACCAGAGAGCTTGTAGAAAAAGAGGGACAGTACAAGAATGTGGAGCAGGAATAGAATTTTCTCAAAAGAACCCTAGAAAAGAGCATACAAAGATTCGAAGAAGAGAAAAAAGAGAAAAAGAAAGACTGGTTTGATGCAGAATGTGAAGAAGCTGTGAAAGAAAGGAGAAAGGCATGGCTCAGAGTGTTACAAGATCCAACTAAGGCATCCCATGAGAATTACAGGCAGATCAGAAACAAGGTACAAGGTCTATGTAGGAAAAAGAAAAGAGAAGAAAGGGAAAAGAGAATAGAATCCTTGGAAGAAACGTACAGAAACAAAAATGATAGAGCCTTTTATAGAAACCTGAAGGAAGAAAGGAGAAGCTGTAGTTCGCAAACAGTAGGAATGAGGAATGAACAGGGTGAATTATGCTTGGAGGAAACAATGATATTGGAAATATGGATAAATCATTACAAGAAATTATTTATCGACCAGGAGGTACAGCAAAACGAACAAGATCAACCTCAAGAACAAACTACAGCTGAGCCTACATGGGAGGAGTTTACAGAGGTGACAAAAAGTATGAAGAATAACAAAAGCCCTGGTTCAGATAAAATAGCAGCAGAGCTGATTAAGCTAGCAGATGAGGAACTAGGGAAAAGACTACATGAAATGATTAAGGAAATATGGAAAAAGAAAAAAATGCCGGAAGAGTGGTCCACAGCTATAGTATGTCCAATACATAAAAAAGGAAGTAAGCAGCAACCAGAGAACTATCGCCCTATTTCACTGTTAAATGTTATGTACAAAATAATGGCATCGATATTAAACAACAGAATCCAGGAAGAGGCTGGAAATAAAATTGGTCAATACCAAGCAGGCTTTCGAAAAGGAAAGTCAGTAATTGATCATATCTTTATACTGAGACAAATCCATGAAAAATGCGAGAGAAAGAATAAACCACTACATACATTATTTATAGATTACAAGCAAGCTTTCGACAAAATTAAAAGACCACAGATTTACGAGGCTATGCAGGAATTAGGATTCAATAAAGAGCTAATAGCGCTGGTAAGAATGACCTTACAAAATACAAAGTTCAAGATCAGATTTCAAGGACGGGAATCGAGAACAGTGGAAAGCAATGTGGGTTTAAAGCAAGGAGACCCATTATCTACAACCCTTTTCAATATAGTCCTAGAAAACGTGCTTAGGAAAGGAGAGGTAAATACAGGAAAAAATATACTCAAGGACTCAGTACAATGTTTGGCATATGCAGATGATGTAGTGTTGATTGCGAAAACGAAAGAAGAGCTTAAAGCAGTGTTCAAAAAGATAGAGCAACAAGCGTTAAAAGTGGGATTGGTGATAAACGAAGAGAAATCAAAGTATATGATTTTAGGGAATAGGAAGCAGGACGAAACACAAAACCTCACAGTGAGGGCGCTAGATACAAACAAGCAGTACATCCTGAGCATAACAAATCAAGTAGTGTATTTGGGGGCGGAGATTGCAAGTGACGGTAACTACAAATGTGACATACAGAGAAGAATAACAGCGGGTTCAAGATGTGTGGGGGCTCTAAAGAACATACTAAGTGATAAAAACATATCAAGGCGTACGAAGGTGCGTATATACAAAACAGTTATAAGGCCCATAGTGACCTTCGCGAGTGAAACGTGGGTGGTAACAGAAGAAATTGCGAGTATGATGGAAATATGGGAGAGGAAGGTACTAAGGACAATGTTTGGGGGAATTAAAGAAAACGGAGAATGGAGAAGAAGAACGAATAAGGAGTTAGCAGACCTATACAAGGAGAAGAGTATCAGAACAGTAGTACAACAAAATAGGTTAAGATGGTTGGGCCATATAACAAGATTAAAAGATGAGAACCTAACGAAGAAAATGTACAGAATGGAGATAGGTGGAAGAAACAGGAGAGGAAGGCCAAGAAAAACATGGTGGGAGGGCGTAAGAGACGACCTACAACAGTTCGGGCTAATAATGGAATGGGAAGCAATGGCCAAGAACAGAAAAATATGGAAAAAGAAGATACAAGCCATAGGCCAATAGGCCTGCAGTGCTGATTTATATATAATATTAGTTGGACGGAGATCAGCATAATTTTTTAAAATTTTGTAAAAATGGTCGGTTATTTTCGGTTGAATTTTCGAACAATTTTTGATTTGGTTTTTGTGACAGTTGCTAGTATAGCCGATCTAAGGTCTTAAAAATCTTCAATATTCATTGAGTGCAGTTCATTTGCACGACAAGCATCCGTTACTCCCATAATTAATGCAACCTTTAAAAAAAATCGTTATTATGCACTTAAAAGTTTATAATATATGAATTTCAAACCTTTGTTGCACGATGTATTTTGTGAGGTGTTTTTTTATTTATTAATCTCATCTGGAGTGAATGTTTTGGCTTTTTTCGCTTGATAACCTTCAGATTTACGTTTTAGAAATGCACGCAATTTTCAGAGAATGAATTGAGGCTTCGCCAATCCGTAAAGGCCTTGTACACCAATTCGTATTTCTTTCTTGATTTTTCTGGCAATAAGTTTGTAGTGGTTATTTTAGCTGCTTCTAAAATGTCTGGCGGCGTACAAATTTCATCATTTACACAATCAGAATTCATGTTTTACTTCTTTTTAATAAAAAACAATGTATTTAGAGTCGCAAGTTACAACAATTGTTACTATCAACAACGAATGATGACAGTTCAACATAATTCAAATATGCCTACTCGATGGTGTTATTTATCATGGCCTGTGAGTAATGAAGAACATTAATTATCAAGAAACGCATACATAATGGATGTATTACTTAACGGGAGTAGAAAAAACATGAATTACAAATCTGAAAAATTGTACAAAAACGTACTTAGGTTGTATATATCAGGTTCATCCACTTTTGTTAATGAGTAATAAAATGCCCGCTAACAAGTTGATTAAAATTGTCTGTATTCTGAATTAATTGTTTTTTAATCGAACACATCGCAAGCACACACAAATAGTCTTGCTTGTCCTAAATGTTTTATTTCCAATTTTGTATCAAATGTCAATTGCAGATATAGTTTTTTATATGTAAAATAAAAATATTTTAAAACTAGAAAACTTAGTAGATGTACAATTTTTTTTACAATTTATCTCAGAATTATTATTTGCATTCAAAATTACAGTTTACATATTGGGGTTAGAAGTCGCCTTCATAATGAAACACAGGCTGTCAACAGCACATATATTTATTTTATCATCAACATTAGATAATAAATTTGTTCCTTAACATTTATGAGAATAAAACTATCTAATGTTTATATTTTATACAAAGAATGAAATTACAACAGTATATTCTTTAATAGAAAAAATTTTACACTACATGTGATCAACTTAGATAAAATGAGTCTTGTAATTAAAAATTTTGATTAGTGGTATTTTTGCTTTAAATTTAAGTACCTAACTGCAGACAAAATATGAAACATACACGAGTTTTAGAAAAAATGTTAATGAACATAAACGAAAGCTTTAGGATTATTAATAAAATATTTCTACAAGTTTGATATTTGAAACAAATTTTATGTTAACACAGTAATAAACATCCTTTGAATTTGTCACTATTTAAGTAGATCATATATATTGTAGATTCTTTTGTCCATTTTTTCTTTCATTTTTATCAAAATATATATACAGCAGCAAGTGCATTTGCCGACATTTAAAAGCTATACAACAGCTTTCCTTCTAAGTATACTCTTATATGGAATGTATTCAGTAGTTAGGCACACAAACAAGTAATATAGATATATGCAAGTCTTCATAAATAACTCCTAAACACAAAGTACAATGTAAAAGTGTTCTTACAAGCTACAGGTACATAATATAAGACAGACAACCTTAATTTGCAACAATACATACTGAGTGAAGTTATTAGAATTAGTGAAGACTTTATCTGCAATATTTTGATTTTAAAGTATTGTACAAAAATAGAATTCGCTATTGTGCTCTTGTAGAACATTGTTCTGTACACACTGTTTCTAGTTTTTTTCAGTTTACCTAAATTGAAAATGTAAGCGCCATACATTTGCAACATTAATAAAACAAAGTACATTTTGCCTTCATAATTAATAAAAGGTCATTCAACACTACAAATTTAATTTAACAAAAGTGCTTTTTTCAAGTAGAATCAATGCAAACAAATAAATTTTTCTAGGTTTACCGGGTGCAAACGAAACATGGTTCACCCCCGTTTTTCTTTACTTATTAATTTAACAAGTTAAATTTAAAGAGATTACTTTATACATAAATTCCTATTATTTGACGTGAATTTCCCTTTTTTGCACCTCGGATTCTGCCACAAATTATCGTAGATTTCCACTGTTAAATGAAACACTGAATATTTTGACATTTTTGGAATAAGAAAAAAATTTCTATGATAGTATCCTTTAAATATAGTATATATTTAAGAACCAACATTTTTTGGGCCGAGATTAGTTTTACATCAAGAGTGTCACTTGCATAAAATTGTTCCTATGAAGTAAACTATGAATTTAAAAATAAATATCATAATACAAGCATTATCCATACATATATAAAAGCACAAAGGGTTTTTTTCTCCCCTTCCTCCAGCGGCTACCGCTTCACCAATTTGGACCCTTTTTTTTTAAATGAAAAGTCTTTATCCACAGATGGAACATGAAACATTTTTATATTTTTATTCTACGTCGATTTTTTAATAATAATTATTTTAATTTATAATATATATGACGGTCGGCTAGAAGCGCGTCACTTGGGGCGCCCTCTACAGTAACGTCGCGTGTCATTTTTGGAACTAATGCATCACGTGACTTGACATTTCGCCGGTTTTATCAACGCTGTCTGTCAGTGCATTGTGTGCTGGGGTAACACTAGTAGACTTTATTATGTGAGAAGTTAAAGTATTTCTGAATAAAGTCGATTTTTTAAATTGTAACGATATGTCTCCTTATGTTTTTTACAATATTTATGACACCTCTATAACTCGACATCTTTGTTGAGTCAGCGGCAAATTTAGGATATTAAGTAGATTTTACCAATTCATTCATACATGAATGTAGGGACAGAACAATCTGTATCTCATTTTTTTTTGTCCGAAATTTACTAGTTATTAATTTTTTTATTTGTTTTGACTACACACATGCAGATGTTATATTTACTTTAAAATTTGGTTTATATGCAATTACACCTGGTTAAAGAAAAAAAGTGAGTTAGCCCCGGGCGGCTGCAAGGGTCGGCAATTAATTTAACATTGAAGCTAGTTTTTAATAAAATAAATATTTTGGGTATCAAAACATGTAAATATATTTTTCAATTTTACAGCTATACAAATGCAATTGTAGCAAAATGTAATCAAATTACAAAAATTAAAACGTTTAACACAGTTCAGCCGAGCAAGCTTAGCAATGTTCGGTTACACAATGAAAGTTGTGATAAGAAAGTGTCGTGGTAAATCAGGTATTGTAAGTGGATTAGGTGTCAAAATATTTATTAAGGGGCGGCCTGGGGGCGGTAAAATGTAGATTTTCCCCACCAGCATTTGCTGCTCCAGCCGACTCTGATGGGTATCATACAAATCAATAAAATTTGCTTTTTTAAAGAATAAAATTGGCAAGAAAGAAAACAAAAATAAACACAATTTCGATTGGTAAACAAAACAATGTTTTTAACCCCCGTGGAAGAAAATAAAATAAGAAACATTATGTCTTTAAACTCAAAGAAATCTGCAGGACCCGATCATCTTCCTCCAAAGTTGCTGAAAGAAGTAGTGTATCACATCACATATCAAAACCGTTGAACATATAGCAAATGTGATAATCACCTCAGAAAAAATGGCCAAACCGCCTCAAGAACGTAACAGTAATTCCCGTTACAAAGCATGGTTTTAGAGAAGGGAAATCCACGCAAGATGCCATAGCCAAAATCACCAAAGGTATATTTAGAACTCCCTGTATAATGGGAAAGCATCTGTAGCAGCCTTTTACAACTTAACCAAAGCGTTCGCCAGGCTTCACTGCAACCTGCTATTATAAATAAAGTACCAAATGGGTTTTAGAAGGCAGATTCAAAACTTTTACGAAGAAGTTATGTAACAGGCAGATCACAAGTTAAAATATGAACTACAAGTGAAATGTTAAATATACAATTTGGAGTGTCACAAGGAGCAATATTAGAACCTATATTACTCACTTTATATACAGAGTGCAGTAACTGAAGTGTTACAAGCTGATATCTCCAAAATTATAAAAGATTAAGATTGATTTTAATTTTATGAAATGGAAGGGGCTGTATATTAGGCTAATAGTGTGTTTTTTCTAAACTATCCTATTCTAAGAAATGGGGGTAACTTGATATATCAGGGTTCCCACTGACCCTGGATAACCTGGAAGTAATGGAAAAGTCAGGGAATTACAATTTTAACCTGGAAGTCATGGATTTTATGCAAAATTTGGGAAAAGTCTTGATTTTTCTCTTGATTTACAGTAAAAAACCTGATTTTCCTGCAGTAGTGTTAACATAATTTATAAAAATTAAAAATTTTCCGATTGAATTTTTAAAACTACCGCTTATAAAACAATTGCTGCTAAAGGTTTTTAAAACATCATTGAGGTACTTTTCTTATCCTTGTTAAATTCCAAGGAATGTAATATGGCGTATGAGTAGGAATTGATAAAAAACGCATAAACATGATAATTTTATTGATTTTTTTTTGTCGAAAGTCATGGGTAAGTATGATTTTTGGTCATGCATATCCTGGAAAAGTCATGGATTCTAATTCTTGATAGTTAGTGGGAACCCTGTATATAATTTTTCATATCTTTTTAATATCCGCATCAAAATAGTCGTAGCCTATTTTTATTAGATTTTTAAAAAACGGTTAATACCCCTAACAATAGGGGGATGAAATTTTAAAATACTGAAAAGTGGAACGAGATTTTTTTTTAAATATAAGTGTGCCTACTGAAAATAGGCAAGCAAATTTCGATGAAGCAAAGTTTAATTAGAGTAAAAAAACTACAAAATTCCATCCCCCCATTTATTAGAGGTTGTATACCATGTATGCAAGACTACAAACTAGCCCTATTCGAAAGCAATCCATGGGAGAAGTTAAAAGACACAATGAGCACAAACATGCAATAAATACTAAACTTGAATTATAAAAAAACTAAATTTTTTTGCATTTAGAAGCTAGGAAGACATCCCTAAGAAAAAAATTAAATAACCAGAAATATCTGGGCGTGAACCTATGATAGGATATACATATACAGAACAGTTTGGTAACTAAGGTACATAATAAGTCATATTCAAAACACTCACCCAGATTCAGTACTATCCTAAACATTGGGCTAATTGGGTTATAGCCCTAGGGCGCCGGGCGATGCCTTATAGAATAATCGTTTCAAACAGTTATTTTTTACGGTACTACATTAAATAAAAATGCTTTCAGCTATATATTTGTTTTTTTTTAAATTTTTTACAGTTATCACCCTAGTGGATCACAAATACGTTGGTGCGCCCACTAGTGGAAGCTATAGGCATATACCCCTAGTCTCGCTATCAATCTACCAGGTCGGTAGACAAAGCACATCTGGTCTGGTTAGATGACAGTGTGAGTGAGCCTGCGCTGAGTGCGCATTTTTGTAAGAATTGAGTAAAAAGTGTCCATTAATGTTCCAGAAGGTACGAGCCGCTGCCCATTTCCTGACTTGAGGCTCATGTATGAACCTGTACTGTAGCAGTTGTGTGAACTAATGATTGGTTTGTCTGTGTTATGGTGTCAGGAAAAAACATCCCTGGAAAAGAAAGCTCCGGAAAAAAATCGCCGAAAAAATAATATCAGGAAGAAAGATCCCCTGGTAAAAACATCCTCGGGTAAAAACATCCCCTGGAAAAAACATTCCCGGTAAAAACAACCTCTTCACAGTTTTCATCTGTACACAAATTCTCTTAGACAGTGACATTATGTTCCTCTAGGACTATTTTAATAACAAACTTCATAAGTTTATTTTTTCAGGAGATTTTTTTCGGGGCTGTTTTTCCATGGATGTTTTATACTAGATTCGAATGTTAGGGCGCTACAAATTCTTAGCCCAGGAGCTCCATGTCGTAACTCAGGGAAATCCCTGTGAAAACTAACTACATAAAAAAGCTGAAGTGTGGACTTCGAGTGGACTTTCCCATACTAGAACCACAGATAAGGTTAACACTACAGATATACGACCCCTTATAAAAAATGTCCGCCCATATTTGGAGACGAAATTAGCGTTAGTATGGCTACAGCGCACCAGACCAATTTTAGGGCGCTATTTGTTTATTACTGTTGAAATGTGTTGGAAACTGTTTTATCGCGAATTTGAATGCATCTGTCACAGATGACGTTAAAAACCTGACCTTATCTGAGATCTGGTTAAAGCGCGTATTTTATATTTTCATTGAAATGGTAACAGAAAAAAAATAGTGAATATTTGGGCTTAGAATAAACCGTAATGGGCTGGTTCCTTGTGCATGGTTGTGCCTAATAGTACAGATAAGAACATGGCAAAGGGTACAACATTTTTAGAACAACTTATTTAAGCTTTTGCCTGTTAAGTGGCAAGTGCTCGATTATTATGATTTATATTAGTCCTATAAAAATATGTAGATGATTTTGGAATTATTATTAAATTTAATTCACCACAAACAGAAAATAAAGTTTTAAAATTAGACTGTGCAATAAATGTGTATGATTAATGCTTGATAAATTAATTTATTTGCAATAAATTAAAAAACTAGGTACACATCATGAATATAGTTGAAGTAGAATTGGCGTCAATATTAATTATTTACGAAAAATTGCGATTTGACAATTAAGCATGGCATATGGCTTTTGGTTTGAATATGTGCTAAGTAATCTGCTCAATTACAGTCATCTGTGACTTAATTATAAATTGTCATTGTAGCGCCATCTATTTGCAGATTATTAATCATATAAAACAAGCTGCCGATAGCTCCCATATTTACCGTATATCTGTAGTGTTAACCTTATCTGTGCTAGAACTTATCATATTTGCAAAAGTGTAAATTTTATAATTATAACCTTCCATTCCATTCCATCCATCCAAATTCATAGAAAGCACCACAGTAAAATTAAAGCTTTCAAAAAAAAACCAAATTGTAGCCAATACTAGATACTAATCTTGCCGTTGCTGTATTTGCAAAATTTTACCTAAACCATTAGTTATTTTTTTTTATTTTTGCGGCCTTTCCTTTTACAATTATTGAACAGCAGGAAAGGATGCACGCCACACAAGCGCAAAATAGTGCGTTTGGGGCGGCATATATTATTGTAGTTGGGTTATTGTATACAGCATCATATATCATTAATATGTACATAGTTATGTGATATAGAAGTGAGTGACTAAATTAATTTATAAGAATCAGTGTTGTAAGTGGTGGTACCGTGAAATTACCGGGAACGGTAAATTACCAGTAGAGTTTAATAAGATATTTTACTTTACCGGTAATTTCATTATTACAACATTTCCCGCCGTTTTTTTGGTTAAATAACTAATGAAATGTACAAATTTAGTGAAAACAAGAAACGTTTGTCTTTTAATGGCGACGAAGCAATGTATTGTTTGAAGATAATTTTTTAATAATTAAAAATAATGAAAATGATCATATTTTGCTTCATATAAATCATTCTATGCGAGTCATTGAACTCTTGACGGAAGGCAATTACAAATTAAATAAAATTTTAGATCTTAAAAATGTATTTAAATGGTACCATAATATTTAGTTTTATTACGATTCCAAAAATTACAAATTATACAGGGCGGTCTCTCTTAAACAAGAAATCTGTGATCATTTCCTGTGAAACCGGAAATGAAAAAAATTGAAATTTACATCAAATAATAGGAATTCATTTTATAGTAACCACTCCATATTTCATTTATTTAAATTTATAAATACCGGGTGAACCATGTTTCCTTTACATCAATTTGATCAAACTAAAAAAAAATACTTGCACATAATTAATATAGGCAAATCACAAAATGCTTGAACCCGATACAAATTCAAAGTGTCAACAATACTGATAGTGAGGTCAGGTAACATATCGAAATATTTTGTTACTGTGCTTTGTCATGATACAGTAATTATGACTAGAATGCAACACACAAATTAAGCAAAAGCTCATTACATAAGACATATTTTCTTTACATTTTTTTGTATACGAAATATTAATGCAATGAGCTGTTCCAGTGCAACTGCATTAAGCTATCAAATTGCAAAACACTATTAACCACTTTCTATATCGTTTTCAATTGTTTCGTCTTCAGCATTAATAGAATCCCATTCTCTCTGTAAATCTACTAACTGTTTTCTTAATTTGGTTACCTGCGACCTTAAGTTTTTATCATTTTGTATTAGATTTTGTATTTTATTAAGTGCTTTTTTATTGTGCGTTTGATCTACAACCCAACGTAGGTACAAATCGTTCCATAGGACAAGACTGACAGGTGCCACACTTGGCCAAATTGCCATCTTATTTGGTTCATACATAGGATTCAGCAACGAAGTTAAAATATCTGGACGATTTAAATACGACCACAGGCTTGTAGTTGTTTTAGAGATCTTTAATTTTTCTCTGTCTGTTTCAGAGTTTCCAAGGAACGTTCCTGAAAATATTATTTCAATTATGTATTTGGGTGCTGTTTGTAAAACAAATACAAAGTGTTAGTTATGGAAATACAACCTGGTTAAAGCCGCAGAAGCCAGCGAGTATTCTCATTCACGACAATGGCAATGTTTAAATCCTGAGAAATAAATTGCTAATGCTTGGATAAGAACCAAATAAAAGATGGAGTTAAAAATGACCTTGCATAATAGATGGTGCTTATAAAACTACAGTTAAAAGCAGACATCTCATAAGTTTGTTTGTAATTCGTGATAATGAATCACTTAAGATAGAGACAGATAATGAAATATAAGACAAATAGCTATACTGTATTACTATAATATACACTGTGTCCATAAAGTAACCCCCCCCCCCTCAACTAACTTTTGAACGACTTGATATTTTTCTACAAAATTTGGTGTGCTGTAATGGGAAATTAAATACTATTTTTAGACTATATTAAAATTTTGTATCATCCAAAATGGCGACTGGGCGCCATTTTGAATTTTTTTTTAATGGAAAGGGGGGTCGAGTGACACCTCATTGGAAAGGTCTTCTAGTTTTGCGTCTGATCCTAGAGTTTCAAAGAAAAATATTCAGCCATAACAAAATGACAATGTTTGAAGATAAAGAAGTCTATTTAAAAAAAACTAAGAATTAAAGCTTAAATTAATTAAATTAAGTGTTCGAAATGTTTACCATTCACTTCTTGGCACATAAAAAATCGGTTATGAAATTCCTGCCTTACATTTTCATAAGTTTCTGGAGTGATAATTCTGCAAATTTCTGTAATGCGTTGCTCCAGTTCTTCAATTGTTTCTGGACGGGTTCTGTACACTTTCGATTTCAGATATTCCCATAGAAAAAAATCTAAGAATCTGGGGAGTGAGCCGGCTATTCTACAGGCCCTCGCCTAACAATCGATCTTCCAAAAAAATGTCCGTTGAAAAAGTAAGAACCAGGTCTATAATAATGAAGCGGCGCACCGTCTTGTTGGAACATAACGTTTTCAATATTATTTCAAGCTACCTGAGATATTTCTGGGAAAATTTAGTCTTGCAAATGAAAAAGTGGACTACTGGATAAGAAAATCAAAACAATTTTGAACTGAGTGAGTCCATTGGTTTACAATCCGCCATTTTGTTATGGCTCAATATTTTTCTTTGATATTCTAGGATCAAACGCAGAACTAAAAGAAAATCGAAACAATTTTGAATTGAGGGAGTCCATTTATTTAAAATCCGCCATTTTGTTATGGCTGAATATTTTTCTTTGAAACTCTAGGATCAGACGCACAATTAAAAGACCTTTCAAGTGAGGTGTTACTCGACCCCCCTTTCTATTTAAAAAAAATTTCAAAATGGCGCCCAGTCGCCATTTTGGATGATACAAAATTTTAATATAGTCTGAAAAATAGTATTTAATTTCCCATTACAGCACACCAAATTTTGTAGAAAAATATCAAGTCGTTCAAAAGTTAGCTGGGGGGGGGGGGGGGGGTTACTTTATGGACACAGTGTATATCTAAAACACATTTCCATGCCCATAAACTATCTACCCAATATACAGACCGTAACAAAAAGATTTTTAAATTATATCTACTTACGAGTGAGTGAGTGAATCAAGAGTATGGTGACACCAAATTTTTGCCATTATTTTCAGTTGAGAAAAAAATGTTACAAGTAAAAATTATTCCGAAAATTTTTATATGTATACATCACAATTTTTTTTGAATCAACTGTTTTCAAATTATGATGTCACACAAGACTTTCTAAATACGAACCTATTTTTTATCAACTTTTTGATGGGGGTTTTTTATTTGCGGCGCTCTGAACATATGGGGTTATATTGTACAAATAAAATTTTGTTTAAGAAAAATTGTTATTTAAAATTAATCACATATTCGCGTTAACTACGAAGTAACAGTAAACAATGATGTTTCTAAGGTGCCTAAAATAAAAATTATGGTTTCAGTAGTAATTTGCATTTCAAGCTTAAACAACTAACATTTTTAAATAGTTAATTGTTGAACTAATGCCGCCAATTGCTTGTTTGTAAATGCGGATATAGGTAATTAGGTAGTTATCTTTATTTTCTGCTGATTTGGGTCAAAAGTTTTTCCAACATCGGATCGTCAAACTGGATTTCTGTTTGGATACATGTCATTAAATCGATTACAATTATCCTGTAGACTTCTTCGCTTATCATCACAACCCAGCAGCCACAATTGTTAATATCAACAATACACACACAAAAGTAAGATTAGTAAATTAGCTTAAAAATGTTATATCGCCAATATAACCACAGCGATTTCTATTGTTTATCACACGCAACATCATTTATCTTAGAAACATATGTTACTCAATAGTGACCTGATTAATTTCAAATTATAGCTTTCTTGGTAACATTCTCAGAAAAAATTATTTTACAGACTTCATTGTTCTGTATAGGGCTGGGCGATATTGAAAATTTAGTATGGAATATCGATAATGAATTTATATCGATAATACCGATGATATCGATAGTATCAATAGTATGATAACAACGCTATATTTACGATAATACCGACATTACCATCAATAATTTCGATATATTATCATCTATAATATCGATATTACAAATGTCAATATTACCATATTTTTTTGTATTTTTTTTTAAATTGTATAGTATGGACAAGGGAATTTTTACGCGCCGACGTTGATTTTACTCCTAATCTTAACTAAAGGCAAAGCTATTACTATTTATAGCCCTTTTAATGAAAAAAAAATAACCTTGCAGTTAGAAGTAGAGTAAGCGATCTAAGTTGCGAATCAAAATGAGTTGATATGTTTCAGTTGTAGCAATAATTGCGTCAATTACAAAGATCAATTTAATGTATGCCTAGTAACTACAATATTTCTTGGATTTAATTTTTTCTGTCACTGCGATTTTTTATGTAGGTATTATTATCGAAATTATCAATATTATCGACGTTGTCGATATTATCGTAAATATCGATATTGTCGATGTTATCGATATATCTTAGTTTTAGCGGCACACAGAAATTAACATTGGTCTTATGAGAAGGCACAACCATACATATATTCAATTGTTTTCGGTAAACCATGTAGCAATAATTTCTTCATGTTTGATAGAAGGGCCTTAGTATAATTTACAGTTCCACAGCTAATTTAATTTGTAATGAAACACAATGGAAAGTCATCAAAAAATGTACATATTCAATATTTAACAAAAAATATTTTTTGATATTCTTCAAAAAATGAAATATCTCAGAATCATCTGAACACGTCTTAAAAGATGGTAGCATAAAACTGAATATTGTTCAAAATTATTGTATAGATGTCAGGAGCATTTTTATGTGAGACTTCCATCACCTTAATGTGTAAATATAGTATTTCCAATTATCACATTGTCATTATGAATCAAATTAGGTACACCATCATAAGAAAAGGTTCACAAATACTTCAAACGCCCTGCCAAGTGAATTGTCAACTCAGCTAAATTATGGAATCATTCCATTAATTACTGAAGTTCTTTAATTAAGTATGTATTAATTTTGGAAGTACTGTATTATTTTCTGAAGCCTGAAATTGATATTTTTAGTGACAATATAATTCTTTTTGCGCAATTATTACTAAACCTATAGTGTTAATAAGAAGGCACAGAAAAACTTAACGACGTAGTCATTTTGACATTTCACGATTATTTATTCACACCATCAAGTTACCTGCAGCAGATGATTCAGAATTATGATGCAAAATTCATACGATGCTTTCTAGGCCAGAAATAGTAAAAAAGTTTCGATAAACATTGATGCAAAAACACTTCTTTACGGCTACAGCTTTCTGAAGATAGAACAGTCTAATCACTTTTTTGGCAATAACTTTCACAGTAATTGCAGTAAAATTTTGAAATTGTGTATTTGAGCAGTACTCATTTCGGTTGGTATTTCTACTAATGTTTTTAATATGTGCAACTGAGGTGTCATATTTTATTCTGATATTTTTGATTTTTACAATTAGAAGTTTTGTTTATAAATTACTCTTCAGACAAAAATAAAACAATTCATAAAAAAGGCTCTCTTGTTGAAAGTCACAAAATCTAACAGTTTTCGAGATAATTCAAAGATTTTGTAAAATCGTGTTGCCATGAGGGTCTAAGCGTTTTCTTAAGATGCCCAAATAGGTTCCACAAACTTTAAGCTTAGACTTTCATAGCAACTTGATTTTACAAAAACAGTGATTTAGCTTGAAAATCAAATGTTATATTTTTCAATCTATCAGATTTGAATATTTTTTAGCTTATCTGCCAATCTGATGTTGATTTCACGGAAATTCATCACGCCATGGTGATTTCCGAAAATCACCACCACCGTGAATTTAATTTCTCGTTTTGTTTCCTTAGTTATGCACAATGCAAATAAATAACTGACAATTTTTATATTTAAATTCCAAACATAAATGCGATTTTCTAGGTGAATCTATTCCGTGCTGTTTTGATTTTCTAAGGAAATTAACCTTCTGGAATGTCTCGTGTTTTGATACAGGACATTTTCGTAGAAAATAACAACTCAACAGTCAAGGCGGTAAATTTCTGGAAATCAAAACCAGCACTTAATAGATTATATATGAAAACTGTTTAGATTTAGCAACTTTCAGCAAGACTACCTTTTTTTGTGCATTTTTGTATGAAACATAATATTTTATAGCAAAACATAAAAAATGAGCAAAGCACTTTGCCTGGACTTTCATATACTTGAGATACTGTTACTTATATCTCATATATTCAAAAGTATCTTATTATTTTATTAATAAATTCTAGCTTCACTTCGCTGACGTACATATTAATGTATTATAAATAAAACAATTCTTAATTTCAACAGGTTTTATATTGTAAACATGTCGAACTATATATACCGCTAAAATAAAACATCCTGTTGAAGTTAAGAATTGTTTTATTTAGAATACATTATCTTATTATTGTTTTAAACACCAACATTGACAACAATAACATCCCACCACTCTTACCACAGTACTGAGAGCATATCTGCATAACAATAATATTATAAGAACATACCACATGATACTAAAACATCCATATAAAAAGAATAGTATAAACTTAGTAAGAATCTTTTCATTTATTCAACTACTGACTGCAAAGAGAGAGTAGTGAAGCAAAGGTCGGCTCTTTCTGACATATAGCTGTGTGTGTATGCACCGAAAAACTTTGGTCAACGCATGCAAGTCTCACAGGCTTGAGATAGAGAGAGCGAGAGATGTAAAGTGAACTAATTGTACGCTGAAATTATTTCAAAGTTTTTTTGTGAGAAAAATTGGTTTTTGATTTTTGGAAAAACACTCCTTGGGATTCAAGAAAATCAACGATAGGACAATCTCGTCTACCAAAAAGTTGGGTGGGAGGGGGAAAATTAATTCAACCAAATATTGCGTACATAAAAATTAAGTTGAGAACTTTATTCTATTATCACTCATGAGAAATTTAGCCTGAACAAAAGTAGGAATTTGCGATTTTCAAAAATTTATAGATGTGACAGAAATTAACTTCCAAAATTTTTGAAATATTTTTCACATCATATTTCTTTAACTTTCGAAAATTTTTGTACAAAGTAACATTGTATCTCTATATGACTACTACATCACATACACATAGACATTTTTTACAAACCATGTTAAAGAACACGGTATTTCCGTCAGAATTCAAAAATTTTCATGCAACCTGTACTTCCGTACACCTACTGAAAGAATAGAAAAGTAAAAATTATAAAGATCAAAAATATTTAGAAGAAAATATTACGGAAGCCTCTCCATAATATGGGCCACCTCTGGTGCACTTAATGAAACAAAAAGTAGTAGAAATAATTGAGTAATGCATAGATATACAATTTCAACATTTTATTGCAACTAATGTGAAAGTTGTCCCCAAAAAGTGATTAGATCCTTGCATCTTCAGGAGATTGTAGCTTCATAAAGAAGCATTGATTAGATCCACATTTATGACAACTTTTTTACTTATTTTGATGCCTCGAATGGATCAAATAAATTTTGCCCAATAATTCAAAATCACCCTTATTTTGAAACAATATTACAAACTTATAATAGTGTACTAGATTGAATCCTATTTTTAAAAATATTAAAGAAAATAGCGGTTGCAAGACGATCCCTGTGCAATTTTGTTGCATTAAATGTAATGTCTTTTTTGCAGTTCTATGCTATGTTATAAGCTCTTCCTCAACATTTTTCGGTTTAAAAAAGTGAAATAGTGAATTTCTTTTTAGGAAAAAGTGATTAATATTAGTAGTCAATGGTTTTTTAGGAAAACAGTGAATACTAGTGTCCATAGTTACCCAATTTTGCTATACAGCAGTCCTTTAATAAATTTATTCTGAATAAGAAATTAAAAAACACAATCGTAAACAGTGAATTACACCAACTTTACATTCTATTTAGTCGCAAAATCACTATTTTCTGTTTTATGAGTTGCCAGTAATGAAGCATTTAAAAAACTCTGTGGTGATGAATGTGACTGCAAGCACAGCATCGAAAATGTATACAAACCATGTTTTAAGATACTGCTTATTTAAAAAAAATGTCTACAAAATTTCTAATATTTCACAAGTATAATGGAGAAAAAACAGGGATGCTCGAGATAAATTGCTAATACAATATAAATCATGATTTAAACCAGTAAACTAAATGCGTTACTTTGGAAAAACACAAAAATTTAGGGATTTAAGGATTATGGATTTAAATAGAGCAGGCAAGAATCACGATTTAAAAAAATCATGTTTTTTCTTTTTTTTCATTGGCAATGAAAAATGAGAACCTTATATTACTTAAAAACTTAAATTTTTTTCATCTTTATAAGTTCCCTTTCTTTGTGAAAGATTTATATATAAAAACACAGTAAAAAAGTAAAGTCGGTGGCACTACACTCCAATAAGGAGTTTGACCTGCAATGCGGTGGGTCAGAGTCACCAGACCATCGCTTCCGATACCCCGCCGTTTTGCACTCTTATATGAAGTACGGGGTGGTGTGGTAAGCACCACGCCTTAGACGGCTGCCTTACTTCCCTCACCCCTCGAGGGGTTTGGTTCCCAATTTTAAAAAAGCGACTGGGTAGGCCGCCCGCCAGACATCCAGTCTCAGATTTGAACCCAAGACCTTCCGCGTAGCAGCCAAGTGCCCTAACCACTCGACCACTCTGGCACGTAATAAAAACACAGTGTAAAATTTTATTAAAAATTAAAAAATAATAGTGAATAAACTAAAAAAAAAAATAATCCTGCTATTCAGGAAATATTCTTTTTTAATTTCTTGTTTGAAATATCAACTGTTCACAGCAACACTTAACTATTGCTGCTATACCATCTTATCAAGATATACTTTTATGTCAATAAATGCCTGCTAAATTTGTCAAGTCAACAGTAAATATTTGCACAAGCTTATGTCATGGCAATTTTCAGCTTTTCTGCATTGTTTGATAGTTTTTTCTTTGGAGAAATTCCATTCAGAGCATTATTTCTACTTTACAACTGAGTTATTGTTCATTTGCAGCTTTAAAAATTCGAAAACTTAAAAATTTAGTACATAGAACTCAATAACATTTTCCGCATTTCCCAAGACAACCGCAAAAGATTTTCTGCCTCTGCATATGAAAAATTGTAACCCTCAAGCTAAATTACGTAGATGTACTAAAAATTAAACTTCACTTTTGAAGACTGTTAAAAGTTGGTAATATAGTCGCCATTTTGGAGGTACTGCATCCAAAGAGTGGAGTGCCAACATCTCGCTTTATGTAGTATATTTTAGTTCAAATGACAAATAAATATAATATAGTACCAACGACAAATCTGTATAAAACACATTTTGCTAAATTTCTAGTAAATAACTAACAATTTTTAGGGACAACTATTGAAAGCTGGTAATATAGTTACCATTTTGGAGGTACTGCATTCAAAGAATGGAGTCCCAATACCTCCCTATAAATAGTATACCTTATTCGAACCAAGCTGTGGTTCTCTAAAGATAGGGCAGTTCTATCATTGTTTTAGCGATAACTCTAACATGCATTGCAATAAGCAATTGAAATTTTGTGGGCATTTTTCTTTAAATTTTCCAGAAATTATCCATGGACCATTTTCGGCAGATCTTTTTAATCCGCTTTTCAGCTCAATGATGGCCTCCTGAATAGAATTCGAGAAATTGTTAATCTAGAGCACTTACCAAACTGGCTAAAGTAGGAGTGTTCTAATAATTGTATAAGCATGTTTGTAGTAAATTCAAAACTACATGGAAACTGATGATGAAGTTGTTGAATGCAGTCTAAAAATAACAGGAATGTTGGTTGATTTTGTTTGCTTTTTACATTGGAATAGCAACTTTTGGAATGTCGTAACTGAAATGGATATCCTCCTTGTAACCACTCTCTTTCGATTAATGCTTGTAAACCTACAAAATGCTGCAATAATTATCCGAACGCCTTTTTAAGGGTTCTAAAACATATCAACAATTTATACCATTTCAAAGTTAGTATTTTAGACCTTCTGTACTTGGTATAAGTACCTACCCCTGACAGTTCGACAATCTGGATTCAATATAACTTGAGCAATGGAAGTTACTAAAAGGGTTGAATCAAGTCCACTAGTACCATGCACGAGAACAGACACGCCCTCCTGATCTAAACATTGTGCAACTAAGCAGGCAGCATTAAGACAGTTTTGAATGTACGTCAACCAGTTACTACTTTCTAATCGTGACATCCACTTGTCCGAAGAACAACTTGTGTCATTTGAAGCTGAAATACATTGTATCAGTATGATTATTTACAGAAAATTATATTTTTATAAATTAATACAAACTTTAAAATAGCAAAATCAGTATTAAGAATTGAATTGTATCATTATGGTTAAAAAAACAGGACAAGTCCTGAAGCCCATCCTCTTTATATTTTTATATGTAGGTTTCGTTATAGATGTGTTTTATTATCATGCCTACTATTTACAAAATCTACTCTAGTGTCCCGATTTTTTGATCACATTAAAAGCTTAAATCTCATTTTGACATAGCTTGTACAAGGATCATTTGCAGACTCAGTTATACCAGGTGTCAATGGGATCGTCAGACAGCCCGTATTTTCTTGAGTCTTTGAAAGATGGTAACAAAACTTAGCATTGGTAATATGTACTCAAAAGGCACATTTTGGCATATTTAACAAATTTTTTTTCCGGTTTCACTGGAAATGACTAACTTTTAAAGTTCAAATGGGATACCCTGAATATTGTGGCATTTTTGGAATCCTGAGATAATTTTGAGTACACCGGCACTATTTTAAAAATTTTAAGCCTACTTGATTTTTCTTTAAAGTCAATTTTTATTTGAAATCGAAAGTGCTATAACTGGGTTCAAAAGATTCTAAGGGACAAAAACGATAGCAAAAAAATACAAACATAATTTTTTGTTATTTGAAGAAATCGCTTTGTTGTAAACGTTCTTTTATCCCTTGACACACTTGAATCAAGTATATCCTAGATTTTTCATCATTGGATTTGTGGTAAAAATCTAAATTTTGGTACCTAGTTTCTAGAGAATAATGCCATTTGAAAGAAATGACCAATTTACAAAAAAGCGATTTCTTCCAATATGAATGCCTGTACCTACCAGAATATTCGCAAAAATATCATGTTTGTATTTTTTTGTTATCGCCTTCGTCTCCTAGAATGATATGAGCGTAGTCATAGCACTTTAGATTTAAAATAAAAATTCACTCTAAAAAAATCAAGTAGGATTAATAATCTTCAAAAATAGTGTAGGTGCACTGAGTATTATCTCAGGGTTCCAAAAATATCTTAATATACAGTTTGTCCCATTTGAAATGCAAAAGTTGGAGTCATTTCCGGCAAAACCGGAAGTCAATAAAATTATATATACAGGCTGAGTCAAGCTATACGCCTTTTTTTTTAGTGAGTTTATTATTAGGAATTTATTAAAAATTTTTGGTGTGCATATGTTTCGAAGGGTGCTCTACAACCTGGCGCAGTCAGTTTTTTGATTGGACGTCAAATGTCAAAATAGCGATTTTCAACTGTTTATTTTTAAATGGAATGGTACGACTTTTTTTGGCTTAAACGATGCTGTATGATGTTTACAATATGATCCTTACTGAATTTTTTCCCAATTTTCACGATTCAGCCGTAAAATATGCATTTATTATGTTAGTCTAGTAGGCCGAGACCTATGATGTATTTGCACAAAACGATTTAATGGTTGTCAGTATGCATAGTGAAATCATAATAAACATAAAAAACAGAAACTCAGGTATTTAGATTACATTAAATAATAGTTACTTCAACATTAGGATAACATCGAATGAAAACTATAAGACTATAAACTAAACAAAATTTAAATAAAAAACTAATTAGTTTTTATTCAACAAGAAACTCGGAAGAAGTAGAAATGTTTACTTACAAGCAATTGTTTCATCAAAAGTTTACTTATTTTACGCAAAAACATGGTGACGACTGCGTACGTACCGGCCTACTAGACTAACATAATGAATGTTTATTTTACAGCCGAATCATAAAAATTGTGAAAAATTCTGTAAGGATCATATTGTAAACATCATACAGCATCGTTTAAGCCAAAAAAAGTCGTACCGTTCCATTTAAAAATAAACAGTTGAAAATCGCTATTTTGACATTTGACGTCCAATCAAAAAACTGACTGCGCCAGGTTGTAGAGCACCCTTCGAAACATATGCACACCAAAAATTTTTAATAAATTCCTAATAATAAACTCACTAAAAAAAAAGGCGTATAGCTTGACTCAGCCTGTATAAGCTTTACTTTGTTGAAGTCCATATTTATTGAGTATGAATAAAATACTTTATTATTTCAACAATATTTATTTATTTTAATCTTATAGCATTTCGACATGTTTACATGCCATTATCAAAGGTTATTTTAATATAACCTTTGATAATGGCATGTAAACATGTCGAAACACAAGGTTAAAATAAATATATATTGTTGAAGTAAAAAGTATTTTATTTATACTCAATGTCAAAATGTGCCTTTTTGGGTACATACCATGCCAATGCTAAGTTTCGGTGCCATACCTCAAAACCTCTAAAAAATATGGGCTGTCTAATGATTAATTCGACACCCAGTAGTGTTGTATAATATGAATAAAATTGAACAACATCTAATAGTAGCAAGTGTTGTTTAGTTCCACTGAATATTCCATTCACATTATAACAGCCAATGGCAGCTGCATATTTTCAGGCTCTTAACCAATCACACCCTGACTGGCAACGATAACACTTTTTTTAAAAAGCTCTGGTGTTATTGCTGTTGTAACCATAGCAATCACATAAGCAAGTTTTTTTTAACCGACTTCAAAAAAAGGAGGAGGTTCTCAATTCGTCTGTATATATATTTTTTTTTTTTTTTTTTATGTATGTTCGGGCATAACTTTTTTGTTTATGAACCGATTTTAATAATTTTTTTGTGATGGGTTCAGTATAGTTCCAAGGTGGTCCCATTATAATTTCATTGGTATTGGAGCTTGAACTTCGAAGATACTCCTCAAAATCTATTTTTTTAACCGACTTTTTAGTGTTTCCGTATTTCATCTTCCGTTTCAACTAGCCGTCATTTCCTCATTCGAGAAGCATCTTTACTAGGTCTACCCATCACTTAAAATTGTGAAATAATTAACTTTTAAAAAAAAAAGGGAACCGACTTCAAATAAAAACACAAAAGTGACATAAGTTAACTAAAAAGCAAAAAATAAATGTTTTTTATACAACAGTTTAATACTTATTTGTTGTTCCGTTTAATGTAATTAAGAAATTGCTGTTTATTATATAATTATTAATTGTTTTATAATTTAGAAGTCGGTGTCAAGTAAAACAAAAATTCGAATCTAATTTGTTATTGCAGCAAGGTATATAATTATTATGTTTAACTTGGCACCGACTTCAAAATTATAAAATAATTAATAATTATAAAATAAACAGCAATTTCTTAATTACATTAAACGGAACAACAAATAAGTATTAAACTGTTGTATAAAAAACATTTATTTTTTGCTTTTTAGTTAACTTATGTCACTTTTGTGTTTTTATTTGAAGTCGGTTCCCTTTTTTTTTTAAAAGTTAATTATAATGTTTGCTTTTAATAATTAAATAACACGTTGGTACCTCAGCAGGTAACTAATAATTATGACAACTAAGTGTTTTAACTTTGAATATTTCGTTTGTGGAATATTCTAACAAATTCCACTTGTCAATAAACAAATTTCTATAGTTCTGTCTTTCATTGACCAACTCAATTATGTTGAAGCACGGCAATATCACTGCTCTTTCAGAGTCGTGATATTTCCTAGCAACAACATAATTTCGTTGTCAATGAAGTGACGGAATCCTCGATAATTTTTAAATCACTTGTGGTATTGCTGTTGATAATTTCAAAGGTTACTTTCTTCTTTCTTTCTTAATCTTTTTCCCGCTAGGTGTTGGGTTTTTCCTTTCATTCTGGGTTGGCTCTTCACTGTGATAGTATGCAGTGGGGACCTTTAAACCACTACGCTCCTACAGCTTATGCCACCCTTTTCACATTCATTCCTTTATCATACATTAGCGAGTTTGTTTACAGTAACAATATAATATTTTAAAGCCCAATTTCAGATTTAAGCAAACATCAGAAATTGAGAGTCGAAGACTACAGTCAATCATGGAGCTTATGTGTTGATTTAAGCCACAATTGCAACTATTAAAGATTAACTTACCATCAACCAATTTTGTAAACGATTCAAGTAAAGCTCCACTGCAATTTGAAATCTTATCAAGACCCTTGTGAATGCGTCTCCATTGAGTATAATTTCCATCAGGCTCTGTGCCACCTCCTTTAGCTTTACATTGATTGGCATAATTTGTAGATCTTGTATCAATAATATAACCTTTTGTATTTGGTCCCAAAATTGCATTGAGGATTTTTTCATCAGATCTTGATCTTCTATTGCTATTGTTCAACAATGGTTGGCTGCTTCGTAACAAAACAGCTCCATTTTCATGTCTATAACTAAGAATTGGAAACCTACCACCTTCTCTAAAACTTGCTGATGCTAAAATGGTGTCGTCGTCGATGCTTTTAGGAACCACTAAAGTGGCACCGTAAGTTGGACATATTGAATAATCTTTATTTACATTTGTGATTCGCCACTCCTCGCTTGCAAGTAATTTTGCAAATTCTATTTCAGGTTTGAATAATGTATAACCATCCTCTAAGATGGTATACATAGGCCTGTAGAAAAATGGGTATAATAAAGAGGGGTTCTCCAGGTTAGAGAGCCGTTCAAGAGACAGATGAACGTTGTGCAGATCTTCAGTAGTACCAATGTCTAGTTGTATAATTCGCAAATCCTTACATTTTAATGTTAGCGAACCTCCACTTTGATTATTTGAATTAGTTCCATTCAGTTTCTTTTCAACTAAATCAATACTTTGATGTAAAAGCTAGAAACAGAATTGTATTTGAGAACAATATGAATGCTACTGGTTTAAACATTACCCAAATTTCTTGTACATCCTCCTTGCGAGAAGATAGTATTAAGTGGTGACCCGTTATACATAGAGTAGCATCAACAGGCTCATGAAATGGGCTGTGGAGAACAACCCCGTCTAGTTTTGGCGTAATAATTAATTCAGCAAACTCCATATTATTCTTAAACTTTCTAAGTTCTAACCGAGATGGAACGTTACCGTTGCAAAAAATGAGGTTAGATTTTCAACAATAAGCAAGAACGCTTCGTTCCTTCTGACTCTCCTACATACAGGGTGACTCAAAGTTATGGTAATAATGTTTGTAACGATGACGGAAATACCAAGTACTTTTAAGTAAATATTAAGGGTGCATGTGCAATTGCATTGCCTCATATGTTTTGCCAGTCATTTATGTTAAGCATTATATTCGGCAAATAAATAACACAAATGCGGCGTTAAAAAATGCATTTGTATCAGTACAGCCCGCAAATCGACCTTGCAGTGTGAAACCAATATCCAACATTTTAATATTAGCTGATAGTCATGGAAGAAATTTAGGACAACTTTTTTCCAAAAAGTAACAAGGAATGTAAAGACGTAATAACATTCGAGGTAGGTAAATACGAGCCGAGGCTTGTGGCCTGCCGAGAATGTTAATAGTCGATTTAAAAAATACTTAGAAAAATAACTTTAAGTTTTACAAGAATCTATTACACCTAAATATACAGGGTGCTATTAGTAACCTATACATCATGCATATAATGCGTTTTTTGAATAATTAAGCAGCCCCAAGTTTAATTTCATTCGGTTAAAAATTGTAGTTTCGTTTAGACCCGGTAGGTATACGTACCAACTACCTATCAGCAATGAGAATTCTAATGGGTGTTTCATAATAGGTGCCGCGCACTTACAGGACGAGCTTAAGACCTTAAAACAAGAAAAAAAAGTTTATCCAGACTGATTAAGTATTATGATGCAAAATTTTACCTACGTATAGAATACTAAAAATAAAGGGAACTCTACCTCCTATACTTTTTTGGTTTGCTCTGTGTCAATTTATACAGTAGCCAAATTTTGCACAACATTTCAAAAAATAAATTGTCGTTAAGGTATTTTTAAGGTTGTGACTAGGGCTGGGCGATACTGAAAATTTAATATCGAATACAAGTGTAAGAACAAGGAATTTTTACGCGTTGACGTTGACTTTGCTGCTAATCTTAACTAAAGGCAGAGCTACTACTATTTATAGCCCTTTTAATAAAAAAGGGATAACCTTCAATTTGAAGTAGCATAGGCAATCTAAGTTGCGAATCAATATGAGTTGATATGTTTCAGTTGTTGCAATCTTGGATTTAATTTTTTCTGTCACTATTATATTTCGATTTTCTATGTAGGTATTATTATCGAAATTATCGACGTTGTCAATATTATCGATGTTATCAATATTATCGATAATTGTTTTAAAATTATCGCTACTCGGTATTATCGATAAATATTCTCAGCCCTAGTTGTGACCTAAGAGCGCACTGCTGATAGCACTCCCCTTCTTGATGTTTCTTATAACTTTTTTTGTTAATTCTTTGCAGTTATAATACTAGATTCAGATTTTGAATTTATTTTTACACCGTGATTGTCTCCTTGATGTAGGTTGCATCATCTTTAAAGTACTTACCGCCCGGAGTCAATTAATAAAAAAATATATAAATTGCCATTGTAACAAATAAACTAAAGTAACGTTAACTGATGTTTAAGTAATACCATTCTTCTTAAGTTTTTTTTACTATATATTTTTTTTTAATATTACTGTTTTTTAACATAGAACGTATTGTCAATATTACAATTTACTTTTGGCTCAAACCGCGTCGTTGTTTGGGGATTACACCCAGCTAAATCAGATAAGTACGGACCTGTAGCTTGTCTATTAGTTAAGAATAAAAATTCATAATTTGAATTATCTAAACTTACAAACTTTAAAAAAAGTAATACGGGATGTCAACAAATTCTAAAAAACAAATTACTGTAAATGGCTTTTGTTCAAACTTCTTTCGAATAATGAAGTGTTTGAAAGTCTTTACACTCGCTGAATTGTCTGAATTACAATAAAACAAAGCAGCATTTTTCAGTATTTATTTTTATGTTGTGAAAATATTTTATCTAATATCATACAGTAAAATATATATACACTACATATTGTATGTTTTGTAATAATCATATCTTGAATTAGATAAAACTATTGTAAATAAGTACTCAAACCAACATGTATTTAACTTAACAAGTAGGTACTTTTAGTGTTTCTTATTTATTTTCATATTTTATTGCAAGATACAAAAACCGTTAATGGAAATTCACCAATAAATACTTTGCAAGTCAAAAAAGTTACCACCAAATAGTAATACAAACCCAAACTTATTCAAATAGTGGGTTGAAGTATTGTATTTATTTAAAGCTATACTGTAATTTGATTGCAATAAAATCAGGTACTTTTAGGGAGGTAGTGGTTCAGATGCAGGGTCATACTCAAATATAACTGAAAACTGTTGAGCACCTAAACTTTTAGCTAACCATTCATTTTTAAGTACCGCTAATTTGAGACAGTCAATTTTAAACTTAGCATTGAGATTAGTATGCACCGCTCGCCCCATTCCTTCCAGGATTATAAGATCAGCATTATGCATTTCATGGCACAAATCTGTGAAAAAAGTTTCAATTAAAACTTACTTGCATAAAAATTAATATTTCAAACTAATGTTACGAAATGACTCGTAATGAAACAACGGCCTAGTTAAAGGCGAGTTTATAAAGGACCTTACAACAACCTAAAAAGTTAAAAGATGAGAACATCTTACGTTAGGTGCTTAGGATCGTAAGTCTTTAGGTTGTATAAACGCTTCAAACACAAAACAAGTTAACTTTTTTTAGTGCATAGGTTATTAGGTCGTAAGTACTTAAGTATTGTTTCATTCTTAAGGTTGTCTTGCATGCAGTAAAAGGTTAATTATGTCATTTTTAACCAATTACCTATTAATAATCTGAATATGAGAGACACGAAAAAGCAAAGGCATAATAAAAAACTGGAAAAATATATTACGTGTTGGTAACCAATAAATGAACGCATAATAAAAATGACGATCCAAATGAGGGGAAGAATTATGACAATACTCGGCATATATGCACCAAATAATGATGCTGCAGTTCAGATCAAAGACTGAAGATAATCTAAGAAATATTATAGACCAAATTCCACACGCCCATAAAATCATAATAGGAGGTGACCTGAATGGCCAGGTAGGAAAACAACGAAATAGTAAAGTAGTGGGAATGCACGGAGAAGAAACCGTAAATGACAACGGCGAAAGACTGATAAATCTTTGTAACCAGTACGACTTAAAAATAACTAACACGTGGTACCAGCACACAAGAGAACTTAGTCCACTATCTTATTGTTGGACAACAATCTGGAATCAAGGTACAGGACGTGAGAGTAAAGAGGGGGGCAGAATGTGGATCTGACCATCGCTTAGTAGAATCAAAAGTTTATGTTCCCTTTGTTGCAGACAGGGTTGGCATGTTTAAAACAAATTGTTTTAAACAAATGTTTAAAACGTATTTAAAACAAAGCCTTATGTTTTAAACAAGTGTTTAAAACATGTTTTAAACTACCATGTTTTAAACATTTTTTTCTGAATTGTAAGTCCTAAATTTAATGAAAGATAAAAATAAATCGATACTGTAGATAAAACATACATATAATTTAACGTAATAGCACATAGTAGAGTTATACATACAAGAAAAAGCACTACAAACCAAAACCAAAAGAAAATGTATATAAAAATGCTAACTAGTTTCGACGCTTTTCGGTCCCCAGTCGATTTCTTAGTTTCGTGTGAACTATCCCAAAAGAAGAAAATAATCGTTCGATCCCAGCTGACGAAGCAACTGCAGTGTGTAACTGTATCACCAAATTGAAATTCACTTCATTAAGATTACTCTTAATTGCCATCCACCATGAAACAGGCTTTACATTTGCGATAGTCTGAACGCTAAATAAATACTCCTTGAATGGTGAAGTCTTCGCCTGGTAATGAATAATAGTTGGCAATGCTTCAGGATGATAGATATGTACATACTCCATGGCGATTTCCAATTGATTTTGATTTAATTTCTCGCCTCTAAAACGGTGGTCAAGTAAATTGGCTAAATAGTGACAAGGAGCCATCGCCATTTCCATGCGCTTTTGACACTGATTAACATCAAAATCTGTAAATGCTTCATTTTCTTCAAATTCCTTTAAAAGATTTATCCAAACTTCAGTAGCCTCTGATATGGTACATGCATCTTTCTGAACCAAGTCCAAGGCAACTGCAATTTTTTTTAATTTACACATATACTCTTGTGCTTTTATTTTCAAGTTAGTATCGTTAACTTTTGATGCGACATTAGTATCAATAGCAACTCGATGGTTAATACATATTTTTGATAGAATATGGCAGTTATTTGAATATGATTCTAAACAATCGAGGAACGTGTTCCACCTCACATCTTGTGGTAATATTAACAAATTTCCACCTGATTGACGATATTTTGCAGAAGCAAAATGATGGTTTCGGAAATATTTGATGACCTTTGTAACATCTTCCTTAATACCCGGAACTTCGACATCATGAGCAAGTAAATTAAATAGGTGAGCAGAACATCCATAGTTATAATGTCCAGCATACCAGTTTCTTCAATTTTCGAAAGTTGTTTACGCATTTTGGTCATATTGCTAGCATTATCTGTCACAAAACTACGAACACAACAACCAAATTCTTGACACTGTTTTATGCACTTAATTGCAATGTTTAATAAGTATTCAGCAGTATGACTGTTATCTTCTGTGTCAATAGTTTCTACAAGATGAACATTATCATCTAATAAGTCTGTTACAGACACACAAATAATAGAATCATTGTGGCAATTACTCCACCCATCTAGGAACATACAAACTGTCTTTCTTTTCAAATTTTTCTTGATAGATGTATTTACACTTGTATACACGTCATCCAACAATTCATTGCCAATTTGGCGACGACTGGGAGGCGTATATCCAGGACGCAACAATTGTATCATTTTTTAAACTCTGCGTGCTCCACATGACGAAACGCTGAATTTGTCGCATATATAAATCTTGCGATTTGAATATCCAAATTTTCTGCCAAAGAAGTTCTTGTGATAAAATTCTCCATAACTACAATTTTTTTTGATGACGGACCTTGTGAGGTAGTACTGCTAGAAGGCAATGAGCGCTTCGCAATTTTTTCACTGGAATCAACAGATGATGAACTAGAAACTTACTACTACTACTACTAGCAGTGATAGTACTGTTGATGCTACTTTTATTTAGACTTGTTTGAAGTGGGCCATCTAGAAAAAGAAAATAAAATTAAGTTTATCAATATTTTAGCACTGATGAAGTACGTACCTGCATGTTTTTTCCTAGCTATTCGAGCTAAAGCAATTTCTTCATCATCGCTATCGACAATATCGGCATCACTTTTAATTTCAATATTAGATTGTTTTTGACCACTGTTTTTACTACCACATATTTCTATAGGCGTTTTCAAGCCCGCCACTAAACTCGCCATTTCTTTGTTACATTTTTTACATTTTGCTCTAACGCATTTATTGTTGTCTGATTTTAGTTTTACAAAATAATTCCAGACGGGATCTAGTCTCCTTCCAGTCACAAATGCAAACAGTAAGTGAAAGTTGAAACTAATGGGTATGTTTAATGCATTTATTCATAATAGTGGTCCAGTCTCATAGGGGATTACCCAAATTAGGCGAGCTACCTACTAAATACAAGTAGGTACATCCCCGAAGTTCAGAATTAAAAACCATGAAACTAATATGTTTGTTTACTGCATTTATTCATAATAGTGATTCAGTTTCATACGGAATTTCACTAATTAGATGAGCTACATATTAAATACAAGTAGGCACATTCTCAAAGTCCAGAATTAAAAACAATGTTTTAAACAAAAAAAACATGTTTTTTTGGTTTGAACAAAAAACACGTTTTAAACAAAAAAAAACAGTTTTAAACAAAAAAACGTGTTTTTTTGTTTAATGAGTATCTGTATATAAAATACTTAATCACTTTAACAATATCTATTTATTTAAACCTTATACGTATTTCGGCATGTTTACATGCCATTGTCAAAGGTTATATGAAAGTAAACAGTTAGTGTTGTTATAGCAATAGAACTTTTTACTTATCTTGGTAATCGTCTGCAGATGACTTGATTTCTTATTCCAAAATGTCCAGTAGAGGAGAATTTAACAGATCAATTTGCTCATTCATTAACGGTACAGTTTTTAAATGTTTGTGAATTTCAAAAGCTTCTAGTATATCTAATTTACGTTTATCATTTTTTTGTTTTTTAAAAAAAAAACATGTTTTTTGCCAACCCTCAATCAATCAGCGACCAACACCAAGAGTTTAAATGAGAACAAGATTAATATCATAAAATATAATTTGGAGCATGAAAGTACTAGATATTTATTTTGTAGAAGACTAGAACAAAAATTATATTATATATTATAAGATCCTGTATTTTAGAAGCAGCAAACGAATCTTTAGGAACATTACAGACGAAAAATAAACCTGATTGGTGGGACAAGGGAATAGAACAACAAATTAAAGAAAAACACACAATTGTATCTAAAACTACTACAGACGAAGGATGCTGCAACAAGAGAAGAGTATAGAAGAGCAAACAGAAAAGTCAAAAACGAAGTCGTTAAGGAAAAGAATCAATCTTGGGAAAAAAAGTGTGAATATATAGAACAGCAAATAGGAGGAACCCGAAGTTCAGAAGCTTGGAAGACCATAAAATCGGTAAGAACATCTAAAAAGCGAGGACCTAACATAAGAAACATAACAAATGAAGATTGGGTAAAACATTTCACATACCTCTTGGAAGAGAAACAACCTAAATTCTTGCAGGAACAACACCAGATAAAAAACCTAATTCGTATAGATCTCCAAACAAATCAAGTCCAACAAGCAATAAGAGACACAAAACTCAGAAAGTCTTCTGAACCTGGAGGAATATACCCAGAACTCATAAAATACGGACCGGAAAAACTTATAAAGATGGTAACGGCTTTATATGAAAGATGTTTAAATGAAGGATTTCATATATATCAGTCATCCATAAAACAGGTTCCAAAGAAGATCCCAAAAAATATCGTGGCATAGCCTTCGTACCAACAATAGAAAGGATATACTCTCGAGTACTTAGAAACCTAATAGAAGAAGACATTGAAGGAAAACAACCAGAGGAGCAAGCAGGTTTCTGAGCTGGCAGATCCACAACAGATAACCTTTTTACTCTGAAGATAGCACTAGAAAAGCAGACCCAACGGAACAGGAGATACACATATAGCATTCATAGATCTGGCAAAAGCGTATGATAGCGTCCCAATATCACAGCTTTGGAAGAGATGGAAAAACTCGGCATAAGATCAACATTAATACACGCTGTTCAATTCTACTAGAAAAAAGTAATGCCGCAATAAAAATTGGTACATCACTAACTGAATCCTTTAAAACATCAAAGGGGCTAAGACAAGGGTGCTATTTATTACCCTACTCTGTTTAAAATATACCTGAACCAATCCCTCAAAGGGTGGACACGAAAATGCAAGAACATGGGACTTCAGGTAGGAGACGACACCCTATACACTCTTTATTTTGCTGATGACCAGGTAGTGACTGCGGAAGATGAGCAAGTTCTAAGTTATATGGTAAGAAAGCTACAGGAAGAGTACAACGAGCCGGACTCACGATGAATTTGAATAAATGCGAGTATTTAATAATAGGAAGCGGCGAATGCAACAACCTACCTTTGGAAAATGAAACGATAGCAGGCGTAGAAAAATCTAAATATTTGATAGTAATCTTTAACTAACAAAGAACAAGTAAAGAAGAGATCCAGGAAAGAATAACTAAAGGAAGAAAATCTATCGGAGCCCTCAACTCAGTACTATGGGAAAGAAATATTAGAAGAGAAACAAAAATGCGAATTTACAAAACAATTGTACAAAGTATTATAACATATGGCTCAGAAGTATGAGACTTAAGCAAAGTTAATAAGGGAAACTACTAGCCACAGAGATGGACTTCCTTAGAAGAAGCTGCAGGCGATGGAGGCTCGAAAGGGTCAGAAATGAAGACATTAGAAGGAGTATGAACATCGAGAGAGACATTGTAGACGAAATTGAAAAGAAACAATTGACATGGTTCAGACACAAAAAGAATGAACGAAATAAGATGACCAAGAAAAGTACTAGGATGGGTACCACTGGAAAAAAGAAAGAGAGGGAGAAGTTGGAGAGAGAGGGAGAAGTTGGAGAGATGATGTTAACGAGGCAATGGGAACAAGAAATTTACGGGAAAATATGTGCTACGACAGAAAGAATTGGAAACTGGAGACAGGGAGGCGGCGACGGCCGTAGATAAAAAGTTATTCTTCATAAAAAGTTTTGCATGATCCAAAACCTAAAATGCAACCATCAGATGTCAAATTTTTTCAGTCATATACGGGGTTTGTCAGAAAATATGAATTTTGCACATCTTAGTAATTTTAAAAATTAAAAATTTGATAACCTTTTCGTTTCTTACCCTCTGTGTTGCAGCATTTTGATGATGCACTAAAATAATTGATACATAACAAAATAATTGATACATAACAAAATAATTTATTTTACAAATATCAACTTGAATACAGTACTATGTATTATTGGAATAATTACGTAATAAGCAAGATCATAACATTAATTTAAAAGAATAGTATGTAATAGTGTTTCGATCAATCCGCTAATGCTTTAACATACCCACCTTCTCTTTCCATACAGGTTACCGTTCTAAGAAAAAATCCTCTTAATACACTCCTAATCATATTCGGAGTTACACCCTGACTCGTTTCCGTAATAATTCTATCCAAATGTTCGACGTCTGTAAACGGCCCTTGTTGGTAAACTTTTTTGTTTCCAGCAACCCCACAAAAAGAAATCTAATGGGTTTAAATCAGGCGACCTAACTGGCCAAAAAGGAGCGATACGGTGGGACTGAAAGTGAACCCGATGGCACTATGGTTTATTGTTAGAGGATGGTTCAATGATCAATTCATCTCACAGACCGAATCTTCGCTCTCGTGTAGTTCTCGAGATACAGCCTCCCCAAATTTTTGATTTTTTGACTGCAGGTTAACCCTTTTGAAGTTGCGGTTACTTGAAAAGCATGCCATTCTTATACACTTCCACCATGTGCCATCATTTTTTATCGTGTCCGTTTATCGGGCTGGCCAGTTAAAATGGGAGCAAAAATGGATTGCGAGTTAACCCTCTCAAACCTGGTGGAAAATGTTTATTGGTGTTGCCAATTGTTAAGATACCATATGCCATCAAAAGTTACCGTGCCATTTCAGAGTAATTGGCCACTATTTGGCCAGAAAATGGACATTTTCGCCATTTTGTTGCTAAAACTTGCGGATTACAAGTTAACATGATGGCACCGTGTCAAATACGTTAATTTGAGGTCAAATAATAATATATATGAGTGCCATCATTTTTTTTCCAATTCAACCCCTTCCCACACCCCCAATAACCTCCCCAAAAAAAATCAGTAATTTCGATATTTAACCGCTGTCGGAGTCTCAATAACTGAGTAATTTATCATAACATTGGTCTAATTATCCACCTTTTTGATCTCTCTGGAACGGTACCCCCCTCTCTCTGGTTGTTGATTGGTTGAAAAACTTAGTATTAATCTTCTAATGTCGGTCGTGAAGCTTGTTGGGATGTCAAATTGAACTATTTATCGATATGCGTTTTAAACAAAAAATGGTTGCTGGCTTACTTCTGCGATTTCTGCAAATAAAATAAAGTTTCGCACACAAAAATACAAAAATCGTTTATTTTTTGGGGAGGTTTTTAAGGTTGTGGGAGGGGTTGAATTGAAAAAAAATGATGGCACTCATATATATTATTATTTGACCTCAAATTAACGTATCTGACACGGTGCCATCATGTTAACTGGTAATCCGTAAGTTTTAGCCACAAAATGGCGAAAATGTCCATTTTCTGGCCAAATAATGGCCAATTACTCTGAAATGGACCGGTAACTTTTGATGGCATATGGTATCTTAACAATTGGCAACACCAATAAACATTTTCCACCAGGTTTGGGAAGGTTAACTCGCAATCCATTTTTGCTTCCATTTTAGCTGGCCAACCCGATAAACGGACACGATAAAAAATGATGGCACATGGTGGAAGTGTATAAGAATGGCATGCTTTTCGAGTAACCGCAACTTCAACAGGGTTAACCTGCAGTCAAAAAATCAAAAATTTGCGGAGGAGGCTGTATCTCGAGAACTACACGAGAGCGAAGATTCGGTCTGTGAGATGAATTGATCATTGAACCGTCCTCTAACAATAAACCATAGTGCCATCGGGTTAACTTTCAGTCCCACCGTATCGCTCCAGCTCCTAGACTATAAATAAATCTATCACTCACAGCTTGAAGCAGAATAGCCAACTGCTATAGCTATAACTGCACTGTTGTCACGTCGTCGTCGTAAATTTGAAATTTTGAATTGCATTTATAAAACTTTTCTTATTGTAATAAAGAATATTGAGTACTTTTATAACAAGAAATAAACATAAAAATTTAGATACAAATTTTAGATACATTTTTCATTGCGTGTTAATTTTTTTACTTTAGAACAATGGCAATGACGAATGATTTCCATGCTTGGCCATAGCACTTGCCACCTGACTCCCCACCACTTTGTAACAGCGATGAACCTCCTTAAATGTGTCAGGTATTTTTGGCTGTCTGTATTAATGTTGCCATGGTATTTACGATACTTTTAGAACAATGTTTAAACAATATGTAAAAAAAAAATGTTTCGGTTGTACACGTTAACAACAAAAATTTAATCAAGAGTGCTTTGTATAAAAATTCCACATGTCTGACTCAATCGTAACGACAGTTGTATGCTGTCAATGTCACTTTTTATATTGTTGTATAAAACTTTAATTCAGTTTTCTGTTAATCAAGCAAAATTTTTTTAATATCATAAAATGCGAGTACCAACAGTTACTATAAGATGGCAATACCCATAACATATTATTACTTGCAATGTTACTACTAGTACAACATTTAGACTCGAAAGCGTATGAAAATACAAGTGTAGTTAGAAGCCACAAAGCTCTTTCCGATGTAGTAAAATAAAAAACCAAAATTTTTGGGAACTCATGTTTCTCTGAAGATCTTATGTTAGAGCTTAGTTTCATATTTGCAAAATTTCATTTTTACTTTCTTATAAAGCTTGAACTTTTCTTTTTGCACAATTTCAGTTAATTGTTGTGTTTGTCATTTATATGTAAATATATTTTTTTATTGATTATAGGGATACAAACTACTTAATTACTTCAACAATATTTATTTATTCCAACTTTATACCTATTTTGGCATGTTTACATGTCATTGTCAAAGGTTATATTAGAAATTAAAGTTAGTGTTGTTATAGCAATAGAACTTGGTGACTTGATCTCGGTAATCGTCTGCAGATGACTTGATTTCTTATTCCAAAATGTCCAATAGAGGAGAATTTAAGACATCTATTTGCTCATTCATTAACGGTACAGTTTTTAAATGTTTGTGAATTTCAAAAGCTTCTAGTATATTATCTAATTTACGTTTATCATCACAAAAGTGTAAACATTTTATAGTGTTATTAGTCACTGAATAATTGTGTTCTAGTAAGTGTTTGGGGTAATTGGATTCATATGGGTGTTTGTATTTGTAACAACCTAAAGTAAATGCCTGATTTTAGCAAATCGTCCGTTTTTGATTTTGCATAAACAAAGTGTTCAAGTTGTTCTAGTTGTTTTACA